>CM068373.1:206437254-207663291 GCA_034769895.1 Magicicada septendecula | reverse complement strand
TAGATGTCTATTCAATTGAAAGCATAGCGAATACAGGAGTCACCCAGACTAATCAATGATAAGAATGTGAAAGGTTAAGTAGAAAATTCATAGTAGAAAGGTAATAAGATATGAAATAATAATAATAATGTAATATGAATATTAATAATAAATTTGAATTTTTGTGAATAATTAAATGGTAGTAAATAATAAATAATTGATGGATAATTAATAAAAGTTAATAATTAAAAGTATTAATTAATTAATTAATTAAAATGTGATATTTATAATTTTATACGCAAATTTAAAGATGTAGGGTGTGTAAATTTTGATCAAAGTTAAATGTGAATTGTTTATTTTAATGTGATAATCGCAATGTTAAGGATGAGTGTATTATTATGTATTATGTGTTAGTGTAGGAATTTGTATGTATGTATAAATGTATGATTTTGGGGGTAGTTACAAATGTAACTATATACGATACAATGTGTCAAACTATTGCGATTCCCTACATTTCGGGCGATCTCGGCCTTACCATCCCAGATCGTGGTTTTGGACGACAACCAGCTGTGGGCAGCAATTGTCAAACCTGACCATAGTTGGTTGCCTTTGAAATTGGTTAAATTTAGAAATTTAATGGGGTTTTTAACAGGGGAATCTAAGACTATTTTTGAGCATAGGCTACTTCACCTCGGTAGGGGTGGTAGACCTTAGGGGCATATTATAAGAGTAAAAGTAGGGGTACTTACCCTGAAGTTTTTGTAAAGCTGAAGCAAGGATGGGAGAGAGAGAAAAGAAAAAAGTGCTCACTCCTTCTGCCTCAGTCCTTGTGGAGGCAACTGAACGCAACAGTTCAGGGGGGGAAACAGTGTGTGTGGAGGAGAAAGAGGGGTATATATTGTTAACAGCGCCGGATTACTTACTGTTAATAATAATAAAAATAATGATAATAAGAAAATGTTTCAGAATTGTAGAAAGAGGGAGAAATAGATGATTTTATTTGAGTAAATTTAGATTATGTGTTTGGATATTTAGAAAGTATTATTGCACTAGTATAAAGAGTTGTGTTTCTTCTTGTTAATGGGAAAGGATTAATTATTATCGATTGGAATCGAAAAAATTTTATAATGATAAGAGTAGTGAATTAAGAGAATGGAACTTCTGTATAATTCTTGTGGAGTTAAAGTAAACCCAGTGCTTCTTAACACAAACCAGCACATAGCTAAGGGGAAACAGATCAGTAAGGGATATGGTATTATACCAAGCCACTATTTTGATATTTTTGATTTATTGTTTCAGTGTTTGGTGATGTTGTGATGGCGGTCCTGAGCTGGCCAGCGTGTCAGAGCAGGAGCGTAAAGCGCTTGATTGGCCTTATGGTGTTGGGATCTCGTAGGAGAAGTCCAGTAAGGTCATGCAGGTACTGTCACCGTCATCGGACCACGGGTGAGTAATTATATATTTTTTTTATAACCAGTAAGGGGGTTGTGGCGACATATCCTAGCTGATCCCTTTAGGAAGAATGAGTGTGTCAATGAGAGTTTTTATGCTTCGGCATAAAATCTTTCATTGAGGGGGTTTTGTAACAGTACAATTCTGACCCTATTATATTTTGGGGAATAATCGATATAAAGTGTATTTTATTTTAAAGTCCCATATATAAAAAATTGGTAAAGTTGTATTGAGAGTTTGCAACTGCGCAATATTGAGAACAAGGATTGCGTCAAGGTCGAGCGTATACGTCCAGAACAGCAAAAACAGTTGTCATACAAATGTGTCACAAGCTGCGCACATGATTTCATCAGCCAAGGTATTCCACTATGCATTTTCTGTGCCTATAAGCAATGCGTATTACAACTGGAGTGTAGTTACACAACGGAATGACAACGCAGTTTGTCCCCCACCTCTGAATTGCTGCGTAACAAACAAAGACGCCTCAGTCTTGACTCAGAAGCATAGCGTACCGGCCGGTATTTCTCCAAACGCTAATTCCATTTAAATTTTACACAACTAAGTGTTGTTAAATAATGTCAAAGTGCAGTATTCATATAAACATGAAATAATGGTGTAACGTAACTTTTAAAGAAAATAACAGTTTTCGAAGTTTTAACGTCTATTAGTGCGTGTAACGATGCGACGTCTGCAGGTCAATAATATCAGCTAAGTGACAAAATGTGGTCAATACAAAACTTTTAATATTTCTATATTTTAATATTTCATTTAGAATTCAATAATAATAAAAATGAGCTCAATTTGGGGAAAAGTAAAAGAAAATTGAACCAAGAATGCGAGCGTGAGTGAATGAGAGAATGTCCAACTACATTTAATAAGTGCTGGGTTGTGAAATCATTTATAATTATGATATCATAAAAAATATAATTGAATATGTTATTTTGGAGGGTTTATGAAATTTTTAAACTTATACAGTAGAACTGCGTCTCATGACGCAACGCCAAACGGCATATAACAGCGTGCTTATTTCGCACGGTAGAGACATGTTTTTGTTTTAATATGTTATTAAAACATAAAAAATATAATTGAATGTTATTTTGGAGGGCCTATTGAAATGTTTTAAGGGAATTTTTGACTTAAATAATGTAACTGCGTCTCATGACGTAACACCTAAGGGTGTCTAGAAGCGTGCGTATTTCGCACGATAGAGTCACATGTTTTGTAGTAAGATGTTATTAAAAGGTAATGTCATTTGGTAAAAATTTCAAGCAAGAGTTATTATTTCAAATAATACATTCCGCTATCCTCTGGTTTGCTTAAACGAATTCTGGACCTAAAAGTAAGTAAATATTCTCGTATCATATCACGAGATGCCGCCTGGAACAAAAGTTGAATAAAATTATTGATATTACATATAAGATTTATTGGGCAGTAATAAAATAGTATAACATAGTTAACCCAAGAGAGCTAAAAAACCAGATTCTAATATTCAAAACTACTTATTTTATCCAAATTAATTGAAAAAGAAGCCAGATGCAATCCAAAGTAGAAATGATGGAAGATTAATGACCGTATTAACCCAACCTAACTAAGAACAAAGTGACTCTTCACCAGAATTCAACAAGATTTGTTAAGTATATCTGAACTACCCGAATTTACGAACTAAATTAATTAACTTTTCTCACAACACAAAAAACTCTCACTCCGAACTTGGTAACTAAATTTCTTTCAAGGATTCATTGATAATAAATAATAAACTTGAATGTAAACATAATTGTATGTAACATAATGTAACCTGTGTACGAAGTACGAAATTATAAAAAATACTTTTTTAACACATAAAAAACGAATTGTATTTAACTTTAATAGTATATAAGTACCATTGATGTAAGGTAGTGTACTTTATTAACATCTTATTAATATTTTTTCGTAATCAAAAGGACTCAATGATTGAATGAACTGGTTAATAACAGTATATTTTTGTATCTAACTGAATAACTATTAACTATTTCACGTTAATAAACTAGTACTGATTAGTAATAACCGTCCTTTATTTCATTATAAATTGTATTATAAAGTTTGTGTACTTTAGCGATGAGCAAAATTGTCTGCCAGCGTTAGACGTCGGCAGCACAACGAACTACAAGCGAGATTCAAATGCCCGCCAGTTTGCGAGGGTAATTTGAATTAGTCATCACCACATAGAACGACTGCTCAGTTTAACTTTTTTAATTGTTTTCATAAACAATTTGGCGCCACCTGGGAAATAAATTTACTCATTGAAGGACAGGTAAGGATTACACTCGTGAGATATCGGTACTGGTAATTCGTGTGTTCGCGATGGACATTGTTAGCGTGAGAAGTTAGGAAAAGTACGACGGTTAGAGATAAACACGAAGTAACGACTACAACATGTGGGGCTAACACACACATACAGATTTAATTTATTGTAACAAATTGACGTCCACCACGTGTGGCATAATAATTATTATCTATCATATAGAAAGAGTACGACAGAGTTTCGTCGTTACAAATTGGCGACCAACTAGTGTGGCTAGAAATAAAGGCTAGCGGCGGTTACAAAAAAAGACAATAAGATGATCACCAGGGGCAGACCAAAGAAGAGGACTGAAGACACCGACAAAGAAGACAAGGAGACAACACTGATTGAAGAAATGGAAATGATCGAGGAATTGATCGAAGAGGATGCCCAAGTGGACCAACCAGAAAACCCAACCCAACCAGCACCTGAAGTAGAAATAATAGTCGGCGACTAACCAGAGAAACCAACCCAATCAATGGACGCAAATTTCCAGGAAATGATGAGGGTTATGATGGAGCAATTCGGGAAAAATAATGAAAAAATAGACAAAATGAAGGAAGAAACTAAAGAAGAAAGAAAAGAAGACAGGGAATTCTTAAATGAAAAATTGGACAGAAACAGTGAAGAATTAAAGAAACAACTCAAGGAGGACATAGAAACTCTGAATAATCAGATGGAAAGCAACCATGAAACCTTGAAGAGAAACCAAGATATCTTAGAAGAGTGAGGAATTAAAGAGACAGATCAAGAAAGATCTGGAAATACTGAACAACAAGATCGAGAATAATAATGCAACACTCCAACGACAATTGAAGGACAGTAGTGAGAAGAATAAAGATGAGTTAAGACAACAGTTGGTAGAATGTCGGGAAGAAATAAAACAGACCATCACCGAAACGAACGAAACAATAGTACAAGTCCGGGAGGAGTTAATAAACAAAATAAGCGACGTCGAAGAGGAACGAAAAAATAGAATTGATGAGCTCCAACAAGTCACGACAACGGAATGCACAAGAAACAAGCAAGAAGTGCTCAAAAAACTGGAAGAAAAACACAAAGAAATACAAACCGATGTAAGTGAAAGGGTGGAACGAGTATATAGCAACCTCAACCAAGTAGACAGGCAAATCAAGGAAAACAAAGAAAAGATCCACGGACTCAACAAACGAGAGAGACAGATGCAGGAAGAACTAGATGCATTGAGAGACAAACCCTGTAATAATACACAAATAAAAACCAGCGAGAACCGGGAGCGGATAAACTTCCAAAGCTACCGGCGCAACCCGATGGAGTTCCTGAAAAGAGTCGAGGAGATGATTGAAAAGAATAGGGAAACTCGATGGACAACGGTGTGCAGCATGATTGATGAGATGTTCCGAGACACCCACGACAATTGGTGGACGGCAACAAGACCGGAAATAAACAACACCCAGGATTTTAAAATGCAGTTCCGCGACAAGTATTGGTCGGAGTCGACTCAGAACGTGGTACGGAACAACATAAGTAATGGGAGGTATGAACCACAAGCAGGACACACCCTAACTTCATACTTTCTGGGCAAGGTGTGCCTAGCACATAATTTGGAACCAAGAATCCCGGAAGAATCGTTAGTCATACAATTGGGTTACCATTATGAGGATGCGGTCCAAAAAGCCAGAAGACAAGGCCAAATCAAAACGATACAAGGTATGGCTAGCCTGTTAGAAGATCATGAGAATGACGGACTATACAAGCGCAACAGGATGGTCAATTTAAAATACAACCGATGGAATGAGAACCGTAACCAACTGAATTACAATCCATCAAACAACAACCCCCAGAATAACAACCAAAATGACCCAAACCGGAATTTTAACAACAACCAATATAGGGGTAACCGCCCAAACTACAACCAGGTTAATCAACCATATAACGGGAACAATCACAATAACAATCCCAACAACAACAATTACAGACGAAATGGACCAAACCAGCGTCCGAACGGTCACCCCAACAACAGTAATTACCATGGGAACAACTACAACCCGAATTACCAGTACAATAGGGGAAACGGGAATAACCGAACCAAAGATAATTGGCAACAAGTCAATTATATAAATGGGAGAAATCAGACAAACCAGAGGAGGTACTGCCCGAATACACAGGCAAACTCCAGTTATTATGCATCAACATCAAGTAATGATCAGTACCAAGGAAATAGGACCAATGAAGCGTCTGGAAATAATATGAATAGTCGACCAGAGCCAGTACCTGAAACATCGATGAACCAGTCAGATAATCGGGCCAACACTGAACCGCAACATTTAAACTAAGAAGGTCAGTGAGAACCGAGGACCACCCTTCACATGACCAATCACTTGGGTTACAAAGACAGATGACGCGACGAAATCATAATAAAATAATAACAATTGTCTCCAATAACTACTTAAAAAACATAAGAGAAGAACTCTTAGAAGAAAAGGACAACCAGGTGCCAAGAATCAATAGCGAAATAGTTTATATACAGGCTACAGTAAATGGATGATAACAATCATCATGATAGACACAGGACCAAACATCTCCTTAATAAACCAGACAGAACTACAACGGATCCAATCAAACTGCAAACTACCAATACCAACGTTACCAATTAATAACATCATCAATGTCGGAGCAAGAGGAAAACAGAACAAAACTGTCAGAAAGCAAGTCTCACTGGAAATAACCAGCCAGAACATGACTATACCAATTGTTTTCCTGGTAACGAGTACACTACCATTCAATGTGCTAATAGGGTGCGACATGTTGCGACAACACTCAGCCATAATAAACCTACAACAAGGAATAGTGTTTTTAACTTCTGAAAAAGGAATATGGTCAGCAAAGGTAGTAAACTGCAATCATACACCGGCAGTATTGAACCAAGATCCAATCTTGAAGAATTATTATTGTAGAAACCATGAAACATACATGATAAAAAATGATGAAGATGACAATACTGAATTAATGGGAGAAGAAACTCGAGGAGATTAGAATTTTTCAAAGAAATAGGCCAAACCAAGAAATAAGCAAAAAACAAGTGGAAAATTTAATAAAAATATACAAAAAGTACCAACATATTTTCTCCAACACTCCAGGCAAGGTCAAGGGTTACCAGTGTAAAATCAATTTCCGGGAACCAGTGGACTTTCACAGAAAATCTTACCCTATTGCATACTCCCTTAAGAACGAAGTCATGGCTGAGATTAATCGAATGATGGAGGAGGACATCATTGAGTATAGCTAATCCCCATACACAAGTCCTATCATCGCAATACCCAAAAAGAGTGGTAAAGTCAGAATCTGTTTAGACGCCTGGGAAATAAATAAAATGATCATTAATGACCAGACTTCGCCAGGGGAAATTGAATAAATCTTGAAAAAATTCTACGGTATAAAATACATCAGTACGTGGGATACAGTATGCGGGTACTGGCAGGTAGAGCTGCACACACACAGTAGGCAGTACATGGCCTTCATTTTCGACGGGAGGAATTATCAATTTAAGAGGTTACTTTTCGGCCTCATCAACTCCATCACAGTGTTTGTGAAGTGCATGGACCAAGTCCTAGGTCAAGAGGCTCTGCAATTCACAACTATATATGTGGATGACCTACTAATAACATCATCGGACTGGGACGAACACTGTGCCCGAATAGAACAAGTACTGAACAAACTCTCTGATAACAATGTCACTCTGAAGCTAGATAAATCCAAGTTTATAGTGGAAGAAGTAAAATTCATAGGATTTAATCTAACAGAGAAGGGAATATCACCATCCCAAGAAAAGGTAATAGCCATCCAGAAATTCCCTACACCAAAAAATAAGAAGCAGTTGCAATCCTTCATGGGTATTTGCAACTACTACCGTAAATTTCAGAATAACTACTCCCATTTGACTGCCAAATTTTCAAAACAACTCTCATCTAAGGACAAATGGACCTGGGGAACCGAACAGGATGCTGTGCTAACACTCATTAAACAAACATTTTTAGAAACCGTGATGCTGCATCATCCCAACTTTGAGCAACCCTTCTATCTGAACTGCGACGCCAGTGACGTCAGCCTGGGCGCTGAATTGTATCAAGAGGATAAAGAACGACACCACCTGGTCATCAGCTTTGCCAGCAGAGTGTTAAATAGTTGCGAACGTAACTACAACGTTACGGAGAAGGAGTTGTTAAGTATAGTGTTCGCGTGCGGTAAATTTAGAACATACATCCTGGGGTACCATATCACGGTCAGAAGCGACCATAAATCGATATCATTTCTTAAACAATGTAAATTAAGGCATGGTAGACTCACCCGTTGGATCCTTGCTCTACACGAGTACCACATCACATGGGACTACATTCCAGGTAGAAAAAATGTAGCGGCCGACGTATTATCCAGAATAAATGTTGACAATCAGACATTTGAAGGAGAAAAGGAGAAAATCACCAAAGTGTATTATATATTAAAGGATAGAAAGGACCTGGAAGAGATAGTCAATGAGATCGTACAACAGCAGAAACAAGATACCAAATTAACAAACATACGAAGGAGAGTGATGGAATCAGAAGAAATCATTAACAAATTTTATTGCATACATAAAGATGTGTTATTCATTAAAACCAAAGGGAATCATGGAAATTGGAAGCTAGTAGTTCCAACATCTCTAGAAAATAAAATAATCAAAGACTACCATGTCAGATACGGACACATGGGAGCTTTAAAAATAGTCAAAGCTTTGGAAGAAGAAATGTTCATTAAAAGTATAACTAGAAAAGTAATTAAAAATATAAAAACATGCACTATCTGTCAAATGGTTAAAACCAATAATGAGAGGATGGAATGATGATACCCATCACATCAAATAATAAACTTGAAAAAGTGTTTCTTGATATATGTGGACCATTCCCACGTAGCGGAGGGAGGCACAGATTCAAGTTCATAGTAATTCTATTTGACCATTACACTAAATACACTAAATTATATGCTATCGACAGAGCAACCACAAAGAAAATCTTGGATATAATTAGAAACAAATACATACCTGAAATTGGAAAACCATCTACTATAATAACTGATCACGGAACACAGTTTAAAGGGAGAAGGTGGAGAGAAAAACTATTGGAAATAAATATCAAAACATACAAAACGTCCGTATATCATCCAAGCAGTAATCCTGATGAAAGAGTATTGAGAGAGGTGGGACGCATTTTAAGAACATACTGTCATGATAAACAGAGAGAATGGCAAAGGTATTTAATATCAACAGACGAATTTTTAAACATGAGTTACCACCATTTCATTGAAAACACCCCATATTCTACGATGTTTGGAAGAAAGCCACATAGAGAGATACAAGATTTGATTGACTTTCCAACTAACCCAGAAGACCCGTGTGAAGAAAGGAAATACTACAACAGGATCATGGAGAAGATAGAGAAACAAAAAACCAAATATTCACTGAACAGGACAAAGATAATTAACTATCACATAGGAGAAAAAATTTTAATAAAAAATCGTGTACTACCTAGTACATTCGAAGGTATAGCCAAGAAACTATTATTGTTATACGTAGGACCTTATATCATAACAAAAGACAACGGCAACAATACATATGAAGTAAGCAATCCAATAACAAAAAAGATCAAGGGAGTATACAACCAAAGTTCCATCAAGAAATTCTACGAGGATGGATAAACAATCATAATAATAAATTACAAAATTCAAAAGAAATATGTAAGATCAACTTACACTACCATCGAGGAAACATATGAGATAAGAGATAGAATAAAGGAATAAACTACAAAATTCCAAAATATAAGTAAGACCAACTTACACTAATATTTAGAAAATATATGAGATGAAATAAGACAAACAAACAAAATGAAAACAAGAATTAAAATAAACAAATATAAAACCAAGCAAGTCATGCTAAGACAAATAAATAAAATTCTGAAGAATATAGAATATTCAGAGAAAGTAAAAAGAACTGGTATAAAGAAAAATATAAAGCAAATACAGTAAGTGGCTAAAGCAAAATAAGGGTAATCAACAGAAGAAAGGAAAAAAATTCTAAAATAATTAAAATGATCACAAGAAGAAAAGAAAAACAAACTAATTAAGACTTAGAAATAATGAAATTAACAACTAAATAAATAAAAACAATCAATTGTGTGAGTATATAACAGATAATAGCAAAGGTATAGCGGAAGGAAGAAGGAGTAGAAAAAAGTTAAAATGATCTAAAGAACCATGAAGTGGACAATCCCCAAAATATTATTATTATTATTAATGAAAGTCACAGGATGACAAAAAGGTATTAAAGATTGACTGAGAATAGGTCCAGCAATCAATTAACTGAGCAGAGATGATGTTCATCTGATCTCAGAATAAAAGGTAGTAATGGATGAAACCAGCTACTAAAAGTTAGGGAAAATATAAAAGGGAGAACGCACTAATGGAAATAAATAAATACAGATCTAAAAGATAACAAATTAAAAGGAGTGGAACAAGTAAGAAGAGAAACAAGAAGGAAGAAATAAACAAGAAGAAAAAGGAAAAAATTATATATAACTGATAATTTCATAAAAAACTATGCTAGTGTTTTACCAAAATGATCAATTTTGATGGAGAGGCATTATGTTACAACACCAAAAGCCGCCCCAATACCAGAGAAAAACTATAATGAATTAACTATATTAAACTAAGGAAAAGAAAATGACTATGACGAGACAAATGACTATGACCCAACCCAAGTGATTGACCCAATAAAGAAAATAAAATGAGAAGGTATAAACTCAAATAATGATAAAAAAGGCACAAACAAGTAATAAATGTCTAGTAACAAGTATTAAAATTAAATATAGTAATCTTAGTTAAAGTACATTAACCAGAATAATAGATATTGTATGTTATTAATAACCCTATGATGATAAGAAAATCAAAACATAAAATTGTTAACAGACCAACTATCAATTGAGTATAAAATAATAAAAACCCAAAAGTGAGAGATAGGAAGGAAGTGAAAGTGATAAACCGTGTAAGTGTTAGAAGTTAGAAGTGAGAGAGTAAACAATTCACAATAATAAGAAAAAGGAAACAAAGATAATAAAACAGATTGTAAAATTAATAAATTATTTACCTTAAATTATCCGCAGTGTGATTTCTTGTGCTTCGTCTATGACGCGTTTCAGAGCTTATGCTCCATCATCAGATATTAAAAAGTTAAAACTATCACTCTTGCGAGATCGTTAAGAAGTTAAAATGTCAAAATTTGCATAAGAACCGTACGCGGATTTGGGTGAGCACCCGTTCAAGTTCATTCTGCCACTGAGCGGTTGCTACCTTATCGTAGCCCCAGCAAGCAGACTCAAGGCGGTATCGTACAATCGGTTGGATACAAAGTTCAGGTGGTCATTTAATACGATATCGCGACTCCTTGGGTTTGCATATGCACTGTAAATTTCAAATTCCTCCAAGGCATTCATGAAACAGCCCTTCTTACACACATGTAACGGTATTAAATTGGAACTAAAATCTGTGTAATTATGATTGTGTGAAGTCAGGTGTCGGGCATAATTTGATTTGATGTTGTCAATGTTTCTTATTTTCTTAGGTAAATGTTCTCGAAATCGTTTAAGGAAACCTCTCCCAGTCTGTCCAATGTAGAAGCACTCGCAATCATTGCATGTTAACTTATATATGCCAGTTTTTTCTTCTGGAGGCGTGTGTTTTTTCGGTTTGAGAACATCCAGTAACTTATTATTAGTCCTGAATGAAATAGTGAAACTATTATTATTCAATATAGAAGACAAAACCTTAGGCATAAAGCTAGTGTAATTAGTAGATATAAAATTTTTTTGCGTGTTGTTGTTTATTCGGGGTTTAAGCATTCTTTTTTCATGTTTTCTCAACAGTTTGTCAATGGTTAAACTATTGTAACCATTGGCAACCGCGATATATTTTATGACATTTAGCTCATCACGGAAGTCATTATCATCCAAAGGAAATGTCAATAATCTATGAACGAAACTATTGTACGCTGCCATTTTATGTGAAAGAGGATGATGAGAGTCTGCGTATATTGTGGTGTCAGTGGTAGTCGGTTTCCTATAAATGTTGAACTTTAGTTTATTCATCTGTCGGGTGATGGTTAAATCTAGAAAGTTTATCTTGTTATCAACCTCTGTTTCAAGAGTAAACTGGATGTTTCTATTTATTTTATTTAAACAGTTTTTAAATAATTCGATTTGTCTTATAGTACCATCAAAAATTAAAAATGTATCGTCTACATACCGTGCATAAAATATTATTTTATTTGCATATATATTATTGTTCAACAAGTGAGTATTCTCATACTAATTCAAATAAATATCGGCCAGTAGGCCGGAGAGGGGTGAGCCCATAGCTAGGCCATCATTTTGAATGTAAAACGAGCCATTAAAAGTGAAATAGTTTTGTTTCAAAATAACCTCGAGTAAATTAATTAACTCATTTATTGTCTGTGTGTTCATGCAACTATTGTCAGATAAATTGTTTCTGAAAATCTGTAATGTATCTATGACTGGGATATTCGTGTATAAATTAGTTATGTCGAATGACGCCAATTTGTGATTAGGTTGTAGTTCAACAGATTTAATATCATTAATAAAATTATTGTTGTTCCTAATACTATGATTATTACGTAATTGTAAATTATCTTTTATCAAACGAACTAGTGCTTTTGCAGTTTTGAAGCCAGGAGCAGTAGTAAAGTTCACGAGCGGTCTGATAGGTATGTTATGTTTATGAATTTTAGGCAGTCCTGCGAATATCGGGGCTTTAGCGTTGATGGGCTTTAAGTAACGTCGTGTGCTTTCATTGAATAAATTGGTACATTTATTAATACAATTGTTAAGTTCCCTGACGTACAATTCAGTGGGGTCAGAGTTTAATATTTTAATGTTGTTGTTAGAAATAAAATCATGAACTTTATCACTGTATGAATCAGTGTCCATGATGACTAGCGTATTTCCTTTATCTGCCTTAACGATAAGGGCATTGTTGTCGATTAATTTTGTTTTTATGCGTTTTAAAGTTTTATATTCACTAGAGTACCTAGACTGACCACGTGAAACGAGAGGTAGATTATTGTTTAATTTAATGGCTCTATTGAATTTATTATTTATAAGTACACATGCTTCATTTTGTAAATGTGGGTCTGAAATAGATTTGACGGCTGCCTCCGCTTCAACGACTTCATAGATAAGTTTGTTTTTACCGACGGGTGGGAGATTATAATTTATCCCTTTACTTAAAAGCTTCATTTCGTTATCATCGAAGACTATTGTAGTTAAGTTCATGACTCTAGGGTAAAATGTGTGTTTACAAACAATGGCAGACTCTTGGCGATGTTTATGTTCTAGCCTAAGAAGTTTGCGTGATTGACTAAAATGTGTACGACGTACAATATTATATATGTATCTGTGTACAGAATCTAAAACTTTATCGATAATGACAGGATGAATATTGTTAAGAATCTGCAAATGCAGTTTAAGCAAACGAGTATTGAGGAGAGATTTTTTTAATGTATAACGCTTTAATTTCTTCCTTGACACGAAATCGTTCAGCGTATTGTTGTGTTATTTTCATACAGTGATAAAGTTCATGATTTTATTTCTAACAACAACATTAAAATATTAAACTCTGACCCCACTGAATTGTACGTCAGGGAACTTAACAATTGTATTAATAAATGTACCAATTTATTCAATGAAAGCACACGACGTTACTTAAAGCCCATCAACGCTAAAGCCCCGATATTCACAGGACTGCCTAAAATTCATAAACATAACATACCTATCAGACCGCTCGTGAACTTTGCTACTGCTCCTGGTTTCAAAACTGCAAAAGCACTAGTTCGTTTGATAAAAGATAATTTACAATTACGTAATAATCATAGTATTAAGAACAACAATAATTTTATTAATGATATTAAATCTGTTGAACTACAACCTAACCACAAATTGGCGTCGTTCGACATAACTAATTTATACACGAACATCCCAGTCATAGATACATTACAGATTTTGAGAAACAATTTATCTGACAATAGTTGCATGAACACACAGACAATAAATGAGTTAATTAATTTACTCGTGGTTATTTTGAAACAAAACTATTTCACTTTTAATGGCTCGTTTTACATTCAAAATGATGGCCTAGCTATGGGCTCACCCCTCTCCGGCCTACTGGCCGATATTTATTTGAATTATTATGAGAATACTCACTTGTTGAACAATAATATAATAATAAAATAATATTTTATGCACGGTATGTAGACGATACGTTTTTAATTTTTGATGGTACTATAAGACAAATCGAATTATTTAAAAACTGTTTAAATAAAATAAATAGAAACATCCAGTTTACTCTTGAAACAGAGGTTGATAACAAGATAAACTTTCTAGATTTAACCATCACCCGACAGATGAATAAACTAAAGTTCAATATTTATAGGAAACCGACTACCACTGACACCACAATACACGCAGACTCTCATCATCCTCTTTCACATAAAATGGCAGCGTACAATAGTTTCATTCATAGATTATTGACAATTCCTTTGGATGATAATGACTTCCGTGATGAGCTAAATGTCATAAAATATATCGCGGTTGCCAATGGTTACAATAGTTTAACCATTGACAAACTGTTGAGAAAACATGAAAAAAGAATGCTTAAACCCCGAATAAACAACAACACGCAAAAAAATTTTATATCTACTAATTACACTAGCTTTATGCCTAAGGTTTTGTCTTCTATATTGAATAATAATAGTTTCACTATTTCATTCAGGACTAATAATAAGTTACTGGATATTCTCAAACCGAAAAAACACACGCCTCCAGAAGAAAAAACTGGCATATATAAGTTAACATGCAATGATTGCGAGTGCTTATACATTGGACAGACTGGGAGAGGTTTCCTTAAACGATTTCGAGAACATTTACCTAAGAAAATAAGAAACATTGACAACATCAAATCAAATTACGCCCGACACCTGACTTCACACAATCATAATTACACAGATTTTAGTTCCAATTTAATACCGTTACATGTGTGTAAGAAGGGCCGTTTCATGAATGCCTTGGAGGAATTTGAAATTTACAGTGCATATGCAAACCCAAGGAGTCGCGATATCGTATTAAATGACCACCTGAACTTTGTATTCAACCGATTGTACGATACCGCCTTGAGTTTGCTTGCTGGGGCTACGATAAGGTAGTAACCGCTCAGTGGCAGAATGAACTTGAACGGGTGCGCACCCAAATCCGCGTACGGTTCATATGCAAATTTTGACATTTTAACTTCTTAACGATCTCGCAAGAGTGATAGTTTTAACTTTTTAATATCTGATGATGGAGCATAAGCTCTGAAACGCGTCATAGACGAAGCACAAGAAATCACACGGCGGATAATTTAAGGTAAATAATTTATTAATTCATACAAGTGACTTGGTTACCATATTAAACATGAATATTAGATTGTAAAAAATGGATAGACCATTAATATAATAGTTTAATTCATAATAAACTAGTACTATGAGTGTAATGAAAATAAGACATCCTATGTTAATAATAAAATCCAAGGGATGATTATCAAGATAGAATAAATGGTGTGATAATGTTATTGACCAAAATTGTTATTTGTTCAATTAAAAGAGTTGAGTTTGTACGAAGGAATATGGCTGAAAAGTAAACAGACAAAAAACCTAATTTTTGTGTTATGTTTTATAAGTAATATTAACACATTCGAGACGAGCTGCGGGCACTGCCCGCAGTACCGTAGAGTCCCATAAAGACGAAGTGCGGGCATAGCTCGCAGTCGCGTATCTAACTGCGTAATAAACGTAATACGGCTCCCGCTCGCTGTTAGTCACAATGAAACGATAGCAGTATTAGTAGTTAACATTTTCAAATGTAGATGGCAGCAGCAATCAGAGTCTGAACACAACAGTAGCTTTTTTTTGTATGTTGTACACAACACACTGTACGTAACCAAGCCACATGGTCGGCGTGAGGAAAATGGCTTCCGCGAAAAACAGGGTAAGTTTAAAAATTAATATTTTATTTATTTTACAAGCTACTGACATAAAATTTGCACTAAATTAATGAGAATGCTTGGTTTTATAATATAATATAGCTTTATATATTTAAATGTTATATGGTTTAGAAGTATAAGCTTTTGAAAAAATACAAAAAAGCCCAGTCTGTACGGTAAATGAATGCATTTTTCATATAGTCCTGAATGTGTTAAGTGATAAACAAGTTATAAGAAATGGCAATAGATATAAGAAAGGAGATAAATTGTACAAACATAATATTATTCATTCGAGTAAAGACAGAAAAAGAAATAAGAGAATAACAGACAAGCAATGATTTTGTAAATTAATAAGAACATTCAATTATTGTAAAACAGCCCAAATTAATTCAAAAGGTAAATAAGTCATAAGTGACGCCAAGCAAAACCTATGTAAATAAAAAATAATCTTTAATTTGTGTAAAATAAGAAGATATAGTCAATTACTACTTAGGCCTATAAAATGCCTAACTGTATAAATGCAAAATAAACAAATTGTAAGAAATTAACTATTGTATTAGAAAATCCCGGGCAAGTAACTCATTAATTACAATTAGTGGACCATAATAAGATGTCAGAATTAGATTAAAAACATAAAATAAGAAGGAAATGTAATAATATAATATTAACATTTTTGTCAAAACTTTAATACATGAACAAACCCAGCTTTGTGGGATGTTAAAATGATCTTTGAAAGAAAATAGAAACAGTTATGATAATATCTAATCCATTGATAAGAAGACAGAAGAATAATAGCCATCAGAAAATATGTATTCATTTTGAATTAAAATTCAAATATTATAACAATAGACATAAATGTAATCAACCAATGAGAGTATAGACAGTTGCCATAACAACGGAAGGTTATTATGTCTAATCTATATCTATAAAAATGAATGTTTGTTTCTTTCTTTGTCCCGTATGCGTTCCTATACCATTCATCCGATTGCGATGAAACTTCGGTGAGTTGTTGTGCGCACGCCCGCGTAGGTTTATGAATTTTTTTCAATGGGGCCCTTTCTCCTCCTAAACCACTGGACCGATTTCAACCAAACTTGGCACAAATATTTTATGCAACGGGAGAACCAACATAGGGTAGGTGTTTTTTCGATGGGGTCCTTTGAGATCTTCCACATCTTCTCCTAAACCACTGGACCGATTTCAACCAAACTTGGCACAAATATTTTACGCAACAGGAGAACCAACATAGGATAGGTGTTTTTTTTGTTTTTTTTCGACGGGGTCCTTTGGGGGGTCCTTAGGGGTCTTCCACATCTCCTCCTAAACCACTGGACCGATTTCAACCAAACTTGGCACAAATATTTTACGCAACGGGAGAACAAACATAGGATATGTGTTTTTTTGATATGATCCTTCAGGGGTCCTTTTGGGGGTCCTTTGGGGTCTTTCACATCTCCTCCTAAACCACTGGACCGATTTCAACCAAACTTGGCACAAATATTTTACGCAAAGGGAGAACCAACATAGGATAGGTGTTTTTTCAATGGGGTTCTTTTGGGTCTTCCACATCTCCTCCTAAACCACTGGACCGATTTCAACCAAACTTGGCCCAAATATTATACGCAATGGGAGAACCAACATAGGATATGTGTTTTTTCGATATGATACTTCGGGGGGTCCTTTGGGGTCTTCCACATCTCCTCCTAAACCACTGGACCGATTTCAACCAAACTTGGCACAAATATTTTACGCAACAGGAGAACAAACATAGGATATGTGTTTTTTCGATATGGTCCTTCGGGGGTCCTTTTGGGGGTCCTTTGGTGTCTTTCACATCTCCTCCTAAACCACTGGACCGATTTCAACCAAACTTGGCACAAATATTTTATGCAAAGGGAGAACCAACATAGGATAGGTGTTTTTTCAATGGGGTTCTTTTGGGGGTTCTTTGGGGTCTTCCACATCTCCTCCTAAACCACTCGACCGATTTCAACCAAACTTGGCACAAATATTTTACGCAACGGGAGAACCGACAGAGGATATGTGTTTTTTCGATATGATACTTTGGGGGGTCCTTTGGGGTCTTCCACATCTCCTCCTAAACCACTGGACCGATTTCAACCAAACTTGGCACAAATATTTTACGCAACGGGAGAACCAACATAGGATATGTGTTTTTTCGATACGATCCTCTGGGGGGTCCTTTGAAGTCTTAAAAAACTAACCTATTAGATCTGGTTACTATGGCAACACAGTGGAATAGATTCTGTTCTAAATATATTATCGCATTAAATTGAAGACCACGCGAACGAAGTCTTTATATATTATATATATACAAACACTTTCTTTCTTTGAGTGGCATTGCAACGCATGCCGGGTACTCACTAGTTCTGTTATAAAACTTTAGTCCATTATTGACGATCAAGAGATACAGAAGCCAAACCATATTCGACTCAATTTTCAATTAAAATAATAATAAACACTGCAAAATTTAACGAGATGTGAATGTAAGAAGTCTAATAAAGAATTAGTTAACCCAAGAGAGCTAATAAACCAGATTTTAATATTCAAAACTACTTATTTTATCCAAATTAATTGAAAAAGAAGCCAGATGCAATCCAAAGTAGAAATGATGGAAGATTAATGACCGTATCAACCCAACCTAACTAAGAACAAAGTGACTCTTCACCAGAATTCAACAAGATTTGTTAAGTATATCTGAACTACCCGAATTTACGAACTAAATTAATTAACTTTTCTCACAACACAAAAAACTCTCACTCCGAACTTGGTAACTAAATTTCTTTCAAGGATTGATTGATAATAAATAATAAACTTGTATGTAAACATAATTTTAACCTGTGTACGAAGTACGAAATTATAAAAAACACTTTTTTAACACGTAAAAAACGAATTGTATTTAAATTTAATAGTATATAAGTACCATTGATGTAAGGTGGTGTACTTTATTAACATCTTATTAATATTTGTTTGTAATCAAAAGGACTCAATGATTGAATGAACTGTAGAAAATAAACTTTGATGGCAGCCATGTCGATTTAGAAACGCTTCAATCAACTTAGCCAACCTTGAGATATTGTCTATTTATTGCCGGAGCAACATTATTTAATAACAGTATATTTTTGTATCTAACTGAATAACTATTAACTATTTCACATTAATAAACTAGTACTGATTAGTAATAACCGTCCTTTATTTCATTATAAATTGTATTATAAAGTTTGTGTACTTTAGCGATGAGCAAAATTGTCTGCCAGCGTTAGACGTCGGCAGCACGACAAACTACAAGCGAGATTCAAATGCCCGCCAGTTTGCGAGGGTAATTTGAATCACCGCATAGAACGACCGCTCAGTTTAACTTTTTTAATTGTTTTCATAAACAATTTGGTGCCGCCCGGGAAATAAATTTACTCATTGAAGGACAGGTAAGGATTACACTCGTGAGATATCGGTACTGGTAATTCGTGCGTTCGCGATGGACATTGTTAGCGTGAGAAGTTAGGAAAGTATGACGGTTAGAGATAAACACGAAGTAACGACTACAACGTGTGGGGCTAACACACACATACAGATTTAATTTATTGTAACAAATTGACGTCCACCACGTGTGGCATAATAATTATTAACTAACTATCACATAGAAAGAGTACGAAAGAGTTTCGTCGTTACAATTGTCATTGTTTCATTCCAAACACTTTTGATATCAGGAAGCAAGTTTTTTCAAACTCTGTGCATAAAATTCCGCTACCTGGGATTTCAGCTAGTTTTGCACTGAGGTTTTCAACTCTTTAGTTTACTTGAATCATTGAGATGCAAGCCAGTTTTTGGTGTGTAGGAAGAGATGGTAGTCACTGGGCATGAGATGAGGACTATAAGGAGGATAATGTGATAATAACATATTTTCCATAGGAATTTTTGAATTGTTTCGACTATGCAGGCAGCTGTGTGCAGATGTGCGTCATTGTGAAGGAGAACAATTCCTGACCTCAGCATTGCCTGTCGATGATTTTGAACAGCATAGTGCAGTTTAGAAAGTGTTTCACAATAAACTTGTGATGTGACGGTTGTCCAGGCTTCGTAATATCGACCAAGAGCACATCTTTTGGTCAAGAACACAGTTGCTATGATTGCCTTTTTGAATGGATTTGCTTTTTTTTTGGTTTTGGTAAACTGAAATGATGCCACTACATGAATTGTTGTTTCGACTCACCATTGATATATGAAATCCACGTATTGTCACCAGTGACATGGGAAAAAATTCTTATCCCTATATATTAAAGTGGTCCAAATAGCACTTGTCAATATTTTCGGCACCCATCGTGTATACAGTTAACGATAGACTAGAGTATCAGCCACAATTTTGAACAATGTTATCTTTGAAACCTCTGGAAATTCTATGGAAAGATCATTAATTGTAAATTGACAATTTTCTCTGTCTTTTGCATTCACACACTCAGCGAGATCATTAGTCTGGACACTAGCTCTACCACGCCTCTCTTCATCATGAAAAGTTGAATGGCTTACCCTAAACTCTCGACACCATTTTCTCACTTTCCTTCACTAATTTCACTAATTGTGGCAGGTCCATATGTTTCACACAACTGACAGTGAATTTCAGCAGCATTATGCCCTTTTATGCTTAGAAATATAATCACTGCTCAGACTTCACAACTAATGGGATTGTTTATTTTTGCACACATTATAACCTGCTGTCACACAAAGGTAAAGAACAACTGACTGGCGACAATATGGAGGTTACCTGGCAAATGGACCAGCTGCATCTATTGTGCATGCACGTACTTATCAGTGTTGCCAATCTGTCTTTATAACTGATTGGCCCTTACTTTTGAAATACACCTTGTATGTGTTATCTGGGACACTAACTGACATGGTTGTGTGCTCACAAAACAAATTTTCACAGACAAAACAAAGAAGCCTTTGGTATAGACAACACTGCAGGTTTTTTATTACAAAAAACATAGTGAAGTCTTGAAACACATAGTTTCTATATACAAATACATACACAAACTCATGTTTATATATAAAACATTTAGGTCATACACACAAATACAGTAATAAACCACACTTATTTAGACACAGAACAAATTATTTGTTTTAAGAAAAGTAATACATAAATCAGATTATAAAATTCTACTACTTACTCTAATAGCATTATCAACAGATGCTTTGCCTGAAGTAGCAGCAAGTTCTTTAAGAACCTCTTTCCAGAGTCCATTCTTGCCTTGAGTATGAGCCTCTTCAACTTGCAGAGCAAAGTATGCAAACCAAGGCGCATGAGGACAGGAACTGCCTTGTGGAACTAGCGAAAACACTGATCCAGATCCACTAGACATCCAACTGAACAGTGATGAAAGTCGACTGTTTGTCTGCCCACTCGTACCAACAGTCTGCACATACAGCAATGTTACATATTAATAACAAACACCAACTTACTGATCAACGAATACAGTACAATTCTGATTGACTGAAAAACTAATATCCAGAATATGAATTATTCATACATTTCCTGGAGAAAAAAAAAATTTTTGTCAGGAATGAAACATCACATGAAACATACGTATGATTCACCATCTAAACATGGTAAAGAAGACAAGATTTTTTTAACATTGTTGTACTTAGTGGATAAAGTGGATACTCAAGAAAAGGATTACAAAATCTGAAATGCGGAACATAAGATGAAGTAAACAAGTTGGCCTGAAGAAATATGGGATAGTTTTAGTAGTTTTAAAATGGACAGGACAGAGCAAAAAAATAATAAAGAAATGGATACTGCTGAATTAAATACAACTAACAACTAGAAACAAAAGAGGATGGGGAGAAACAATTGATTTGTTGCGAGATGACAAAAAAAACAAATAATACACGACACGAAGGGACCTAGCTAAGTGAAAACTGAAAATTGACCTTCAGCAAGCAAAAAACAAAGAAAATAACACCAGATGATAGAGAAGTGAAATTTGTAAAAATTAAAATGTCAGCATTGTCTCCAAAGCAGCATAATATAAGATGTGTGTTCAGAACTGACACAATACTACTTGCCAATAACTACCTGAGCCAATAGCACACCATGGCAGCAATCCCAGCACAACTGAAGCACAAGAATTCCACCATTTGTGGGACAACCAAACAAGCCAACTCATACTAACAAATGCATTTATGGTCTAGAAAACTGGTCTCACTAGAATTATACACTGTTATCAATCATATTTGCATCAAAAATAAAATATATACATGTGTGTTAAGTTCACAGCCTGTAACGGTACAAATAGGTCCGTATAGGGATTTTGGGTAAATAACAGGTATACATTTTATTATAAATTAAGATTTCATAATCCATGAGTGCAACGTTTTCTAACAAGTGAAACGACGCAGTAAGCAGTGAAGGGTTTGCATCAAGGTCAGTGGCGTACGTGAGAAACGGCAACGACTTTGCCAAAATAACCTGCCGATCCTATAAAAATGTCACTTAAAGAATGCGATACATAATGGCTGCGCCTTAAAAAGCTAAGACGTCATCACCGAGAACAATAGAATTGATGACGCGACAACCCTTTCCACATCAGAAATAAGCGCCATATTGTCATTCTCAGTCGACTAACATCTTTCGTGCGAACTGCACGTTACCTGAATTGCTGGCCAGCAAGACATAAAAGTAACAACAGCGATGTAACCAAAATATGAATGTAAATCTGTTTAAGATCAAAAAGTATACAATGTAAAGTAGAGACAGTGAGTGCAGTTACAAAAAGAAAAACTACATAGTTCGGCAGAATAACAGCGTAAACATGAGTGACGCCTGACTCTATCTTCAATACAGCAAAGCAGGAAAGTACACATTTCACACAATTTAAACTACCAACCACTATTAATGTTTGAGATCAAGTAATACAGAAAATGTACTGTAAAATAGTATGTGTGGGGTATGAATGAGAGTGTACAGGTACCTATATAAATCACAAAGCATTGGTTTACGTTGTGTGATTCACATAACTTAATAACTTGAATTATTAAAAACTGCAGTAATTTCCTAGATTCAGTTCAATATGTAATCAGAGTAGTTTGAAGTCAAAATATATATTGTGTAAATGTATCATGCATAAAGGCTGATGTAGCGGAAATGTATCGCAGCCATTTTGGATGAAAAGGAGAATGACTCCATTTTGTTTTTGTTATTAAAATATAAAATTTCAGATAATTAATAAACACAAGTTTTACCTAATGTAATCAGAGTCTATTATTTCTCTACAACCATTGTGTTTCTTCACTCATTTATAGAACCCTGGAACCCGTAAGTAAATTTTCCATGTTGGTACAATGCAACATGGCGACTCCCCGAACCAACATAGTAAACAGTGTGAAATGTTATCAAAAAAGGTAAGTAGAAAAGGAAGTTAGTTAACAAATGGTGCCCGATCAGGAATAATTGATGAGTAATTAATTAATTAATTAATGTTGTGATGAAATTAAATGATTTTCTGAGATTCAGATTCTATAATGAACAGTAAATGATTAAACATACAATGTGTTTGGATATTGGGTTATATTATGATGAGGTAAGTGATGAATTTTCTAAGGTAATTGTCAATGATCATATAATGTGAAATGTGGTAAAAGAAAGAGTTTGGGTCATGATTATTTAAATAAGGCATTAGGTCAATCAAAGTTAACTTTAATGGGTGTTAGACAAAATAAGAATTTTGGAATAAAAATAATACAGAAACAGGGTAGTAGTAGGGACACAGTAGTGGGAGTGCATATATGTAGAAAGAGAGAGTAATGTAATTAGAGAGTAAATAGTTGATGGTGATATTTTGTAGTGAGGGTCCGGTGTAGGGAGTGATCAACGTGCGTCGTTGGGGCAGGTAATTGTGAAGGGTCGAAGAGTGTTTGCCGAGATTATGGGAAGGGCAAAAGGATATGAATGGAATTGCCAGTTAGGGAACACACATCCTAGTTACAAAGAGGGTATAAGATATTTTATTATAAGAGGAGAAGGATTTAAGTGGAATTAGTGTTGAAGGGGGTTATTATTGAGAGATTGGTGTCACCCTATGCAAATCTGTTAATGGTTGTTAGTAGAAGGAAGGTGAGTAAGGTTATATATATGTTACTGCCTATTCAGTAAATCAAATCATTGTGAATGACTGAGAGTCACCCAAACTAATTAATGATGAAAATGTTAAATAGAAAATTCATAGTGGAAATGTAATAATCAATGAAATGTGATGTAACATGAAGGTTGATGAGAAATTTGAATTTGTGGAGAATTTAATGGCACAATCAATGTTAAATAATTCAAGTTTGATGTAAAAAGAGTTAATGGAAAGTTCAAGTTGTAATGTTTATAATTTTCTATACAAATTATTTAAATGTGAATTGTTTATTTAATGTAAATGTAGCAATGTTAATGTTCAAGGTTAATGTTTTATTATGTTATATTATGTTGTATGGCCATAGTGTGTGTGGAAGGAGGTTACTAGATGGGTAGTAACATTTTAAGAAATATTAAATATATAATGTTGATGATGTTGGTCATAAAAGATAATTATGATTTTGTATTAAAGTATTAGGATCATGGAAGATGATTAATCATTTTTAAATAGATAGATTGTTCTGAAGTAGTGAACTTGTGTTTTGTTCTATGTACGAATTATATTAATGAGTTGTTTTGTTTATTCTCTTAAACTTAATGAATTGTTTTAAATATTATTGCATTAGTGTAAAGATTTATATTTCTTCTTGTGAAATGGAAAAGAGTTAAATATTATCGATTGGAATCGAAATTTTCATAAATATTTTGGAGTGAAATAAGAGAAGGATACATCTATAATACACCTTGTATTTATCTATGTTAGAGGGATTAGGAGTTAAGGAAAAACCAATGCTTATTAACATAAACCAATACGCAGCTAAGGGGAAACAGATCAGTTAGGGATGTGGCATTATACAAGGCCACTATTTGATTTTTTATTGGATGTTTCAGAGTTTGGTGATGCTGTGGCGGCGGTCCTGAGCTGGCCAGTGCATCAGAGCAGGAGCATCAAGTGCCTGACTGGCCTTGCGGTGTTGGGATCTCGAAAGAGAAGTCCAGTAAGGTCATGCAGGTGCTGTCACGATCACTGGACCAAGGGGTAAGTTATCGATATTCTTTTTATATAAACAATACAGGGGGTTGTGGTGACATATCCTGGCTGATCCCTTTAAGAAGTATGAATGTGTCAATGAGAGTTTTTATGCTTCATCATAAAACCTCACATTGAGGGGGTCTTGTAACGGTACAAATAGGTCCGTATAGGGATTTTGGGTAAATAACAGGTATAAATTTTATTGTAAATTAAGATTTCATAATCCATGAGTGCAACGTTTTCTAACGAGTGAAACGACGCAGTAAGCAGTGAAGGGTTTCCGTCAAGGTCAGTGGCGTACGTGAGAAACGGCAGCGACTTTGCCAAAACAACCTGTCGATCCTATAAAAACGTCACTTAAAGAATGCGATATGTAATTGCTGCACCTTAAAAAGCTAAGATGTCATCACCGAGAACAATAGAATTGATGATGCGACAACCCTTTCTACCTCAGAAATAAGCGCCATATTGTCATTCTCAGTCGACTAACATCTTTTGTGCGAACTGCACGTTACCTAAATTGCTGGGCAGGAAGACATTAAAGTAACAACAGCGATATAACCAAAATGTGAAGTTAAATCTGTTTAAGATCAAAAAGTATACAATGTAAAGTAGAGACAGTGAGTGCAGTTACAAAAAGAAAAGAAAAATTTAATAGTTCGGCAGAATAACAGCGTAAACATGAGTGATGCCTGACTCGATCTTCAATACAGCAAAGCAGGAAAGTCGACATTTCACACAATTTAAACTACCAACCATTATTAATGTTTGAGCTCAATTAATACAGAAAATGTACCGTAAAATAGTATGTGGGGGGGGTATGAATGAGAGTGTACAGGTACCTATATAAATCACAAAGCATTGGTTTACGTTGTGTGATTCACATTGTGACGTTAAATACAGTTTAAATATATAAAATACAAAATACAATTTATTCCACCTACCTGTAAAGGTTCTTTCTGGGTCCAGAAATCTGATCGCACGTACGTCAGACGCAAACATGTGTTTCATAGGTTAGTGAAATGACTTACTCTACACATTTTATGAAGAGAAATTATGATTTTTAATTATCAAATATTGCAACGTTAAAGGTTAAATTTTTCCAATAAATTTACTCACATGGTTTTCCAAATTTTGTTACTCTGGTTCATACATCTTACAATGGTATACTTAAATTATATTACTTACATCTATGTAGATAGCCCAGCCTGCATCACACACTCTCACATTATTAACAAACCTTTAACACATTGAATCTAATAATATAAAAATACCCCTCCCCAGCCGGCACGCGGTTTTAGTTCGAACTGTTCGTTTTACTCATTTTTGACTTTGTGATGAGTTCCAGATTTCACGGTTGTTGTTAATTGATAACTCTTGGTTTCACTGCCGCATAATAGTTCACAAAATAGAGTTTTAAGACTGAAACTTGTAAAAATCTGAAGAGCCCTTTTAGGGCGGTGTCTGGGCAGACACCATCAGTGATGAACTGGTAAAAAAGTCTCTTTGGGGCGGACGGATCTTCAGGCCTGCCGTGAATGAATTTCGTCGTCGCTCATACTTGAGTTGTTGCAGTTGATCGACTCTGTGCATGATACATAGTGGGTTTTTCTGTAGTATGCGCCGACGATATTTAGGCGCTTCCGGTTTGATGTCACTAAGGAGGCGGACCTTAATTTGCATATCCTCCAGCTCGGATTGTAGGTCTCACAAAAACTTCGTTTCTGCGCCATTTTCGATAGCGTCGGTTGATCTGCTTCGCGTCCCCGCCCTTGCGTATACCTGTGTCATGCGTACCGGCGCATGATCACATTCAACAAAGTTCTTAGAAATCTGAGGTGGCTACATACCTCAACTGATTACACAATGCTATTACGTCTTGCCTTGGTTATAAACTGTTCTATCTGCCACGTGTTCTGGTTTGTTGGAATAAAATGTAGCGTGTCAATTTTGGTTGTTGGCACCAGTTCCTCACCGGTCCTCTTCGGGGTTTGTCGATGAGATTTCTTCTGTTGTGGACAGCAGAATTCTCATCGAGGGGGTATTGTAGCGTGTCAATTTTGGGTCATTTTATTTTCTTTCAGGATGGGGTATTTACATTTTTATTTATTTCGTGTTTGTGCGGGATCTTAGAAAATTATTGTGCGACTTTATTTTCATTGTAACAAACCACGTGTAAGCTGAACAGTTTGAGACAAAGGCGATACGCAATTTCCATTGTGTAACTAGGCAAAGGAATTTGCATCTCCACAAATTTCTAAGAACTTTGTACATGTGTGTCGACGCACGAGCGCAACTACTCAAGCAGGCGCTCGGGGACGCGATCAGTATGAAAAACAAGATGGCTAAAGTGTAAAAGTATTCATCGTCTCTTCACAGATCATCCGGAAATACTGCTAAAGCCCCGCCTACTATTAATAACATCAGCAGAGCCGAAGTCAATATTGTCCTCTGGTCACACACATATACCAGCTCTATTCCATGCACAAAGTGGTTACCACACAACAATTAAGCATGAACGACGACGCAAAGCAGGTGGCTGTGAATACGCTGTTCCGCCCGCTCAGAAAAAGCACATGCCAGTTCGTCACTGACTGTGTCGGCGCCGACACGCGAGCTAAATATGCTCATATAATTTCATCAGTATTTGATAATGAAAGTGAAGTAGTCATTTTTTAAAACCAGTGACAGGATGGGAGGAGAGTTGTAGAACAATAACATCTAAATTCGTGGCTCAGTTTCGTCCTCTTTCGAGACGTTTTCGACCTACCGCGGGCTGGCCACAAGGTCACGGAAGAACGCGTTGCCGGTAGTGATGTAAAATCATGCATTCAATCGGGTAATTGGGGTTTTATAATGGAATGTGAGTAGTGAGTGTGCAATGCTGGGCTGTTCTGTATTTGTGTGTAAATGAAGTTATGTAATTATCAATGAGAAGGTAAGCTATAGTGAGTAAGTTCAGTCTAAGTAAGGTGCCAGAGTTGCACCACATTTGAAATATGTAAAAAATCTATTTTTGGAGAAAAAGTATAAATGCCTTAGTTGATCATTAAAATTATTATTTCTCTTCCTAATGATGTGTAGAGTTAGTTATTTCGTGAACCTTTGAAACACATGTTTGTATCTAGCATTCGTACGAAAGGATCCTGGCCCGCACAAAACGAACTTTTCAGGTAGGTGGAAGTTATTATAATAAAATATTAATATATTTAATTTTTTTAATGGATTAATAACATCTCAATGGCTTCCGATACAGGGACAGTTTATTAATTAAAATATTAAAGACCGTACCTACAGTAAAGATACAAACATGTGTTTGAGGTTAGCATAGCAAAATAATATATTACAAAATTTAATTAATTACATTATTTACTTAATGAATTTATTTAATCAATTCATTTAATTTAATTTAAATAATAATACAAAATGTCAGATAAAGAAAGTAATGTAAATGAAATGACGAATGACGAAGTTTTCGACGACTCAAACATTAGTAACTTTGAAGCACACTCAACTCCAAGTGTGAGTCAGAGTGAAGCAGAAAGAAGTACAACAGATCAAAGTAAAGTAAATGAAGATTCAGGGATTCAAGTAACCCCGAAATTAGATAGGGAAAGTAGAATTAATAGTAAAGAAGTCGGCTTCACTGACGGAAACATAGCAGCACAATCTACCCCGTCGACAACACGAACCAAAGAGTTGTCGATGGACGATCTGTTTAATCTAATGAAAACCATGTCTGCAAATATAAATAGCAATTATAAAGAGCAACAAATTGATTCCAATGTCAAATACAATAAAATGAATGACAAATTTGACGAGTTGAAAAACGAGATTCAAGAATTAAATAAATGTTTAGAAAGTACTAATGAAACAATAATGACTAGTCTGAATAAATTAGAACAGAGTGTTGAGCGAATGGGAGTACATGTGATGAGTACAGAGAAAAATAAAACAAATGAAAATTGTAGTGACAAATGTAAGAAGATGATACCAGATAAAGAATTAACTAATAATAACAATAATGTCGAACATAACGAATGTAATATTGAGAATAATAATGTGTTTGAAAAATTGGTATCAGAAAGTGATACGGTGAAACTAAATAATGAAAGTACTGATGAGTTTGTGAAATGTGATTATGAGATGTTAAGGTGTGTTAGTGAGTTAGAGAGAGAGAGGAAAAATAATGTTGTAGTAGAGTGGGGACAGAGGGGAAATTTTCCCTTTATTATTTATGATGTTTATGATGATGATTTAAGGTGGTCGCAAGTGTTGTTGGGCAACAGTCCCGTATTGATAGATGAATTGAGGGGTTTATTTTTGTTGAGTAATTGTGTACCCTCTGTCCGGAATAATTGTGAGAGTGTGGTGTGGTGTTATGAAGAGAGAGAATTAAACAGAGAATTGTATGGGGAGAAAGTAACCGAATTGTATTTTTTGAATAGAAAGTATGATGAATGGAATGAAAGTTTAAAAGTATATTTGAGTAACAATGATTATAATGATTCGACTAAAGTAATTAACCCGATCATGAATGTATTTACCGATGGAGATGTAACAAAAATACCGAATGTAGACTGGTTTCATGAGTATTTGAGTATGATGAATGGGTTTAGTTTGCACGGTTACAACACACAAAACAGTCATTTGTGTGGTGACAAAATTGAACAATGTTATGTAGAACCAAGGTTAATTTGGAACGATGGAGGTTAAACTGTAAAACAATAAAAGACAGTGAATAAACATTATGTTTTATGGGTTTTTGACATGGCAGATTGGGACAATGAAGTGCGAAAAAACTGAATAGTTAATAACAAGAGTTTGTGAATAAAATATAGTGAATTTCCTTGTGTGCATTGTGGAATGTTAAGTAAATAATGTGTGTACGTAAGATGATTGTTGTAATAATAATATTGAAATATTTGCAAGTTAAATAAATATCAGAATTAATTTTGAAAACAGTAATTGACTAATGGTGATTGTTTCGATAACTATATAATTTATATTGTCAGTCATTAATTAAATTAAACCAATTTGATATGCTTAAATATTTTGATTGCTTATTTAAATGTTAATTAATTAAATTTTTTTTATGAATTTAATTTATTTTACGAGATGGAAATTTGGTAATGGATGATAAATTATTTGATGTAAACTAATATTTTTGTGTTAAATGTTACAGAGGTGAGGTGAAAAGTATTGTGAAATGTTTCAGAGATGGTGGTGATCATGTTTTGGGTGTATATCATGTTAAATGGATTGTAAGTAGAAAAATTTGATAATCATGTATAATAAAAATGTTTACAGGTGTGATTGAGGTGTTAATGTAATAGTGAGATGTTAATGCAATCATTGTGTTTAATAAATATGATAATTAAAAAATTTTTTAATAATAAATGAAAAATGATATATAATGACTATTAATAATAAATTTTAAAAAATTTTAAGAAAGTCAAATGGTAAAAAGTTGTGAATTGGGTTAAATGATTATTGATACAAATATTATCGTAGAATGTATATAAATTTTTTTAATTAATTAGTTAGCTATTAGGTTGCTATTGCGGGGGTGGCCTGTGCTCCCGTAGATAGCGAAATGGGTTGGGGGTAACAGAGAGTGTTACCCCCATCGGAGGCCAAAATGGCGAAAATGTGTGGCACACTTTTTTCGTGTGAATTAAAGTTCACACATTGATAGATGGCAGTGTCGCACATAATAGTAATGATTGTAACAGGCAGTCAAATTGAAGTTTAGATTTCCCCGACTTTTCGGGCGATTACTGCCTTACCAGCACTAATCGTGGTTTTGGCTAGCGGCCAGCTATGGTCATATCAAGTCCCTTGACCATAGCTGACTTGAAATTGGTACATATTAGAAATTCAATGAGGGGAGACATTAGGGGAAATCTGCCGGAACTATGAAACAGCGGCTGCCAATCTGCCCGCTTGGGGGTAGCAAGACAGGTGGTAGACCCGCATTAAGGGTGTGTCATTATGTAACGAGAATATGTTGATATTCGATGAATTTCAAATGTAATAGCGGAAGCAAAGACACGGAGAGGTAAAACCTGCTCCAAAATATACAGTCTTTGCCGAAGCGCCACAGTCCTCCATAATTTGAAATAGTGTGTGTGGCTGGGAGGTGGCTCAGGTGAGTCACGAATTCAACGTTTACCACATAAAATTTTTTGTGAAAGTTTAATTCAAATTTTGATCCAATCAAAAACGCTTGTGCTCTGTTCAAATAATGGGATGCTCAGACTCTTAATATAAGGTGTTCATGCTATCATTTTAAATGTATTATTTTATTGTTGTACGTTAGATATAGTTGTTGATAAAAAGTGTTTTCATTATGTGTATATTTTTTTTTCTAAGCCAATAATTAAATCGTCTGGCAGGCGGTTAATATGAATGATCAGAATCAGAAAAAGTGGAAACAATGAGGTGAGGAGTATTGATAAATATGTATTCCATGTAATTTGTTCAATTTTGAGATGTATTTGCATTGTGTTAGGACATCAGCTGATCAGCAATAACGTGTCACTGGTATATTAGGTATAAATGTTCTAAGTAATTAGTGTACAATATAATGTTTTTGAGGTATTACAGATGTTTTAAAATAATGATAAAAGTAATTTGGTAAATTGAGAAGTAATGTAACAATTTGTGAAAGTTAACAAAAGATAGTTTTTGGGTGATAAATATTTTGTGGGACATATAGATCTGTCCAAATTGAAGTTAAAGAAATAGTAGAAATGAGATAATGTAATATTGTTTTGAAGGAATGTAGTATGAAGTTAATGAAGTCAAATAATGAAGTATTGATGTTGACACAGTAGTTGTGGAGAATATATGTGGAGTTTTGAGGGATATATTGTTGTTTATAATTAATGATGTTATTTTGTTGTATTTGTAGTAAGGTAATGAGATTGAGATTTTTGGGGATGGCAATTTTGTATTAGGGGGTAGTGTAATGTAGGAGTCCGCAACAAGGGTTGGGACGGGATAGGGATAGATTTTAGTGAGGAGGGGTCGCCTTAGGTAGAATCCAGGGGCCAAATAAGGGAATTGAGTTTTTGGGGGCGGGGAAACACGTATCCTATGTACAAGGGGTTAGAGAGTATTTTTTTATATAAGGGTAGACGGCGGCGATTTGAGTTCCATGGTAAGCTGGGGTTTAGAGTGTTTTGATTAGTAGAGATTTTGATAAGAGATGGGTGTCATGGTAGTTGAAGTTGATTAATATTAGAGCCATAGGGAGAAAGATTATATAGGTAGACAGAGCAAGCAGTAAATTAAATGAGAATAAATGTTTCAATCACCCAAAGCAATATAGAATCCGATGGTTAAATAAAGAGAGAGATTTATAAAGAATATAAAATTTTCATTTTTTAAACCAGTGACAGAATCTTGATAGAATTGAAAATAATGTAAAGTTAAGAATTGTTTATTTTATTATTATGCAAAGGTCAATTTGCTTATTATTTATTAATATTTTGTTTATTTTAAATGTTTTATTTTATTGTTTTGTGTTTCAAATTAGACTGTTACAGATGTTAAATGTATTTTCAGATAGGGTGTACATAACATATGTAGGTCAAGGGTCTTGGACTTGACCTAGTTTCGATCAGCTGATGAGGTCATATGCCTACTAAGCCTGTATAGTAGGAAGTCAATTTTATTTGTTTGTTTAATTAATTCGAACCAATATTTAAATAATTTTTTTACATATGAGGGAAACATGTAAATAAATTTAAATTTTTTTTGAATTTTAAAATTTTTGGAAATTTCAAATTTAAATTTTGAAAAAAAAAAAAATCTTGATTTTTCGCCTGCCAGCGGATGAATATTTTAGGTAATGATTATTTTATTATGTGTGTACTTAACATGTTTATTTTTATTGATGGATTGTATTGCATTGTACTGTTAGACTATAAGTGATTACCTGTTAGGTTAAGGATGTGTTTTGAAATGTTCAACTTAAATCATTTTAAAGAAAACAGAAAACAAGGAAGAGAATTTTTGAGTATATTATTTTGGTTTTTTTTAATGTTTCATAAATGTTAAAAGAATTTTTCAATTTTACTATGTGTTATGTCAACATGTAATGTGAGTGTGTGTGAGCCCAGTATCTGCTAAAGGCAGCCCAGCTTGCATAAAAGGGGAAACATATCGGTGGAGGATCTGGCATAATCTGAGCCAGGGATTGGGGCTTTTTGGGGGTAGCATGTTAAAAGGCGAGGTGTGCCGTGGTACGAGTCTGCTCGATTTCTCGGTGTTGGGATCTCTTACGGAGAAGTCCAGTGATCTCGTTCAGATGAGTCCATAGTCGCTGAGCCAGGGGGGTCGTGTACCCATGCAGATTAAGAACAAGGGGGTTGTTGGCACCAGTTCCTCACCGGTCCTCTTCGGGGTTTGTCGATGAGATTTCTTCTGTTGTGGACAGCAGAATTCTCATCGAGGGGGTATTGTAGCGTGTCAATTTTGGGTCATTTTATTTTCTTTCAGGATGGGGTATTTACATTTTTATTTATTTCGTGTTTGTGCGGGATCTTAGAAAATTATTGTGCGACTTTATTTTCATTGTAACAAACCACGTGTAAGCTGAACAGTTTGAGACAAAGGCGATACGCAATTTCCATTGTGTAACTAGGCAAAGGAATTTGCATCTCCACGAATTTCTAAGAACTTTGTACATGTGTGTCGACGCACGAGCGCAACTACTCAAGCAGGCGCTCGGGGACGCGATCAGTATGAAAAACAAGATGGCTAAAGTGTAAAAGTATTCATCGTCTCTTCACAGATCATCCGGAAATACTGCTAAAACCCCGCCTACTATTAATGACATCAGCAGAGCCGAAGTCAATATTGTCCTCTGGTCACACACATATACCAGCTCTATTCCATGCACAAAGTGGTTACCACACAACAATTAAGCATGAACGATGACGCAAAGCAGGTGGCCGTGAATACGCTGTTCCGCCCGCTCAGAAAAAGCACATGCCAGTTCGTCACTGACTGTGTCGGCGCCGACACGCGAGCTAAATATGCTCATATAATTTCATCAGTATTTGATAATGAAAGTGAAGTAGTCATTTTTTAAAACCAGTGACAGGATGGGAGGAGAGTTGTAGAACAATAACATCTAAATTCGTGGCTCAGTTTCGTCCTCTTTCGAGACGTTTTCGACCTACCGCGGGCTGGCCACGAGGTCACGGAAGAACGCGTTGCCGGTAGTGATGTAAAATCATGCATTCAATCGGGTAATTGGGGTTTTATAATGGAATGTGAGTAGTGAGTGTGCAATGCTGGGCTATTCTGTATTTGTGTGTAAATGAAGTTATGTAATTATCAATGATAAGGTAAGCTATAGTGAGTAAGTTCAGTCTAAGTAAGGTGCCAGAGTTGCACCACATTTGAAATATGTAAAAAATCTATTTTTGGAGAAAAAGTATAAATGCCATAGTTGATCATTAAAATTATTATTTCTCTTCCTAATGATGTGTAGAGTTAGTTATTTCGTGAACCTTTGAAACACATGTTTGTATCTAGCGTTCGTACGAAAGGATCCTGGCCCGCACAAAACGAACTTTTCAGGTAGGTGGAAGTTATTATAATAAAATATTAATATATTTAATTTTTTTAATGGATTAATAACATCTCAAAAATTTACACAATACCTTTGTCAATCCCTGAAAATGAAATAAATTTAAAAATACAAATACCCACAAATTTGGACCGTTACAATACCCCCTCAATGAGAAGTCTTCTGTCCAAAACAGAAGAATCTCATTGATAAAACCCCTAAGAGGACCGGTGAGGAACTGGTGCCAACAAACCCCTATTGTTCTTATTCTGCATGGGTAAACGACCCCCCTGGCTCAGCGACTATGGACGCATCTGAACGAGATCACTGGACTTCTCTGTTAAAGATCCCAACACCGAAAAATCGAACAGACACGCACCACAGCGCACCTCACCTTCTATCATGCTACCCCGAAAAATCCTCAATCCCTGGCTTAGATCATGCCAGAACCTCAGCCGATATGTTTCCCCAAAAAATGCAAGCTGGGCTGCCTTTAGCAGATACTGGGCTCACACACACTCACATTACATACTATAAATTGAAAAATTCTTTAAAAATTTGTTTAACTTACAACTCACTGGTTGTTTCCATTTAAAATCAAATCACAAATTTGGTATTTATTTTGAATTATTCTCTTCATTGGTTTTTTTTTTGTTTTTTGCTATCAAAATTTACATCAATGGAACACTTCTTAAAAATAAAAAACATCCTTAGCCTAACAGGTGATTACCTAAAGTCTAACAATACAATTCAATAAAATAAGTCAATAAGAATAAACACAGTTAGTACACAAACCATAAACTAATTAAGGTTTAAAATTATCCATTAGCTGGCAGGCGCAAAATCAAGATTTTTTTTTCAAAAATTTTCAAAAAAAAAATTTTATATTCAAAAAATTTAAATTTCTTAAAATATTTTTCTTTTCATATTGACATTATTTACAGTTTGTTTAAATTAATTAAAAACACAAATCGGATTAACTTCCATACTAAACATGCCTAGTATATGACCTCACTATCAGCTGATCAAAACTAGGTCAAGTCCACAACCTTGACCTACATGTGTTATGTATAAGTTACATCTGTGAATACATTGAACTTCTGTAAAATTCTGTCTTGAAACACAAAAACATAATAAAACACAATATTTAAAATTAACAAAATATTATTATAATTAACAATTACATTGACGTTTAAATTATTCAAATAAACTTTACAACTTTACATTTCCAAATTCTATCAAAAATTTGTCACTGGTTTTAATTAAAAAAATTTTATATTTTTATTATAAATCTCTTTCTTTATTATTCTCATTTTCTATTACCTGGGTGATTTACTCATTTAATTCACTACTTGACATTTATACATATATCATCTTTACCTCTCTCTGACTCTAACCACTAACAAATGTAACTAACATGACACCCATCTCTATCAAAATATCTATCAAAACACTCTCTAACCCCAACTTATCATTAAACTCAAATCACCACCTTCTCTCTATATATACAAAAAAAATACTCTCTAACCCTTTGTACTTAGGATACGTGTTTCCCCCCCCAAAAAAAACTCATTTCCCATTATGTTGGTTCCTGGATTCTACCTAAGGCAACCTCTTCCCACTAAATCGGTCCCATCCCGTCCCAACCATTTTGTTGCGGACTCCCACATTACACTACCCCCTGTTACAAAATTACCATCCCCAAAATCTCAATCTTATTACCTTACTACAACTACAACAAAATAACATCATCAATTATAAACATCAATATATCCCTCAATACTCTACATATATTCTCCATGACTACTGTGTCAACATCAATACTTCTCAATTCTATAACATTATCTTACCACAACATTACATTATTTTCATCTCTACTATTTCAACTTTAATTTCAACTTGGACTGATCTATATGTCCCACAAAATATTTATCACCCAAACACTATCTTTTATTATTTCTGACAATTCATTTAAAATCTTACTATATTAAATTACTTTTCTCATTATTTTCAATAGCCTCTGTAATACATTGAAACATTACATTAAACATTAATTACCTGGAACATTTACAACCAATATAACAGTAACATTTTATTGCTGATCAGCTGACATTCTTAACAAAGTGAAAACACATCTCAAAATTTAGCAAATCACATGAAATATATATTTTTATCAATCCTTACTTCTAACCTCCTTGTTTCCCCTTTTTCTGATTCTGATAATTTATGTTAACCGCCTGCCAGTCGGTTTAGTTATTTGCTTAGTTTAAAAAATATACAAATTATATAAAACATATACTTGCTATCAACTCTTATATCTAACCTACTACAATAAAATATTACATTTAAAACATAGAATGAACACCTTATACTGAATGTATGAGCATATAATTATTTGAGCGGAATATAAACGTTTTTATTAGATCAAAATTAGAGTTAGCAAATTTTATGTTATTTTCCAATTCGTGGCTCCTCTGAGACACCTCCCATCCACACACGCTATTGCAATTTATGTTAGACTGTAGCGCCTATTTGCTTCCACAAAGACTGCATATTTGGAGGGATTGGATACCTCCGTGTCTTTGCTTCGGCAGTTATATTTTAACGAACTGGATATCAACACATCCTTTGTAAATATTTACTCGCCCTTAAAACGGGTCTACCACCTGGCTATGCTGTCCTCATGCGGACAGAGTGGCAGCCGCTGTTCCCTAGTTTGGTGATTCCCCATAATTCCCCCCTGTCAATTTCAAAATTCACCTTGACAACGATAACAGCTATGGCCAGTTAAGGCAGAACGTGACGCAATGAGCCCCAACCATAGCTGTTAAAGCTAAACCAATTCCACGGTCAGGGTTCGGTGAGGCCGTGACGCCCGAAAAGTTGGGGAATCACAAGTAAAATATCTTTTGTAACACTAAAATTAACAATTTACATTAAGTTGTTAATATCTAATAACTAAGTACGAAATTAAATATACAACATCATAATATGAAACTTTCATCCATCATTAATCATTTAACTCCTTCATAACTTTCTACAATTGGATTACTTAAAATTTTCAAATTCATTATTAATAATTATTATATATCACTTTTCAGTTATTATTAAATTTTTTAATTATCATTTTTATTTAACACAATTATTTCAAATCATCACATTATTGAATTAAAATCTTTTCATCTGAGTTACACCTGTAAACATTTTTATTACACATGATTCGTACTATAAAATTTCTATACTTACAGTCCATTTAAATTGATATACACAAAACATATTCACCATACCAATACTTTCACCTCACCTCTGAAACATTTAACACAAATATTAGTTTAAATCAACCAATTTATCATTTAATTACCAAATTTCCAAATCTCGTAAAAATAATTTAAATTCACTCGAAAATTTAATTACACAACATTTAAATAGTCAATCAAAACATTTAAAACACCTCAGATCATTTTAATTAATTTAATTATTAACAATACAAAATTCATTACCATCAAAACAATTACAATTCTCTAATTACTGTTTTCAAAATTAATTCTGTTTATTTATTTAAATTGAAAAATATTATTATTATTATTATCACTTACCTACATACATACATTGTTTATCTGACCTTCTACAATACACATAAATAAATTCACTACAATTATTTACAAACTTTTGTCATTACCCGTTCCATTTTTTCGCACTTCACTGTCCAAATCTGCCAGGTCAAAACCATAAAACAAAATATTTATAACTGTCCTTTATCGTTTTATAGCCTACCCTCCATCGTCCCAGATTAATCTTGGTTTCATATAACACTGTTCAATTTCATTCACACTGTAAACTTACTTTTACATTTATAGTTTTATTACTGGTGAAAATGTAAATTTTGTCTATACGTAAATAATTTTCGGTCGCCATGTTTGTTAAGGTAAAAGTAACATGATCGAAATTTACTTTTAGGGCCAGAATTCGTGTAACACGAACCAGTTTAGTGAAACAAATTACCTGAAATAAAGACATACACCAAATAACATATAGAAAGTATTTATTAATATTAAACATTGATAAGTATTACATAGACATAGATTTCTGATCGATATATTGCGCCATGGGCGTTGTCCACATGAAATTACACTATACAAAAAATATACGCTGCATTATAATACATGTTATAGGATAAGACATACCTTTATTATTTAAATGTAAATTTCAGCACAACCCAACACTTATAAATTTTAACACACTCTCAAACACTCGCTCTTTCATACTCATGGTACAACTTTATGCATAGTGGAGCTCCTTTTAAGTATAATGAAAAATTTAAATGATTTTTTAAATAATTGATTTAAAATTTGGTATTTGGAAATAATTAAAGGATTGAAAATGTAAAAGGAACGTTCTCACCCATTTCGTGTTGGCCTCCTCACACTGCTAATATCGTTCGTACATCGGCACAATCGGTATATTTTATGGCGCTTGACGGGGCACTTTCGTGTCAACCCACGTAACCCACCGTCGTGGGACCGATTCTACACGTCGATCTTTTTTACGGACGATTCATCGGCCGAGGACGCCTACACAAAGCCGAACTATAACTTTCCTTAATACATTTTGTAGCTAGATATTATACTGTTTATTAACCACCTATAGTGGTCTAAAAAGTTAAAATTCACCCGGGAGTGAATTGGTTTTGGCCGGCCGGCTCTGATCAGTTGCTGCAGCAGAAATGATGACAATTCCTTGTTGGATTCTGCGGAAGTGGGGTGAACCTACATCACATTTTCTTTGTCTAACTTGTTGACATCGCCGTTTTGTCGTGGTCAACACATTCTCAGCCTCTGACGTAATTAAGGCTTGGCTTGCTTACGCAATAACTGCACACTGTTTTTATGACATTTTACAGATTCTGCTACGAATTAGTTCAAATCCTGGCAAATATTGTGATATAGTCCACTCACTGTAGATTCGATATCGGGTGTTTGAGGTTGGGTTGGGTATGTCAAAAAATAGAAAAATACAATATTTATGATCTCGTTACCATATTTTAGGTAATTATAAAATGTACCATGATTGTACCATCACAAAACCCCCTCAATGAAAGATGGTGTGACGAAGCACACAAACTTTCATTGACCCTTTCATACTTCCTAAAGGGATCAGCCAGGACAAGTCGCCACAAACCCCTTACAAATTTATATAAAAAATAACAACAACTCACCCTTGGTCTGGTGATGATGACCGTACCTAGATGACCTTACTGGACTTCTCTTGCGAGATCCCAACACCATAAGGCCACTTAGGCTCTTAACGCCCCTGCTCTGACGCGTTGGCCAGCTCAGGACCGCTGTCACACCACCAAACACTGAAACAATATATAATAAATATTAAAATAGTGGCTTAATAAATCACTCCATCCTCAACTGATCTGGTTCCCCTTAGCTAAGTGCTGGTTTGTGCCAATAAGCACTGGGTTGGCTTAATATATTTATAAAATTATAATCTTCAAGAATTAAAAAGAATATCTCTTCTTCATATTACAAAATACTTCTACCCTGAGTTGAAAAATGGTTTCGATTCCTATCGATAATATTTATCCTCATTCTATTACAATTACTAGAATTATAACATAAGCACATTAATATAATATAGTTACCAAAATTGAATAAAATATAATTGAAAATATAATAGGAAAATTACACATTATAATCTCCCAAATCTGGAGAAAAACAAATTATAAAAGAATTAATAACTCTATATATTTATTTATTGAGTACTCTTAGTGCATGATAAAACAAAAAAAATTTATTATTATTGTTATTATTATTATTATTCTTATTATTAACAGGTAATTATTTTGCTATTTGTATTATTAACAGCGCCAGTTAAATTTTTTTTTTTTTTTTTTTTTTTTTTTTTTTTTTTTCCTTATTATAGAATCATGTTGAAATTTCTATAACATAAATACATTTTACATAATAATAATACATTAATAATTAACACTGATACATTAAATATTCTTGATTCATTTTAATTTAAATCATTTAAAATTTACAATTTCAATATCAATTAATTATTTAGACATCAATTACTACAATATTATAATAACAGAATTCATTTTAATTTTATTATTACATTCTTATAATATTATTATTTCATTATTCACTTCTTATTTCCTCTATACTCTGAACTTTCTCTATACTCTGAACTTTCTACCTACCTAACTACCTAACCTCTCACCTTCTATCACTGTTTAGTCTGGATAACTCCTATATTCACTATACTTCTATTTTTTATAATTTTACTCACCTTCTTCTAACTGACCATCAAATTTACCTATCAATGACACCAATATCTCAATTATAAACTCCATTACTAATTCCATTTAAATCCTATGGCACCGCTCGTCTTTGCAATGAGTTGGGTGTTCCCTAACTGGCTATATACATCCATATTATTTTGCCCTTCCAAAATTTCGGCAAACACTCCCTTAAACTACTCTATTAACTGCCACAACACTATTGGTTGGCTACTCTTTATCACCTCACCCCCACTACAGAATTCATCAACAATAATTATATGTTTATACCTTTACTTAAACACCTTTTCTACAAATAATCACTAACTACTGTGTCCCTAAATATCTAATAATTCTCTGTATTATTTTCTTAAAATTCTTATCTTTCTAACTCCATTTACATTAATTGCATAACTCACCTGCATTTATCTATACCCAGGCTCTATCCCTGTTTAAACACTTACTGTAATCATTGACAATTCTCTTATAAAATTCCTCTCTTACCTACTTATAACAATACTTCTTTTCAAAATTCAAATATATATTCTTATTTAAGCATTTATTAGGAATTACTTTCAATACCAATTAAAATTTAAAAATATTATTATTAAACATGTCATATATGTAAAATATATAATAATACATACTGGTGTAAATATACCTGTAATACATAATACATATTAAAAATACATGGATATATAAATACAGTGAATACAATGAAAAATATACACTCCAACTTCATTATTGTGTCATTAATCGAAATCAGTCCATAACAGTCCAATTCAATACCACTTTTCATATTATTATATAATGTTCATTTCACAATACAACAGTCTATCCACCATCATTAAACAACAAACGAATCTTAGGTCTATATAAATTCTTAGTTAATAAATAGATTTTATCACTAGATACATTATATTCGTACTCCTTTATGAAACGGTTATTAAACAAATATTTCCAGTCACGATCATATGTCATATGTTCTCAGTGTCATATGTCATTAATCGGTTTATACTATAATTATCCCCATAATATTCCACCACAGGTAAGTACATAATGTCTTTATTCTCATTTCTTGTTATTTCCAACTTATTGTTATTATCAGGTAAGTATTCATCATTTTCATATACCACACATATAACCCTAACCTTTCTAACAATTGACTGTAATTTCTGTTTACTTTAAATATTTTTATTACTCTTTTACTCTCACAATATCTCTCTATACTTTCTCTCTTAATACACTTCTCTCCATAACACCAAAATACACTTTCTCTCTCCAAATATGCAGGGGTCCCTATCATAAAATTGTTGCACCTCTTAGGTACACAAAAACATAAAGAAACTTTATTTGTAGAACTATCGTCTATCAAATATAAATTAAAGGCATTCTTATCCTTATAACAATTACATGAAGACTTGTCTTCACCCCCTAATACAACATTAAAAGAAAATTCTACCCCCTGCATTCCTTGTACTAAAATACTTTCTCTCAACTTTCTTTCTGACTTCATAAATTCAAATATTTCATTATCATTCATTATATTTTCATTATCAGGTTTATCCTTTGCTAATACCCCAATCTTACTACTTGTATTATTTGGACTATCTATACTACATTCATTATTGGAATTATTATTTTTAAATAAGTTTATATTCAGTACAGCATTTGGCTGGGTACCGCTATTGACTTTCTGGGTTTCTACTTGATTTTCTACCACACTTAAATTATCTAGTTTTGTAATAAGCTGGTCACATTTCTTAATAAGTTTGTCGTGACTCACTTTTATTTCATTTTTTATCTCATTGAATTTAATTTCTAAACTATCGAATTTGTCACTTTGTTTATCAAATTTGTTATTCTGCTCATCTAGCTTTTTATCAAAACTGTCAAATTTATTTAATAAAAGTTGCATCATTGCATTAGTTTCATCCTGCTTACTATCTAAACTAGTTGAAATGGATGTATTGACTTTAGTTATCTCTGCATACACAGGCGTATGCGCCTCGTCAATCTGACTAGTTTGAGGTGTTTGTACATCCATCTCGCCAGTCAAATTTACATTAGTTGTACCTATTTCTAACGTAATATTGTCCTTAGTACTCATGTTGTATTATTTAAGGTTACTAAAACGTATTTATTTATAACCTAAAATTTAACCTTACCTTTCTCACGCTTTGCGAACTATTACGCTATTACCTCAAGTAATTGTTTCACCTACCAGTAGGTGTACTCTACATAATTTTATTTTATGTTGAGTCACTGTTCGGCACGCGCCAAATGTAAACTTATTGTCCCTGCAATTCGGGCGCAAAATGTAAACTTACTTTTACATTTATAGTTTTATTACTGGTGAAAATGTAAATTTTGTCTATACGTAAATAATTTTTGGTCGCCATGTTTGTTAAGGTAAAAGTAACATGATCGAAATTTACTTTTAGGGCCAGAATTCGTGTAACACGAACCAGTTTAGTGAAACAAATTACCTGAAATAAAGACATACACCAAATAACATATAGAAAGTATTTATTAATATTAAACATTGATAAGTATTACATAGACATAGATTTCTGATCGATATATTGCGCCATGGGCGTTGTCCACATGAAATTACACTATACAAAAAATATATGCTGCATTATAATACATGTTATAGGATAAGACATACCTTTATTATTTAAATGTAAATTTCAGCACAACCCAACACTTATAAATTTTAACACACACTCTCAAACACTCGCTCTTCCATACTCATGGTACAACTTTATGCATAGTGGAGCTCCTTTTAAGTATAATGAAAAATTTAAATGATTTTTTAAATAATTGATTTAAAATTTGGTATTTGGAAATAATTAAAGGATTGAAAATGTAAAAGGAACGTTCTCACCCATTTCGTGTTGGCCTCCTCACACTGCTAATATCGTTCGTACATCGGCACAATCGGTATATTTTATGGCGCTTGACGGGGCACTTTCGTGTCAACCCACGTAACCCACCGTCGTGGGACCGATTCTACACGTCGATCTTTTTTACGGACGATTCATCGGCCGAGGACGCCTACACAAAGCCGAACTATAACTTTCCTTAATACATTTTGTAGCTAGATATTATACTGTTTATTAACCACCTATAGTGGTCTAAAAAGTTAAAATTCACCCGGGAGTGAATTGGTTTTGGCCGGCCGGCTCTGATCAGTTGCTGCAGCAGAAATGATGACAATTCCTTGTTGGATTCTGCGGAAGTGGGGTGAACCTACGTCACATTTTCTTTGTCTAACTTGTTGACATCGCCGTTTTGTCGTGGTCAACACATTCTCAGCCTCTGACGTAATTAAGGCTTGGCTTGCTTATCGCAATAACTGCACACTGTTTTTATGACATTTTACAGATTCTGCTACGAATTAGTTCAAATCCTGGCAAATATTGTGATATAGTCCACTCACTGTAGATTCGATATCGGGTGTTTGAGGTTGGGTTGGGTATGTCAAAAAATAGAAAAATACAATATTTATGATCTCGTTACCATATTTTAGGTAATTATAAAATGTACCATGATTGTACCATCACAACACACAAATTACTGTCTTGTGTGGCATAACCATAAAAACCAAATTCATTCGTTTTACCAAAATAATCATTAAACAAGTCAACGTTAAGTACATCTGTTAAGTCTCCATCAGTAATTCTCTTCATTATCGGGTTATTTACTTTTGTATTATCAATCAAATCATTATTACTTAAGACACACTTCTAACCTTACTTTCCATTCATCATACTCTCTATTCAATTCATACAATTCTGTTTCTTCATTAACATACAATTCTCTATTTAAATATCTCTCATCATAATACCATATCACACTCTCCAAATTACTCCAGACAGAGGGTACAAAATTATACAACAAATATAAACAACTCCAATCTTCTACTACCACGGGACTCTTACCCTTCTTAAACAATACTTGTGACCACATTAAATCATCATCATAAATAATAAGGGGAAAATTTACCCTCTGCCCCCATTCTACCACTACACTATTTTTTCTCTCTCTCTCTAACTCATAAGCATACATTAACATTTCATTATCACTACATTCTGCAATTTCATCAGTACTCTCACTCTTTATTTTCACCGTATCACTTTCTAATACTAACTCTTCAAATACACTACTATTCTCAGTATTACATTCATTATTTTCGACATTATCATTATCATTTGTTGACTCTTTGTCATTATAATTTTCATTCGTATTATCTTTATTTGGATTTATTATAACTACCCCCATTCGCTCACTACTCTGCTCTAATTTACTCAAACTAGTTCTTATTAGTTCATTATTATTTTCAAAACATTTATGCATTTCTTGGATCTCATTTTTTAATTCCTCAAAACTATTCTTTTGAGCATCGAATTTCTCATTAAAATCCCTATTTTGTCTGTCAAATTTGTCATTTAAATCCCTACTTTGTTTATCAAATTTGTCATTCTGAATATTGAATTTAGCGTCAGAATCACTTTTCTGTTCTTTAAATTTTAACTCTAACATCGCCTGCTGCTTGTCTAAACTCTCTTTCATACTACACACCATGCTACATAAGTATCATTATCATCCGTTCTTTTATTCTGAATTGGCGTTGAATGAATTCCTTCATCCATAATTTTTGATTCTGTTTCGCTTAATTCGATATTCATTTGGCTTTCGTTTTCGATGTCAGTTAAGCTGACATTCTCGTTATTACCTGCCATTTTTTATAATTGATATTTAGAATATTTTAATTAATCTAATTTTTTGTAATGTACTTTCTATCTCATGTTAACTTTGCGTAAATGACGCATTTTTATTTTATTATGCTAACCCTAAAACACACGTTTGCCTCTTTGTAGGTGCGGAATTTAATTTATTAAATTCATTCCTGTCACGGGCGCCATTGTGACGTTAAATACAGTTTAAATATATAAAATACAAAATACAATTTATTCCACCTACCTGTAAAGGTTCTTTCTGGGTCCAGAAATCCGATCGCACGTACGTCAGACGCAAACATGTGTTTCATAGGTTATGAAATGACTTACTCTACACATTTTATGAAGAGAAATTATGATTTTTAATTATCAAATATTGCAACATTAAAGGTTAAATTTTTCCAATAAATTTACTCACATGGTTTTCCAAATTTTGTTACTCTGGTTCATACATCTTACAATGGTATACTTAAATTATATTACTTACATCTATGTAGATAGCCCAGCCTGCATCACACACTCACATTATTAACAAACCTTTAACACATTGAATCTAATAATATAAAAATACCCCTCCCCAGCCGGCACGCGGTTTTAGTTCGAACTGTTCGTTTTACTCATTTTTGACTTTGTGATGAGTTCCAGATTTCACGGTTGTTGTTAATTGATAACTCTTGGTTTCACTGCCGCATAATAGTTCACAAAATAGAGTTTTAAGACTGAAACTTGTAAAAATCTGAAGAGCCCTTTTAGAGCGGTGTCTGGGCAGACACCATCAGTGACGAACTGGTAAAAAAGTCTCTTTGGGGCGGACGGATCTTCAGGCCTGCCGTGAATGAATTTCGTCGTCGCTCATACTTGAGTTGTTGCAGTTGATCGACTCTGTGCATGATATATAGTGGGTTTTTCTGTAGTATGCGCCGACGATATTTAGGCGCTTCCGGTTTGATGTCACTAAGGAGGCGGACCTTAATTTGCATATCCTCCAGCTCGGATTGTAGGTCTCACAAAAACTTCGTTTCTGCGCCATTTTTGATAGCGTCGGTTGATCTGCTTCGCGTCCCCGCCCGCGCATATACCTGTGTCATGCGTACCGGCGCATGATCACATTCAACAAAGTTCTTAGAAATCTGAGGTGGCTACATACCTCAACTGATTAAACAATGCTATTACGTCTTGCCTTGGTTATAAACTGTTCTATTTGCCACGTGTTCTAGTTTGTTGGAATAAAATTTACACAATACCTTTGTCAATCCCCGAAAATGAAATAAATTTAAAAATACAAATACCCACAAATTTGGACCGTTACAACATAACTTAATAACTTGAATTATTAAAAACTGCAGTAATTTCCTAGATTCAGTTCAATACGTAATCAGAGTAGTTTGAAGTCAAAATATATATTGTGTAAATGTATCATGCATAAAGGCTGATGTAGCGGAAATGTATCACAGCCATTTTGGATGAAAAGGAGAATGACTCCATTTTGTTTTTGTTATTAAAATATAAAATTTCAAATAATTAATAAACACAAGTTTTACCTAATGCAATGAGAGTCTATTATTTCTCTACAACCATTGTGTTTCTTCGCTCATTTATAGAACCCTGGAACCCGTAAGTAAATTTTCCATGTTGGTACAATGCAACATGGCGACTCCCTGAACCAACATAGTAAACAGTGTGAAATGTTAACAAAAAAGGTAAGTAGAAAAGGAAGTTAGTTAACAAGCCCAATGCAATATAAAAAAAGGACTCAAAACTGTAGCCATGTGTTCAATACTAACGGTGTTGTAGTTCTGCTTCAATAAAATCCACTATAGTGCATAGATCTGCAATCTGTTAGAAGAAATGTGAACAAAATAAGTCCGTGAACATTATAATATATAATATATTCTATTGCATTTAATATCATAAATATAAGGCGCCAAACATTGGAATGAGAAGAAACATGGTGTCATAATATTACGGCGCTTGCAAGCAAAGGGTTAAATTTGAGCTCATCTCCAATTACTGTATTGTAACAGAACTTGTAACTAATTATAAATATAACACTACCGACTCGGAACACAAAGTTTTATATTGGTAAAAATGTAAATTTTTTTACCTTATAGCCTGAACCAGTTTTTAATTATTATAAGCTTCGTTAGAGGCTGGTGATGGGAGCGCTGTCCATCTTGTTCTTGGCGACGGCACCGTCTTTTGAAAGATTGATGTTGTGTGTGTAAGTGTGTGTGGGGTGTGATATGTTCGAATAATATGTGTGATTTGAATTGTGTCTGTTCATTTAGGATGTCATTTTTATGTGTTTTTGTGTTTGTGTATTTCTAGTTGTTCAAGAGTATCTAGTTTTTGGTCTTTTGTGCGTATGTGTAGAATATCCATGTTATTGTATGTGTATGTGTGGTTTGCAAAGGTGGATTCGGTAGTGGAGTGTAGTGCCTTTGTGTGTTCAATGTAGAGCAATTTAGTTTCTAAACACCAGGTAGATCAAATTTGTTTTGTTTACCTGGTGTTTACCTTGTTTACCTGGTAACAAAACAAATTTGATCTACCTGGTGTTTAAAAACTAAATTGCTCAGATTGCAAACAAATTCTACATAGGCCAGACAGGGTGTTGCTTCAAACAGATACATTGAACACACAAAGGCACTACACTCCACTACCAAATCCACCTTTGCAAACCACCTCACTGAAGCAAACCACACATACACAAACATCAAAAGGAACATGGATATTCTACACGTGCACACAAAAACATATAAAAACAACATCCTAAACGAACAGACACAATTCAAATCACACATATTATTAGAACATATCACACCCCACACACACAACATTGATCTTTCAAAAGGTGGCACCATCGCCAAGAACAAGACAGATAGCGCTCCCAGTGGCGACCTCTGACAAAGCTTATAATAAGCAAAAACTGGTTCAGGCTATAAAGTACAAAATTTTACATTTTTACCAATATAAAACTTTGTGTTCTGAGTTGGTAGTGTTATACTTATAATTAGTTAACGGACACGTCATGGACAACAAAATCCAAGAACTTGTAAGTGGCAAGTACATAATTACATTTATTTTATGTGAATTATATATAGTAAGCTAGAAAAGAGTCACATAGAACTGTATATTATTGAAACTACACATTAACAATGTGTGTGTGTGTTTGCTATAGACACAAAAATTACCTATGCACTACGGTGCATGTGCGTGCGCGTACACACACACACACACATACACACATTTGGATTTCAATGCTGACTTTGAAGTTTAGTAACACCAGCAATCACAATTCAGTCAACATGGAGAAGCCATACAGGTCAAATGGCATAATCCAGTCACTAGTGAAACACTGAACCAAGTGTGTGCAATGCTTTCAGGAGACAATGAAGACTAGTGTGCATTTTTATTTCAATAATTACATTTTATTTTGGCGCCAAACAAACTTATATCCAGTTCTCTCATCAGTACCATGGACAAGAAACAAGATAAGTATAACTACTGACAAATAAGAGAAGAAATTGGTGTCGAAGTTATTTAGTGCTTGTGGGATACATCAAGGAGGGTTAAACCATTAAAGGCACTGATTTATTTTGATTAATTAAAAATTAAATTATGAGTGGACATGCAAAATTGATTTTGTTGATAATTATCTTGTATGAATGAAGATGATGCAATGATTTACACACTATTGTGCAATTTTAGAAATAACAACAAATGGGTTCAGTTTGCAATATATTTATTGAATTATATGATTATTAAAATTAATTATTTTAAAGTCATTGGTTAGTTAAAGATGAACATAAATATAAGAAGTCAAGGGAAATAATTTAAAGTCAGAAAAGTGAGAGTATTGTAAAAGGAATGAAAGAATAAAAAATTTATTGTAAAAATTAAACATATTGTTTAAAGATGTGTGATATACAATGTGTAATTATATTGAGATTATGAGTTCAGTTATTTCAGAGTCAACTAACTCACCATAATTCATTCTCTTCATTGGGTTATCTTCTCTTAGTTAGGCTCTGGATTTTTTTAAACATTGGTATTAGACTTTGAAAGAATTTGTTATAAATTAATTTATTAATCTGAGAAACACAAAGGTTCTATACCAAGAAACTTGGGGGGGGGGGGAGATTTATATTAAGGGAAATTACGATCTGTAAATAACAGGGACATTGTTCAGTTACCATATACGTACTGTCAAATGGCGACTCTGGTCTTCTGTTTTTTTATAGGAGCTTCGTGAAGCAGGTTTCTGGACCTTACTTAAGTTCTACTATCACAGTATGTGGTGTCATGATGAAAGAGTGTCTAGTCCCAAACAACTATTGGTTTACATATTGCTACTTTGAGATGATACATAATAAACATGGCTATATGACACTTCACACTTGTGATTATGCCAATGTTTGAGACTGTTCCAGACATCTGTCGATTATTCTATTGCCATTCAGTCTACATGATGTGTACTAGGTTGGGCGTTGATATAATTTCCAAAGAGTTTCAGTGCCTGTAACTATACAATTTATTCTTGAGCATCACCCAGAATATGGTAGATTATATTCTCAAACCTCAGCAGGGTTTAAATAAGTGTCAGCAGTTGGCCATCTGGTTCTGCGATTTTAAAGAACGTTATCAATAGTTGTTGTTATTGTGACTTGCAGGTTAGTGTAAAGTGATTATTGTATATTACTTAGTGAAACACTGTTATTAAGGTGACATTTACTGTCTGTTCCATTACTGTGTTGGATTTATTTAGCTTGAAGAATTGTCTTCAATAATTAGCGACTTTATCTGGTGTCAGTTACTCTCTTTCCACTGTACAACATGATGATCCATGTGACTTTCATAACATTGGTGTCAAAACTAGGTATAGGGCCTTTAACAATGGAAACAGAGGACTTGGTAGATGAGTAGAATACATGGTAATTGAGTTAAAAAATTGACACCAGTCAGATGATGGAAGCTTTCCAAGTGCTGCTACTGCAAACAGAAAAACAAAAGGGTGAGAAACAATAACAAGAAGCAGAAAAAGATAATATGAGAAATGACTACAGGAAGCAGAAAAATGACAGGATGAGAAACACAGTTATGAAAGATAAGACGCAGAAGAGTGGTAAAAAGCACTTTCACACAAATCAGAGAAATGGGAAAAAGAAGAACATAATGTTAACAAACTTATATGCAAGTCCCTGTTCTGGGTGGCATTTGTTACTTTACATATATTATATATAAGTCCCAGTTCGCGTCGGCATTTGTTACTTTTACTTTCATTTAATGATGTTATTTATACTTTAGTAGTGACTTACCTTTTAAACTCACACTATTTACATAGAGTACAGCACGTGTTGCCAACATAACATTTTTTTTTACTCGGGTCCAGGGTCGTGTTAAGCGAACATAGCAAAAACAGTTTGGGCGTTTGAAATAATGAGTCAAACATTTGGCTTAAACAACTCGTGGTTTAATATTCTGAATTTCAATTATTAAAATTTTACAAAACAAAATGGAGTCGTAATCACCCAAGAACAAAATGGCGGCTATGTGGTTCCGCCGTTTAACTATACATCAATCTCAATTATTAATAACTTTATCTCCTGTATTTAATTTATAAACCAGAGCATTTTTACTAAACTGCAGTTATCATTGATTTTACGTATTACGTTTCTAATTATATTGAAACACAAACCAATGCCTCATGGCTTTGCTTTTAGATGCCGGCACTCATTCGCACGCACACATTCTCTCTCTCCCCCCATACATTAATTTACTGGTACATTTTTGATTTTGAATTTTGAGCTCAATTGAATAAAGATATGGATTTAAATTTGGACTTTCCTGAATTTGAAGTCTTGCAGTTCCTCGTCCGACGTTGTCCGTTTGCCAGCAGGTGTTCGCCGAAATTTACTGTTTCATGTCTGTTATTTTTCCTGCACTGAAGTTACTTTACATTTTTATTCTAACTGTTCACTGATTACACTGGTTACATTTGTAATTACATTTTGATACTTTAAAGCACTTTTGCTGGCAATAATTTGCCAGCGAATTTTACAACATGCTCCTGCACTGACTGTAGAGTGGTGACTGGGGCAGACATGATGGTGTACATTCGACAGGTGGAAGGGATTAATCGTCATCAACCTATTGTTCACAGCTGATGATGGCATGGTTTTACATCACAGTTGTTACGTCTGTCGTATTTATTATGACATTTTAGCATTGTCCCTTCGTCATTTCGTATGCATATCCGTCGTATGTCACGTACACCAGTGACCTTGAAGTCCAGTCGTTCTGGCAAACTGCGTAGTATGATATATTTGGGCAATTCTAACCTTATGCCATTTAATACATGAAATCACAATAAAATTATACTTGGATGTACCTGCAAATTCCCCACGGACTTATGTACCGTTACAAAACCCCCTCAATGAAAGGTTCTATGTCGAAACATAAGAACTCTCATTGACTCATTCACACTTTCTAAAGGGATCAGCCCGGATATGTCGCCACAACCCCCTGTACTGTTTATATAAAAGAAATACAAATCACTTACCCTTGGTCCAATGATGGTGACAGTACCTGCCTGACCTTACTGGACTTCTCTCGCGAGATCCCAACACCGCAAGGCCATTCAGGCACTTGATGTTCCTGCTCTGACGCGCTGGCCAGCTCAGGACCGCCGTCACAGCATCACTAAACTCTGAAACATCGAATACAAAATTTAAATAGTGGCCCGGTATAATGCCATATCCACAACTGATATGTCTCCCCTTAGCTGCATTGGTTTATGTTAAGAGGCATTGATTTTCTTAATTACTAATTCCTCACACACAAAAGAAAACAAGATTTATGATAGAATGTCTCCTTCTCTTTCTGCATTCCTACCTTTATCAAATACATTTTTTTTTCTTCGACTCCAGTCAATAATACTTCAACTCTTTTCACCACAAGAAAATATACTCTTATACTAAGATAACAACACGTAAAATAATTTCTTAGGTTTCCTAAAACCAGCAACAATTATCTATATCTCTATCATCTAGAATTCAAAACACAACTTTATTATGGCAAACAATTTAACTAGTTAAACTTCATTGATCAGTTTTCCTGATTTTAATACTTCTTTAAACCAGAATCATAATTATAACTTTACTAAAAATGAACTTTATCTTGTGAAAAACTTACTTTTTTCGTCGGACGTGTTTCGGCTTAAGTATCCGCCTTCTTCAGCTTTTTGGTCAGACTGCCATCATTTCGTAACGGTTTTTGTGTGGAAGGTGTAGTGGGGGTGGTGTGTGGAGGAAGGGGATTGGTGCAGGGATTCAACTTGATGTTTGTTTTTTGTAAAATTGTGTCAAAAAGTGTATGTTTTTTTTGACACAATTTTACAAAAAACAAACATCAAGTTGAATCCCTGCACCAATCCCCTTCCTCCACACACCACCCCCACTACACCTTCCACACAAAAACCGTTATGAAATGATGGCAGTCTGACCAAAAAGCTGAAGAAGGCGGATGCCGAAACGCGTCCGACGAAAAAAGTAAGTTTTTCACAAGATAAAGTTCATTTTTAGTAAAGTGATAGTGCTGTGAAAGAAGAGATGAACAATCAAGACAACTCATAATTATATTTTTATTCAACGCCATTATCAATATCATATACTTAATACTTAATATTTATTTAACGTTACTACCCCTGTATCAACCCCCTCGCCACACACTCTATGACCCTATTTATGTTTAATAAATTTTACAACACAAAGTTACTTTAATTACCTTAGACTTCACAATTACTCTCATCTGGGAACCAAAAAAAAAAGTTACAAGTATTATTAAAGCAATTCCTATTACCTACATAGTTTACATAAAAATACATATAATACACAACATAATGTAATACACAAATACCTTGACATTAACACACAAAATATACAATCCAACTTATGATTTGTTATCATTCGTTTCATAAGACAATCCTTTTCAAAACCACACTGTTCACATAGTTAAATGTTAATAAAATACTTATCCTCCATCATCAAATAACAGTCTAAACTTAGGTCTACACATATTATTTATTATTGAATATATTATATTAGTACACTCAATATAATACTCATTTAATTTTGTATACCCTTCCACAATATCATTAGAATTATTCCTTATTATTTTGTCATATAACATGTCCTCATAGAGTATGGTCCTGTCGCCCTTAGTATAATTTGTCATAATCAGGTAAATTAATAATTCATTGTTATCAACATCATCTCCTACTACCTCAGTTTCAATACAAGGTAAGTACTTGCTATTATTATCACTTCTCTCTCCACCTAACCTTTCTACAAATTCTTCATAATTTCTATTCACCTTAAATAATTTTCTCTCTCTCTTTCTCATCACAATACCTCTCACAACCCCACTGACCTATTTCATACCACGCAATGGGTAACACAACGTTATCATGACTCATCTGGGCTTTTCCAATGAACTCATGATACACGAAAGGGGACACTACAACTTTATTGCTGCACCACCTATCAGGTGCACAAAAAATCCAGGGACGGCTATTTGCAGACCTTGTGTCTTCCAAATATGCGCGTGAAGCCTTTTCTTCACCCCCGACTACAACATCACAGGAAAAATTTACCCCCTGCAAATCTACTCCCTTTACCTACCTGTATACTCTTTCTCCACTTTCTCTCTGACTCATTAACACACACTAACACTCCATCATTATACTCTACTCCCTCTAAAATTTCATCAGTACTCTCAATATTAACCACTTCATTCTCTAATACCCCGTTTTTAATTATATTATTATAATTCTCACCCCTACTTACCTTATCGCCTTTATTTACGTTTAATTTGTCTGTTTCTCCACTATTCTCTACTCCCATTTTACTCTTGTAATTTTCGTCTACTTTATTCTTTTGTCTGTCAAACTTCTCATTAACTAATGCTACTATTTTCTCTTTCGTTTTATCGAACCGTGCATTCATTTCCTTAATCTCTTTTTCATAATTACAATTTGTTTTTTAATTTCGTTTTTCACTTCATCAAATTTTATATTTTGTTCATTAAATTTTTCATCGAGGTTATTAAATTTCTCATCAAAATTATCAAATTTTGCACTCTGTGCATTGAATTTCTCATCAAAATTATTTTTTATTTCTTTAATTTCACTTTTCTGCTCATGAGTATCCTTTGATATTATTCGTAACATATTCATTATATCATTATCAAATTGATTGTTACATTTTGTCAAGGTTGGAGTTGACTGAGTCCTCGAGTCATCTGTTGCTGACTCAGTTAAGCTGTATTCTTTGGAACAATTTACTGGGGTTGAATGAACACCTGGTTCCCCCACACCAGCCGACTCGCTCATTTCAACTACAATCTCTTTATTGTTTGCCATTTTGAGAAGAAACAAAATTTTGTTTCTTACAAACTGTTGCTCTATCTATATCTCTAACCTAACAACAACATAACCTAACAATCGTAATACAACCTACTATTTACGTGTTATGTTATACATTAGTCCAACACCCATTCTGTTTCTGCTTGCTGGCTTATTTATATAAATACAATTTTATATAATGTCACCAGTTCGGGCTGCCATTTGTTATTTTTCATATATTATAAGTCCCAGTTCTGGTCGGCATTTGTTACTTTTACTTTCATTTAATGATGTTATTTATACTTTATTAGTGACTTACCTTTTAAACTCACACTATTTACATAGAGTACAGCACGTGTTGCCAACATAACATTTTTTTTTACTCGGGTCCAGGGTCGTGTTAAGCGAACATAGCAAAAACAGTTTGGGCGTTTGAAATAATGAGTCAAACATTTGGCTTAAACAACTCGTGGTTTAATATTCTGAATTTCAATTATTAAAATTTTACAAAACAAAATGGAGTCGTAATCACCCAAGAACAAAATGGCGGCTATGTGGTTCCGCCGTTTAACTATACATCAATCTCAATTATTAATAACTTTATCTCCTGTATTTAATTTATAAACCAGAGCATTTTTACTAAACTGCAGTTATCATTGATTTTACGTATTACGTTTCTAATTATATTGAAACACAAACCAATGCCTCATGGCTTTGCTTTTAGATGCCGGCACTCATTCGCACGCACACATTCTCTCTCTCCCCCCATACATTAATTTACTGGTACATTTTTGATTTTGAATTTTGAGCTCAATTGAATAAAGATATGGATTTAAATTTGGACTTTCCTGAATTTGAAGTCTTGCAGTTCCTCGTCCGACGTTGTCCGTTTGCCAGCAGGTGTTCGCCGAAATTTACTGTTTCATGTCTGTTATTTTTCCTGCACTGAAGTTACTTTACATTTTTATTCTAACTGTTCACTGATTACACTGGTTACATTTGTAATTACATTTTGATACTTTAAAGCACTTTTGCTGGCAATAATTTGCCAGCGAATTTTACAACATGCTCCTGCACTGACTGTAGAGTGGTGACTGGGGCAGACATGATGGTGTACATTCGACAGGTGGAAGGGATTAATCGTCATCAACCTATTGTTCACAGCTGATGATGGCATGGTTTTACATCACAGTTGTTACGTCTGTCGTATTTATTATGACATTTTAGCATTGTCCCTTCGTCATTTCGTATGCATATCCGTCGTATGTCACGTACACCAGTGACCTTGAAGTCCAGTCGTTCTGGCAAACTGCGTAGTATGATATATTTGGGCAATTCTAACCTTATGCCATTTAATACATGAAATCACAATAAAATTATACTTGGATGTACCTGCAAATTCCCCACGGACTTATGTACCGTTACAAAACCCCCTCAATGAAAGGTTCTATGTCGAAACATAAGAACTCTCATTGACTCATTCACACTTTCTAAAGGGATCAGCCCGGATATGTCGCCACAACCCCCTGTACTGTTTATATAAAAGAAATACAAATCACTTACCCTTGGTCCAATGATGGTGACAGTACCTGCCTGACCTTACTGGACTTCTCTCGCGAGATCCCAACACCGCAAGGCCATTCAGGCACTTGATGTTCCTGCTCTGACGCGCTGGCCAGCTCAGGACCGCCGTCACAGCATCACTAAACTCTGAAACATCGAATACAAAATTTAAATAGTGGCCCGGTATAATGCCATATCCACAACTGATATGTCTCCCCTTAGCTGCATTGGTTTATGTTAAGAGGCATTGATTTTCTTAATTACTAATTCCTCACACACAAAAGAAAACAAGATTTATGATAGAATGTCTCCTTCTCTTTCTGCTTTCCTACCTTTATCAAATACATTTTTTTTTCTTCGACTCCAGTCAATAATACTTCAACTCTTTTCACCACAAGAAAATATACTCTTATACTAAGATAACAACACGTAAAATAATTTCTTAGGTTTCCTAAAACCAGCAACAATTATCTATATCTCTATCATCTAGAATTCAAAACACAACTTTATTATGGCAAACAATTTAACTAGTTAAACTTCATTGATCAGTTTTCCTGATTTTAATACTTCTTTAAACCAGAATCATAATTATAACTTTACTAAAAATGAACTTTATCTTGTGAAAAACTTACTTTTTTCGTCGGACGTGTTTCGGCTTAAGTATCCGCCTTCTTCAGCTTTTTGGTCAGACTGCCATCATTTCGTAACGGTTTTTGTGTGGAAGGTGTAGTGGGGGTGGTGTGTGGAGGAAGGGGATTGGTGCAGGGATTCAACTTGATGTTTGTTTTTTGTAAAATTGTGTCAAAAAGTGTATGTTTTTTTTTGACACAATTTTACAAAAAACAAACATCAAGTTGAATCCCTGCACCAATCCCCTTCCTCCACACACCACCCCCACTACACCTTCCACACAAAAACCGTTATGAAATGATGGCAGTCTGACCAAAAAGCTGAAGAAGGCGGATGCCGAAACGCGTCCGACGAAAAAAGTAAGTTTTTCACAAGATAAAGTTCATTTTTAGTAAAGTGATAGTGCTGTGAAAGAAGAGATGAACAATCAAGACAACTCATAATTATATTTTTATTCAACGCCATTATCAATATCATATACTTAATACTTAATATTTATTTAACGTTACTACCCCTGTATCAACCCCCTCGCCACACACTCTATGACCCTATTTATGTTTAATAAATTTTACAACACAAAGTTACTTTAATTACCTTAGACTTCACAATTACTCTCATCTGGGAACCAAAAAAAAAAGTTACAAGTATTATTAAAGCAATTCCTATTACCTACATAGTTTACATAAAAATACATATAATACACAACATAATGTAATACACAAATACCTTGACATTAACACACAAAATATACAATCCAACTTAAGATTTGTTATCATTCGTTTCATAAGACAATCCTTTTCAAAACCACACTGTTCACATAGTTAAATGTTAATAAAATACTTATCCTCCATCATCAAATAACAGTCTAAACTTAGGTCTACACATATTATTTATTATTGAATATATTATATTAGTACACTCAATATAATACTCATTTAATTTTGTATACCCTTCCACAATATCATTAGAATTATTCCTTATTATTTTGTCATATAACATGTCCTCATAGAGTATGGTCCTGTCGCCCTTAGTATAATTTGTCATAATCAGGTAAATTAATAATTCATTGTTATCAACATCATCTCCTACTACCTCAGTTTCAATACAAGGTAAGTACTTGCTATTATTATCACTTCTCTCTCCACCTAACCTTTCTACAAATTCTTCATAATTTCTATTCACCTTAAATAATTTTCTCTCTCTCTTTCTCATCACAATACCTCTCACAACCCCACTGACCTATTTCATACCACGCAATGGGTAACACAACGTTATCATGACTCATCTGGGCTTTTCCAATGAACTCATGATACACGAAAGGGGACACTACAACTTTATTGCTGCACCACCTATCAGGTGCACAAAAAATCCAGGGACGGCTATTTGCAGACCTTGTGTCTTCCAAATATGCGCGTGAAGCCTTTTCTTCACCCCCGACTACAACATCACAGGAAAAATTTACCCCCTGCAAATCTACTCCCTTTACCTACCTGTATACTCTTTCTCCACTTTCTCTCTGACTCATTAACACACACTAACACTCCATCATTATACTCTACTCCCTCTAAAATTTCATCAGTACTCTCAATATTAACCACTTCATTCTCTAATACCCCGTTTTTAATTATATTATTATAATTCTCACCCCTACTTACCTTATCGCCTTTATTTACGTTTAATTTGTCTGTTTCTCCACTATTCTCTACTCCCATTTTACTCTTGTAATTTTCGTCTACTTTATTCTTTTGTCTGTCAAACTTCTCATTAACTAATGCTACTATTTTCTCTTTCGTTTTATCGAACCGTGCATTCATTTCCTTAATCTCTTTTTCATAATTACAATTTGTTTTTTAATTTCGTTTTTCACTTCATCAAATTTTATATTTTGTTCATTAAATTTTTCATCGAGGTTATTAAATTTCTCATCAAAATTATCAAATTTTGCACTCTGTGCATTGAATTTCTCATCAAAATTATTTTTTATTTCTTTAATTTCACTTTTCTGCTCATGAGTATCCTTTGATATTATTCGTAACATATTCATTATATCATTATCAAATTGATTGTTACATTTTGTCAAGGTTGGAGTTGACTGAGTCCTCGAGTCATCTGTTGCTGACTCAGTTAAGCTGTATTCTTTGGAACAATTTACTGGGGTTGAATGAACACCTGGTTCCCCCACACCAGCCGACTCGCTCATTTCAACTACAATCTCTTTATTGTTTGCCATTTTGAGAAGAAACAAAATTTTGTTTCTTACAAACTGTTGCTCTATCTATATCTCTAACCTAACAACAACATAACCTAACAATCGTAATACAACCTACTATTTACGTGTTATGTTATACATTAGTCCAACACCCATTCTGTTTCTGCTTGCTGGCTTATTTATATAAATACAATTTTATATAATGTCACCAGTTCGGGCTGCCATTTGTTATTTTTCATATATTATAAGTCCCAGTTCTGGTCGGCATTTGTTACTTTTACTTTCATTTAATGATGTTATTTATACTTTATTAGTGACTTACCTTTTAAACTCACACTATTTACATTGAGTACAGCATGTGTTGCCAACATAACATTTTTTTTTACTCGGGTCCAGGGTCGTGTTAAGCGAACATAGCAAAAACAGTTTGGACGTTTGAAATAATGAGTCAAACAACATTTGGCTTAAACAACTCGTGGTTTAATATTCTGAATTTCAATTATTAAAATTTTACAAAACAAAATGGAGTCATAATCACCCAAGAACAAAATGGCGGCTATATGGTTCCGCCGTTTAACTATACATCAATCTCAATTATTAATAACTTTATCTCCTGTATTTAATTTATAAACCAGAGCATTTTTACTAAACTGCAGTTATCATTGATTTTACGTATTACGTTTCTAATTATATTGAAACACAAACCAATGCCTCATGGCTTTGCTTTTAGATGCCGGCACTCATTCGCACGCACACATTCTCTCTCTCCCCCCATACATTAATTTACTGGTACAATTTTGATTTTGAATTTTGAGCTCAATTGAATAAAGATATGGATTTAAATTTGGACTTTCCTGAATTTGAAGTCTTGCAGTTCCTCGTCCGACGTTGTCCGTTTGCCAGCAGGTGTTCGCCGAAATTTACTGTTTCATGTCTGTTCTTTTTCCTGCACTGAAGTTACTTTACATTTTTATTCTAACTGTTCACTGATTATACTGGTTACATTTGTAATTACATTTTGATACTTTAAAGAACTTTTGCTGGCAATAATTTGCCAGCGAATTTTACAACATGCTCCTGCACTGACTGTAGAGTGGCGACTGGGGCGGACATGATGGTGTAAATTCGACAGGTGGAAGGGATTAATCGTCATCAACCTATTGTTCACAGCTGATGACGGCATGGTTTTACATCACAGTTGTTACGTCTGTCGTATTTATTATGACGTTTTAGCATTGTCCCTTCGTCGTTTCGTATGCATATCTGTCGTATGTCACGTACACCAGTGATCTTGAAGTCGGGTCGTTTTGGCAAACTGCGTAGTATGATATATTTGGGCAATTCTAACCTTATGCCGTTTAATACATGAAATCACAATAAAATTATATTTGGATGTACCTGCAAATTCCGCACAAACTTATGTACCGTTACAATAAGCATCTTAAGAATAATGTCTGAAGACACATCAAAGCATTGATACAGGAATAAAAGCAGATGCAATAGCGTATTCCTGCAGAGGTGTGGCTTATTACAAGGTGAGGTGAATAAACAAGTTACTAGAATATCTAAGGTACAAGAATAAATGGGATCAAAAACATCTGATGTACAAGAAACAATGTCAAACAAAATATCTGAAGTCGAAGAAGCTGTGTCAAATCTGCAATAGAAGAGTCTTTTTCCAGTTATTAGAAAATATATTCAAACAGAAATTGAATAATTTATAAAAGTATAGCTATGCTGTACAATTTGCTGAACAGACAGTACCAACAGTAAAGACAGAAAAAGAGACACAGAAAATAAGATAACAGCTGCAATAAGTGGTTTTGCTTGCATAGGGCTAGTTCATGTTAACGTCTCAACATTTGATGGGAAAACTTCGAAGGGTATCTTTGGCAACTTGAAGCATTACATGCACAAAACATTGGTAGAGAAAGAGAAAGCAATGACACTTGTTCTCACTTTAAAAGGACCCACACAGAGCTACTGCAGGAAGGGTTGTCTGATTCCCAGAACACTTAAGCTGAATTGATAATAGCTCTAGAATTATGGTATGGTGATATGCATTTGCACAATAAGTCCTACACGCAGCTGACAGCAAGTTCAGGGATGGGATGATGTTTATTACATGATCAGAAAAAGTTACACAAAAAGGCAGAAGGGGATGTTACACAAGAGGTTGGAAGTCGACTGGGAAAGAAATTAGGAACCAGATAAGAGGTGTTTGCAAGTGATGGAGAGGTGCTCTGCAAGTAGAAAGAGGACTTTCAGAGTTTCAAGACAACAAACACAAGAGGATTTGTCAGTTCAGGACAAACTGAGTTAATGAGCAGGCAGTACTACGCTGAGATAATAGATAATAAACATGACTACATAACCTTCCACACTTTTGACTATATGATGTTCGAAACTGTTCCAAACATGCATTCCAGATGTCTGTCAATTATTCTACTAGCATTCAGTCTGCATGATGTGTACCAAGATGTAGTACTGATGTAGTTTACAAAGTGTTCCAATGCCTGTAACTACACAATTTATTCTCGACGCTTCACCCGAATATGGTAGATAATATTCTGAAACCTCAGCAGGGTGTAAATATAAGTGTCAGTAGCTGGCTAAGTTCAGTTTTGGCTTAAAGTGTGTTATCAATAGTTATTGTTTTGTGACTTGCAGTTTAGTGTACAGTGAGTATTGTGTATTAATTAGTGCAACACTGTTAAAATTAATATTTTTTTTTTTGTATCGGCCATCTAAGGACCACATGCCAATTTCAATTCTTTATTCTTTTCTTTTTCTCCAATATTCTTTCATCTTTTCACTGTGCCTCTTCTTCCTGTCTTCAGTCCACTTTGAACCTGCGTTTTTCTCTCTCCTACCCTGGACTCCTTCCATTTTTAACACTTTGGCCCGAAAAACTTCTCTTTCAATTGCTTCTTCTGCGTGTATATTATTTTTTCTAAATCCTTTTGGACTTATAATTGTCTTGTTGGTAAATCCTCTTCATTCACTTATTAAATATTATATATATATATATATATATATATATATATATATTTCAATCACTTTCTGCTACAGTCCGTTTCTTGATGTATATAATACTTTAATATTTATACTAAATTTACCTCAATATGTTGGTAGAAATATATAAATCCAATTTAGCCACACATGCAATAAACACAGGACACGAATTCCCAAACATAACCACTGTATCACTAATAAAACATATACCACACAAAGGCACCATAATGAACATTTGGGAAAATTTACAGATATACAAACATAAAACACAAAACAAACTAATACCAGAACAAATACAAATCAATACAAAACATGACACAATATTCAAAGCACTCAACATCGAAAATACACAAAATACAAAAACATATACCACAACCACACACAATAATACAACTTTAAAAGACCAAAGACCAACAAACAACCTTAATAACATCCAGCAGCCAACACACAAATACTTCACCAGAAACAAGATGGCGAAGGCTGAAGATGAGAGAACAGGAACTCTCGAAACATGTTCCAAATAGAAAAAACATCTTGAGGTAAATTTAGTATAAATATTAAAGTAATATATATATATATATACACACAAACTTTCACAAGTGAACACTTACTTTTGGTTTTTTGTCCCAAACGTTTCGACGTGGTGTCCATCTTCCTCAGTGGGCTAACTGAGTAAGACGGACACCACATCGAAACGTTTGGGACAAAAAATCAAAAGTAAGTGTTCACTTGTAAAAGTTTGTATATATATATATATATATATATATATATATAATACCTTTTGGACTTCTTTAATGCAACTTGACGTTGACTTCTTTCCCCACAGATATTTAAAGATCTGCTTTGTTAACCTATTGTCATCCATTCTATATAAATGTCAAAAAAATAATAGTCTTTGTAACGGTACAGAATTGTGTGTTAAAAAAATAATAATTCAAATCAGACTTAATTCAAAGCAGTCAGTGTTCACCTCTGGTGTACCCCGTTTTAATCAACTACACATACAATGTTATTGAAAATTGTTTAATGTCTGGAGCCTGCCCGGCTAGACGTATTATGTAACCGCTGGCAACTCAGTCTTTCTGGGAATTACAGAGGAACACGTAATCGCCCCAAGCCAGTTTTCATCAGGAGGTCACAATAGTCAGTAGTCACCGCTAGAACGTTAAAGTGTACACAGTAGAGCCGCACGGGGCAGTCAAGGAGTGTGTGGTTCTAGTAACCATTAATCCGTGCGAGCAATATACAGCAGTCGACAAAACTTTTTCAGACCGCGCGGTCATAAAAAAACAACAAGTGCTCGAGCAATTAAACAGTCGGCCGACTAAATAACTAGTATCAGTATAATTTAAACAGCGGTGATGGACGGTCACAACAATGACGTAAATTAACTAGTGTACCAAAAAAAAACAACTAAATGCGGAGTGAACCGTAAGATTGAACAGACAGTGATTGTACAACTCCCAGAGAGACACACGGAACGGTTAAGTACCAGCAATAATTAATTGGCCAAAGCTCTTAAATTCTATAGATATAACGGGTAGAATACTAACAAAATTAACTAAATGAAATAGAAGCGTGAGAGAGAGAGAGAGAGAGAGAGAGAGAGAGAGAGAGAGAGAGAGAGAGAGAGAGAGAGAGAGACGGAGCGAGAGTGTAAGATTGGGTACGTACGTACAAAGTAAAGTACTGGTTTCATAACATTAATTACTAAGAGGTAGTTTGTGTCAATCAATTAATTGTAAAATTTTTTGAATAAGCTTGATGTTATAAGGGGACGATGCAAAAAATAACTGTAGTAACTTTTTGATATCACTTTCATGTATTAAGTAATTAAGAGATTTTTTTGTAAACCATTGTTCCACAGAGAGTTGATAGGGAAATTAACTAAAGAAAAATAAATAAGAGTAATTCCTAGCATACATGTGTTAGCTTAATGATCTCGCAACTCCAACCCAAGTAATTCCTCTGCAACGTTGTCTGAAGAATCCTGGACAGAACCCGAAGGTAAGAGAAAGAGTAAATTTTTATAAACTTGGTAAGTTTAATTAAATCATAAAATCATACAACGACAAGTGCCGCCCAAACAGGGACGGTGTGTATGATTTATTAATTATACAAACCAGACCCAATTGAGTTGCAGAGAAGGATTATTTGGGAGTGAGGGCGGTTGTGTAGGTTAGAAAGCATAGTCATATATGTAAGAATAATAATAAAACATGGAAAATACTGAGAATAAAATAAATAAAACTGACGTAACCGTCGGTGATGAATCGGAGAATACGTTGATGTTTATAAACAAAGAAAATATGTTAACCGAGTCAGCTGAAAGAAGCGACTCAGGAATCCAAACAGATGTAATGCTAGCAAATGAAAGTAATTTTGGTAATTTTACCGAATCAAAAATAATGAATGAAGTTGAAATTCATTCAACGCCAATTTCAATTAGTCAAAATAAGAAAGCTGATGACGAGGATATGTTAAAACGTTTGTATAGTATGATGTGTTGCAATTTTAATGAACTTGACGTAAAATTTGATGAACAGAATAATAAATTCAAAAATAAATTTGATGAAGTCAGCAATAAGTTTGATGCACAAAATGCAAAATTTTATAAATTAAGCAGCGATGTTAATGAGTTGAAAGAACAAAATAAAGAAGTAAAAAATAATGTGAATGAACAGAATAATAAAGTTGATGCATTAAGTAGTGACAAATGCAAAACTGAATGAATTGAGTAATAATGTAAATGAATGAACAGAAAACTAAATGTGAAAGTAGTTTTAACGAATTAATTAAACGTTTTGACGAAAGTAACGAGAAGTGGGAAAGAGATAGAGGTAAATTAAAAGAAAATAAAGAAAGCAAACCAAACCAAGTAAGTGGTGGTGTTAAAATAAGTAATGATGAAATATTGTTGAATAAAAATAATGGTGATATATTGAGTAATAGTGGTGGTGATAATGAGAGTAGAAAGTTAGTTGAGGTTAGAGGAGCGTTAGTGAGTGTGATTGAGCTAGAAAGGGAGTATAAAGTTAGGTTAAATGTAGAGGGTGAACAGAGGGCAAATTTTTCCCGTAATGTCGGTGAAGCAGAGACTTCATTAGTGTTTTTGGAGGACGAGAGTTCCTCGATAGTTTTGGTACAAGATAAAAGATCTTCAAAATGTCCCTTGGTTTTTAGTGTATCTGGTAAGGCCAGATGGCGTTTAGATAATTTTGCTGTATTGCCCTCTGAGTGGAGTGAAAATGTGAAATTGGGTTGGGAAAGTAATTATAAAGAGAGAAATAGAATGATGGAGTTGTTTAGTGTAAAGAAAGGTTATAGAGAATTTGTAGAGAGAATAAATAACATTAAATATTGTAACGAATATGTTCTGGTCTTACCTGTAAAATGTACACCAATTTTGTATGTGTAGTATATATAGGAATTTGTGTAACTTATTCCTTCGTTTTCATATTTTTTATTTTAGGCCTCATAAGTCATCAAAATATTGTTGTAAGTTGTGCTCACATAATTTTTGAATTTTGGTATTTGTTTATTTTATTTATAGTAATTTAATTTTCTTCATAGAACTTTTTTATTGAAGCTTGGTTGTAAACTCCTTTTATTTTCTTGGTGGTTATATTACTTATCTCATAAGTATTGTTTCCATTATCTTTCGTGATGACATATGGTCATACATATTATTATACGCTATTACTCTATAAGGACCATGTTTTTTATACTTTTTTGTAAGTTGATCTTTTCCTTTTCTTTCCTTGTTATTGCCTTCTCTTGTATATTTCACTCTTTGTTGGCTTTCTCCTCTACTCCTTCAAATGTCTGATGGTTAACATTTATTCTGGATAATGTTTTATTTATAAATTATGGTTTATTATGCGTTCCATCGATTGGCCGTTTCTTCTTCTTCATCGATGACTTGCCTTCCTCCCTGAGAGGTGTTTGATTGGTTCCCATTACTTCTTGATGGAATCCAATGTTCTGGTGGGTTTCGTTTATTATACGCTAGGCGGAAATTCACTGCTGGATCACTGCTGAAAGGTATCCAGTCGTAGTCTTCTTCTTCTGGTTGGTTACTTCCGGATCTAACTTCTTCAACATTATTGACCTGTAGAATATTTTCAGCCTTCCCTTTCCTTTGTATTCGGATCGCTCTTGTGTGTATTACCGTCTCCGTCCTTATGAAGTAATTCTCTGCTACCTGGTATAGCATTTCTTCTACTACCATAGGTTCCCCTCTATCCATGCCTACATCGTTCACTTTATGAGGTGGTTTATTAATCAGAGGAGTTAATGGTAATTCCCTTGTTAATGTCATCATTAAAGTTTTATTTTGCATTTCCAATGCTGGTGGATTCCTGTGTTTTAGAAACCTTTGTAATTTGTGACACACTATTTTGTTGTGGGTCCTTTCTATTTCTTGTATCTTCCATTTATGTATCGTTTTGCTGAAGTTTTCCTCCGCTAGCTTGTTGTGAATTCCCTCGATAATTGCTGTTGAGGTCCTCCTACAATCTTTATACTTCATTAACTTGCTTTGGTAGGTAAGGGGCAAATTAAACACATAAATGAGTCCGCTCTTCATCATTTCTAATTCTTCTCTGGTTTTTATTAGTTTCTTTTTATATACCCTTCCCATTTCCTCTGTTTTCTTAATTTTCTTAATTATTCGGTTCTTCTTTCTTCCTCTTCTATTGTTGGTTTTTATGTGCTTGATTTTCTCAGTGTTATTGTTACCTTTATTTTCAGAAAACAATACACTTGATTCTTCTACAACTTCCATCTCCTTACTACTTTCATAAGTGGTGTCTAGTGTTTCATTCACTTGTGTGAAACTATCATTTACTGTTTCATTAAGTTGATCCGCAGGGTAGCTTGTTTCTTCCCATCTCTTCTTCATCCCCGTTCTCGTCTGCTTGATTTCTTCCCGAAATCCTATTAGTATGAACCTTAATTCCTCTCTGTTTCTCTCACCGTTTTCCTTTATTTGTTGTAGGAATGTCTCATGATTATTTTCAATATTGTTATTTACTATTTCAAAATCCTTTTTTATCTGTCTCTTCAGCTCCTCACTCTTCTTTTCTAATGTTTCTTGGTTTCTTTTTAGGGCTTCATGATTGCTCTCCATCTTATTATTCAGAAGTTCTATGTTCTCCTTAAAAAATTCCCTGTCTTCTTTTCTTCCCTCTTGCAATGATTCTAATTTTTTATTCAATTCTTCCTTGTCTTGTCTTCTTTCTTCTTTTGCTTCTTCCTTCAGCTGGTATATTTTTTCATTCGTTTTCTTTGAAGTTTCATTAATATTATTCATTTGTTCCATCATCATCCTCATCATGTTCTCCATTTCTCCATCCTTGCCCCTTCAGTTGTTTTGTCTGGTTGGTCGCCGACCATTACTTCCACTTCCGGTTCTGGTTGAGTTGGATTTTCTGGTTGGTTTTCTTGATTATCCTCTTCGAATAGCTCCCCGATCATTTCTTCGATTTCTTCCATCTCTTCTGGTTGACCTTCACCTTCAATTCCTTTCTGAGTGTCTTTTCTGGTAACCATGGAATGTCTCTTCATAGTCGCCGCTAGCCTTCTTTTAAAGCCTCACGTTGGAGTCGTCAATCTTGTAACGATACAACTGGTGCGTATCTGTAAAATGTACACCAATTTTGTATGTGTATTGAATGTTAGTACGTTTGTCTCGCACCGGGGTCGTTACATTAATGTTCGCGGCTAACGATGTCCGTAGCGTTGCGGTAATCACCAGTATAACACGGCAGTAACCTTACCTGTTGCTTATAGTGGTGTGTTAATCCCGGGTGGCGCCAAGTCGTTTCTTATAACAACTACAATTATTGTATGATGAGTTTTCAGCGGTGACGGTCGTCGCGTTCAAATAATTCCCGCTCGCACGGCCGTCTGAATTGTCGATGCTGCTGTGCAAATGACAACTTGTTCGCTTCTCGTCAAACCTATTCTTCATAAATAAACACAAGTAATGTATACACTCCCTATGAAATAATGACAACGGCTATTATTTACTACTTTTTTGATCTTAAATATAACGTGTAGGCCTATGGTCTGTATAACCCTTACAGCCATATCCAATTCATAAACTTGATTGAATAATTATTTAACTAACTTATTATTTGCTAATCTTTGTTCACAATACATCTTATTTGATATTATTTTTTAGTGTGACAAACAACATCACTTTTATGAACTTATCATGATCCCTTATAACATGGGTGTTTTTTGATTTGTATGTAACTCCTTAACTTTCTAAACAATCTTTATTCTCCCTCCATGTTAACACTTTCACATACTCTTTGCTGGGATTCTCCCTTTCAACTATGATTACTTGCTTTTAAAACTCCTTAATTATATGTTTTGTTTTGTTTACTATGGTAATTATCGCTTTCCAGTGTTCAATACCTCTTTATAGTTTATACTTAATACTATTTTCCACAACATACTTATTCACTATTATATTTCACTATTAAACTTTTAGCGTTCTTTAGGATTTATTAATTGTTAATGATTTTATCACTCACTATTTTTCACTATATTTCTATTCTATACTTTACACTATTTTCATTCAATCATTACCTTCACTCTTAAATTATTTATAGTTAATTATAACTTATTTAGTGTACTTTCTTTATCACTACACTTTGGGGTTTTTACACTTTCATTTTGCACTTCACAATTTGTTTTTTGTTTTTTTAAGTGTTTCTGAATGGGTAATCCCTCTAATTACTATCTCACTATTCATTTTTTCTCTTTCTTTCCAATATTTCCTTAATACTATTAACAATTTTATGTCCTTAAATTACTATTCTTACATCTAAATCTAAATTGGGGTTTAGTTTGCTTTTTTATCATTTTTATCTTTAACATTGTTTACGAGGGTTTCTTCCCTAAATTATTATTGTCCATTAAAGGATAATGACATTTACTTTTTCCTTTCTCATAGGTTAATTATTGGTCTTGGTTCCAATACTATTTTTGAGTGCATTATTTCTCCTTCTCCTATGCTTTATTACTTGTTTGTGTATCATTATTGGTTTTCATTTTTATCTATTTCCCTCCTTCTTCATTTTTATTGTATTTGGTTAATACCTTGGGTTTTCCACCTTCTCCTTTGGGTACATTTCAACGTGTTACATTGAGTCGTATAATTCCATGAACTTGTTTCATTTTCGTTTGGGTTTTGGTTTTTTCCCTTCTTCCTTTGGTTTCATCAATCAGTTTCTTCTCTTCCTTGCTTTTATTCTCGTTTGTTTTTCGTGGTTCCCTTCTTCTTTTGTTTCCTTTTGTTGGGTCAATCACTTGGGTTAGGTCATGTCGTTGTTTGTCGAGTCATAGTTTTTATATTTTATTTAAATTAATCATTTTTATTTAACATGAAGTATTATTTTAAATTCAATATTGTTTTGTTCATCCCTGGTATTGGGTTGGCTTATTTGTGTTGTAACAATATTTACCTTATGAAGGAAATAGTGCAGTGGTAAATGATAATTATATCGATAATGATGATAAACGCTTACCTGTTGTAAGAATTAGCGCATTAGTAGTAACTGATGACTATAGTGATGAGAATATAAATTATTTCATTGTGACAAATAATACCGAAGGAGACTTAACCATACCCGATGTAGACATGGCCTATAATAAAATAATAATGGGAGATAACCCTGGGAATTATTATTACGGTAAAATGGATAAAAAAGATTTAAATGGTTATCACAAAAATGGTAATCATACAAGGTATGTAAATAAAACTGAAATGTGCTGTGTGAAAACCAGACTAATTTTCGATGACGGGGGTTAGAGAGATAGTGAATGAACATTTAATTATTTGAGTTAATGGTAATTACTTGACTTACTTATGTAATGAGGTGTGGTAAATAATGAAATATGACAAAAATTTGAAAATAAATTCGTATTGGTGTTAAATGTATTGTGTTAAGGTTATGTTGATATTGTGGTAGTGCATCAGCTGATATGCTGTTAACAGGTATATTGTTTGTTTTGTGTGACTAATGTTTACAGTTATGAGGGAGTTGATAACAATAATATTTTATTTTGATGAATACTTGCCATAAATGAATTTCATGATGAAATAAAATAATGCAAGATGTAATTAAATGGAGTGAACGTTTTGTGAATAATATAATGAAGTAACTTAGTGTTTTGATTATAATGTAGTTAAAATTTATGTGAGAGGATTTTATTAATGTGGAATCATTTTGAATAATGTAATTAAAGTAATTTAAAATGTGTTGTCAAAGGAAGAAATTAAATAATTGGAGTTGGAATTAAATTGATTTAAAATGTGAATTTTGGGTAATGAACTTAAATTTATTTTGTTTATTTAATATATACAAATATTAAATATATTTGTATATATTTATAAACTGCATCTGAATATAGAACAACTGTATTAGTATATCAGCAAATTAAATAAGCAACCAGTACTTTGAGAAAAGTCAACCAGTACTTTGTTAACAATGAACCAGTATGACTAAGAGGAAACGAATCAGTTGGGGATATGGGATAGTGAAACGCCAGTTGTTGATATTTTAATTGAATGTTTCAGAGTCAGGTGATACTGTGGGGTGTACCTGTTCTGGCCGGTGTGTCAGGGCAGAGACGTCTAGTGTCTGTCCGGCTTTGCGGTGTTGGGATCTCGAGAGGGAAGTCCAGTAAAGTAGGATAGGGGCAGCCACAGCCACCGGACCAGGGGGGGGTGAGTACCCATGATTTAGTAAGAATTTAAGGGGGGGTTGCAGCACTATATCCTTGCTGATTCTCTTAGGTTTAGGCAATGAGAGTTTTTACGCTTCGGCATAAAACCTCTCATTGGGGGGGGTATTGTAACGGTACAGAATTGTGTTAAAAAAATAATAATTCAAATCAGACTTAATTCAAAGCAGTCAGTGTTCACCTCTGGTGTACCCCGTTTTAACCAACTACACATACAATGTTATTGAAAATTGTTTATGTCTGGAGCCTGCCGGCTAGACGTATTATGAAACCGCTGGCAACTCAGTCTTTCTGGGAATTACAGAGGAACACGTAATCGCCCCAAGCCAGTTTTCATCAGGAGGTCACAATAGTCAGTAGTCACTGCTAGAACGTTAAAGTGTACACAGCAGGAGCAGTGAGCCGCGCGGGACAGTCAAGGAGTGCACGGTTCTAGTAACCATTAATCCGTGCAAGCAATATACAGCAGTCGACGAAACGTTTTCAGACCGCGCGGTCATAAAAAAAACAACAAGTGCTCGAGCAATTATACAGTCGGCCGACTAAATAACTAGTATCAGTATAATTTAAACAGCGGTGATGGACGGTCACACAACAATGACGTAAATTAACTAGTGTACAAAAAAAAACAACTAAACGCGGAGTGAACCGTAAGGTTGAACAGACAGTGATTGTACAACTCCCAGAGAGACACACGGAACAGTTAAGTACCAGCAATTATTAATTGGCCAAAACTCTTAAATTTTACAGATACAATGGGTAGAATACTAACAAAATTAACTAAATGAAATATAAGCGTGAGAGAGAGAGAGAGAGAGAGAGAGAGAGAGAGAGAGAGAGAGAGAGAGAGAGAGAGTGTGTGTAAGATTGGGTACGTATGTACAAAGTAAAGTACTGGTTTCATAACATTAATTACTGAGAGATAGTTTGTGTCAATCAATTAATTGTAAAATTTTTTGAATAAGCTTGATGTTGTAAGGGGATGACGCAAAAAATAACTGTAGTAACTTTTTGATATCACTTTCATGTATTAAGTAATTAAGAGATTTTTTTTGTAAACAATTGTTCCACAGAGAGTAGATAGGAAAATTAACTAAAGAAAAATAAATAAGAGTAATTCCTAGCATACATGTGTTAGCTTAATGATCTCGCAACTCCAACCCAAGTAATCCCTCTGCAACTGTTTCGTCTGAAGAATCCTGGATGGAACCCGAAGGTAAGAAAAAGAGTAAATTTTTATAAACTTGGTAAGTTTAATTAAATCATAAAATCATACAACGACATCTTCTTTTTCTTATTGTTTCTGTTACTGTTAATATTTATTGTTTGTTCCATTACTGTGTGCTAGATATTCTTTAGCCACGAAAATTGTATACCAGTGTCTCTTGTTTATTTTTAACTCCAGTTAAAGTTGTAATTAGTGACTTCATCTGATCCAATTAGCCTGTTTCCACTGTACAACACAATGATCCATGCTGCTGTCATAACAATATAAAAGAATTATGTAAAAATGGAGGCTCTTCACAGTTAAAATGAACAGAACAAATGTAACATGATGATGCAAATGAAACAACATTTTCTACAAAGATTTCCAGCACAAGGTCTGCATAAGTACAAAAATAGTGCTGAAGTAGTTAAATACAAATAAGACAGATCTGCTCCTTTTTGATTTTAAATGACAAAAAAGTGGAATTCAGTGTTTAACATGATAAACGTGTAGTACATGTAATCACTTCAAATGAATGCGATCACTACAGAATGTACTTAATCAACAATTAAGTTTGGGTACCTTTAAACAAGACCAGCTACTTAACGTACTCGGTGGCATGCAACTACTTGATCTGTACATACTAACTGCAACAAATTATATACACAAGTCTGATAACTTTGTGTGTCAAGAAAGCAGCAGCTTAAGGGTGCTGATAATAAAACCTGTACATGTGCATACTAACCTCTGAAAATATGTCTTCAACAGCGTGCTACAAAAACAACAAAAACTGTTACGTTGTGTAAAACATTATACAGAAAAGTATACACTTCCCATTTTAGATTTAGATACTGGCAAACAGATGTCTGATTTGATTAGTGCATATTTTTTACTACACATATTTTAAATGTAGGGTAAAAAAAAGGAAACTTTTTTTAATGGCACCGTTTTTTCATTTCGTCATTACAGCAGAGATGTGTAATACAGAGATGTGTATTAAAAAATGCACCGTTTTTTTCATTTCGTCATTACAGCAGAGATGTGTAATACAGAGATGTGTATTACTAATCTATTGAACTCGTTAAATTAAAAATTAAGTATTCAAAAATACCTAATGTTTCACTTGAATCATTAAAAAAATTCACTTCTATCAATTTAAAAATCATTACCTATTTATTATAAAAAAACAAAAATAAGAAGCTTGTCATATTTGTATTTTCATCACTTCACACGGAAATTTGTACTAATTGCACATTTATTCATTTGTAGTGAAAGGAATGTGCAACTCACAAAGAAATATCAACATATTTGTTGTATGTCATGTACCCCAGTTGAAATCACAAACAATTTTATTTTACGACATTATATTGAAAAATGTGTTTTGTAATATAAGTGTTGGGTGAAGATATGGTTAGGAACACTCAGGGAAAAGTGTAAAATGAACGCACATAGGTGACACTTAGGATTAACTCTAATCGAACCAAATTAATTGTAAATATAAACAACTAATTCTGCTACTGTAAAAGACTATGAGGGATGACTGCTTAAATTCCTATATAAACTTAGCCCAAAACTTGCAAACTACAACCCCATAAATGTTGTAGCACATAAATGTTAGCATGGAGTATATTGTATTCAACATTACAATACTTTTTATGAACTTAGAAATCAAATTTAGCATACTCACTTTGCACAAATCACGGCTATCATTACAGATGGATAATTTTGCTACATTCCTTATCGGTGGAGTTGTAAATTTTAAGTAAAACAAAAAACCTATAGACTAGTTTCACCATCAAATCTGTAAAATATACTTTTTCAATTCCTACAGATCAGATATAAAAAAGCTTAATACATTGACTGTAAAACCAGTAATATGAAAAACCCAAACCCACAAACAAAACAGGTTAATACAAACAAAAAATTATATTATAATAAACAAAAACAAACACTTTAAATATAAAAAATGTCATCAGTGTCCTGGAGTAGCAATATCTTCAGCACGCAATAACGGAACACCAACAGGGCATTTATATTGTCATTGGACTGATCACTCCTTTAACTAGACTACCAAGGTAGAGTCACACCCTGGCCTGTGCCAGGTGTTACCACTCACAGGTATACCTTCAACTTTATTTGTTTTTATATTCCTTAACCAAATTGTGGAAATAACCATACTCGCCTGACTTATGCAATTATCATATATCACCATATAAGAAGCTTACACAATCTTACATTTAACACTGTCAGTGCCAAGCCATATCTACCACAGGTTTGGTGTCTTAGTTAGATGATCAATGCCCATGTCTGCCATAGGGTGTCATACACAATCTTATACAAAACCCAGTGGTGGCTGTATACAGCCAAGAAACATTTTGCACAATTCTTTTCATTGTCAACTGTAATCTCGTTATCGGTTAACAAAAAAGTTTTTAGTTCGATATAATCAATATAAACAATCTGTATCATCATACTGTGTTATTTAGGTGTTGTATTTATAAGCTACAGTAGAACCCCGTTAGTCCGAAATTCCAGATAATCCGAACCACCTCCAGGAACCAAATAGGCAAGGAAAGCTATAAAAACAACTGCAGATTTCATGAAGTGACAAATGATTTCATTACATTTCTAATAAAATGGTTACATTTTGCAAAATCAGTAGAAAATAATACTAACCACTGTAATACGTATTAATCAGTAGGCCTACAATTACTGGAATAAAATTCTTAAACAAAACTACAAAAACAGAATTCAATTATTGTACTGTACAGTACTTAGATTACAGTTTCTATACTTTATTAACAGAATTTCCAAATAAACACTTCACTTATTCACTGGTTGCACAAAATCAGTTATTCTCTGCTGGCGTAAAGACGTGAATCTAGCAGACAACGCAATATTCCACCAGCGTCTCATGAACATGATGTCCGCCGCTGTAGCGTTGGCATGCTGCTCCACATACTGCAGGGATATTTCCAGCGCCTTTGCTGCTTCTGAATGTGAAATGAGATGTTCTGAATCATCGGCTTCATCCATCACATCAGAATCTTCATTGAAGTCTTGTCTGATCAGGGAAACGATTTCTGTATCTGTCAAAACTTGGTGGTCTTCCGTGTCAGCTGCCACCCACTCGTTCACATCTGTTTCGTCTGCTTCTTCACAGCCTGGAATTTGATGCATGAGCTGTAAAACTTCAGTCCTGTCATCAGCTTGTTCCGGACTATCGATGTAAGAGAGACTTGGCTATAATTTTTTCCACGACTTTCTCAGCAGCTGTTCTTTGAGATTGTCCCATGCTTCACCTAACCAATAGATAACATCTTTGATGTTGATTTTCTTAAGACTTTGGAGAATTGTTTGTGAACTGTCTTCATTTTCAAGAAGGGACCTTAGAAGAATTTTTTTACACACACATTTCATGTTTTGTAGCACCTCTTGGTCCATGGGTTGTAACAAAGGTGTTACATTCGGAGGGAGAAAAATAGCTTTTATATCTCCATTAACAAGTTCTTCTGTCGAAGCATGTGATGGAGCGTTGTCAATGACAAGTAACACCCGGGGTGGCAGACCATTTTTTTCACTGAACTTTTTACTTCCATATTCCTTAAGGAATGGAAGTATGGTGATGGCAAAACAAATCATGTTCGAGATTATTGCAGATTCTGATTCTACTACACTCAAAACATGAAAAAAAGTCGTTTTCCGAAAAGTGTCTGTGTGTGTGTCTGTCTGTCTGTGTGTCTGTAGATTTTTTTTCTATGGCAAACGATAACTGCCGCAAATTCAAACAGAATCAAATAATTTTTTGCATGCAGCCCTGATTTGCAGAGTACTCGCGACCTATTGTTTTTGGTGAAGATCGGTTGAGGGAAAGGGGTAGTTTACCTGCAACGGTTTTTTTTTAGCAAGGGTAATTTTGTTTGTTTGGCAAACGATAACAGCCGCAAATTCAAACAGAATCAAATAATGTTTCGCATACAGCCCTAAATTGTAGAGTTCTCAAGATCTGTTGATTTTGGTGAAGATCGGTTAAGGGAAAGGGGTAGTTTACCTGTAACGTTTTATGTTTTAACAAGGGTATTTCCTATGGCAAACGATAACAGCCGCAAATTCAAACAGAATCAAAAGATTATTTGCATACAGCCCTAAATTGTAGAGTTCTCAAGACCTATTGTTTTTGGTGAAGTTCGGTTGAGGGAAAGGGGTAGTTTACCTGCAACGTTTTTTTAACAAGGGTATTTTCTATGGCAAACGATAACAGCCGCAAATTCAAACAGAATCAAATAATGTTTTGCATACAGCCCTGATTTGTAGAGTACTCAAGACCGATTGTTTTTGGTGAAGATCGGTTAAGGTAAAGGGGTAGTTTACCTGTAACGTTTTATGTTTTAACAAGGGTATTTCCTATGGCAAACGATAACAGCCGCAAATTCAAACAGAATCAAAAGATTATTTGCATACAGCCCTAAATTGTAGAGTTCTCAAGACCTATTGTTTTTGGTGAAGATCGGTTGAGGGAAAGGGGTAGTTTACCTGCAACGTTTTTTTAACAAGGGTATTTTCTATGGCAAACGATAACAGCCTCAAATTCAAACAGAATCAAATAATGTTTTGCATACAGCCCTGATTTGTAGAGTACTCAAGACCTATTGTTTTTGGTGAAGATCGGTTAAGGGGAAGGGGTAGTTTACCTGCAACATTTTTTTATCAAGCGTATTTTCTATGGCAAACGATAACAGCCGCAAATTCAAACAGAATCAAATAATTTTTTGCATACGTCCCTGAATTGTAGAGGTCTCAATGACTTTCGATTTTGGTGAAGATCGGTTAAGGGGAAGGGGTAGTTTACCTGCAACCTTTTACGTTTTAACAAGAGTAAAGTACTTGAAAATTTATTTAAACTTTTTGAAACAATGGTAATTGTTAAAAATAAAATAATTTTGTTGCCAGGCAATAAAATTATAATTTTTTCATTTTAATGTAATATAATATTTTTCATTTAATACAGCAATAAAAAGGCAGGTAAGACACAGCCTGGCTGTTTGGCTGAAAATGATTTTAAATATAAATCTTAGAATATGGAAGTCATGTATGGTTCTCCATACCGATATTTTACTGAAGGAATAAACTGGACACGAAACCATTCCTTAAGTAAAGCACTGGTCATCCATGCCTTTTTTTGATGCCTGTAGAATACAGGAAGCGAGTTCACATTGATGTTCTTAAATGCTCTTGGGTTTTTTGATTTGCCAATAACCATTAGTGGCAACTTATTAGTCCCAGCTGCATTACTGCATGCTAAAACAGTCACACGTTCCTTGCACATTTTGAAACCAGGTGCATTAAGTTCTTGTTTGGCAGCGAGGCTTTTGTTTGGCAATGCCTTAAAATTTAACCCAGTTTCATCGCAATTGTATATTTCTTCAGGCGAGTAATTTTGCGATGAAACTATGTCTGCGAATTCAGCAATGTACTCTTGTGCAACCTGGTGATTCGCTGATAGTGATTCACCGGTAATGGATAACTGTCGTATTCCGTGTCTTTTTTCCACCGGTCCAGCCAGCCGTTACTCGCAATGAATTTAGGATCACCATTCATCAGCTTATTGAGGTGAACTGCTTTTTCTTGGATTAGGGGACCATTCAGTGGAGTACCTCTCTGCCTTTCTTGTGAAAACCATATGAAAAGGGCTTCATCAATTTTGTCAAATTGTGACACTTTTGATGTATGACGCTCCTCGAGAGTCTTCTCGGATGTTGTGGCACAAAACTGTTCAATCTTGGACCGGTTTTTCTTCCAGTCACTTATTGTTGCTTTACCCACACCAAATTCGACTGCTAATTTCATTCCACTTTCACCCTTGTCCAAACGTTTCAACACTTCAAGTTTATCTTTTAGTGCACATGAACTATGTTTCCGCTTACCAACCATTTTTATACAATACGCACTTAAAAAACAACACTGAAAACGTATGTAAGTTGGAATGCACACACAATGTCTCAGACTGACAGGTGTCTCACTACTGAAAGCAAGGCCACGAGAAGAAACAAACAAGAGTGGGGTAAGTGGGATTACTAAGAAACTGGCATAAGTCATTGATGCCCTGGCGCGCCCGTGGTAATAAACAACAATACCGCACTAAAAAGCCACCGAACGTCAGTGTCAATACTGTTCACCTTATCTGTACTGTATTACAGTACTGTACTACGTAATATTTTATGAAATATTCAACTCTTATAAACCGTAAAATGCATTCGTTGAATAAAAAATGGGCATATATGAGTTACATATAAGTTAAAGACCATATTTAAATCAAATAAATAATTATAATTATTTAATAATAATTATTTCGGATAATCCGAATTTTTGCCAATCCGAACCGGCCCCGGTCCCAATTAGTATGGACTAGCGGGGTTCTACTGTATATAATTTGACAGATATGACACAGTGGCAACAGGTTGTTAGACAATACACTTTGATAAATTTTGTTTTTCATGACAGAAATATACAGATTAAACTATTTATTTTGGTAAAAAATGTTCTGTAGTTATAAAAAAAGTTTTAATTGTAATAAAAGATGCTTCAGAATTTTGTCAACAAATAAAAAACATGGTTTCATTTAAGTTACAGTAAGTAATTTTTTATTACGTGATATGTGTATGTGTTTCATACAGTTTCAAAGGGGAAACTCTGTTCACTATTTTATGTTTAGAACATTACTATTTCTCAAGAAGCAAATGAATTTTTAATTTTCAAAACAGGTTACAATGCCAGGTTTTCTGGTATTAATAGTGTGGCAACAGGCTGGCACTGAAAGTGTTAACAGTCTCTCCTGATGTGCATGTATTCTAACGTCTTCCCAAAGAATTCTATATTGTTAATTCCAGACATGTTTGCCAGTTTCAAACTGGTTTCATGTTACTTTTATGTTCATTCACCCTAACTTTCAGAGGTCTCTCAGTCTTGTTCAGGTATAAAGCCTTACACTCAAATGGGATAAGGAAACAATATATAGTGTTTTTTAGTGTTTAATTTACATTCCAAATCAAATAAATTTTTCTAACATATTGTATGAGTGGAAGGACTCACACTATATCTTCCAATAAGGAGGACTGCTAGCAGATATGCATCAAGAACTGCCTTCCACTATGTCATAGAACCAACAGATGTAAACCATGTAATAAAGCTGTAAACCAACTGATATACAGACAACTGCTGAAAAGTATTTACACTCTGAGGAATTTCCATCAAATATAAATCTGCCTCCCAAACGTTCTGAGCTAAACAGTGCCATTCATATCTTACCTTGTATACTTTAATCTTAAGCACCACTTCTCCTCTCTTGCCTCTTGCCCAGCCTCCTCTGGGTTGCACATTTCCTCTGGGTTCTTCTGTTACTATTTTAAATATCTCCTTATTTGTAAATCTTACTAATAAGATCTAAAGGTCTTAGTTTTTCTAACTCTTACTATTTTGCACTTTCCTCAAAACCAAACTTCAAGATTCTTCTCATAATCTTTCCTTGTTATTCTTTACTGTCAACTTTCTGTGCCACTAGTAACAACACTCTATATAAAGCATTTCACACACACAACTTTGCAACACCAATTTTTATTCTCCTTCCACTCAGACAGCCTTATGTATTCACTATAATTTAATTCCTATAAAGCTTGTATTTTTTCTCAGTACTTTTGCATTCGAAAGAAGCATATTTACTCCCATCTTTCGCTGTGCCTCAGGTGTTTGATACTTTCATAACTTCAGTCATGAAAATGTTAATTCACATCCTGAACTCTTCTGATGTTTATCCTATAATTTCTATAATTCTTCAAAGATCTTCATTGCTTTCTTCCTCATCATAATCATACTTTATGAACTCATTCTACCTCTACTTACCTATATTCTATTTGTCTATGAGAAATCCAAAACCCAATTTTGGTGACTACCTAACACTAATATGCTATGAATAACAAAATGTTTCTGTACTATTTGTTGGAAATAAGTAATACCTGCAGAAGCTGGGTGAGTGTGTCAAAAGCGATAACACTAACTTCAGGCCTGAAGAAGGCCACTCTCACAACAATGTCCATAATGTATGCCGCACTGGTAGGTTCTTCACTCCATACGTTGGTAATACACTTCAACCACAGCTGAGCGATGGGTGCTGGTGATGGTAAATTGTACCTGCAGGCAATATGTTAGATTTATAATCATACAGAATATTATAGTTAAGTAAACTTATACAATCCCACACTCAATGTCACAAAATGTATTCAATGTAAAATGAATAACATACTGTCAGATATTTTTATCAAATACAATGCAATACCATTCATACAAGATAGGTACTATGCCTAGAAATAGCTGAGTAATTTTATTATGCTTATGCTCACTCCAGATCTCAAGTAAAGTCACAACTAGTCCATAGGGGAGGGAAGCAAATGGTGTTTCATAATTTCTTCCTAATAGTAGAAAAAAACAATTTCTAAAACACAAATCAGGTATGGAAGAAATCACCTCTCCAAGTTCAGGCATTATTTGCTCTAAACTTCACCATCATAACCTTGGTGGAAGACATCCAATATAGTGTCTGATAACATAACATGATTCTTCCAACAGTTCTGTGGCAACAAGCTGTGCTTGCAAGCAAATCAACTTCTCCTAATTCCACTCACATGTAGTAACTGTACTGTTCAGTCCCCTCATACTCTCTATTCAAACCTTACTTTTGCTCCGCCTCCAAGACTGATATATAGAGTGTTCTGGGACGAAATGAAAATATTTCACATGAATTTAGATCTAAAAATAATTTTAAAAGTGTTATATAAACATACGTCTGGAAGTGTTTTGTTTTTGAGTTATGGCCAGGTAAAAATATAATCCATATTCCTGTGCCAAAGCGGTAATAATGCAATATGAAATTCCTGGGAGACAAAGTATGGGGCCAAATTAGTGATTTCAGTATGTTCTCTGACCTGTGATATTAAAAGGAAAGGATCCCAGAGCTCTACCTTTAGTATCTTGCATGAAAATTGCTAAAAGTATAAAACATTTAATTCAAAACAAGATATTTTCCAGGTTTAGCATACAATAATTTTGTTAAATTATTATAAAAACGAAAATTTAGTAATCAGATTTGTAGAAAATTGTATTCTGAAAAAACTGATGTGAATAATGTTAGTGAAAAACAAATAAAAATTTGAGAAATTCAACTTTTATTATACAATGATATTATAGAAAAATGTTACATTTCTGAATCAAATTCAAAATAGTAGATATTTTATTTACAAAACAGCTAAAATAGTATAAAACATTTTAATTTTAAGTTTAATTTTTAGAAGAGGTAAATTTTATTTTATTATAGGTATTCTAGGTATCATTGCATGTAGTGCAATGTTTTAACAAGAAAAAGCCAATTAATTGGTTACCTATTAGGCACATACTGTGACCACATATTAACTGAAAGTCTGAACCCACTGCAGCATCAGTGAGAATTTCAGGTTAATACCAACAAAGGTAATAGTTGCTCCATATGTAATCAGTAGTTGCAAATATAGGTAGTGATTCATGTTAATCCGTCCATAGAAGTGTTCTGCACAGGATAATACTCTAGTCAAAGGTACTGTCCTTGCCACATTAAATTAGACACGCTTCACCATACACTACTTTGTGTTATATTACATGACTAGAAACTGTTACACACTTTAAGTGGGACTACATTCAACTAATGGAAGAATATTTTAAATTTCACCTTCACATTCAAATTATAATTCAGACAAAATATGAGTCCAAGGAAGAGTACCACTTTGATGCAACCTGTACAAAGTACCTTACTGTATGCAAAGAATAACTAAGTAATTATTTTGCAACTCAAGCTCTTGCAATATCTTTGCAAAATCTGTGTACTTAATCCTTATCAGAATAATCAGAATGAACGAAAGAGTGAGGTTACGAATTTTTACAAGAGAACTGAAACAGAATTTTAGTTCTAATAAACACACATTAAGTTTCATTTTAAAATAAAAATAAATATAATTAAATTAAAATTGAATTCTTACAGGCCCATATTAAACTGAAGACTACAATTAATATGCTATTGTGGATTTAAATTTTCAATATAGATTTTCAGTTAATATGTTCTATAGATAGGTGAACAGATAATTGACCCTTTCATACTAAAACATTGCACTACATAAAATTTGCAAAATGACTATTTCCTACACAAAGAAATAAATTTAATAAGAATTTTTATAACTTTTAGCTGTTTTGAAAATAAAATAACTGATATTTTGCGTTTCATTTAGACACATAACATTTTTTCACACAAGTTATTTTTGTCAAACTAATTTTCAATTTTATTTAACACTATTCATGCCAATGTTTCCAGAATAAACTATTTTACAAATCTGACTATAAAATTTTTATTTTTGACTAGAAATTTAACAAAATACTGTAAGCTAAAAGTTGTTATATTATAATAATTTTGTTTACTTAATAAAATTTTTGGTGAAGGGTTTATGAGGATTGGTCAAAAAGTATAACACAAATTTTAAATTATTTGTGTCGATGTTTCGACAATATTTATTGTCATCATCAGGACCTGTGTACGAATACAAAAGAAATTGTCAAACACAACAGATCAATTATTTGAGTATGTGTATGTGTATGCGTGTGTGTATTAAATGTTACCGCGCACGCGACACACACACACACACACGAACATGTTCACTCAAATAATTGATCTGTTGTGTTTGACATTTTCTTTTGTATTCATACACAGGTCCTGGCAATAAATATTGTCAAAACGTCAACACAAATAATTTAAAATTTGTGTTATACTTTTTGACCGAACCTCACAAAGCCTTCACCGAAAAATTCATTGACTGATGGTCACTACGAATTTAAGGATTTATTTAAGTAATAAAGTTGTGTTAGTGGTTATAACCACAAAAAGAAATACACTGTTGCACACAACTATAGAAAAAATTCCCGATTAGTGCTTTCAAGCTTCACAGCTCAACATCAGATCGGAAACATGCTATATACTGTATATTCTATTATATATATATATATATATATATATATATATATATATATACATTTCTGATCTGATGATGAGCTGTGAAGCCTGTAGCACTAATTGGGAATTTTTTTTCTATAGTGGTGTGCAACAGTGTACTTAAAAATTGTATGTTTGATCTCAAACTTTTTATACTTTTCAGCTATTTTCTTGCAAAGTACTAAAGATAGTGGTATGGGACTCTTTCTTTTAATACCTCAGGTGAAACAACACACGAATCTTTAATTTGGCCATATAATTTGTCTTCCAGCAATTTCTATATTGAATTTTCTCCTTCAGAACAGGAATATTCATTCAATTTTTATTTCTCCATAACTCAAAACAAAGCATTTCTGGACCTATATTAATGTAACATTTTTTTTCGTTCTAGAATCACCTCCCGGTATATTTCCCTTTCCTCCCAGAGCACCCTGTGTATCTAATATGGAAGCATCTGAATAAAAGATAAATTCGTGCTTACTGGATTATAATCCTGGAGGTGACATCAAATTTGAGATGTTCACTCAAATAATTGATCTGTTGTGTTTGACATTTTCTTTTGTATTCATACACAGGTCCTGGCAATAAATATTGTCAAAACGTCAACACAAATAATTTAAAATTTGTGTTATACTTTTTGACCGAACCTCACAAAGCCTTCACCGAAAAATTCATTGACTGATGGTCACTACGAATTTAAGGATTTATTTAAGTAATAAAGTTGTGTTAGTGGTTATAACCACAAAAAGAAATACACTGTTGCACACAACTATAGAAAAAATTCCCGATTAGTGCTTTCAAGCTTCACAGCTCAACATCAGATCGGAAACATGCTATATACTGTATATTCTGTTATATATATATATATATATATATTGCGCTATTTTAATTTTTTTATTACAGGTATTGTAATAAAGATCTGTACCTACTGTTATTATATTTTTTTTTTACCAGTACATGTAAAGAAACTCTTTTTCTCAGGGTTAATGATTATTAAGTTATTTTATCGTATTTACGATTATATCTATTAATTTCTTTTCTTTAAACCAACCCAGATTCAGTTAATGGGTAGTACTTTGGTAATTAACCATGTAAAAAATAACTAACTTATTAGTGTAACTTAACCTGTTATATAATTTTTATTGATATTAATAAAATATAATTGATTTTACTTTTGACTCATTGTTTACTTTCTAAATAATTTCTTCGGGCGCCGTCTTGTATTGCCAACTACAAGAAATAAACTATATATACTTACCAAGGTTCGAATCAGCAAACCGGGAGAACAGAATATGGTTGCTTAAATAATAACAATCATTTATTTGTTCATTAATAATTAAATTTTATTAATGCTTTATTATTTTCCATATTTCTTTTACTCAACCCCTTGCAACCCAAATGATTCTTAAGATTTTTTACAAAAGAAAATCGTACAGACAAAACTTGTTAGTAAATAATAATTGCTTCTACCTTGAATCTCTTATATACGAATTTACTTACTCACAATACAATAACAAGCTCTTAAAATAAATTTACTAAGGGAACACAAACCAGCCTTCTTTGTTTAAATACATTCTCACATACACACGCACACACACACAGTTACTTAGGCCTTTAGAGATCTCATTTTATGTTGAAAATTTTATTTCCGTTTATTAAAATATTGAATATTTGAATTTTCATTTAAAGTTTTGTTTTATCCCGATATGTTACTTATCTGTTCATTGAGTCCTGAAGATGTTACCCGCACAACATAGCTACCTGTTTTCACTGAATTTACTGATTCTATTGAGTTTATATTACTTATTTCACATTTTGATGTACTGTAATAACGGTATTAACTGTTAAGTGTTTAATTTACATTTTATATATATGTTATTCACATTTTATAGGTTGCGGGCGCCCACGATTTACGTTCCGGAACTTTATATGTGACCGGCCGGCTAACTGAGTAATTTTATACTGGAATTAGACAAACGGCACTATTTTGTGTAGTCGCCGTGGTTATATGACCAATTCTTATTGTTCAGAGGTTCGTATTACTACGCCAGCATACTGTTTTTGTTTCATAACTGCATTCCACAACGGGGATCGTCTCTGACGTAAGATCGTCCGATGCTCAGTTACATCACTTGTTTACAGTTTGTATGTCCTTGAAGCTGCCCTTGGCACAGTTTTGCGGTCTGTTGATTTTGTCGTTTCACAATAATAATTTCTGAATAATTTTCACAATCAGTGCTACCACTGCCGCTTCTAATAAAATATATCTTTTTGTTTACGTTTTGTCCCAATTATCATAAAAATGTTATTTGCTTTATTAAAAAAAATACAAATTTATTCATTACCCCAAAAATAGGCCAAAATGTCCCGTTACAATACCCCCTCAATGAGAGATTTTATGCCGAAGCATAAAAAATCTCATTGACACATTCATACTTGCTAAAGGGATCAGCCAGGATATGTCGCCACAACCCCCTGTATGGTTTACAAAAAAAATATAATTAACTCACCCTTGGTCCGGTGACTGTGACCGCACCTGAATGACAATACTGGACTTCTCTCTCGAGATCCCAACACCATAAAGTCAGACAGATACTTAACGCCCCTGCTCTGACACGCTGGCCAGCTCAGGTCCGCTGCCACAGCATCACCAAACACTGAAACAACAAATCAAATATTAACTAGTGGCCTTATATAACACCATATCCCCAACTGATCTGTTTCCCCCTAGCGGTGCTGGTTTGCGTTAAGAAGCACTGGTTTTATTTTTTCACTTACTTCTAACATATATCAGAATACCTAACAACATAACATGATACCCATTTTAAATTTCATAATCTCATTCTGTCTACTTTCTCTTATTAACTTTAAAATCCCAAAATTTAAATTATTGCCCTGATTCCCATCAGAATATAAATAAACATTTCCCATTACCATATCACATTTCTCTTATCCCCAATTTGCATTAAAAAATATTTTTTTTTTTCATGAAATTCTCTTAAATACTAACAAACACAATACAACCTAAGAAACATAGTATATTCATAATTCACATTGTTATTATCTTAAAATAAACAATTTGTATTTAAAATTTTACACACTTTACATCATTAAATTTGCATATAAAATCATAAAATTACCTTTTAATCTCAATTGACTATTATTAATTCTCTTTCCAAAAAAAATTAGTACATATTTTTTTTTTTCATAACATTGCAATTATTATTCCATTTCATTAATTTGGGTGATTCTCAGTTATTCATCATAATTCACTCTATCAACCTGGCATTTACCCATAATCTTACCCCTTTTATTACTCTAACGCTCCCTTACAAAATCTTTAACTAGTATGACACCCATCTCTATCAAAACATCTATCCAACAATTCTCTAAACCCAACTTACTACTAAACTCAATTCGCCACCTTCTCTCGATATATAAAAAAAAATACTCTCTAACCCTTTGTACTTAGGATACGTGTGTTTCCCCCCCCCAAAAAGCTCATTTCCCCTTTTCTGGTCCCTGGATTCTACCTAAGGCGACCCCTTCCCCCTAAATCGGTCCCATCCCGTCCCAACCTATCATTATGTTGCGGACTCCTACATTACACTACCCCCTATTACAAAATTGCCATCCCCAAAATCTCAATCTTATTACCCCACTTCAACTATAACAAAATAACATCATCATTTATAAACATCAATCTATCACTCAAAACTCTACATATATTCTCCATTTCTACTGTGTCTCTACTTATACTCAAATTCTCTATTACTTGTATTTCATCTCTTATTCTCTTTAATACCCCAATATTTTTCAACTTGACTAACTCAAACGTTTTACTCAAACAATTACTATCACCCAACTTCTATCCCTTACAACCCGTTTAAAATTCAAACTATCACAAATTTATTTCATTTTTTATTTAAAATCTATAAACACATTGAAAACATATTATTATATTTTTATAATCCTTAATTCCTAACATACTACATGCAATTAACACAACAATATATAATAAACACAACATAGGAAGTATCTAGTGCATCTATTTTTCAAATTAAAACAAAATTATTTAGTAGCGAGTCATCATTATTAAAATACAATTTTTTTTTTTTAAATTCGTTACCCCCCTGGATAACCTCCCTGCCACACACACTATGACCCCCCTGGACTGTGGCGTCCAGTTGCTTCCACAAGGACTGAGGTTTTGGAGGAATTTGACATTCCCGTGTCCTTGCTTCTGCGTTACATTTTAATAAAAACTAGATATCATAATATCTAAATGTTCATATTACACGCCCCTAATGTGGGTCTACCACCTGGCTATGCTGTTCCTCCTCGAACAGAGTGGCAGCCGCTGTTCCATAGTTCCAGGATTTCCCCTAGTGTCACCCCCCATTTAATTTCTATTATAAACCAATTTCAAGCCAGCTATGGTCAAGGGACTTGATTATGGCCATAGCTGACCGCTAGCCAAAACCACGATTAGTGCTGGTAAGGCAGTAATCACCCGAAAAGTCGGGGAAATCATCTTTTCCTTCAGGCATGTATTCATCATCATTAATTTGCACGGCACGGCAATTTATCAAGTTACAATATAAAATTGTACAAAAGGGTGTGCCGTGCATTTTCGCCATGTTGGCCTCCGATGGAGGTAACACTCTCTGTTACCCCCAACACTTTCCGCTATCTACTGGGACACATGCCACCCCAGCAACAGCAACTTAATAGCTAAACTACACCATATCTACAATTGCTGTCTCTACATTCCATTGTTATATCACATCTATAGACACCACTCTAACCCCCAAAATTCCCCACACATCTTGTATAATACATTACATAACATAATAAACAAATAGACATTTACCTTGATTGCTAGCATACATTACACAAACAATTCTCTTTTATATAATTTGTATAGAAACTTATAAACATTATTACTTGTAATATTTCATTAACTCTTTTATATATCATCATTTCATTATTTATCACTGTCTGGAATTAGATTCCTCAAAATTTTCAAATTTATTATTAATCTATTTATTTTAACAATTATGTTATTCCACCAACTAAACAATTTAACATGTATTTATTCATTAATTGTTATTAAATTGAAATCTCATAAAATAATTTAAATGCATCCTCAAAATTCAATTATATAACATTTTAAATCAATCACAATATTTTAAACATCTCAAATCATTTACTTCAATTAATATAATTATTAAAAACACAACATATTTCAATTATTATCAAAACAATTACAATTCATTAATTATTGTTTTCATAATTATTTTTATTATTCATTTAGACTGCAAAATATTAATAATATTATTATTATTATCACAACATTTTTCTACTACATATACACATTGTTTACCTAACATTTTACAATACACACAATTGAATTCACTACAAATATATTTACAAACTTTTGTCATTAACTGTTCCATTTTTTCACACTTCATTGTCCAGGTCTGCCAGGTCATTACCATAAATTACAATATTTAAATTGTCCATTCACTGATTTTTATTTCAACCTCCATCATCGTATATATATCGAATATATTTATAACATGCATCATTGTTATCCACACACAATTTGTTATTATTATTATTATTATTATTATTATTATTATAATCCATTAACTTTATTTCATTCATTATGCCATTATAATTTATAGGGTTATTCCCTATTAATATTTCATAAGCCTTGTCAACATAAGTTATTATTGTCCAGTCTCCATCAGTATTATTGGTCAACGTCAGGTAAGCTATTTTATCATTTTTATATTCCTCTACTATTACATCAGGTAAGTGTTTATTGTTTATAAAGATATCATCAAAATAATTCTCTATCTCTCTTTCAACAGGTAAGTATTTTATATGGTTTATCTTCACCCCTTCTAATCTTTCTCTCAACTCATCATAATTTCTTTTTAACTTATATAATTATATCTCTCTCTCAATACACAACTCTCTCTCTAAATCTCTCTCATCATACCACCATATCACATTTTCTCTCTCACTCCATGCAGAGGGTACTAAATCATACAAAAAGAGGAAACAACTTAAATCTTCCATTAACAAGGGACTCTTGCCCTTCAAAAATAACATTTTTGAACACCTTGGTTCATCATAAATAAGGGAAAAATTTACCCTCTGCCCCACATACTCATCTACTCTCTCTCTCCACCTTCTCTCTGACTCATAAACACACATTAATATTCCATTATTACATTCTAAAACTTCATTATATGTTTCTCCATTATTCTTTACCCCCACTATACTCTCAGAATTGTAATTAATATCATTATCAACACTAGTCAATATTTTATTATCTAACACTACCTCTCACACTATTTTGTCATTATTAATATTCATAACATTGTCACCTAACTTTTCAACACTCTGTTCTAATCTGTTAAAAGTTTACTTCTATTATTTCACTAGTGTGATTTAAATGCTCATTAATTTCGTTAAGTTGGTTTTTTAACTCCCTAAAACCGCTTTCGTACTTTATTTTTTGCTCATGCATTTCGCTTTTCAACTCGTCAAATTTATCATTGAAATTATTATTCTGTACCTCAAATTTATTGTTAAAATTACTGTTCATTTTCTCTATTTGATTGAGTATAACCCTCATCATATCATTTTCTTGTATCTTAGCCATATTTAAAAGATGTTTATTATAATACCCTTTATACTACTTAATAATTATCATACATATTAATTATTATGCATATTACTTCACAATACCCGCTACAAAATATCAACATGAATATTTCACATTTATCACAACATAACCCCTATCTACGTCTATTTTATGTACACACAAAAATTTTATTTCCTATTTCAAACAACCATTCTGCTCTCCCGGTAGGCCGTATTTATATAAATGTATTTATTATATAATTTTTATTGATATTAATAAAATATAATTGATTTTACTTTTGACTCATTGTTTACTTTCTAAATAATTTCTTCGGGCACCATCTTGTATTGCCAACTACAAGAAATAAACTATATATACTTACCAAGGTTCGAATCAGCGAACCGGGAGAACAGAATATGGTTGCTTAAATAATAACAATCATTTATTTGTTCATTAATAATTAAATTTTATTAATGCTTTATTATTTTCCATATTTCTTTTACTCAACCCCTTGCAACCCAAATGATTCTTAAGATTTTTTACAAAAGAAAATCGTACAGACAAAACTTGTTAGTAAATAATAATTGCTTCTACCTTGAATCTCTTATATACGAATTTACTTACTCACAATACAATAACAAGCTCTTAAAATAAATTTACTAAGGGAACACAAACCAGCCTTCTTTGTTTAAATACATTCTCACATACACACGCACACACACACAGTTACTTAGGCCTTTAGAGATCTCATTTTATGTTGAAAATTTTATTTCCGTTTATTAAAATATTGAATATTTGAATTTTCATTTAAAGTTTTGTTTTATCCCGATATGTTACTTATCTGTTCATTGAGTCCTGAAGATGTTACCCGCACAACATAGCTACCTGTTTTCACTGAATTTACTGATTCTATTGAGTTTATATTACTTATTTCACATTTTGATGTACTGTAATAACGGTATTAACCGTTAAGTGTTTAATTTACATTTTATATATATGTTATTCACATTTTATACGTTGCGGGCGCCCGCGATTTATGTTCCGGAACTTTATGTGACCGGCCGGCTCACTGAGTAATTTTATACTGGAATTAGACAAACGGCACTATTTTGTGTAGTCGCCGTGGTTATATGACCAATTCTTATTGTTCAGAGGTTCGTATTACTACGCCAGCATACTGTTTTTGTTTCATAACTGCATTCCACAACGGGGATCGTCTCTGACGTAAGATCGTCCGATGCTCAGTTACATCACTTGTTTACAGTTTGTATGTCCTTGAAGCTGCCCTTGGCACAGTTTTGCGGTCTGTTGATTTTGTCGTTTCACAATAATAATTTCTGAATAATTTTCACAATCAGTGCTACCACTGCCGCTTCTAATAAAATATATCTTTTTGTTTATGTTTTGTCCCAATTATCATAAAAATGTTATTTGCTTTATTAAAAAAAATACAAATTTATTCATTACCCCAAAAATAGGCCAAAATGTCCCGTTACAAACCGTCTCTGAATTCTTCTAGCTGCCACGGGTTCACTTCTGGTTGTTGTTTACCTTTCTTCAACAGCAATATTCAGCTTGGCAATCTGTTTCTTCACACGAATCTCTTATTGCTCTTACCGCTAGATACCGCTCTCCAAGATTACTGCAACACCGATGTCTCCTTTGAACACTTAATTATTCGTTAGGGCCACTGAAACTCTTCTCCAGTCCAAGATTTTCCTCTTCTGTCGTCGTTCTATTCAGGATATTGTTATATTTTTTGTATTATTATTTATTTATTCGATATTATAATCAAACTCTGGAATCACTATTCAAAATCCTTTGCTTTATTTTCTTTTCCAAGTTACATTACTTTTATGATGTACAACAGTTATTATAATTTAATATTCTTAATGTGACTCTGATTGAATTAAAAATTAGACTCTATTTACATAATTCCTCTGTTTCATCTTTATAGTATTCAATATAAAATTAGACTACTCATATTACTTTCCTTAGATATAAATTTAGACTCATTTTACATAATTCCTCTCTTTCATCTTTATAGTATTTGGTATTAAATTAGACTAATACATTTTTTCTTCATCACTCTCCAAAACAATCTCTAACAATTTACAAATTTGCCACATTGATAATTCCCTACCTTCGTTACAGTTTTTTATCATATACCTCTTAAAAACTTATATAACTTTTCTACTTCTTATTAAATATATTTATTTTATTTCTAATATTCTGAATTCTAGTTTGTATTTATAATATGATCATTCTCTTACTATTTCCTCTTATTATAATATTCATTTCAAATTTCATATATTCTTTTCATAACATATATCTTTATACTGTTTTATCTCATATAGGCATCTACCTCTATGTTGATGGGTGAGTCGATACAATGTTTTTGTTTACATTTTCAAACATATGTTCCAATTCTAATAAATTTATACATTTTTTCTTTTAAAACTTATTATTTTCCTCTTATGTACTGTGTTGCATTTTAACAGCAGTACATAATACCTTCCCTTATTTCATAATCTCAGATACAACTTGATATGAGATTTTGAAATAATTAATTTCTTATCACAAACATGGTCGAACATTAATATTGAAAACATATGATTAATTCGCTAATTGTATATCACAAAATTCATTTCATAAATTGGTTTTTTCTTTTATTACCATAACAAGTATGGTTCATCACTATCAAGAATCACCATATCTTACACACTCATTTATGGCTTAAAATAACATTAATCAAACCAACTGGTTTTACATCAAAAATATTAAAATAACAATTGTGCCTAGTTTCATGGCTAAAAAACTCAAAAACATGATTAAACATTCTCTTTCTTTCGGACCTCACCTTTCCAATCCTGGTCATAAATTTCATGTGTTTTTTATTTCAGAATTCTCTTCTCTTTTTTTTATTATTTTTTATTATAATATGGGTATCAGCTTTAATGATGTGATATGCTTTGTAAACCTAATAGCTGTCCATGATAATCAGTATACCTATATTTCCTACATCCCCTATCACTAGTTGATAATGGTCCACAAATGTCAATAAAACTTGCTCTAACGCTCTCCATGCTTGATGATTTATTCACCTTCCCTCATATCTGACATTGGCTACCTTGACTTTTTTTTTACAAATATTATATATTAACTTAGCACCTAAAACTTGATGTCGATTCTTTATACACTTTGGGCTATTCTATCATTTATTTGGTTACTTTTAATTATATTCCTGTTTTCATGTTGGAACACTTAATTTCTTCTTAATTTTCATACCTCGAGTCATGTTGTCATATTTATTTTTTATCTCTTTACCTCGTTATTTGTATCATCCCTAAAATACCATAATTCCCTAACATTAAATACTATACATGGGTTTGGATTCGGAGGGGCACTATTGGCTTCCATTACTCCGCCGTTTTCCCGAAATATATCATCTGAAATCAGAGGAACTTCATCTCTGTCCAGGAAAAAATAAAAGTTGCACTATCACAACACAATACATATAATTATTACCTATAAGGTAGCTCCTTCGTTACAAAATTATATTCAAGGGATTGTTACATGATTTCTTTGAGGTCTCTTCACATTTTTATTCCATTACTGTTTCACTTCTGGTGTTTTATCACTTCAATTAATATTCTATCATTCACAGGTAACTGGTTAACCTTATTCGACATACATGTTGGATTATTCCCATCTTGGTGTTGTCAATCTATGATATTTTAGATTCTATCTTCATCTAATTCATTTTTACCCTTCTTAAATAGTAACTAGTCTTAATTGTTCTTATCATTGTTATTATACTGATTAAAATGGTTATTCAAATAATTATTATGGTTATTAACTGTCTTTCTCTTCTTAATTGATTCAAAAATAATTTCTCTTAACTATCCGGTAAGATGTTCTTACGTATTTTAGAATTTAGTGGGTTCATTTCATCTTAATTCATACAATAAAAAAAAAATTTTATTTGTAATAACCTTCATATATGTCATTTGTATTAATAATCAATCTAATCTTTATTCCATTGGTTTGCTTTGGTCCATACCCAGAAAATCAGTCCCTTCTTTCCATATTTTTTCATATTTAGTTCATCCGTTGTCAAATACGTAAGTTGTCCTTGTTGCACGGATTATTATTAAAGTGTCCATAATGATTTCTGTTTTTATTAAATACCTCTCTGTCACCCTGTACTCTAATTCTTTTGATACTACATGTTCATCTCTACCTATGCCTACCTCAGTCACTTTCCTATTTATTTTATTGAACAGGTATTTTAATGGTATTTGAATTATTGATGACATTACTGACAGTTTGCTACACATTTCTATTTCTGTGATATTTAATTTACCTATCGACTTTCTGACGTTTTTTCTCACCATTTTATTGTGATTCCCTTTGAAATATTCTATTGAGTTCCTTTTATTATCTTTAAAATTACTTATTCTTCTGTAGTTAGTACTTAGGATGTTAAGTACATTAATCAGTCCATTATTCATCATCTCCAATTCTTCTCGTATATTTTTAATTTTCTTAGGATGTGTTATTCTTCTTTCTTCTGTTTTCTTAATTTTTGGTTCTTTATTCCATTATCTTCTATTTTATGACTTACTTGCTCCCTATTTTGATTGTTTAGTATTATTTCTATCTCCGTTTTGTTATCATTTACTACTTCTTCCGTTATCTTATTCAATGTTTCCACACTTTGCATGTCATCTTCTATCGTTGTTTCTATTGACTGGTTTTCATCACTCATTATTTCTTTCATTGTTTCTATATTCAATTTCATTTTTGCCGATTGCCTAATGTTCCTTTCCTCACAATTTTGTAATATTAACTTGATTTCAGCCTTTTGCTGGTCTAATTTATTCTTCACCCCATTTATTTGTTGTTGAATGGTCTCCTTTAATTCCTCATTATTTTATTTGAATAAATTTTCATTATCTAGTCTCATTTGTTTAAAATTTTCGTTGGTTTTGTTATTCCCTTCCATTATAATTCTCATCATCTCCTGGAAATTTGCATCCATTGGTTGGTTTGGTCCCTTTGGTTGGTCCCCTTGGGCATCCTCTACTATTATTTCCATTTCAGTTTCTTCCTCTTCAATACTATTACTCCTTAATTCATATCATTGCTCTAGTTTGTTAGCCATTTTACAATATTGAACTTAATTTAATTACAAGGAGATTTTTATACTAATTAAATTTAACAAAATTGTGTTATTTGGTGCTGGTTTAAAGAAAATCTTTGCTTTCACGTATGGGCGCCATTTTGCGCTATTTTAATTTTTTTATTACAGGTATTGTAATAAAGATCTGTACCTACTGTTATTATATTTTTTTTTTTTACCAGTACATGTAAAGAAACTCTTTTTCTCAGGGTTAATGATTATTAAGTTATTTTATCGTATTTACGATTATATCTATTAATTTCTTTTCTTTAAACCAACCCAGATTCAGTTAATGGGTAGTAATTTGGTAATTAACCATGTAAAAAATAACTAATGTATTAGTGTAACTTAACCGTCTCTGAATTCTTCTAGCTGCCACGGGTTCACTTCTGGTTGTTGTTTACCTTTCTTCAACAGCAATATTCAGCTTGGCAATCAGTTTCTTCACACGAATCTCTTATTGCTCTTACCGCTGGATACCGCTCTCCAAGATTACTGCAACACCGATGTCTCCTTTGAACACTTAATTATTCATTAGGGCCACTGAAACTCTTCTCCAGTCCAAGATTTTCCTCTTCTGTCGTCGTTCTATTCAGGATATTGTTATATTTTTTGTATTATTATTTATTTATTCGATATTATAATCAAACTCTGGAATCACTATTCAAAATCCTTTGCTTTATTTTCTTTTCCAAGTTACATTACTTTTATGATGTACAACAGTTATAATAATTTAATATTCTAAATGTGACTCTGATTGAATTAAAAATTAGACTCTATTTACATAATTCCTCTGTTTCATCTTGATAGTATTCAATATAAAATTAGACTACTCATGTTACTTTCCTTAGATATAAATTTAGACTCATTTTACATAATTCCTCTCTTTCATCTTTATAGTATTTGGTATTAAATTAGACTAATACATTTTTTCTTCATCACTCTCCAAAACAATCTCTAACAATTTACAAATTTGCCACATAGATAATTCCCTACCTTCGTTACATCTTTTTATCATATACCTCTTAAAAACTTATATAACTTTTCTACTTCTTATTAAATATATTTATTTTATTTCTAATATTCTGAATTGTAGTTTGTATTTATAATATGATCATTCTCTTACTATTTCAATCTATTCATGTTTTACGTACCGAGTCACTTTATGGTTAATATAATTAAATTACCTTATTCGGTCCACCTTAGTGACACTAGCTGCTGTCGTTTAATGACGCGTTTCGGGATTAAAATCCCATCTTCAGATACACATAGTCAAAACATAAAAGTATACCACAATTTGTGGTTTGTCATAATTTAAAATATGTAAAATCTTTTAAATAAAATATATACAAACAAAAACGTAACAATTGAATCGCTCGGAGCGCTCGCATGCATGCACGCTGTACTACGACTTCCTCACGACTGGCTATACTTATCGTTCAACCGTATAGCAGTGTCAAACAGGTTATTAGAACCGAAGTTCATTTGATCATTTAGTATGTTATTTTTGGTCATTGCGTTTTTTGTAGCTTTGTATATTTCGAATTCCTCTAGACTATCCATTAATTTACCCTTCTTGCAAGTATGCAACGCCACGAAATTGTTTTCGAAACTAGTATAACTATGATCTTTTTCTATTAAATGTTGAGCAAAACTGGAATTATTATTTTTTGTTTTTGGAATGCGCTCTAAAAATCTTGTATAAAAATCTCTGCCGGATTGGCCGATGTAGAATGCTGCACAATTATCGCATTTAATTTTATAGACTCCTGATTTATTTTTTAAAGGAATATTTATTTTAGTTTTGAAAAAATTTTTTAAATTATTACAGGTTTTGAATGAAATAGTATATCCTTTACTTTTAAAAACAGATTTTAAAATATTTGGCATCAAACCAGTATAATTAGCTGAAATGAATTTTTTATGTTTTTTATTATGTTGGTTAATAATATTATTGGTATTTTTGTTTTCTAAACGTTTTTTATGTTTCATTATCATTTTATCAATTATTACTGGCCTGTAACCATTATTTAGAGCTATTTGTTTTATAATATTTAATTCTCGATCATAGTCTTCGTTATTAAGCGGAGCACAAAGTAATCTGTCAATAAAGCTGTTAAATGCAGCCATTTTTTGGGCTGGAGGATGAAATGACTCAGCATGTATAACCGTATCTGTGCATGTGTGCTTTCTGTATATTTTGTATGTCAGTTCATTACCGTTATTTGTTATGGTTAGATCCAGGAAATTAATATTTTTGTTATTTTCAATTTCCATAGTGAATTTTATTGTCTTATGTATTTTATTTAAATAGTTATTAAATGACTCGAGCTGTCTATTGTTACCATTGAAAATAACAAAGGTGTCATCCACATATCTTGAATAATATACTATTTTTTTGTCAAAATAATTGTTTTTTAAAATTTTAGTATTTTCTAAATGATTCAAATAAATATCAACGAGGATACCTGAGAGTGGAGAACCCATCGCTAGGCCCTCATTTTGTTTGTAGTATGAACCATCAAACGAAAAATAGTTTTGATTAAGTACTATTTCTAATAGTAACATTAGCTGATTAATTTTTCTTATTTCTAAGGTATTTTTATTTATTAAATTTTGTTTAAGTAATTTTAAAGTTTCATCAATTGGGACATTGGTATACAGATCCACTATGTCAAAGGACACTAGCTTGTAACTAGGCTTAATATTAATATGATGCAGTTTTTCAATAAAATCTTTATAACCTTTTATACTCTGGTTATTATCTAGGCTTATATGTTGTTTGATTATTTTTACTAAGGTTTTTGCTACTTTATAGCTTGGAGCGGTTGTATAATTTACTAAAGGTCTAATTGGTGTGTCTGTTTTGTGTACTTTGGGTAGACCTTTTAAGCATGGTGCACTAGCTTTTATTGGTTTCAGTAAGTAGCATATATGTTTCTCAAATAGATCTGTACATTTATTTATTGTTTTATTCAAATCTAATGTGTATTTTTTGGTGGGATCATTATTTAACTTTGTTATATTGTTATTATTAATGAATTTGTATACCTTTTGTTTATATTCGTCTAAGTCTAACAATGCTATAGTATTGCCTTTATCAACCTTCGTTAAGTAAATGTTATTTTGTAAGAGCTTTTTATTTAGCTGTATAGCTGTTAGTTGTTCATGTTTTGTTTTTGTATAATTTAATTTCTTTTGTTTATGATAATTATTATTAATTGCTTTATTGAATCTATTGTTTATTAATATTCGTAGTTCATTTCATTCATTTAAGTCTGGAACACACTTAATTACAGATTCAGCTTCAACTATTTTTTTAATTACGTTATTTTTATTTTTAAGATTCGGTGGAAAATTGTAATTCAGTCCTTATCTTATCTTATCAATAACGGACTGAATTACAATTTTCCACCGAATCTTAAAAATAAAAATAACGTAATTAAAAAAATAGTTGAAGCTGAATCTGTAATTAAGTGTGTTCCAGACTTAAATGAATGAAATGAACTACGAATATTAATAAACAATAGATTCAATAAAGCAATTAATAATAATTATCATAAACAAAAGAAATTAAATTATACAAAAACAAAACATGAACAACTAACAGCTATACAGCTAAATAAAAAGCTCTTACAAAATAACATTTACTTAACGAAGGTTGATAAAGGCAATACTATAGCATTGTTAGACTTAGACGAATATAAACAAAAGGTATACAAATTCATTAATAATAACAATATAACAAAGTTAAATAATGATCCCACCAAAAAATACACATTAGATTTGAATAAAACAATAAATAAATGTACAGATCTATTTGAGAAACATATATGCTACTTACTGAAACCAATAAAAGCTAGTGCACCATGCTTAAAAGGTCTACCCAAAGTACACAAAACAGACACACCAATTAGACCTTTAGTAAATTATACAACCGCTCCAAGCTATAAAGTAGCAAAAACCTTGGTAAAAATAATCAAACAACATATAAGCCTAGATAATAACCAGAGTATAAAAGGTTATAAAGATTTTATTGAAAAACTGCATCATATTAATATTAAGCCTAGTTACAAGCTAGTGTCCTTTGACATAGTGGATCTGTATACCAATGTCCCAATTGATGAAACTTTAAAATTACTTAAACAAAATTTAATAAATAAAAATACCTTAGAAATAAGAAAAATTAATCAGCTAATGTTACTATTAGAAATAGTACTTAATCAAAACTATTTTTCGTTTGATGGTTCATACTACAAACAAAATGAGGGCCTAGCGATGGGTTCTCCACTCTCAGGTATCCTCGCTGATATTTATTTGAATCATTTAGAAAATACTAAAATTTTAAAAAACAATTATTTTGACAAAAAAATAGTATATTATTCAAGATATGTGGATGACACCTTTGTTATTTTCAATGGTAACAATAGACAGCTCGAGTCATTTAATAACTATTTAAATAAAATACATAAGACAATAAAATTCACTATGGAAATTGAAAATAACAAAAATATTAATTTCCTGGATCTAACCATAACAAATAACGGTAATGAACTGACATACAAAATATACAGAAAGCACACATGCACAGATACGGTTATACATGCTGAGTCATTTCATCCTCCAGCCCAAAAAATGGCTGCATTTAACAGCTTTATTGACAGATTACTTTGTGCTCCGCTTAATAACGAAGACTATGATCGAGAATTAAATATTATAAAACAAATAGCTCTAAATAATGGTTACAGGCCAGTAATAATTGATAAAATGATAATGAAACATAAAAAACGTTTAGAAAACAAAAATACCAATAATATTATTAACCAACATAATAAAAAACATAAAAAATTCATTTCAGCTAATTATACTGGTTTGATGCCAAATATTTTAAAATCTGTTTTTAAAAGTAAAGGATATACTATTTCATTCAAAACCTGTAATAATTTAAAAAATTTTTTCAAAACTAAAATAAATATTCCTTTAAAAAATAAATCAGGAGTCTATAAAATTAAATGCGATAATTGTGCAGCATTCTACATCGGCCAATCCGGCAGAGATTTTTATACAAGATTTTTAGAGCGCATTCCAAAAACAAAAAATAATAATTCCAGTTTTGCTCAACATTTAATAGAAAAAGATCATAGTTATACTAGTTTCGAAAACAATTTCGTGGCGTTGCATACTTGCAAGAAGGGTAAATTAATGGATAGTCTAGAGGAATTCGAAATATACAAAGCTACAAAAAACGCAATGACCAAAAATAACATACTAAATGATCAAATGAACTTCGGTTCTAATAACCTGTTTGACACTGCTATACGGTTGAACGATAAGTATAGCCAGTCGTGAGGAAGTCGTAGTACAGCGTGCATGCATGCGAGCGCTCCGAGCGATTCAATTGTTACGTTTTTGTTTGTATATATCTTATTTAAAAGATTTTACATATTTTAAATTATGACAAACCACAAATTGTGGTATACTTTTATGTTTTGACTATGTGTATCTGAAGATGGGATTTTAATCCCAAAACGCGTCATTAAACGACAGCAGCTAGTGTCACTAAGGTGGACCGAATAAGGTAATTTAATTATAAATCTTACTATTTCCTCTTATTATAATATTCATTTCAAATTTCATATATTCTTTTCATAACATATATCTTTATACTGTTTCATCTCATATAGGCATCTACCTCTATGTTGATGGGTGAGTCGATACAATGTTTTTGTTTACATTTTCAAACATATGTTCCAATTCTAATAAATTTATATATTTTTTCTTTTAAAACTTATTATTTTCCTCTTATGTACTGTGTTGCATTTTAACAGCAGTACATAATATATATATATATATATATATATATATATATATATATTTCATTACTTTCTGCTACAGTCCGTTTCTTGATGTATATAATACTATAATACTTATAACTATTTTACCTCAAGATGTATTTTTTCCTTTAGGGACATGTTTCGGGACATTTCCCAGACATAACCAATGTAACACTAATAAAACATATACCACACAAAGGCACCATAATGAACATATGGGAAAATTTACAGATTTACAAACATAAAACACAAAACAAATTAATACCAGAACAAATACAAATCAATACAAAACATGACACAATATTCAAAGCACTCAACATCGAAAATACACAAAATACAAAAACAGATACCACAACCACACACAATAATGCAACATTGAAGGACCAAAGACCAACAAACCACCATAATAACATCCAGAAGCCAACACACAAATACTGCACCAGAAGCAAGATGGCGAAGGTTGAAAATGGGAGAACAGGATCTCCCGAAACATGTCCCTAAAGGAAAAATTACATCTTGAGGTAAAATAGTTATAAGTATTATAGTGTTATATATATATATATATATATATATATATACATTTCTGATCTGATGATGAGCTGTGAAGCCTGTAGCACTAATTGGGAATTTTTTTTCTATAGTGGTGTGCAACAGTGTACTTAAAAATTGTATGTTTGATCTCAAACTTTTTATACTTTTCAGCTATTTTCTTGCAAAGTACTAAAGATAGTGGTCTGGGACTCTTTCTTTTAATACCTCAGGTGAAACAACACACGAATCTTTAATTTGGCCATATAATTTGTCTTCCAGCAATTTCTATATTGAATTTTCTCCTTCAGAACAGGAATATGCATTCAATTTTTATTTCTCCATAACTCAAAACAAAGCATTTCTGGACCTATATTAATGTAACATTTTTTTAGTTCTAGAATTACCTCCCGGTATATTTCCCTTTCCTCCCAGAGCACCCTGTGTATCTAATATGGAAGCATCTGAATAAAAGATAAATTCCTGATTACAGTATTATAATCCTGGAGGTGATATCAAATTTGAGATGTTACCTTATTCTAAAGTGCCAATGCCAAAAATTTGGACTTGTTCTCCCATGTCACCATTTTGGTGTTTCTGTACTTTTATAGCACAGTAGATTGCACCATATTCTTGTACGATACTTTTAGATGGCTGTAGAGAAATTTTTAAGTATTGTTACCTATCTCGTATTCTCCCTTTTATAATGATCATTTAATTTTTTAATGATATTGTTTAAAGAATTATATGTTTATCTTATTTTTATATTGTACTCTTCTCGATATTCGTCGTCCCTGCCATAGTAAATACTCTTGTTGTACCTACCTGCAGTATCGGGCTGTCAAGTCGGTCAATGTCAGTGGTGCAATTATGTATACCAAGAAATTATTCAAGTTGTCACTTATTATAAATATAACGTCCAGTAATATTTACTAATTTAACAAGTGTACTATTTTAAATTGTTTAAACTGAATTGTGGGCGCCACCTGGATGTATCGCAAACTATATCCAGGAAAATTTATTTGAAGAGAAAAAAATTTAAATCTTAAGTATTTATTTATGAAATGCTTGGTTAACTCTGTCTGATCATTCACTATTATTGATAATCGTATTGATTCGATTATTGTAGTTATTAAAAAAATTGTAGGGTGAGATTACTCTCTCCTCTCTTTTAACTTAGAAGAGAAAAATAAAGTTATTATTTTTTAAATGTATTGGAAATAAATACAAAATTTTTGTTGTTAACAATTCACAATTGTTTTATTAGGAACTCGATTTACCACTGAACATTAATACATACAATAAAATTGAAAATAAAACCTGGCTTGGCTACTGTACTCAGTTGATTAGGCAATACTGACTCTAGGTTTACCACAACGGCTTTGGTTGTGTTTTTTCTCAAGGGCAGATTCTTTGAATGTATCAGATAAATCAATAATAATGCTACGTCTACCGATGCTTTACAAACAAAATAAAAGTTTATGGCAGATAAGGTTATAAGTATACAATCGTTAAGGATTGATGACTTGTTTATGTTCGAAATTGAGATTAGCTTTAATCAAATTATTTAATTACTTCAAATCAAGTATTCAATAATGATAAAAATTGTTTCTTATTCCTTAAATAATGTGGTTATGGTGTGTGTGAGCTGTAGTACACAACTGTAAACAATCAGGTTATGGGTTATTAATGTTTAAGTTCAAAATGTGTTAATGCACTGTACTCCCTTGGTTAAACAATTCTCGATTGCTTTTTAAATCACTGCACTGTTTTAAAATTTATAAAAGGGCATATGATTCACTTGATAAAGATTCTTACTGTATACTTCGTACTGTTATTGCGCGCACTGTTTTCAAATAATTACTGTTTTTTGGTTAGAATATTTTGTTCTGAGTGTCACAGATTCACCTGAGCAATTGTTAAGACTGATTTTCTAAAAGCCGTCTCGTCTCGTTGTTCTATGTTATCTTCCCTGTATCGCCCGTTAGGTTCAAAAAAATCAAAACGCGGCAATTTGATTGTTCCAAAATTATGTCATCCTGACGTCAGTTTAATTAACTTCCTATGAAAATTATTCGAGATTGTTCTAGTCTATTCTTTTGGAAACATCTCGAAGCATTGTACTTCAGGATTTCTTATTCTTCTTCTTCACTTCGTTATTAAAATTCGCTAATTTACAATGGTTTTTCGTTTATAACTTTACAGTGTTAATTACAATGGTTATTACGTTAATAGCATCGCATAGCTTGCAATCAATTGATTATTTTGAGTACAAATATTGCCAGTATGTTTACATATTTAGTTGAAATAAATTACTTTTTTTGTGGTTCGTACAATGGCAGTATACTACAATTTCTGCTTTTTACACCTAATTGCATATTATTTTGTGTACTGAACATTAACACAATATTTCTAAATACATTTCCAACAATTAACAATAAAATTATAACCCTCAAATTAGAACAAAATACTGAAAATGCCATTCTAGGCCTAACATCTCTAACGCCTACAATGTTTTATTTGATTATTAACATATAATTCGATTCACTAACTGTTAATCATGTTATTTTTTATTGTAACGCCTAGATTAATCCTTGTTTAATGATAATATGTACTTTCTGCCTCTTTATTTGATACATACTTTGAGTAAACCTACATAGCATCATTCGATCTGTATTACCTAGGCTTGTTGTCAGAAAACTTATTTTGGTATTAATTATACTTATTTTGCGGCTATTATCAACTGAGCAAGTTTACATTAGTTGGTGGTTAGTCTATGATACATGCTTCTTCAGCTGGTTTAGCTATTATTAAAACATTTTTCTGCACTCGCTGTGGTGTCTGTCTGTCCGGGTGGAATCTTGCGATTGATTTTTAACTACCTTCCAGACTAGCTAGAGCTTTGAAATTTGGCACACTTATGTATCTCCGATGACAATATAATACTCCATTGAAAAAAATTTGTGAAAATTGTGAATTTTGCAAAATTGTGAACATTTAAAATTTTGCACACTTATGTATCTCAGATGACAACAATACAATAATCCATTGATGAAAATGTAAAATCAATTTTAATAAAAAAATCAAGAAAATTGTCAATTTTGCAAAATTATGAAAATTTGAAATTGTGCACACTTTGGCATTTTGAAACCACTTTCAACAAAGTATCAATCTACTCACTGAAAACACAATTCAAAATGTAATATAAAACTTCACACATCAAAACAATAACAGTAAACAATATTTCTGCAGTAGTACACATGTTTTTCAGCTGTTTAACAAGTGTACCAACATTGGAAAGAAACATTATAGAGGTATAAATAAGCGTGAATGTATAAAAGACACTATTTACATTTTGCGTTACTATGGAAACAAATATCAACGCTGCATTGAGTCAAACAAAAAAATATTAAAAATACTTATAGTTATCCGATTTTCATGATTTGTATACCATTTTATTCAGAAAAGTGTAAAGAAAAATATAAAAATAAAAACGCAATTATTATTTTTTTCCATTTTTTCGGTTCCGACTCCCCTTAAGTGAAACAAAAGTGTATGCTAGTGTAATATTAACGTATTCTGAAAGATGCCTAACTCGCGTGTTCGTGCACTTGTGTGGTTACAAAGGACAGTTGTGCTTTAAGTACTTCTTTGTAAGAGCCGCTTCTTTGTAATGATGAAGGAGACGGCAACTCAAAAGAAGTGACGATTGGAGAAGAAGCGACAACACTATCGGCTCAAGCGTTCGCAAGAAACGGCTGAAGTTAAATTAAAGCGACTTGTAAATCGTAAAAAACGCGTGTCACAAGCTCGTGCTATTGAAACCGACGACCAACACGCTTATCGTCTTGCTAAAGATCGAGAACGCAAATCGCAAGCTCGTGCTATTGAAACTAAAGACCAACGCGCTTATCGTCTTGCTTGAGAGTATACACCTCTCAAGCACGACTCTATGAGACAGAACAAAAGTGTAAGGATATACAACAATGTCGCCGCGATGCTCGTGCTCAGTGTGCTGCTGATGCGCACGAGTTCCATAAGGAAATCAACAACTTCTGCGATAGGACATGTGATATCTGCACAAAGCAGTGTTACGCTAATCAAGTGGTAAAATATCATATGATTGCTGCCAAATCATATCTACCTCCGGGACTCACGAACAAAAATGTATTGGAAGTATGCCATCGATGTCATTGTCATTTGAAAAACAATCGCAAGACTAAACATCCATCAAAGGCGTACTGGAATAATATGGAGCCCGGTGACATTCCAAGTGAAATTAAAGTTCTCACTCAGTTTGAGCAAAAACTCTTGTCTCGCATGATACCTTACATTAAAATAGTCAAATTCAACGGCAGATATGGCCAATACGGATTCAAAGGTCAGGCCATGCTGTTCGCACTTGACATTTTCGAGGTAAGCGAGAAGCTGCCTTCTATGTTGCCTCGCGACAGTGATAATGCGGGAATGGTTGTAGTCACAGACTCTCGAAAATTTAAATATCTCTCGTCAATACACAATTTCCTGCGAACGGGTGTATGCTGCGCTTAGCTGGTTCTTGACAAACAATAAGCTTTATAAGGACGTGACAATCAACGAATTTGCAAGACTCGACCGTCAAGACATGATTCACGTTGTTCCAGCTGAGCCACAACAGAAGCAAGCTTATTGCAATGAGGCTCATAGCAACGATAATTTTGCCAATGATGATCAGTTGCAAAGTGCATATATGCCAATTTGTGACGCTTCAAGGATTGTTCACGCTTCCTGGCATCAGGGTCGGAGTGACATTTTCAATTCCAGTTACGCTGGTTCGCAGTGCTTTGCTATGGTCACAGCAAATATTATTAAAGCCACCATTCTTCCTCCTGGTCATTGGACCACTAATACCTTGAACCAGAATATGATTGAAGCGGATGGTTTTTGTGCGCTAATTCACTTTGAGACTGAAACAAGAGGTGGGGAGGCATTTCCAATACCTCCTGATGGCTACTTGCAACTACGCAATCTGGACGTAGTCAAGAACGATATTCTAATGTTTGACAATTCGTTCGAGCTCGTTTATGATGACAACTGGCTATGCCAGGGCAGCTTGATGGATTGCATGAATGATGGAATCATCGGCCGAACTTTGCAAAATGCTATTTAGTCATTTGTTTGCAGAACATCAAGCTGGCGTTCTTGTTGTTGCGTCAAAGTCATTAGGCCTCATGCACTTCAATGACAAGTATTACTTTACCGACTCGCATACTTGTGGCATCAACGGTGCAAGCACACGATGTGGTGACGGTAAAGCATGCATCATTGAATGCGACACGATTAAGGAATTTGTTCACATTTGTCGACGCACTGTTCACTCGAAAAATGAACTTTTGTGATTTACTTCATCGACGTGCGTTTGAAGGGCGTTGTCGTTCAGATGGATGAATGTTTGCGACAACATCAGCATGATATACCACAAGCAACTCATGATGATCCCGTGGTTGATGTGCATCCTATGGTTGATACACATCCCACACCCGAAAAGCATATTCATGTTCAGACATCAGTCATGGCTCCTATCGATGTCGCTCAGCCAGATGTTGACGAAGTATTAGATGATGGATTTGTTGATGGCGAAAATTTAAATGAAATAAATGTAAGACGAAGGACAATATTGTTAACATAAATCACGAATTAAGAGCAGAAGAGGATGGAAACAATGGTTTGAAGGAGAACCGTGTAGTGATTATTACGCCATTAGATTACTTTCAATCGAGAATCCTTGGTCGCGATACACGGTTCCAGCGCAATGACTATCTCTTCTATGCGCTTTCGATGAACGAATATCTCAAAATTCAGTCCACTATTTCTGCTTGCTGCAAGAAGGTAAGAGGACAAGAGGGAGCTGTCGAAGATCTTCACCTCTACATGTGAAACTTATGTGGGTCTGCAGCATACTGGCGAATGGCGCATAACGAACTGATAGCGCAAATTCGTTGCCTTGGACCACCAACTTGGTTCTTAACATTGAGCTACAATGACATCAACTGGCCAGACATGCGAAGAGCTCTCTTGATTGCTGACAAACGATCGAATGAGGACCCAACAAATATCAGTGTTGACGAATCGCAGCGTCTTATTGAACAATACCCGGTTGTAGTCAGCCGTCATTTCATGAGGAGATTTAATGCCTTCATGAAATATATTAATAACAACGCGAAGATTTTAGGTGGCAAAGTTAGAGATTACTGGTGGCGTGTGGAATTTCAAAATCGAGGCAGTCCGCACATCCACATGGTTGTTTGGATTGAGAATGCATCTTCATTCGAGACTGAAGAAGGAATTGAACTAATCGATGCAGTAATCTCATGCCGACTCCCATCTGAATCTGAAGATCCTGATATGCACAATTTGGTTAAGCGCAATCAAACGCATAACCACACTCATACATGTTACAAAAACAACTCTCAAACATGTCGCTTCGCCTTTCCGCGTAAGCCGTGTCAGCACACTTGCATTGTTGCTCAAACTTCAGACGAGTTCATAAGAAATGGTGGACGGTTCTGCATTCTGAAGCAACGAACTGAGGAAAAATTGATAAATAACTACTGCTCCACGATCCTTCAATTGTGGGATGGCAACATTGACATTCAGCCATGTGGAACGAACGAGGCAATCGCCCATTACGTTGCAAAATATATCGCAAAGTCTGAGCCCGTAAACTTGAATCAGGGTATTGCAGAGGCGATCAGACGAATTCGTCAAGAAGATTCAAATGTTGCTCGTAAGTTGTTTAAAATATGCATGAGAATTATGAAGGAGCGTCAAATTTCTGCATGCGAATGTGTATTCCGGTTGTGTCACCTTCCATTCTGTGGAAGTTCGAGAAAGTGCGTAAGCCTTGAACGTTAAGTTCTTGAACACGCGTAAGCCTAAACAATGATATCACGTCCTGAAGTTTGACGGCAATCAGGCAACGGGAGTGTGCTCCAACATCTTTGAGCGACACGAGAAGCGCCCTACAAATCAATCAGAATACAACTTCAAGGATATGAGTTTGGTTGAGTTTGCAATGCAATTTGAGCCATACTACACCAACAAAGGCGACACTGAAGAAAGCCTTGATGAAGACGATGCAGAACAGTCACAACAAAGGCGAAAGCTCTACTCTCACAGAAAAATCAAAAATGGTTGTACGAAATTTCCCAGCGGTCGTACGAGTGCCATTCTTCATGATGCACATGGATCCCGAGAACTACTTCTATAGCTTTCTTCTTCAATATCAGCCTTACGAATCTGAGAGTGCTCTGCTCGGAGAGTTTGATAATGCCTGAGATGCATTCCTTGCCCGTGAACAAGAATTGAAGGAGAAGAGCAAACACATGGAGGCTTTCCACAAAATAGATCGCCAACTTGAGATCGCTTTCAACCAAGCTCATGCATTCGATATTCTGCAGCGATCCCAAGAGTTTGTTGAAGAAGAGCTCGAGGAAGAAATTCCCGACCAATGTATGACTGATGAACAATTCCAATCGGCTTGTGCTGCGATGAACATCAAGCAGCGAGAGCTCTTCTCTGCAGTCACTCGCAGCATTCAGGAGCAGCTGAGCGGAAGCAAACAATGCCTCAGGCTGTTTGTGACTGGCGGAGCTGGAGTCGGCAAGACCTTCACTTTTAATGCACTGAAAAATCAAGTCAATCGCTGCTTCGGCAAAAATGCAGTGAAAGTTGCAGCTTTAACGGGTGTAGCTGTGAGACTAGTCGATGGATCAACTCTACATACTATGCTCAAGTTACCGGTTCAAAAGGATGGCTTCATTGTCTCAAACATGCCGATGTTGACGGGAAATTATTTAAAGATTATGTGAAAGCAGTGGAAGGATATTGAATACATCTTCATTGATGAAATTTCGATGGTCCCTTACGAGATGCTTTGCATGATTGATTCGCGATTAAGACAGCGCAAGAATAAGGATGATGAAGCATTTGGAGGTCTCAACATCATGCTGTTTGGTGACTTGATGCAACTTCCACCCGTTAAAGGAGCTCAGGTTTTTGAACGAGTACGATTCTTGCCAGCACCACACCTCTGGCGCTACTTCAGATTGGTTGAGCTTACCGAGAATATGCGCCAGCAGGGCGACACGTGTTTTGCCGATCTGCTCAATGCTCTTCGAATTGGTGAGCTCAAGGGTCCCCACTTTGACTTGCTGCTGTCGAAGACGTTGGTGGATGCAACAGGCGAATTCGCTTTGAACAAGGCGATTCGCATCTATCCATTGAGAGCGCAAGTAGATGCCCACAATAATGCTGTTCCTGGGTACTACCGATCACAGGGAGAGAGAATATACAAAATAAAGGCGCAAGATCATGTAGCCGATGCTACGCGCAATGCCGAAAATGTCAACTTGGACAATATCATCCCAGCCGACATCAACAAGACTGGGGGCTTGCCCAAGGATTTGGAGATATTTATCGGTGGAAAAGTAATGTTACGATCCAACATCAATGTCGAGAAGGGTCTTGTGAATGGCGCAATTGGCAATATCACCGAGATAATTTGGCGGTATTTCCGTCGCGACCAGATATACGACACAAGATGTTCCCTCTGTTCGCATAGACTTCGGTAGAGATGGCATTCATCTGATTGAACCTCAATCTATTCAGCTTCCTGCTAAATTCAACTATGGAACGATCGAGAGACGAATGCTACCCATTGTCTTGTGTTGGGCTTGCACAGTTCATAAGATGCAAGGCTGCACCATCGATTATGCAGTCGTGTACCTTGGAAAATGCTTATTCCAAAAGGGACAAGCATACGTCGCTTTAAGTAGAGTGAGATCGCTGGATGGAGTGTGAATCATGGATATGGAGTGCAGTAAGCTCTCGGGAAAGATAGCCTGCAACGAAAAAGCCATTGAGGAGATGGAGAGACTGCGAAAATATAATCCTCCAGATGATCCTCAACCAAGTTGAAGGAATTGTACTCAGAAGTAATTTCGAGAGATTGTTTAAATTATAATTACTCTGCTTTTTAATCTTGCTTTTGTTTATAACAGATGTACTATTGCGCTACTCATTCTATGTAATTATGTTAAATTTTGTATACTTATGTATTAGCCCTATGGGGTAAATACCCACGGGTAAATATATAGTCTATCTATCTATCTATCTATCTCTCTCTCGTTCCAGCACTCCAGAACATATTTGTTGAGCACATTTGCAGGACTCCTTGTAAAAACCCATATTTCATGTTGTAGTAGATATCATAGCTCTCAGCAATATTATAGGAATGTTAATTATCGACCGTATTATTATACTGTTAATGATTTCGAGGTTCGGTCATTTATGAAAACTCAGTTTTGCGACGTTTCGAGATTTATTCTTCTCATAATCATGCCTACAACATTAAAATATAGTCTTACTACTAATGGCTAAAAATCTGATAAATCGTGCACACAGACTTACAACAGACATCTACAAAAAAGAAATTGATAATAGACTAGTAGACTTATTGCTAACAAATGGGTACCCCCACAAGATAATTTGCAAAATATTGCGAGAAAGTTACAGACATAATCATAATATGGTAGATAACACTAAAACCCAAATAAATAACTTAGACGTGACTAATAACCAAATAAATGGTAATACACCTGTAGGACAGAATACAACATCCAGTAATCAAGATAACACTACTACAACTAAAAAATATTTTTCCCTTCCATATGTCAAATCATTATCAGAAAGACTTTCCAAGATCCTCACTAATGCTAATCACAATACAAAAATAGCTTTCAAAAACGTTAACACTATCAATAATAAATGTTTTACGCATACTAAAGACAGGGATGAAATAGAAATATATGAAATACCGTGTGAAGAAAACTGTGGAAAAAAATATTACGGTTGTTCTGAACAGTATTTTAAAAGACGTATTTATCAACATAAATATAGCTGCCAGAAAGTAAATACTAACAGACCTGATCCCACGGCCCTAACACAACACGCCCGTACACACGGTCACTCGTTTCAGTTTCACAAAGCTAAAGTAATCATGCAGAAAGTAATCACTTTAAACGGCAATTCTTAGAAATGCTAACAATAGAGAAGAATAAACACCTTTCAGTTAACAAGAAAACGGACATACAAAGTCTTAGCAAGTGTTATTCTAATCTTATTCACTCTTTTTAAAATAGACAATAGTTTACAGGTATAGGAATACTGAACAACTTTCTAGTTAGGTACTATTAAAATTTTATATCGCTGGCAGTCTGTCAGATAACTACATAACGCTAACACTATACAAATGTAATGTGTTATATGTGTATAAGTATGGAACAGTGATAAGTGTTTAGTGTAATGTGGTTGCTGTAGCTCATCTCACAGTTAATGTAAGTAAATAGTTATAGTAATGTATGACTTTACACACACCTATACACACTTACAAATAATATAATGTAGTAAGACTATATTTTAATGTTGTAGGCATGATTATGAGAAGAATAAATCTCGAAACGTCGCAAAACTGAGTTTTCATAATTAATGACCGAACCTCGAAATCATTAACAGTATATATATATATATATATATATATATATATATATATATATACAATATATGTATATATAATTATTTTGATATTTTTAGTCCATTAGAAAAACGTTTTTTTTTTAAATTTTTTTTAACTATATATTATTTTAAGTATTTATCTGTTATTAGTTATTAGCACTTGGCTACATGACATGTCTACTATTTAACTATATTATTTCCTTATACAATCATAGTTATTATTGTTTATTATATGGTTGGTCATTTTTTATCCATAGTACTAGATCTTTTATAATACTTTAGTATAATTTAGTTGCATTTGGGCAACTCTATGTTGACAAATAAATTGGTTTTAGATGCTCTTCATCTAACTCTTTTTTACATAGTTTTCTCTTATTTACTACTGGTTATGTTTCTTTTAGGACATAATTTCCTTGAAATTATTTGTTCCATTTTCTATTCTTAACATTTATATGGTCTTTGTTTAATAACTTACGTACATTTTACATTTCATGACTTTTGTTGTGTAATTACATTTCATACCTATTCTTTGTGATAATTAACATTTGATACTGTTACTTTTCCATTGATTTCATATTTTTTATTAGACATATAAAGTTATTTCTTAATTTGATGGTATTATATATGATCCTTGATCACTACTTAATTCATAACAATTCAGTTTTCATGTGTTATTCTTGTTCTGATTGTCACATGACATGTTCTTATTTTTAACACATACATTCATTATTTTTAACATTGGTCCTTTAAGATTCTCCTAACTAACAGTGGTTCACTCTCTCAATCAATGGGGTTTGGGTATTGTCAATGTTTTAGTCAGTTAGTCTGTGTTTGTCAATTGCTTTTTTCCTAATACAGGTAGTAGATCTGCTACTGTTTGTAACGGTACGGAATTGTGAGCCACCCCAGTTTAATTTCATATTAATTCAAATATCATTTTAAGCACTTTCCAAATTGCCAGACTTTCACCTGCAAGGAGCCTCCAGTACAGCAATGCAACATACATACAGTCAGCCAAAACAATTGCCAGACGCATTGCGTAACCGCCAGCAACAGCCTTGTGAAACAGTCTCCAGTCTGCTGTGTGTCATCAGAGAGAGTGGTAATAAGCAGCATACAGTGCAGATAAAAACTACATAGTGGCCTCGGGTGTAAGATAGGCCGCAGTTAAGAGTAGGCCTATCTTTGAAAATACTAAAACTAATACAAAAAACTGTATAACGCGCGGCCAACCTAAGCGAGCTAAGTGTTCGAAAATATATATCGGCCGACAAAACAACACTAAATGCTATTTTAAAGTGAACTAAAGTAATAGTGGCGCATCAACTTAATTTGAAATAAGCAATAACAGTACCGCGGTTAAACAGTGAAAAACTAAATCATGGTGTGTTAAACAGTGCATTCACAGCAGAGGTGCAAAACAGCGGAGTTCTTCAGACGTTAAGTATTAACTGAGTTTTAACCAAGATTATTTTACCTTTTTCCCCAGAGTATAATTCAACATAAATAAATTATAAATCTAAAATGTAAATCAGAGATCTCGAAGTGGGGTTTAAATAGAACGACAAAATCAAAGAACGAATGTGTGTGAGTGTGTAGCTAAATCACGTATTGGTTCATTACAAATAATAAATAGTTGTGGTATACCATAGTTGTCATAAGCTAGCTAATTAGGAAATATTTTGTTACTATGTTTGATTTCACAAATTGTTGCTCATTCTACACGTATTTAATCTAAATGTCATGAAAGAGAGACGAAGTAGTTATTTTGAATAATAAATCAGAGGCAATTTGTTTTAGCACAAACGGTGTATTTGATCTTTGCCCATACCAAATCCAAATAATCCTTTTTGCAGCAGTTTCGTCTGAGCGACCCTTGGAATAAAAACCCGAAGGTAAGAGATAAATATAATTATACTTTTGTAAAGTAATAAGTGAGAGTTACATTTGGCGCCCGAACAGGGACGCGAGTATAGGTTACAACCTATATTCGCCAGACCTAATTAAGCTGCAGAAAGGGTTATTTGAGAGGGAGGACGCTTTGGTAAATTAAATATAAAAAGGGTTAAGTCAACAGTGGATAAGATTAATATTCTTGTGTAACATTATATAAACTTGTATAAAATGGCAGTGAATAATGACGATGCCAAGGAAGTAACTAATGTTGACAATTTTGATGAATCGGCCATTATGCATAATACTGAGGTCCACTCGACTCCAGATGGGAGTCAGGACAATAAAATAAAACCAGATATTACAAATGAAATAAATAATACAGATGATTCGGGGATCCAAATAACCCCAAAATTGAATAGGGAAAATAAAATTAATAATGAAGTCAGCTTCACTGACAAAAATGTAGTAGCACAATCTACCCCAACGACAACACGAATTAAACAGTTGTCAATGGAAGATATGTATAATTTCATGAAAACAATATCTGATAACTTGAGTAGTTTTAACGCAAAATTTGATGAACAGAAGAGTGACTCGGATGCTAAATTCAATATACAGAATAGTAAGTTCCATGAGTTAAAGGGCGATATAAATAATATTGGCCAAAAATTTGATAAGCGTTTATGTGAAATGAATACAAAATTTGATGAGCGTTTATATGATATGAAACAACAGAGTGTTAAGCTAGAAGACAATATTAATAAACGTTTAAATGAGACGAATGAATGTTTCAATACATTTAAAGAACAAATAATAGAGTCAATAGGAGAACAGATTAAGAGTAATAGTAATGATGACAATAAAAAAGTAATAAGTGAGAGAAATAATGATGATATAATTAAGAATGTGGTATCAGAGAGTGATATGCTGAAAATAGATAGTGAAACAGTAAGTGAGAGTGAGAAAATGATAAGTTGTAATGAAGTAATAATTAGTGTTGTTGAATTGGAAAAAGAATGGAAAGAAAGAGTAGATGAATGTGTAGGGCAGAGAGTAAATTTTCCCCTTATTTGTGATGAACCAGAGTGTTCAAAATTGTTAGTATTGGAGGGCAAGAGACCCTTATTAGTGAAAGATTTGAGTTGCTTATTTTTGTTGAATAATTTTGTACCCTCTGCATGGAATGAGAGAGAAAGTATGATATGGTGTTATGATGAGAGAAGTTTAAATATAGAATGGTGTAGTGAAAGAGAGACAGAGTTATACAAAGTAAAGAGAGACTATAATGAGTTGAGAGAGATGTTAGAGACGAAATACATACACATAATTCGAACCTCAGCGCCAACCCCTTCCCACCATCAACCCCCACCACACACTCCATTCCGTAACGGTTATTCTGTAATCGACAGTTAGTACTCAACCCACTGAAGAAGAGAAACAACATCTTGAAACGTTTGGGAAGTGACAATAGTAAGTTCATAAGTGAAAGTATATATATATATTATTATATTATTACGAAATACTTACCTGTTAAAATAGAGAATGAAGATTATTTTGATGATACATGTTCAAACAATAATAATTTACCTTATGATGAAAAAATAACTGACTTGATAATGAATATTACTGATGGAGACTTAACCGATGTACTCGATGTTGACCTGGTATATGATTATTATGGTAAAATGAACAAACAGAAATTTTATGGTTACTATATACAAGATAACCGTATACAGAATGTAAATAAAATTGAAAATTGTTATTTGAAACCCCGATTAATTTTTGACGATGGAGGTTGAAATTCATAAATGAACATTTTAAATATGTTAATATATGGTAATGACCTAGCTGAATTTTGATATTGAAGTGTGACATAACTGAATAATTATGGCTGGAGAATTGTAAATACATGTGTAGTGAAATTAATTGTATGTATTATAAAAGGTTAAATTGTTTGTATGAAATAACATTGTTGTTAAATGTTTCAGAGGTTACACGGAGGTATTGGTGTGTGTGTGGTGTGTATTTTGTATTCATGTCAATAGGTGGAATGTGTATTGTAAGTATAAAGTTCATAATACTAATCAGATAGAATAAAATGCTTACAGGTGTGAAAAGAGTGTAATAATAATAATAATAATAATAATAATAATAATGGTATTGAGATAATAGTATTAAATAGAAACTGTAATTAAAAGGTAATAATAATTGAAAGGTGAATTAAAATTATATTTGGTTCGAATTGCAACAAATAGATTTTGATAAATATGTTAACATTAAAAGATTTATAAAAGGAAAATTTTGCAGGAAGTATATATGCCAGTACATGATGTGACCAGAATGTTTATACTATGCGAGTCTTGCAGACTAGTGTTTATATAAACAGGTGTGGTATGTTGAGACTAATGTCTGTAGTCATGCTTGGTGACAATAACAAAAAACGTTGTAGTCTGCTGAACCAGTATCTTGAGTAAAACCTTATTGTGATAGAAAAGAATTGAAATTAAATTTTTTTTCAGACAAAATAATAATGAGGCAATTACTGTAACTTTTGAGTTTAATTGAATTAATTAAAGTAAATTAAATACAACTAAACTAATTTAGTAATAAAATTAATAGAAACAATGATTTTTAACAATGAACTTAACTTTATTTTCATTTAAATTCAAATTGGAATTATAAATTAAATGCTAATTGATGCCAATAATGATTAAAACATTTATTTAACACTGACAACTGATGGAAAATGTTCAGGATGAGATAGTGTCTGGAAAATAAGATGTGTATATTACTGTCCAAGTAACTTGTATCAATGCTAATCCATGTTTTATGTTTTAACTGTAGATTCCCCACCTAAGTGCGTGCGGTCATGACCTCACCGGATCATGACCGTGAAAGTAGTTAATTGTGACAAATCATAAATTTTACTTGATATAACCGGCTTGTGGTTTGTTTATTTTGTCAATCCGGTGGTTTGTTATATTTAGTAGGGGGGTTATTTTTTGGGGAATCTACCAAATTTTGGAACAGGTCTATTTTCACCCAGATAGGGGTGGTAGTCCATTAGGGGTGTATAATATAAAAAGAATAGTAGGTTATATGTATACCGAATTTTATTGTAACGCCGAAGCAAGGATGGGGGTGGAATAAAAGAAAAGAATGTCCACCCCTTCCGCATCAGTCCTTGTGAAAGCAACTAGACGCCACAGTCTAGGGGGGGGTAATAGTGAGTGTGGATGGGCGGTGACCCAGTTACAGGTCACGAGGGAGATGTGGGTTACGGCGAGGATGAGGCTGAAAAAGGCCAAGAAGCCTCGTGCAGACCACATTAAAATGTAACGGGTATCAGGGGTTAAGGGATTAAAAGGGGGGTATATATAAAAAAAAAAAAAAATTTTTTTATAGTAGCTAAGTATAAATGGAGTTAATGTCATTTTGTGTAATTAAGGTGTTATTTTGGATGGGCAACATTGTATGGGGAATATTATTCAATTTAACTGGAATTTATGTGTATCATTGTAAACCAATATTGTTTTATTAATATTATTCTTTAGGGTCTATAATATAAAATGAGCCAGTACGTTGTCAATGAACCAGTACGGCTAAGAGGAAACAAATCAGTTGTGGGATATGGAGTGATGGAAGGCCGCTTGTCGTTTTTTTAATTACATGTTTTAAAGTCAGGCGATACTGGGTCGGGTATCTGTTCGATTTTTCGGTGTTGGGATCTCGAATAGAGAAGTCCAGTAAGATCGGATGGGTGCTGTCGCAGTCGCCAGACTAGGGGGGTAAGAACCCATGATTTAGTAGTGTTCAGGGGGGTTGCGGTGCCATGTCCTCACTGATCCTCTTAGGTTTAGGCAATAAGAGTTTGAACGCCTCGGCCTTCAACCTCTTATTGGGGGGGTATTGTAACGGTACGGAATTGTGAGCCACCCCAGTTTAATTTCATATTAATTCAAATATCATTTTAAGCACTTTCCAAATTGCCAGACTTTCACCTGTAAGGAGCCTCCAGTACAGCAATGCAACATACATACAGTCAGCCAAAACAATTGCCAGACGCATTGCGTAACCGCCAGCAACAGCCTTGTGAAACAGTCTCCAGTCTGCTGTGTGTCATCAGAGAGAGTGGTAATAAGCAGCATACAGTGCAGATAAAAACTACATAGTGGCCTCGGGTGTAAGATAGGCCGCAGTTAAGAGTAGGCCTATCTTTGAAAATACTAAAACTAATACAAAAAACTGTATAACGCGCGGCCAACCTAAGCGAGCTAAGTGTTCGAAAATATATATCGGCCGACAAAACAACACTAAATGCTATTTTAAAGTGAACTAAAGTAATAGTGGCGCATCAACTTAATTTGAAATAAGCAATAACAGTACCGCGGTTAAACAGTGAAAAACTAAATCATGGTGTGTTAAACAGTGCATTCACAGCAGAGGTGCAAAACAGCGGAGTTCTTCAGACGTTAAGTATTAACTGAGTTTTAACCAAGATTATTTTACCTTTTTCCCCAGAGTATAATTCAACATAAATAAATTATAAATCTAAAATGTAAATCAGAGATCTCGAAGTGGGGTTTAAATAGAACGACAAAATCAAAGAACGAATGTGTGTGAGTGTGTAGCTAAATCACGTATTGGTTCATTACAAATAATAAATAGTTGTGGTATACCATAGTTGTCATAAGCTAGCTAATTAGGAAATATTTTGTTACTATGTTTGATTTCACAAATTGTTGCTCATTCTACAAGTATTTAATCTAAATGTCATGAAAGAGAGACGAAGTAGTTATTTTGAATAATAAATCAGAGGCAATTTGTTTTAGCACAAACGGTGTATTTGATCTTTGCCCATACCAAATCCAAATAATCCTTTTTGCAGCAGTTTCGTCTGAACGACCCTTGGAATAAAAACCCGAAGGTAAGAGATAAATATAATTATACTTTTGTAAAGTAATAAGTGAGAGTTACATGTTCATTTGAATGTCTTATTTCTTTCCATTCTTTGATGGTTTATGATTTTAATTCTATTATATACCTCATCGTTACCTAGACTTGGTTCTTATTCACAATTATTTTGGTATTATCTTCACTCTTCTGGTCGTTTTAAGAGTATGGAACGTTTTGTGACGTTACAGTATAATACGACAATTTGTGTCTGTTAGTTTTCTTCATAAGTACTCAAAAAAAGCATCACCTGATGACTTTTTTGGGTCATGTACTATGTATTTATTGTGAAGTTTATCTGTTTACTGCACCTTTTATGTGTTTTTTATTAGGTATGTCCTTAACTGTTTTAAGTAATTATGTTTACTGAGTATTTAAACAAACTATGAAAAATGTGAAAAACGAAAACATGAACACATACATAATGAGTGATTGGGACTAACTTTTTGGTTATGTTTTATGTATTTACTGTAAAGTTTGTTTGTTAAAGTGCTTTTTAAGTGTTTTTACTGAGTTTGTTTTAATATTTTTAAGTAAATACATCTGTATGTATGTATGTATTTAAATGATGTGTGAAGAGTGTGACCAAAAGAAAACATTGTGATGGTACAATCATGGTACATTTATAATTAACTTTAAATATGGTAAATACAACATAACTATTGTATTTTTCTATTTTTGTCATACTAAACCCAACCTTAAACACCCGATACGAATATACCGTGAGTGGAGTGTATAACAATATTTGTCAGGATTTGAACCAATTCATAGCAAAAACTGTGAAACATCACAAAAAACAGTGTGCAGTTATTGCGATAAGCAAGCCGAACCTTAATTACGTCAGAGGCGGAGAATGTGTTTTACATCAACAACACGAGCTTAACAATGGAAGTGTGACGTAGGTTCACCCCACTTCCGCAAAATCTAACAAAGACTCTTGGTCATTTCGTCTGCAGCAGTGATCAACGCCGGCCGGCAACCCATTCACTTACGGGTGAATTTTAACTTTTTAGACCACCGTAGGTGGTTAATAAACAATATAAATATATTCAAAATGTACTAAGGAAAGTTAGACAGTTCGGCTTTGTGTAGGCGTCCTCGGCCGATGAATCGTCCATAAAGATCGGTGTATAGAATCGGTCCCACGACGGTGGGTTACGTAGGTCGACACGACAGTGCCCCGTCAGACGCCGTAAAATTATACCGATTGTGCCGATGTCGGGACGATGCTAGAAGTGCGAGGAGGCCGACACAAAATGGGTGAGAACGTTCCTTGTGTATTTAAAATCCTTATTTCATTATTTCCCAGTATAAAATTTTGTTGCAGAAATCAATTATTTAAAATTTCAATTATTTATAAGGAGCTCCAACATTAATAATAAAAAATTGTACCATGAGTGTGAAAGAGAGAGAGAGGTTGCGTGTGTGTGTTATAATTTCTAAGTGCTGGGTTGTGCGGAAATCTATATAAAAATGTTTATCATATCTATATCATAATTAGCTAAGACAACACATTTTTTGATATATGTAAGGATTTTGGAGGGTAAATTGATTCTTGAAACGCCCATGGCAATATGTGGGTCATATATATTTCACTATGTAGTAACTATCACTTTAAATACTAATAAAATACTTTATATATTTGGTGTATGTTTTTATTTCAGGTAAATTGTTTCACTAAACTGGTTCGTGTTACACGAATTCTGGCCCTAAAAGTAGATTTCGATCATGTTACCTTTTACAAACATGGCGACCGAGATTATTTAGTATAGACGAAAATACATTTTTACGAAAAAATAATTAAACGATAAAATGTAATAGATTACAAATGGCGCGTGCCGAACATGGACTCGACATAAAATAAAATTTTATGTAGAGTACACCTACTGGTATGTGAAACAGTTACTTGAAGTAATACCGTAATAGTTCGCAAAGCGTGCGCAAGGTAAGGTTAAAATTTTAGGTTATAAATAAATATGTTTTAGTCACCTAAAATAATACAATATGAGTACTAATGACAATATTACGTTAGAAATCGGTACAACTAATGCAAATTTGACTGGCGAGATGGATGTACAAACACCTCAAACTAGTCAGATTGACGAGACAAATACGCCTGTATCTGTAGGGATAACAAAAGTCAATACATCCATTTCAACTATATCAGATAGTAATAAGGATGAAACTAATGCAATGATGCAATTACTATTAAAATTAGACAAAAAACTAGATGAGCAGAATAACGAAATTAAAGAAATTCAAAATAGTTTTGAAATTAATTTCAATGAGATGAAAGATGAAATTAAAAGACAAAATTGTCACTTTGATGAGAGAATTAATACAGTAGAAACACGTTGTGACAACATATAGAAAACCACACTAGCAATTGTTGATAATAAGTTCAGTAGTGCAATTAATGATTTAGACACTAAAATTGATCTAGTTTATGACACAGTAAATAACACGATTAAAAGTCAATTAGAGTCACAAAGTACAGAAATACAACAGAAATGTTTAAATTTGGTAGAAAATCAATTAGAAGTTAAAACCAATATTGAAGTAAGCAAACAAGTAGCAGTGAAAACCAATGTTTTACAAAGTCATTTAGAAAACATTGAAGTAAATGTGATAGATATCACCAAGAACTTAGAAACTATAGATAATACCATAACTGAACATGAGAAAAGTACTAAGAGTAGATTTAATTTGTTACAAAGTAAGATTAAAGAAATTGACGACTTAACTGTACAAAATAGTATGGATGTGCATGATAAATATGATATGATTGCAAATAATTTGACCAGTGTAAAAAATGAATTACGGGGAGAAATAAATAAAAATATTTCAAGCATAAATGATAGGGTAGTAGTAACTAGGGATTTCTATAATGAAATAGAACTAGAGAATTTTAGCCATGAAAACAGAGTAATACATCCCATGCGTTTTCTAAATCAAACCAGGGATTATAATTATTTTAGTAGTAGTAGCTGGGAAGTGAAATTGAACAAAATCATTAAATGTTTTAAAGGTAACTCAGTCATATGGGCGGAAGCTCATAGATTAGAATGGGATTGTTATAATACTTTTGAGAAAGCTTTTAAGGGTAAATATTGGACAGAGGAAGAGCAGGAGACTTTAAGAAGCCGTATTATGGGAACGGGTAATTTCATGGGACGTAACCTTGGTAATAATAATATTACTATCTATGTAACTAAATTGTACAATGAGGCAAAATATTTAGAGCCGCCCATACCCTTTAAGTCATTTGTTAGGTATGTTAGTAAGCACTTACCTAGGGAAGTGCAGGTCACTCTGATGACTAAAGAAATAGAAAATCTTGATGAACTGGAAAGGGTATTAGATATACTACAAAGCATAAATGATCGTGAAATGGGTAGACGCCCCATTCAACCAAATATATCTAACCATAACAATCATACCAATGAGTTTAATCGGCCAAGGCCTTATTATAATAATACTGGTAATAAATATAATTTTCGAAATGATTTACAGCACCCAGGCGGTTGGAGTTGTTCTAGTTGCAGAAAGGAAAATCGTGCTCACATGCAGCACTGTTATTTCTGCAAAACGCCAAGGAGTAACCAAACAAAGCAATTCGTACCTGCGAACAGAGGAGCACCTAGTAACCGAGGAGCACCATATCACCATCAGGGACCAACACGAGGACACCCTGTACCATCCACGAGTCATAATAGGACACAGCCGGAAAACTGAAGTCAACAGTGGTAAATAGGACCCGACCACTGTTCAGGGAAACTCATGAGGTCCGACCCATCGAGAACCTTCAGTCAAATGTAATAAAAGCAGATATCGTTGCCGATTTATTGGAGGAGGAATGTAACACGACATTGGAGGTGAGAGCTGGACTCACGGAAATACAGGTAACAATAGAGAATAGACAATTTAAAACACTTGTTGATACAGGGAGCGAAATTTCAGTAATAGCCGAGAACATTTTAAGTGAATTGAAAGAATTTAATAAGAATATTCCAGTTTTACCCGTAGCAGGGGTTACAGTAATAGGAGTCACGGGGGTACGTAGTAAAAGGGTGACAAAACAGATACATTTAAGTTTCTCAATTGGAGATATGAATTTTGATAATACATTTTTGGTAGTCAAGGGGTTAAGTTTAGACATCATTTTGGGAAATGATTTTTTACAAAGAAATAAAGCTGTAATAAATTTTAAAGAAAAGGTGTTGGAGTTAGATGGGGGTGATCGGTCTGTGAAAATTAATTTTGAAAATGTGATAAATAAAGTTAGAACAACTGGTGTGAAATTGTTACAGAAACGAGTAGTTGAGAATAACTTAGATAATAAAATAAATTTTTGTATAGAAGGTGAGTATTTAGAAGATATTGATAATGAAATGAGCAATATTAATAATGAAGTATGGGAGATAAGGGCGGATGAATTCTGTAGTGGGGGTGAGGTGATAAGGAGTGGCCAACGTATAGCGTTATGGCAGGTAATAGAGCAGTTTAAGGGAGTGTTTGCCGATATTCCAGGAAGGGCAAAAAATTATGAATGTATGTTACAGATAAAGGAACACACACCATTCATGCAGCGGAGCTATCCAGTGCCTTACTCTAAAAGACGAGCGGTGCAAGAGGAGTTGGATAAAATGTTAGATAATGGGATCATCGAGAGGTCAGTGTCTCACTACTCAAATCCGTTAGTGGTGGTAATTAAGAAGGAAGGAGGAGTAAGATTGTGTCTAGACGCAAGGAAAATTAACCAAATTATTATACCAGACCGAGAATCACCAGAATCTATAAATGAGATCTTTCAAAAGTTTAGTGGCGTACGATTTATGACATCATTGGATCTGACTGCTGGATATTGGCAGGTACCATTAGCAGAGGTAAGTAGGCAATACACAGCATTCTTATTTAAAGGAAAAAATTATCAGTTTAAGCGACTACCATTTGGGCTAAATACCAGCGTAGCCAGTTTCATTAAATGTTTGGATAGAATTTTGAGACCAAAAGATTTAGATTTTCTCACAGTATATGTGGACGACATTTTAATAGCTTCACGTACATTTGAAGACCATTTAGAACATTTAAAGTATGTGTTAGGAAAATTAGAAGCGGGAGGATTAACCGTAAATTGGGACAAGTCCAAATTTTTACAAACGAAGATTAATTTTTTAGGATTCATTATTACATCGGAAGGAATTTCTGCAAACCCGGACAAGGTCGAATCTATTATGCGTTTCCCTGAACCGCGAAACATCAAACAACTTCAGAGTTTTCTTGGGCTGTGCAACTTTTATAGAAAATTTCAAAGGAACTACGCCTACCTAACCGCAAAGTTAAGTGCGGTATTGCAGAAGAACCGACAATGGAAGTGGGGAGAAGTGGAGCGTGGAGCCTTTGAAGAAATAAAACGCAAATTCAGTAACATGATTATGATGAACCACCCGGATTTTGATAAGATGTTTTATTTACAGACGGACGCTAGCAATGTAGCTGTGGGCGCAGAGCTGTATCAGGAGGATGATGAGAAGGAACATAAGACAATTGCGTTCGCTAGTCGATCCTTACTACCGGCTGAAAAGAATTACACTACCACAGAGAAGGAATTGCTCAGTATTGTGTTTGCAGTTGGTAAATTCAGAACGTACATCTTAGGCAACAAAACGATCATTAGAACTGATGATAAAGCTTTGTCATTCCTCAACACTTGTAAACTTGCTCATAGTCGATTAACCAGGTGGGTACTTGTTTTGCAGGAGTACAACTTCGAGTGGGAGTACATTAAAGGAACAGAAAATAAGGTACCCGACACTCTATCCAGAGTAGATTGTGAAAATAACAAAACAGGTAGGGACTTAAAAGAAATTGAAATTTTTCAGATTAGCAGAGAAGACAGAATCTTTGGAGAGGAGCTGAAGGATATTAACACCATGCAGAGAGCAGATGGTAAGTATGGAAAAATAATACACAGTTTAGAGACGGAGTTGGATGAATCTGAGTACAATCAATATTTTAAAATTTATAAAGGGTTATTGTTTAAGAAGGTAGTAGGGGGTGAGCGTGACTGGAAATTAGTGGTACCAGCAGTGTTGGAAGAGAAAATTATTTGGGATTGTCATATACGATATGGTCATTTTGGGGCTAAAAAGTGTGTCAATGTTTTAAAAGAGTCATGTATTTTCAGAAATATGGAGAGGCGAGTGAGACAGTTGCTGAGGAGTTGTGATTTGTGTCAAAAGTCGAAGGTGGTTAACTACAGAGTAGAAGGTGAGTTAAATTATATTAAGGTAGAAAGACCTTTTGATTTAGTTGCTGTGGATTTGTTTGGACCATTGCCGAAGGGTAGAGGCGGAGTAGTATATATATTTGTATTGCTTGACACTTTCTCAAAATATGTTAAATTGTATAGCATTAAAAGAGCTACCAGTAAGGTATTGAGTGAAAAAGTGACTAAAGACTATATGATTAATGTGGGTAAGCCAAAAGTAATTTTATCAGACCATGGGCCGCAGTTCATCAGCGGGAGATGGCGTCAGACCTTAGGATGGGAAGGCATCCTCACGAAGCATACGGCTGTGTATCATCCCCAGTCCAACCAGGCTGAGCGTGTAATGAGAGAAATAGGCAGGATCTTCAGAGCCTATTGTCACGCTAAACACAGCGAATGGCCATTGTATGTACGAAAGGTAGAAACTTGGCTGAACAGTACCACCCACGAGTCTACTGGCTATACACCTCATGAACTGGTAAGAGGAACACGTCCCCCAAGAATCTTGGAACAATTATTCGACTATCCACCTGAAGGTAGAACGACTGATATAAACATTAAAATCCGGTTGGCGAATGAACACTTAATTAGTAAGGGTGAACAGAGAAAACGTAGACACGACGCAAGAGGTAAGTGGGTTCAGTATAATGTAGGACAAATGGTATTAGTTAAAAGACATGACTTATCGAGTGCACAAGTCAAAGAAATTAAGAAATTCTTTCTCTTATATGAAGGACCATATGAGGTCATAGAAGTGAAGATGCAAAATTCTTATGTATTACAGAACAACGTAACTGGAGAGATAGTAGGAACACACAATGCTACAAATTTAAAATTGTACTGGTCGTCTTAGTTATTTTTATATTGATGTTTTTATATTTTGAATGTATGAGTATTAACTTAGTTGTTGGTTTTACAGAAGGGACTCTCCCCCATTTTCGGGTGATCACAGACTCACCACCTCTGATCGTGGATTTTGGAATTCGGGAGGCGGACCATGGTTGGCGGAACTGACGTAAGGAAGTGAAAGCAACGATGGTCTTCCTCCACACAAAATTGGTAGCAAGTAGAAAATTTAATCTTCTTATTGAACGGGGAGGGGGACCCCTAATTCTTGGGATAAAAAAAAAAAAAAAAAGTTTTGGCATTAATCCCATGAATTTTGTTTATTCTAAAAATCATAGAATAGAAATTGAAAAAAATTGTGTAACTTAAGAGGTTAACTCATAAAGGAGTTATATTTTTTGTGTAACTAAGCATATCAGAAGATCCATTGTTTTCCTGTAGTGTTAGAAAAGTGATGTTTTGGACTTGGAAAGTGTCTACAAATTTATTAATGTAACTAAAGAAAGAATTAACATTTTTAAATGATATCTTTTAATTTTAATTTTGTGAAGTAACAACCTTACGGGGTTAAAGGACATAGTGCTACTATGGTGAATTTTTGAGACTTTATTTTGAACATTATCACTATGTTTATTTAATTATAGTCTTATAATGGATTTATGTATAACTTGTTAATTGTAGGGTAGTCCCCGATTGGGACTACATAAGACACAATGTGTCAAATATCTACGATTCCCCATATTTCGGGCGATTACTGTCTTACCAACACTAATCGTGGGTCTGGACGACAACCAGCTGTGGCCAGAAATTGTAACCCTGACCATGGTTGGTTGCCCGTAAAATTGGTTGAAATCTGGAAATTTATTGGGAGGTTTAGGGGAATCTATTATTCGTTTTAGATAGGCTACTTCACCTCGGTTGGGGTGGTAGACCTTAAGGGTGTATTATATAATGTAATAGTAAAGGTACTTGCCTTGAAGATTTTGTAATGCTAAAGCAAGGATGGGAGAGAGAGAAAAGAAAAAAGTGCTCACTCCTTCTGCATCAGTCCTTGTGGAGGCAACTGAACGCAACAGTTCAGGGGGGGGGGGCAATAGTGTGTGTGGAGGAGAATAGGGGATAAATATTATTAACAGCGCCAGATTATTACCTGTTAATAATAATAATAATAATAATAAATTTTTTAGTTTTATCATTCAATAAGAGTTATAAATAAATAAATATACCAATTTATCGATTCTTTTATAATTTTTTTTTCTCCAGGTTTGGGAGATATATAATGTGTAATTTTCCTATTTTCAATTAGATTTTAAATTTTATTATGTCAAGGTTTATGTTACAATTACAGTAATTGTAAAAGAAAGAAGATAAATATTATCGATAGTAATCGGAACCATTTATTAATTCAGGGTTTGTAATATGAAGAAGGGAAATTCTTTATAATTCTTGAGAAATATATATTTCTAATTCTTTTATAACTATATTAAGCCAACCCAGTGCTTGGCACAAACCAGCACTTAGCTAAGGGGAACCAGATCAGTTGAGGATGGAGTGATTTACTAAGCCACTATTCTAATATTTATTATGTATTGTTTCAGTGTTTGGTGATATGACAGCGGTCCTGAGCTGGCCAACGCGTCAGAGCAGGGACGTTAAAAGCCTAAGTGGCCTTATGGTGTTGGGATCTCGCAGGAGAAGTCCAGTAAGGTCATCTAGGTACGGTCATCATCACCAGACCAAGGGTGAGTTGTAATTTTCTTTTATATAAAATTGTAAGGGGGTTGTGGCGACTTGTCCTGGCTGATCCCTTTAGGAAGTATGAAAGGGTCAATGAAAGTTTTTGTGCTTCGACACACAATCTTTCATTGAGGGGGTTTTGTGATGGTACAATCATGGTACATTTATAATTAACTTTAAATATGGTAAATAGAACATAACTATTGTATTTTTCTATTTTTGTCATACTAAACCCAACCTTAAACACCCGATACGAATATACCGTGAGTGGAGTGTATAACAATATTTGTCAGGATTTGAACCAATTCATAGCAAAAACTGTGAAACATCACAAAAAACAGTGTGCAGTTATTGCGATAAGCAAGCCGAACCTTACGTCAGAGGCGGAGAATGTGTTTTACATCAACAACACGAGCTTAACAATGGAAGTGTGACGTAGGTTCACCCCACTTCCGCAAAATCTAACGCAAACTCTTGGTCATTTCGTCTGCAGCAGTGATCAACGCCGGCCGGCAACCCATTCACTTACGGGTAAATTTTAACTTTTTAGACCACCGTAGGTGGTTAATAAACAATATAAATATATTCAAAATGTACTAAGGAAAGTTAGACAGTTCGGCTTTGTGTAGGCGTCCTCGGCCGATGAATCGTCCATAAAGATCGGTGTATAGAATCGGTCCCACGATGGTGGGTTACGTAGGTCGACACGACAGTGCCCCGTCAGACGCCGTAAAATTATACCGATTGTGCCGATGTCGGGACGATGCTAGAAGTGCGAGGAGGCCGACACGAAATGGGTGAGAATGTTCCTTGTGTATTTTAAATCCTTATTTCATTATTTCCCAGTATAAAATTTTGTTGCAGAAATCAATTATTTAAAATTTCAATTATTTATAAGGAGCTCCAACATTAATAATAAAAAATTGTACCATGAGTGTGAAAGAGAGAGAGAGGTTGCGTGTGTGTGTTATAATTTCTAAGTGCTGGGTTGTGCGGAAATCTATATAAAAATGTTTATCATATCTATATCATAATTAGCTAAGACAACACATTTTTTGATATATGTAAGGATTTTGGAGGGTAAATTGATTCTTGAAACGCCCATGGCAATATGTGGGTCATATATATTTCACTATGTAGTAACTATCACTTTAAATACTAATAAAATACTTTATATATGTTATTTGGTGTATGTTTTTATTTCAGGTAAATTGTTTCACTAAACTGGTTCGTGTTACACGAATTCTGGCCCTAAAAGTAGATTTCGATCATGTTACCTTTTACAAACATGGCGACCGAGATTATTTAGTATAGACGAAAATACATTTTTACGAAAAAATAATTAAACGATAAAATGTAATAGATTACAACATGATGAACACATAAGTCACAAGTAACTGGGACTATGCAACTGCGTTTTCATTTAAGTACGGTTCTGATTAGTACTTGCAAATTTTGTAAGTTTTGACAATATTTTGCTGTTTCTTCTTTTTTCCTCTAAAAGACTATATTGTGAAACTACTTAGACTATATCATCATTTTGTAAATAATGCAAAACATCAACTACTGGTATATGTATATAATCACTGGTGAAGTTAACTAATTTTTTTTTTTTATTGGCTGTCAATTATAATGTTCTTTCCTTCACCAAAAAAGTTATAATTACTGAGTCAATAAAGTTTTTAGAACAGCAGTACACACAATTTTATGTCCTTTAATGTATTCTCCCAAATATCATCTTAAATTTAATATATAATATGACATATTCCAACTAAACGTAAAACATTATAGAATTTTTTACTTTAAGCATGCATAATTTTGAAATTTCCCTTGATACTACAGAAATTATAGTTGCTGCTTGAAAGAGAAAAAATATTTATTAATGGTCAATTTTCAACTGAAAGTCAAATTTTGTAACTATTCTATATTTTATATTGTTGGCACACCTGTTTTTATCATGAAACCAATACAATACTATAAAGACAATTTTGAGAAAACATTAAGTAAGTAACTTGAAAATTAAGTTTGAAATAATTGTAAAGTTGCTGCTTGTTATTAATATCCAATGAGTAAAAACATTCAGTGCTATAGTTCAAAACTTGTAAGGGGTATACACAATGCACTGCCTTTTAATAAAAAAATTCTTTCTTCTGGCCCTTGATGTGTTTTTGCCTCCTTCATTATATGTCTCTAACCATTTCTATCCAATGCCTTTCTCTCCTCACCTCGAATGCCCAATCTTCTCGAAATGTGCCAAACATCAAACTGATTCACTTTACCTTCCACAATACACCCATCCCCTTTTATCATCTTCTTACACATCCACTCCTCACCAATTCTTTACATATGCCTCAACCCATCGTATCTTCTGGGAGTAATAAAATTTAACATCATTTTCCTGCAATGGACTTGCAGTTTGGCAATACAATGTATTCTCCAGTCATTCCCTTCTTCATAGATCCATACATTTTTCAAAGGATTTCATGTTCAAAACTTCAGAGTGTTATGATTATCTTTTATGAGTTAATAAAACTTACCACTTCTATAAAACTTTGCTTTTTCTTACCTTCAATTTCATCCAGGGTCCTATAGACGAAAACAGTTGCAGAAAGGTTATTTGGGTTTGATTGCAAAATAATAGTAATACAGTGTGTGCTGACTAAAACAAATTATGTTAGGTTTATTACGAAAACTTTACTTTATATTCCACATTGGTATTCTCAGCGTTTCTGATCGACTACGTCTATTAAAAAAATTGACAAGATATACAACTCTTATAACTACCATTACAATTGATTTATATATTACTCAACCAGTACTCTGCACAATAACAGATTCATACCCCTTACTGAGATCTCATTCCCAAAGTATTTGAATTTTGAAATGTGATTTTGTAAATGGGATTTGTGCTTTAAGTAAAATTCTTTATTTATTTTTTGATGAATTGTTCAGTAGTTACCCATCCGTCCGGTGTTCGTACTGTTGTTTCACCACGGTCTTCATTTGACACACTGCGAATTTTCAGGTTTTATAGTCACTCACCAATATCTTTATCATTCCTTACCTCGCACTGCACATTTGTTTTGCATTAAAGTAATAGTTGTTATTTAGCTGGCCGGCGATGTACTTGCTCAAGCACTTATAGGTTGACTGCGCGGTCAGAGTTACGAGTTGACTAACTGACTGCGATATGTTGTTCTTACAGGTTAATAATTTAGAACAGCGCACTCTTGAACTGCCCCGTGCGGCCCTGCTGTCTCTTGGCTGGTTTAACAAAGATTGCTTACTGTGGCCTCCTGATGAAAACTGGGGTGGCAATTACTCATTCTTTCTGTACTTCACAGAGACTGACTTTCCAGCGGTTATGTAATACGTCTAGCCGGGCAGGCTCCAAACATCAACATAAACAGTCTGCAACAACACTGTGCAGGCAGGGGTTCCTAAAAGGTTGTTACTTGTATGAATTGACAATTTATTTTATTCATTCTCAGACTCCCAATTCTGTACCGTTACAATACCCCCCCAATGAGAGGTTTTATGCCGCAGCATAAAAACTCTCACTGCCTAAAACCTAAGAGGGTCAGTGAAGATATGGCGCCGCAACCCCCCTTAGTTCTTTACTAAAATCATGGGTACTTACCCCCCTAGTCCAGTGGCTGTGGCTGCACCCATCCGACCTTACTGGACTTCTCTGCTCGAGATCCCAACACCATAAAATCAGATAGGCACCCACCACAGTATCACCTGATTCTGAAACATTCAATTGGAATATCAACAAATGGCCTTCCATCATTCCATATCCCCAACTGATTCGTTTCCTCTGAGTCGTACTGGTTCATTGTTAGCAAAGTACTGGTTCTTTTTTATATAAAGTACTGGTTTAATTTGTTAATATACTAAGACAGCTGTTCTGCATTCCTTGCTCTTAAACAGAAACATTTTACCTTGATTTTAAATAAACCTATAGCTTGACTATAGAAAATACAATGTTTACATGGCAATATAAATTTACTGTATACTTACATCTAATGCATATAAATTCCATACAAATTAAATATTAGTACTCTTTTCCCTTAACAAAACATTATTCCCCACAAAAATTACAACTTGATTATATATAAGACAAGTAAATAATAACATTACTATAGAGTACATATTACAAACAAAATACATTATTACCTTTGAATTTAAATAAAATTTATGAACATTATAATTTTAATCTCAATTATCCATTACCTAAACGTTTTCCTTGTTTATCTGTTATTATCAATTCTATTATTATTACATTATTCAATCCTCTGTCACGCAATTCAAAACAAAATAAATTTTACATTCATTACTGACCTTCACCTTTTAAATTAATTTAATTCATACTCAAATTTAATTTCATTTAATTACCTCATTTGTTCAACACAATTTCAGTTATTTTAATTACATTATATTCAAAACGATTCTACATTACAATCAAAACACTAAGTTACTTCATTATACTATTCGCCAAAAGTTAACTCCATTTCATCACGTCTTGTATTCATTTTATTGCATAATAAAATTCCTCTATGGCAATTATGTATCAAAATGAAAAACATTATTGTTGTTGTTAACTCCAGCATGACTGTAAACATTAGTCACACAAAATACAAAGTACCTGTCAACAACATACCAGCTGATACACTACCAGAATATTAACATCCCCTTAACACAAACATTTCCTTTAATTTTCACTTTAAATGAATATTGTACTCAGTTACCATTGATTTTACAATTCCAATCACAGTATATTTAAATTCATTACTAAACTTCACATTTTTAAATTAATTTCATTTCAACTCAAATCAAAACAATTTAACTTTAGTTACTTTATTTAAAACACTTTTGATTTAAATACACAATTCAAAATAAAATTCATTAGTACCTCCTGTTAATTATTTAGTAAAATAAAATATTGTTATTATTATACCATTCATCTTTACTACAAACATGTGTTACCTAAGCTATAGTATACATTCCAACAATATAACCTTGACACAATACATTTAACACCAACACATTTATTTACAAATTTTCGTCATCCAGTTATTGTTTACCACACTTCATTACCTAAATAAGCCAAGTAATTATACCATTAACTCAAATAATTAAATGTTCATTCACTGTTTGTCTAACCCCTGTCATCGAAAATTAGTCTTATTTTCACATAACACATTTCGTTTTTATTTACATACATCATATGGCTATCATTTGGGTAATAACCATTTAAATCTTTTTATCCGTAATACCATAATAATAATCCCTAGGGTTACCCCCCCATTATTATTTTTATCATAAACTAAGTCTGCATTATTATTCTTTGTCAAGTCTCCATCAGTATCATTTGTCACAATTAAAGTGTTTATATTTCCCTCACTATGGTTGTCAGCTGTTACTAATACGCTAACCCTCACAACAGGTAAGTGTTTATTATTATCAGCCTCAACTTAATCATCTTTTGCTACTACACAAGTACTAAAAGGTAAGTCTATATTATTTATCATAATATTCATCCTCTCTATCAACTCTCCATAACCTCTATTTAGCTTAAACCACTCTCTCTCTCTCTCTCTCTCTCTCTCTCTCTCTCTCTCTCTCTCTCTCTCTCTCTCTCTCTCTCTCTCTCTCTCATAATCCCTTTCATCACCACACCATTTCATTTTGTCTCTGTCACTCCACGCACAGGGTACTACTATGTAAAAACACTTCCTGGCCCTACCAGGAACACCATAAAAACTCAGGGAACCACTTGAAAACACATCGTTTTCCGTGAAGGGACTCTTGTCCTTCAAAAACATTTGTAAACCTCTTGGTTCACAATAAACCTGGGGAAAATTTACCCTCTGCAACCCCTCTACCTGTACACTCTCCTTCCATTCTTTCTCTAATTCATCAACGCTAATTACTACTCTGTTACTAACTTTAAATAACTTTCTACTTTCATTGTTACTATTACTATTACTCAATATATTACCATTATTTTTATTCAATAATATTTCATCATTACTGATTTTAACATCACCACTTACCTTGTTTACTGTCACTTGTTTGATGCTTAACTAACACCATTATCATTTATATTTCCGTTATTTTCACTTACCCTGTTTTCCGTTACTTCATTATTTTCAATAATTCTCCCAAGCTTATCTAACTGTTGTATCAATTTAATATTTATTTTATTTAGTTTATCATCAATATTCTTTTGTGACTCAGTCACTTTTTTATTGATTTCATTCATTTCCCCCTTAATTTCGTTAAATTTTAACATTCTGTTAATCTAATTTTACGTTAATATCCCCCTTAATTCATTAAATTTAGCATCCAATTTATTATTTAGTTCATTAGATTTTTCATCACTACTATCAAAACGTCTACTTATGAAATTCATCATATCATTCATTGACCATTCTTTTTCTTTTATTTTTGTTATTATGGGGGTTGATTTCGCTCCCGCATTACTAATTGTAACTGAATCTGTCAAATTATTTTCATTTACTATGGTTGGAGTCGTTTCCAGCCCCGAATCATTCGTAATTGCTGACTCAGTTAAAATATTTTCTCAGACCGTTATATGGTTTACATGGTCTCCTGACTCACTCGTAACTGTTGAGTCGGTCATTTTTATTTTGTTAATGTCTTCCATCTATATCAATATAATTAATTTAAGTAAACAATAAACTGCCTACTCAATTATAAACCTCTTAAATTAACATTTATATAAACTTCATTACACATTTATATAATTTACAAAAACGCCCTCACTCCCAAATAACCCTTCTTTGCAACATAAGTATTAGGTCTAATTTGTGGGATTATAATAAATCACACAAATCGAGTCCCTGTTCGGGCACCATTGTTATGATTATCTTTTATGAGTTAATAAAACTTACCACTTCTATAAAACTTTGCTTTTTCTTACCTTCAATTTCATCCAGGGTCCTATAGACGAAAACAGTTGCAGAAAGGTTATTTGGGTTTGATTGCAAAATAATAGTAATACAGTGTGTGCTGACTAAAACAAATTATGTTAGGTTTATTACGAAAACTTTACTTTATATTCTACATTGGTATTCTCAGCGTTTCTGATCGACTACGTCTATTAAAAAAATTGACAAGATATACAACTCTTATAACTACCATTACAATTGATTTATATTATTACTCAACCAGTACTCTGCACAATAACAGATTCATACCCCTTACTGAGATCTCATTCCCAAAGTATTTGAATTTTGAAATGTGATTTTGTAAATGGGATTTGTGCTGTAAGTAAAATTCCTTATTTATTTTTTGATGAATTGTTCAGTAGTTACCCATCCGTCTGGTGTTCGTACTGTTGTTTCACCAAGGTCTCCATTTGACACACTGCGAATTTTCAGGTTTTATAGTCACTCACCAATATCTTTATCATTCCTTACCTCGCAATGCACATTTGTTTTGAGTTAAAATAATAGTCGTTATTTAGCCGGCCAGCGATGTACTTGCTCAAGCACTTATAGGTTGACCGCGCGGTTAGAGTTACGAGTTGACTAACTGACCGTGATATATTGTTCTTACAGGTTAATAATTTAGAACAGCGCGCTCCTGAACTGTCCCGCGCGACCCTGCTGTGTCTTGGCTGGTTTAACAAAGACTGCTTACTGTGGCCTCCTGATGAAAACTGGGGTGGCAATTATTCATTCTTTCTGTACTTCACAGAGACTGGCTTGCCAGCGGTTACGTACTACGTCTAGCCGGGCAGGCTCCAAACATCAACATAACAGTCTGCAACAACATTGTGCAGGCAGGGGTTCCTAAAAGGTTGTTACTTGCATGAATTGACAATTTATTTTATTCATTCTCAGACTCCCAATTCTGTACCGTTACAAGAGATTCTTTTCATAATATTGCCTTGCAACTCTTACCTATATATGTCTACAGGTATGTAACGGGGCAGAATGGGATGATAGGTTTAAATTTAATTGTGAATATGACGCAGTGTAGTTACCCGCACAAGGCCTCAATCTGTAACAATAGACATTCCTGAAGGGAATGCCCGTCTGTATGTTGGTCCAGAAAATTTGTCAACAAGCACTGCTAGCAGGTACTCTGGAATGCGAGAGAGCGCGGAAGTGCCCGTCTTTACAGTTGAACTATCACGCACACGGCTAGTCGAGCAGTTACAGTGGATGTACTATAAGCAGTGTTAAATATTTGCCGTGTCACGTGGTTCCTCTGAGAACCAATGGCAGACCAAGTTGTCGTGCCTGAAGCACGCCTGGCCATCTTGAAAACACAGTTGGCGTCTGTTGTCTCATAGCGGTGGCTCGCGGGTGGTTCAGCATAAAGGCTCGCGAGCCAAACTTGATTGAAACTTTAAAAAATATGTACTAAATATAGTAAAAAATAGTAAAAAAGGAGTGAAAACTACAATTAAAATGTAGTACAGTATAAACTACGAACAGTGAGAGAAATTTTAAATCAGTGAAAATATATTTCGGAACAAATGTGAACAAAAAACCGGACTGAGTTCGACACGTGCCTGAGGCGACCACAGGAAAGTAAAAAATTATATAAATCAACAATTGCTATTAAAATAACTCAAAATAAAAGTCATAAAAATGAAGAGATCTCTTAATTAAAAAAGGGGGGTAAACTGTGTGAAAGTGAGAGTGAGCAAATACTGGGTTGTCTTATAAAATAAGAGAAATATTTCATTTAATTATAATAAGTAAATATATTAGTTTTTTTATGTTACGTAAGAATTGGTAAAGAAATTTGAAAAAGGAAAAAGAGTAGTATAAAGAATGTTTAATAAAATTTGAATGAGTCAACCAATGCAGTGAGAGTAATTATTACGAAATTTAACCCTAAATCACTTATAGGTACGAGTTCACGTGAATACTCTGAGACCCGATAAAGGTAAGAGAGTGTGTATATTTATTAAATATTATTTTCTTATAATCTGTAAGTTCTCAACGGCGCCCCGAACTGGGACAGTTTGTACAAATTTTGTACAGACCATGTCTACTCGTGAATAAGTGATTTAGTGGTTGAGGCTAAGTGCGTAAAAAATTACGAAAAACGAGGTCATGGTAGAGTAGGTTATACGTGAGTAATACCTATACTGTTGAATAATACTTAATGAACGTAAAATAAGGATTGTAAAATATATGATAATTCTATAATTTAAAAATGGCAGGAAATAATGAAAATAATGTAAGCGAAATAATTAATTTTAATGAATCAGCTATCATGAGTGACCTAGGAGTTCAACTCCGAATGTGGGTCAAGAAAATAAAATAAAAGAATTAAGTATTACAGACGAATCAAACGTCACAGATGATTCGGGGATTCAAATAACCCCAAAATTAACTAAGGAAAGTAATCAACCTGAAACTAATATGATGAAATATTTATGTAGCACGCTGTGCAGTTTAAATAATAAATTTGATAAATTAAGCGGTGATGTTAGTGAATTGAAAGAACACAATAAAGGAGTAAAGAGTAGTTTCGAAGTACAGAATAACAAATTTGATGAGTTAAAAAGTGAAATACATGAACAAAAAATAAAATGTGAAAGGAATTTCAATGAATTAAAAAAGCAAAATAGTGAATTAAAAACGATATTAATGAAATCAATAAAAATGTTGAGAAAACCAATGAGATATTTTCCAGTAAATTTAACGGATTAGAACAGAGTATTGAGAGAATGGGAGTGTGGGAAATAAATACAGGTAAGTGCAATGGAAACGAAAATAATGAAGAAATCGATAAGTCTAAGAAATGTGGTTAATAGAAACGAAAATAACAGAGATATATGTGTTAATAGTAATGGTGTTAGTTTAAATGCAAAACAGGTGATGGTAGACAAGGTGAGTAATAATGATGATTCTAATAATGAGTTAACAAGTGATAGCAAAATAAAGAGTGATGACGATGATATAATTAAAAATGCGGTGTTAGAGAATAAGGTTGTGAATATTGGGAGTGATGATGAAGTTTTAGTGGGAGTAGAATTTAATAATGGAATGGTAGTGAGTATTGATAAGTTAGAGAGAGAGAGTTTACAGGTAGAGGGATTGCAGAGGGTAAATTTTCCCCAGGTTTATTGTGAACCAAGGTGTTTACAAATGTTGTTGTTGGAGGGCAAGAGTCCCTTAGTATTGGAAGACATGAGGTCTTCAAATTGTTCCCTGATTTTTTGTGATGATTCAGTACCCTCTGTATAGTGGGATGGTAGAGAAAGTGTGATATGGCGTTATGGTGAGAGATATTTAGAGAGAGAGAGAGAGAGAGAGAGAGAGAGAGAGAGAGAGAGTTGTGTGTAGATAGGGAAATAGAGTTGTTTACGTTAAGTAGGAGTTATAAAGAGTTGAAAGAGAGGTTGGAATTGAAGAAAATAGACGATATTGTCGACACCTTGTGAAATAAAGATTGATGTTTATTTAGATGATACCGTTGTAGATAATAAACACTTACCTTATGAAGTGATGGATATAGTGGAGAAAGATGATAAAATAACTTACCTTATGTTAACCAAAAATACTGATAGAGACATAACGAAAATTACCAAGGTAGATGGGTTTTATGAATTAATAGGCAATAAGGTTGTCAAATACTATGTTGATATAATTAATGATAATGGTCGTTACAATAATAATTATAATGTAAGGAGTGTAATTAAAGATGATAATTGTTATGTAAAAGTAAGACTAATATATGATGATGGGGGTTAGAAACAGTGAAGGAACATTTTAAATATTTTAGTTTATGGTGATGACCTGGCTAGATTATGTAATGAGGTGTGGTAAACAAGAGAAATAATGACAAGAAATTGTAAATAAATTTATAGTGAAATTAATTGTGTTTGTGTTGTAAAATGTGTTTTAGGTAAACAATGTGTGTATGTAGTAGAAATTGATTTAATAATAATAATAATAATAATAATAATATTTTAGCAGACTAAATAAATAATGAGAGTTTGTAATAAATGAATTGTAATTGTTTTGGAAGAAGGTAATTAAAGTAATGTTGTGTTTAAATAACTGATTGAATTACAGTAGATTGTAGATGAATTAATTAATTTAAATGTGGTAGAAATGAGTGTTGCTAATGAATTTAAATGATTTGTATAAGATTTAAACTTGAGAATAAATAGTAAGTGAATAAATGTAAAATGGGTTTAGTTGTGGAATCATATTGTTGTTATAATGCTTCAGAAGATACATGGAGTTATGTATGATATATTTGTTGTAATGAATGTTTATAATTTTGTGTCTATGACAGGAATCATGTGTTTATTCAATCGAGTGATATAATGTAAGTATGAAGTCTATAATGCAATTTAAATAGAGTAAAATGTTTAAGGTTTGAATAATAAGCTTAAAATGAGTTTCAAAGGTTTTAAATTAAATTATGAAATTAATTTGAGGTAGTTACGAGTTTTCTAGTGTAATTTTCAATGGTCATATTAATGTAAAATGTTGTAAAAGATAGAGTTTGGGTGATAATTATTTCAATAAGGCAGTTAGTTAAGTCAGTCAGAGTTAATTTTAAATGGGTGTTAGACAAAATAAGAATTTCTGGAATAAAAATAATACAGAAACGGGTCAGTAGTAGGGACACAATAGCGAGAGTGCATGTATGTAGAGAAAGGGAGAGTGATGTAAATGGAGAGTAAATAAGTGGTGGTAAAATTTTGTAGTGAGGGTGGAGGTGTAAGGAGTCCTCAACGCAAGGCGTTATGGCAGGAGGAATATTTTAAAATGAGCATTGGCGGAGTTACCTGGAAGAGGCCAGGAACTAATAAGGGAATGCCAGGAACTAATAAGGGAATGAGTATACGGGAAGGGAACACACATCCTAGGTACAAAGAGGGTATATAATTGGAGAATAATTTAAGTAGAGGTAGAGAATTAATGGAGGTAAATATTTTGAGATTGGTGTCATACTATATAAATCCGTTAGTGGTTGTTAGAAGGAAGAAGGGGGGAAGGTTATATCTCAATGCCCCCATTCAATAAATCAAATCATGGTGAATGACAGAAAATCGCCCAAACTAATTAGGGATGAAAATGTTAAACAGAAATTCATAGTGTAAATGTAATAATAAATGAAATGTGATGTAAAATGAATGTTGATAATAAATTTGAATTTTTGGGGAATCTAATGGTAGTAAATGATAACTAATTAAAGGTTGATATAAAAAGAGTTAATAGAAAGTTCAAGTTGTAATGTTTATAATTTTCTATACAAATTATTTAAAGGTGAATTGTTTAGTTAAATGTAGCAATGTTAACGTTCAAGGTTAATGTTTATTATGTTATTGTGCAAGATTAATGGGTGATTTTGGGGGGGTTGTTAGTTGTCAACAGATGAGAAAGTAAATTGTGGAATGTGGTGTTAGTAAATGAAGAAGGACATAAGTTTAGCTATAAGTTAGGCTATTGCAGTGGCGGCATGTGTCACTGTAGATAGCGGTAAGTGTTGATGAGTAACATCAAAGCATGTTACCATCATCGGAGGCCTAAATAGGGCGTAAAATACACTGTACAACTTATATAATATTATATTATATGTGAATTTAATACGTACAGTGTATAGAGAAATGATGAAGTAAAAACATGCCAATGACAAGATTTCCCCGCCTTTTCAGGCGATTACTGTTTCACCAGCACTAATCGTGGTTTTGGAAGACAATCAGCTGTGGGCAGAAATTGTAAAACTGACCATGGTTGGTTGCCTTGAAAATTGGTGTGAACTTGAAATTAACGGGGGGGGGTGACTCAAGGGGAAATCCCCGGAACTATGGAACAGCGGCTATCACTTTGTTTGCGTGGGAACAAATAAAAGGGTGACAGACCCGTCTTAAGGTTGTGACTATGTAATCAGGTATTATATCTGAATTTTAAAATGTAAGGCCGAAGCAAGGACAGGAGATGCCAAAATTCCTCCCTAACTTCAGTCCTTGTGGAAGCAACTGGGCGCTACAGTCTAGAGTGGGCCATAGTGTGTGTGGAAGGAGGTTACTAAGGGTAGTAATGCATTAGTAAATATGAAGATGAATTGGCTTCACTTTCTTGACTAGTTCGGCTGTTTGTTGCTTTCTTTCTTCATTATATTCCTCTACCCTTTTGCCAAGAGTCTCATTGATACTTTCAATTTTCTCATCAATTTGTTTTAAATCTCCCTTTTGTCCATCGATAATTTCTCTCAACTCTTTGTTGGAACTCTCAATTTTCTCATTTATTTTCCTAAAGTCTTCCTTAGTACTCTTATTTGTACTATCTATTTTCTCGTTTATTTGTCTTAAACTTTCCTCATTTCGGTCAAACTTTTCGTTTTGTTTTCTAAAATTTTCATTAGTTTCTTCTTTATTCTTGTCAAATCTTTCCTCCATTTGTTTTATTAAATTTTCACTCAAAGCCTCGTTTTGTTTCCTGGAGCTTTCATGAGTACTGTTTATTTTTTCCTCCTGTTTCCTAAAGTTTTCATTAATTTCTTCTTTATTCTTGTCCAATTTTTCATTTATACTGCTCATCATTTCCATTAATTTATTCCAATCCAGTCCTCCTCTGGCTTCCTCCTTGTCACCCGCCTGTTGTTCCATTTCGGTGTCCGGTACTGTTTCAGTTTCTTCTTCCCGTCTACCTTCTCCCGTTTCTTGGTCCTTTGCCAACCTTTTCGATACTCCTCTTTATGCATTTCCGTTTTTCTGACAGTTGCCAGCTGAAATTAGGTTTCCCGTATCGTTAATAATTACGTTAGGATCGGTAATGTTCCCTAACTTCAGCCTCACTGGTTGGACGCCATCCGTTATTTAACAGTATGTGTTACGAGTGTTGATAAGATGAGACAAATTGTGTACTCGTCTTATTTAATTACGCCCCACTGTTGTAGGCGCCATCTGTTATGTAACAGTGTATTTGTGGGTTTTATTTTATTTGTTTTAATAGAGTTCAGTAGTGCAAATTGACCCCACTTTTGTCAAAACGGATCTGTTTCCGCAATCGATTGTCCTCGAGTGCCCTGTTCTTTTTCCAAATACTTTGGTCCGTTTGCTGCTCACTCTCCTGTTGAATTACCTGTAATTGTCCTGTAAACTTTCAAATTTTCTACAATGACAACTCCTTTGATCCCAAATAATAATGTTTATTTTTGTTTAAGTTATTTAGAGAAAATGAACAGTCGACTTATGTCGAAACAAATATTGGTCGGGTCGACTCTAGCGCTCAATTCGACTTTTACACTAACAAGTTTCAATAAACAAATTATTTATAATAATATATTAAATCTCAGGGTTTAAGGGTTCTTTGAGACTGTCATTGAATTCAGAGAATACATACAAAAATACAATATATTATAAAGGTAAGTAAAATTTTAAAATCTTAATACTATATTTTATTATTTTTCGTCGCTAGGCAACGAAACTGTATTGGCAAGATGGCCGCTGAAACGGCTAACCTCATGTTGTTACAAATTATTTTAAAATAAATGTTTTAGTGTTCAACTGTTTTAGGTTTTAAGGTTTTCCTTCGATAAATGATCACTGGTGTCTGTTCTGTAAGTGTGGATAGTGTCTACGATAGTGTTGTGTGATCGTACCTGTAGTGCGGCTATTAATCAGGCTTGGCGTCACTTACATAAGTAGTAAACGTTTGTTCGTTGTATGTAGTCAGGATTTTCAGTGTTGTTTCATTTAGTTTTTGGTGTACTTTAATTATTTTCGTCTTCTTATCTTCCCCAGTGTTTATAGCTTCTGTTGGTAATTATTTTCTATCGCCAATGGTCCAAAAAAACATTACTATTATTTAATTAAAATTTTCTTCATTAGAGCTCATCTGCCCTCTGCAATGGTTAACAATACAATTCTAAATTCCTGCTTTTCCATCAACGGTTTCGTGCCCTCACAATACTGGCCTGTGATTGGTCAAAACTGAGAGTTCATAAGGTCACATGATCAGTTTACAAGATTTAAATGTTCATTTGCCTATAAGAAAATACTCCTTTTTTATCTGTAAGTCTCCTAAAATTTAAAGTACATCATGTTTTTCTTTATGTAATTGTGAATATTTTGATACCTTATTTTATATAAATTGTTTATTATAAAGGGTGGTTTCCCACCTTACAAAATTTCTAACTTTGGGCCTACACTTTTAGTTTACTGATAATATTTCTTTTATGTTGAATTTGTGGCTTAGGCCATTAGTGGTCTTCTAATATTATTTTATAATTTACATTTACTATTGCTTAATCTCTGATGCTGAACCTTTTTTCTGATTTTAACTATTTACTAAACGAGTCTGGACCCTTAACATTATTTGAACAATGGTTACAATAAAATCCTTTAACATATTATTTAATATATTGCCTCTATGGCCTAATTTACAATTATAAAATGATAAATAATATACTTAATGTTAAAATAATAATTTAATAAGAACAATGACTTGCTAAGAACATGGTTTATGGATGTTACTCATAAGCCATGGCATAAAATATAATCATCTTAACTCTATTATAAACTCCCATCACAACTCTCTATTAATATGGTTCTTGGGTTTTCTTTTTACATAAAAGTACTTAACCCACACCTTTTCCATTTCCCCCTCACTGACACTTTTAGTTTGGGAATATCACTTGTACATCACTATATAATATCAGGGATCACTAACTTTATTCCCCACTCTTTCACGTTTACTTAATTACACAAAGGTTTGTATGTATATTATAATACTTACTATAATACATTTTAATTAGTTATTTTATTATTTGCATTGTATTTTTTCTCTTATCATTTATATTGGACAGTCATTTTTTCTGTAACTACAGGTTGTTTATTTTTATTTGGTTTATGTGGATAGCATAGGCGACTTTGCCTACTATCATACCTACTGAATTGATCCGTTTTGGTTTTGGGATGGGGCTACTATTATGTCGCATTACATATGCTCCTCCACCAAAACATGTTTATTTTTCTTAGCTGAAGGTCTATGGAAAATTAACTGTTAATCTCCTGTTTCTTACATCATTCAAAATATTTCTTCATTTTGGACACATTGTATGTGCCCTTCACTTTGTTATTGCTTGGATTGGCTAAAACATAGGTGTTATTACTGTTGTCTTTGATTACCACAAATGGTCCATGGTATAGCAGCAGAAGTTTTTTCATTACACCTTCCGTTCCACTGGGCTGCTGTCTATTTCGTACAAGCACTCTTTCTCCGACTACAAATCTGAGTTCTGGTATCCCACTATTTCTTCGCTTATTTCTCCTCAGCGGTATCTTGTTTCCAATTCTATGGTATACTTGTGTAATATCCAATTCTTCTTCAGGCATCTCGGGGAACGTAATTAATTGAGTGAGCTCACACGGTGGTGGTCTTGAAAAACATCATCTGATATGGGCTGAGTCCCAGCGTCTCATGGTATGCTATATTTAAAAATAGTTCGGTATTGGTCACGTGCTCGCTCCAACTTTTATGATTGCTGTGGCAATAGGTCCTGAGAATGCGGCCCACTTCTCGCAATATTCTTTCTGCAGGGTTGCTTGAAGGGTGATATATGGAGGTTTTGTAAGTTTTTATCTTTCTAGCTAATAACGCTTCTCTCCATCGCTTGCCTTTAAACTGGGTTCCATGGTCCGTTATCACTGATTCAGGGGTACCGACATCACTGGCGTACTTTTCCAGTACTATTCTGACAATGACTTTAGTTGAGGCCTTGCTGATTGGATACAGCTTGGTATACTTGGAGAAATGGTCCCATATTATTACAATATATTTGTATCGGTGTCTGCCACCGCTTCTTGGAAAAGGTCCGCAAATGTCGAGGAACACCTTCTCTAATCTTCTGTTCGACGTAATGGTCATGAACTCTCCTTCCTTCTTGGCATTGTTTACCTTCACTTTTTGGCATATCGCACATTTCTTCACTATCATCCTTACCTTTTTGTTCATCCCCTTCATGTACAAGTGTTCTTCTAACGCCTTGACTACTTTGGTTGGCCCCATGTGCCCATACATCTGGTGATAATTATTCACTATTGATTGTTCTAGTGACTTTGGTACACTTAACTTCCATCGATTAATTTTAATTCTTGGTTTCGTGAAGACTAGCCCATCATGAAGTTGATGGTATGCTGTTACTATAGGGTCGTTATTTTCAATGCGTATTATAATTCTAGCCAGTTTTTGGTCTAATGCTTGTTCTTCTCTGATAGTGCTTAAAGTGTTTGCACTTAATTCTTCTCTGCCTGCTAATGAATAATATACCTTGCCAATATCCTCTGTCAGGTTCGAAAGTTCCCTTTTCTAAATTTATCCTTGACAAGGCGTCCGCAACCACATTCTTTTTCCCCGGTACATACTCCCAGGTGATGTTATACTCCTGTAGAGCCAGGACCCAACGAGCTAGCCTCCCATGGCTCAATTTACATCTATGCAGAAACGATATTGATTTGTGATCAGATCTTACTGTGACCGGGTATCCCAAGATGTAAGTGCGAAATTTGTTGCAAGCGAATACTACGCTTAGAAGTTCTTTTTCTGTAACATTATAGTTACGTACGCAGTGGTTTAGTATTCGACTGGTAAAACTTACAACCCGGTGATCTCCTTCACTATCTTGTTGATAGAGTTCTGCACCTAAACTTGTATCACTTGCATCGCAATTAATGTAGAACCCGTTTTCGAAATTGGGATGATGTATCATGACTACTTCTAAGAATTTTTTCTTGATTAGATTGAAAGTTATGTCATCTTCACTACTCCATTTCCATTTGTACTTGGACGATAGCAGATGTTTGAAACGGGATGTTAACTCAAGAGTAATTCTTTCAGAATTTTCTGTAATAGTTACAGACCCCTAGGAAGGACTGTAACTGCCTGATGTTCTTAGGTTTGGGGAACTTCTGAATGGCTTCCATCTTCTCTGGAGCTGTGGTTATGCCTGTTTCTGAGAGTACAAATCCTAAAAATTGTAATTGGTTAGTCAATAATTTTGATTTTCCAATTTTTAGTGTGATATTGTTGGTAGCTAGCCTTTGTAGAACCATCTCTACACGTTCACAATGCTCTTCCCATGTGGTGGACGTAATCAACAAATCATCTACATACACCGTGGCGAACTCTAGTACCTCTCTTCCTAATATCTGGTCCATGACCTTGACAAAAACAGCAACAGAATTTACCAGACCAAATGGTAATCTTTTAAACTGATAGTTGCGACCATCAAAAATAAATGCAACATACCTCCGGCTGTTGGGGTGTAGCTCAACTTGCCAATACCCGCATACGGTGTCGAGGATGCTCATGAACTTGCAGCCTTCAAATTTCTTCATAATTTCCTCTGTTTCACCCGGTGATGTTCTATCGTTCACAATATTCCTGTTTATCTCCCTGGCATCTAGACACAACCTGACCGCCCCATCCTTCTTCTGCACAGCGACAATTGGACTGGTGTACGGTGACGAACTGGTTTCAATAATGTCTTGTTCCAACATTCTGTGTATCTCTTTTCTGACTGCTGATTTATGTGATTGAGCAATGGGGTAGGATTTTTTTATTAAATTTTATTGGGTTGTGGAATTCTAATTCACAAACAAAGTTCTTCACCTTCCCAGGTAGATCTGAGAAAGTGTTTCTGTATTTCTTGTACACATTTACCAACCGTTCCTTTTGTTCTAGTGTAATTTTTCTCCTCTGGTGACTTGGAATGAGTATATTTCGTTCAATTTTTTGTTCCATTCTTTATTTTCAGGATATGTTGATCTTTGAAGTGGTGTCCTAAACTCCTCCCTCTCATCTTGGATCAAGGTGAATGAATGTCTATTGTGTGTGGCACTATTCTGGCCTAAAATTTCACCTGACCATTCACCCTGTTCGTTGATCAGTGTTATTTTCTCACTGCCAGTGTCAATAATTGCTGAGTGGTGCCTTAAAGCATCGCACCCAATCATAACCTTAAACGGTAACCCTTGGGCCACCAGGAACACCACTTGGATCACCTTTCCGTTGCTCGATACATCTATTTGTACCTGTTGTCTTACTGACTTGTTCATTTTGCCAGTAGCACCTACTATCACCATATTATTAATTGGTAGGGTTGGTATTGGTTCTTTACGTATTGTTTTAATTCTATTAAACTCCATCTTGTCAATGAGCGATACATTCGCTCCTGTATCAATTATAATTTCAGTTGCTACCTCTTGCAATTCAGCATTGATAAAAATTATTTGATTGTTATCTTTCTTTTCTGAGTATTGTCCTTCCATAAGGTCATTTCTTATGTTCCTTAAATAATAGTTTTCATTGATCATCTTGACTTTATTTCTTGTAATATCTTTGTTTGTTCACCTGTCCAATTCTCGCAGTGTTGGGCCGGTCATAGTTCTCACTGCTGTGTCTAGTTTTCCACCCTGTCTACTTGCTGATTACTTGTTGTGGTTTCTCCAAGGTTTCTTGGAGAACGATCTCGAGAGCTTCCCCTCCTGGGTTGGTTTCCTTCCTCTTCATCTCTTCTATTGCTATTATTCGGATACCTCTGGTCATTGTTGATATTGCGTCTCCATTCTCGGTTTCCGCCACTATTGTTATTATTATTTTGGCTGCGGCCATTATTTTGGTTGCGGCTATTGTAATTGCCTTGGTTATTTCTATAATTATTATTATTATAGCCATTATCACTATTTCGATTATTATTGTTATTGTCATAGTTCCCATTTCGGGGCTGGTTCGACCTTGGTTGTTGGTCTCTACCGTTATCTCCCCTGTCCATCTGTGATTGGTCATACTGCCTCCTTGATTTTCTATAATAATCTTGGTGTTCATAACTCCCAAGCAGTCTTTCCATATCAGCTATGGTCTTGATCTGGCTGCATAGTGTGGCTTGGACAATCCCCTCATCAAAGTGGTGTGCCATTTTGCTAATTAAGCATTCTTCAGGAATCTTTGGTTCTAAATTGCGTGCTACACACACCTTCCTGAGAAAGTAGGCTGTCGGTGACTGGTAATTGGTGGCGTTGTACCTTCCATGGCAGAGATTATCTCTGATTATATTCTGTACTAACTCTGACCAGTATTTTATTCTGAAGGTTTGTTTGAACCCCTCATACGTCATTATTTCATTTCTGACGGCCGACCACCAGTTGTCGGTTATCTCCTTGAAACTGTCATCCAGTAGATTCTTAATCATTGTCCATGGTTCTCTTTGGTTCTCTGTAGACATTCGTCCACCCACTCTAGGAATTCCACTGGGTTCATGCGATAATTTTTAAAGTTTATATTCTCTCTGTTGTCCAGCATATTATGTTGAACACTGCAGGCTGGTCTTTAGCTCACTCTGTCGAGATCTTCTCTCAGGTTCTTCAATTGCACTTCCTGGATGTTATCAATTCTTCCCGTACTATCATTCATTTGGCTTTGAAATGAAGCGACAAAAAATAATAAAATATAGTATTACGATTTTAAAATTTTACTTACCTTTGTAATGTATTGTATTTTTGTACGTATTCTCTGAATTCAATGACAGTCTCAAAGAACCCTTAAACCCTGAGATATAATATATTATTATAAATAATTTGTTTATTGAAACTTGTTAGTGTAAAAGTCGAATTGAGCGCTAGAGTCGACCCAACCAATATTTGTTTCGACATAAGTCGACTGTTCATTTTCTCTAAATAACTTAAACAAAAATAAACATTGTTATTTGGGATCAAAGCAGTTGTCATTGTAGAAAATTTGAAAGTTTACAGGACAATTACAGGTAATTCAACAGGAGAGTGAGCAGCGAATGGACCAAAGTATTTGGAAAAACAACGGGGCACTCGAGGACTATCGATTGCGGAAACAGATCCGTTTTGACACAAGTGGGGTCAATTTGCACTACTGAACTCTATTAAAACAAATAAAATAAAACCCACAAATACACTGTTACATAACAGATGGCGCCTACAACAGTGGGGCGTAATTAAATAAGACGAGTACACAATTTTTCTCGTCTTATCAACACTCGTAACACATACTGTTTAAATAACAATACGACGCAGTGTAGTTACCCACACAAGGCCTCAATCTGTAACAATAGACATTCCTGAAGGGAATGCCCGTCTGTATGTTGGTCCAGAAAATTTGTCAACAAGCACTGCTAGCAGGTACTCTGGAATGTGAGAGAGCGCGGAAGTGCCCGTCTTTACAGTTGAATTATCATGTACACGGCTAGTCGAGCAGTTACAGTGGATGTACTATAAGCAGTGTTAAATATTTGCCGTGTCACGTGGTCCCTCTGGGAACCAATGGCAGACCAAGTTGCCGTGCCTGAAGCACGCCTGGCCATCTTGAAAACACAGTTGGCGTCTGTTGTCTCATAGCGGCGGCTCGCGGGCGGTTCAGCATAAAGGCTCGCGAGCCAAACTTTATTGAAACTTTAAAAAATATGTACTAAATATAGTAAAAAATAGTAAAAAAGGAGTGAAAACTACAATTAAAATGTAGTACAGTGTAAACTACGAACAGTGAGAGAAATTTTAATCAGTGAAAACATATTTCGGAACAAATGTGAACAAAAAACCGGACTGAGTTCGACACGTGCCTGAGGCGACCACAGGAAAGTAAAAAATTATATAAATCAACAATTGCTATTAAAATAACTCAAAATAAAAGTCATAAAAATGAAGAGATCTCTTAGTTAAAAAAGGGGGGTAAACTGTGTGAAAGTGAGAGTGAGCAAATACTTGGGTTGTCTTATAAAATAAAGAGAAATATTTCATTTAATTATAATAAGTAAATATATTAGTTTTTTTATGTTACGTAAGAATTGGTAAAGAAATTTGAAAAAGGAAAAAGAGTAGTATAAAGAATGTTTAATAAAATTTGAATGAGTCAACCAATGCAGTGAGAGTAATTATTACGAAATTTAACCCTAAATCACTTATAGGTACGAGTTCACATGAAGACTCTGAGACCCGATAAAGGTAAGGGAGTGTGTATATTTATTAAATATTATTTTCTTATAATCTGTAAGTTCGCACGTATACTAGGGACCCTATATTATAAGTTTACTAGCCTACTGGTATTACTATACTAGAATATGCAGTTTTGCAAAATAAGCAAAAAATTGTAAAAAAAATCTGTTGGAAGTATAATACTCACGGAGTTATGTATAACCCATCCCCACATACACGCAAGTAGTAAATGAGAATGTGTAAAGTAAAACCATAATTAGTCATACAGTTCATCCGTAATTCATCCATAAAGTTCACTCATGATTTTTACCATAAAGTTTACTCATGGTTTCACGTAAAGTGAAAAAGTACTCCACAAAAATTTCTAAATCCAAAATTATGGACCACAAAAAGTTTCCAAATGCACAATTTAGTCTCAAAAACTGTAAAAAAAACCCTCTTCCACTTACCATTTGTACACCTTCCACCCAAAAATTTTGTGGTTGAAAAAAAAATTAGCAAAAATGCATTGCACTGCCATGTATGATGGAGGTCACAGCTGATAATTCCATGCCACACTGTACATAAAAAAATGTTTTCTTTGTTGTATTGATTACTCAGAGAAATGCACCCATCCCCTCCCACACTTTGCTGTTTCCTTTTATTCTCTTTAGTTTTGTCTAATTCTCTTGTTCATTTCCTTGTTCAGCGGCACGAAATGTTAACAGTAAAAACTACTTCAATTATATTACTGCACTAACTATTGTAAATTAAAAATTAATAAATTATTATTCTAGAGATTGATATGACTACTCAAAATGTTTTAATATGGTAATTTCTGCACATAATATACTGGCACATTCAAAATTAAGAAAACTCCAACAAGGAGACTTGAAAAAACACAATAACACTCAAGTTCTTGCACGCAAAAATTTGTATATTAAACATGTTGTGCTACACACACACACACACACACACACGCACGCACACACACACACACACACACACGCACGCACGCACGCACGCACGCACGCACACCTCACAACATAAGTCAATAATGTTAATAATAATAATGGGGAATAAAGAGTTAACAATGACTCTGCATGCTAATTCCAATTTAAAGGAGTCACTAAGAACACTTAAAATAATAACAATTTTTTTTTTAATACAACATACTTGGCATAACTGTCCAGATGGTACTGAATCATATCACCAAACTGTTTCAGTATGTGCCCTGGAAAATCAGAAGTGATCAGACTCTTTGCAACTTTCAAGTATGTGCGATCAGCTGACAGTAGGCTTGTAAGTACAGCGTGGAACCTTGAGAGAACAATCAGTAAAACAAATACAAAACTCATGATTTATGTTGTTTTCTACCACATAAACAAGTAATAATAATACTAAATAATGTGTAAATAATAAAGTAAAGGGAAATTTTATTACCCTCCCGATCAGGCACAAGGCAGCACCAACTGCTTTGTTATAACACATAACATCACGTGTCATAAGACCTCCTATTCATTAGAGGTATTGTTTCCTTATTAGAAGTGTACAGTTGTGTTTAGAAGTCAATTTAAAATGAATGCTCCATTGCCCAACTCCATGAAGGAAGAAGTGCAAGCAATTATACATTTTATGTACTTAGAAAGGATAAAAGTGTAATCTTAGAATGCATCAGCAACATGGAAAGAGTTTTTTGGGTGGCAGCAAGATCTGTGAGTAGACTGACAGCTTTAAAAGCTGTTGGATTTGCCTCCACAATGAACTACAGAAAGGTAGGCCTTCCACAACAAAGACCAATGACACTATCAAGGTTGTTAAACAACGTTCATTTCATATTCAAATCTAAAACAGTAATCAGTTAAAAACTACTGTGAGCTACTGCAGTTATCGAAGTCATAAATAAAGACTGAAAAACGCGGTAGACTTTCAAAAGGCATGGTTTTGGTTCAGAAAATGCTCGACTGCACACAGACAACTAAACAATCATTTGTCTTCAGGATCTTGGTTCTGAGGTGGTAGACTACCCATCATATAGTCCTGACTTGTGGGATGGAATTTTCAAAGTGGCTTTCATCTTTTTAGAACAATGGAAGGTGAGTTGCATGGAAAACATGTTTGTCCAGGTAAAGAGGTCAACAGAAATGGGATGTGCATGAGACTGAAAAGTTTCTTGCAGGAAGGAATTCAAAAGCTCGTGAAAAGATGAACCAAGTGCACAAGAGTAGAAAGATATTTTGTAGAAAAATAACGTATGTTTCACTTATGTACATGTAGCTGCAAATAAAAATAATTTTATTTTATTTCCCTTTACTTTTTTATTTATCCTCACATTTAAGACTTAGGAAATATTAAATACACATAAAAAACTATTTGAAAAACTAAAACCAGACAACAAAAACTAATTTTTAAACAAGGAAATTTAAAACTTGAGATACATACGAGAGCCGTTTTTTAAGTAAGAACCATTTTGCTACATAGCCCAGAAAACTTTATTGATAAATTAAATTACAAATGGAAAAATAAACTACAACATTACTCTATTTTTCTACGTGGTCACCATTAAGATCCAAACATTTTTTCAGATGTGGGACTAGCTTATTTATAGTCCCATCAAAGAAATCTACCACCTGTCTGTTCAATCAAGTAGTGACAGTTTGTTTCAATTCATCATCGACAGCCATTCACTTCCCTCCTAAAAATTCCTTCAACTTTAGGAAAAGATGGAAGTCCGAAGGTGCAATATCAGGACTATAAGGCAGGTGATGAAGCTTTTCCTATTCAAACTGGTCCAGTAGCACTATTGTTCTTGCCACAGTGTGTAACCGAACATTGTCATGAAGGAAGTAGATGCCACTTGAAAGCAATCCACAGTGGCAGTTTGAATGGTCCGCCGAAGCTTGATGAGTGTTTCACAATAGACCTCCACATTTATTGTCATTTCTTGTGGAAAGAAGCCAATGACGCCTTTCCGATCCCAGAAGGCTGTAGCCATGATTTTTCAGGCCGATAGAGTCTGTTTGAATTTTCGTGATTTCGACGGTGATCGGGATTGATGCCACTAAGAGGATTGTCGTTTGGTCTCTGGTGTATAGTGACAGATCCAGGTTTCATCTCCAGTCACAATATGGTACAAAAACTTGTCGCCAACGTTGTGATACTGCTCCAAAAAGTCAAAGAATGGGCCATATGCTTCTTCTTGTGCTCTTCTGTAAGCATTTTTGGTAGCCATCGTGCACAAATCTTTTTGTAGTGAAGCTTGCCATTAACAATGTCGTAAATGACAGATCGTGATATGTGAAGAAATGACATCTTGACATCTTGTCATCTCGTCATTAATGAATCGTCTGTTTTCATTAATACAGTTGTCGACTTTTTTATCAAATCTTCACTGACAGAAGGTTGTGAAGATGGGTCCTCGTCGTGGACACTGGTCCTTCCTTCATTGAGTAACCTTCACTTACCCATATTTCCATCGTTCATGACATTGTCCCCATACACTTCTATGAGCTGCCAATGAGTTTCAGCAGGACGAACATTTTTTTCATTCATAAATCTAATCACAGCAAGCAGCATTTCACAATTGGCAGGATTGTCGATCAACACTGTGGTGAACAATGCTGCATAACCAAACACCTAACACACGCAGACACTTGAAACTTAATGGCTGCATAGTGTGGGGCCTGCCGACCGCTCATGACCTTACCACTACTGCCACCATCAGCCTGCACGATCAAGATGTGCAAACGGTTCTTACTTAAAAAGTTAGCCTTCTCTCTCTCTATATATATATTGTTATAACACAAATAAGCCACCCCAGTACCAGGGATAAAAAAGATAATTCTTAAAGTAAATATCGGTATGGAGAACCATACATGACTTCCATATTCTAAGATTTATATTTAAAATCATTTTCAGCCAAACAGCCAGGCTGTGTCTTACCTGCCTTTTTATTGCTGTATTAAATGAAAAATATTATATTACATTAAAATGAAAAAATTATAATTTTATTGCCTGGCAACAAAATTATTTTATTTTTAACAATTACCATTGTTTCAAAAAGTTTAAATAAATTTTCAAGTACTTTACTCTTGTTAAAACGTAAAAGGTTGCAGGTAAACTACCCCTTCCCCTTAACCGATCTTCACCAAAATCGAAAGTCATTGAGACCTCTACAATTCAGGGATGTATGCAAAAAATTATTTGATTCTGTTTGAATTTGCGGCTGTTATCGTTTGCCATAGAAAATACGCTTGATAAAAAAACGTTGCAGGTAAACTACCCCTTCCCCTTAACCGATCTTCACCAAAAACAATAGGTCTTGAGTACTCTACAAATCAGGGCTGTATGCAAAACATTATTTGATTCTGTTTGAATTTGCGGCTGTTATCGTTTGCCATAGAAAATAAAACGTAAAAGGTTGCAGGTAAACTACCCCTTCCCCTTAACCGATCTTCACCAAAAACAATAGGTCTTGAGTACTCTACAAATCAGGACTGTATGCAAAACATTATTTGATTCTGTTTGAATTTGCGGCTGTTATCGTTTGCCATATAAAATACCCTTGTTAAAAAAACGTTGCAGGTAAACTACCCCTTTCCCTCAACCGATCTTCACCAAAAACAATAGGTCTTGAGAAATCTACAATTCAGGGCTGTATGCGAAACATTATTTGATTCTGTTTGAATTTGCGGCTGTTATCGTTTGCCAAAAAAAAAAAAATTCCCTTGATAAAAAAAACCGTTGCAGGTAAACTACCCATTCCCCTCAACCGATCTTCACCAAAAACAATAGGTCGCGAGTACTCTACAAATCAGGGCTGTATGCAAAAAATTATTTGATTCTGTTTGAATTTGCGGCAGTTGTCGTTTGCCATAGAAAATACGCATGATAAAAAACGTTGCTGGTAAACTACCCCTTCCCCTCAACCGATCTTCACCAAAAACAATAGGTCTTGAGTACTCTACAAATCAGGGCTGTATGCAGAAAATTATTTGATTCTGTTTGAATTTGCGGCTGTTATCGTTTGCCATAGAAAATACCCTTGTTAAAAAAACGTTGTAGGTAAACTACCCCTTTCCCTTAACCGATCTTCACCAAAAACAAAAGGTATTGAGAACTCTACAATTTAGGGCTGTATGCAAATAATCTTTTCATTCTGTTTGAATTTGCGGCTGTTATCGTTTGCCATAGGAAATACCCTTGTTAAAACATAAAACGTTACAGGTAAACTACCCCTTTCCCTTAACCGATCTTCACCAAAAACAATAGGTCTTGAGAACTCTACAATTCAGGGCTGTATGCGAAACATTATTTGATTCTGTTTGAATTTGCGGCTGTTATCGTTTGCCAAACAAACAAAATTTCCCTTGCTAAAAAAAAACCGTTGCAGGTAAACTACCCCTTTCCCTCAACCGATCTTCACCAAAAACAATAGGTCGCGAGAACTCTGCAAAACCGGGCTGTATGCAAAAAATTATTTGATTCTGTTTGAATTTGCGGCAGTTATCGTTTGCCATAGAAAAAAAATCTACAGACACAGACAGACAGACAGACAGACAGACAGACAGACAGACAGACACAGACAGACAGACAGACAGACAGACACACAGACACTTTTCGGAAAACGACTTTTTTTCATGTTTTGAGTGTAGTAGAATCAGAATCTGCAATAATCTAGAAGACGATTTTTTTTGCCATCACCATACTTCCATTCCTTAAGGAATATGGAAGTAAAAATACTTCATATAAAATAAAATGTTTAAAAAATGAATAAAATATAAATATTATGACACGACAAACGACGATATTACCCAACCCAAGTGATTGACCCAACAACAGAAACACAAAGAAGGGAACCACGAAACATACACAGAGACAAAAGGTGATTGACCAAACAATTAGGAACTAACAAAAGAAGATAAGAAACCAGAACTAAAGAAGAATCAAAGGAAGTGAACAAATTCCTACAACTATATAGAAATTAAACCAGAGAAGAAGAAGAAGAAGAAGAAGAAGAAGAAGAAGAAGAAGAAGAAGAAGAAGAAGAAGAAGAAGAAGAAGAAGAAGAAGAAGAAGAAGAAGAAGAAGAAGAAGAAGAAGAAGAAGAAGAAGAGACAGGTTGAACCCAAGGAGAAACTAACACCACATATAAAGGGGAGAAATGGTAGACTCAAAGATAGGATACTGCAAATAAACCCCAAATAATTATCCACTAATGAAACAAATAGTATTGTTGTAATTGAAATAACTTATATACCTATTTTAAAACAAAAGACAATTATAAAGTAACGTAGTGTAGAAAAGTACACTAACACAATTATTAAGGTTAGATTTAATGAAAGGTAAATAACCAAATGTCATTAATAATAAGAATTATGTTGTAAAGAAATAGTGAGAAATAATAGGAGAAATAAGTATAGGGATTACCCATTAAGTAACACTTAATACAAACAGTGAACCAAAATAAAGAGCAATAATGAAGGTGTAAATACCCTAAAAATAGTGAGTGTGTATCAGTGATAAACCTCTGTTAATTAAAGGTGAAGGTGATACGGGGAAATAGATATTTTAAGCAATAAAGATGTAATAATAAATACGAAAACACTTTATAAAGCATTGATAAACAGTCAATGATTTGAGTGATCTTGTGAACACTTATATAATTAAGAATAATTAAAAATAATATTTCAAATAAAGATAAGTAAAACATGTGATATTATTCAGGGAGAAAGCCCAGATAAAAACAATTGTATTAACATGGTATGGAGGAGCTAGCAATATTGAAATAAGATTTTGTTTTAAAATTAAGTATACAATGAATAAAACACCCCATGTTAAAAGGGGAAATAACCTTAATAAGTTTGCAAGAAGTGATGATGTTTATCACTCAAAGTAGTAACAAAAGAATGAAATTAATATTAAAACGAACAGTAACTAATAACTTATAAAGAATTGTTTGTTTCAATGTTATAAAGAGGATATGGCTGAAGGGAACTTGCAGTCCATAAGCCTAATTGTTATATTTTAAAATATGTATAATGAAAACTGTATTGAATAGTACTTAAAACACAAACAGAATCAAAACACAACACAAACAAACATGATAACAAAGTGAAGCCCATCAGGCTGACTTAAAATGTAATTTAAAAAGAAATAAACAAAATACCATCATGGCTACTTTTGGCTATGAAAACGTCTAACTGTCAGACATACACAAATGTCAATTGTAACAAATTCACAAGGAAATTTACTAATCTAAGACCAGTAAATGGCCAGTAATTATATGTAATTCATTTTAAAAGAGAAATGTTATTATGAAAGTTTAATTTAAGAGAGATATGTAATTAATCAAATGTCAAATATTTAGACTAAAGTTACTGTATAATAGAATATGACCTTATGAGGTATCATTTTAAACTTTGAAAGGAAAGAAATATAATAGTGATATTATTTATTACCCCAAAGGAACGATAAAGGAATAAAATCATTAAGAAAATACATAATAAATTTGAATAAAAATTCAAATCTCTTAACAATGCTTTTGAAAGAGGTCTTAACCAATCAAAGGGTTACTGTTACCATAGTAACGGGCCGTTGAATACTAATTTTCTGTTAAATTTATGAGACTTGAAGAAATGACGCGTGGGTAAGCGGCACGCAAAATTGTGATGACTGAAATTTTCAATTAAATAGTTAAAAAGACGTTCAGAAGATGACAATCAAAACCAAAGACGAATAGATGCAGAACTACCAAGATTAACGATGTCCTGGAACCAGATAACAATAAATTAATTAGCAGAAATCCCAAGACAAGATAGAAGAAGATGCCCGAAGCCTAAACCAGTCCAAAATTGCAGAATTTCCACTACCCCAGATGACTACATATCAACACTGTCTGAACTGATAAGTATACAATAAATTCCTTTCTCCCAGAAACCAAATTACTTTAAATATTTCTCAAACAATCAAAATTTCTCACTATTAAACAAATTTAATTTTCTTTCAAAGGTTTAATGCATAATCAACTTACGTAAAAACATTTTGTTAATTAAAATATAACCTCGCATTAGTGTGCGAACTTTGTAACAAACAATACGACACTACCGAACAATTTGTAAAAAACACATTATACTCTCTAAGTACGTATAAGGTATGGTAGTGTACTTTTTTAATGCAACCAACTTTTATGTCTTATTTTATAATCCAAAGGACCCCAGATTTTGAACAGATTAATATATTGTATGTAAACAATAGCCATCACAGCATCGAAATAATTTGTTTTAAAACCGATTTGCCAACCTTGAAATATTGGCATCTCATGTTCTAAGACGGAGCAATTTGTTATCAAACCATTTATAATCCTGTTGTCATATTAATTAATGACTGAATTTGTATTAAAATTACAGTACAGAGTATTACTATCGTTTTTATTTCATAGGACGTTGTAGAATATATGTGTGTTAGCAATTTTTATTCAGTAACCAACTAGCGCTCGTCACGAGTGGACAATACGGCAACCTGTATAGCGGCGGGAACCATTTGAATGCTCCAGCTGTCAACGCTAATAACACTTATCAACTTGTAATTTAACAATTTTAATTTTTTTGATATAAACAATTTGGCGCCACCTGGGATTCGCAACCCCTATGAATTAACAGGTAGGTTGTACTGGTAATTTTGACAACGCTACAGACTTCAGTAGTGACTACTATTATTGTAACGACCGGTGTGAGGCAAACACACCACATTAACACTAATACACATAATAAACAAGGGTAAACACATTTTAACAGGTATGCACCCGTTACTTCGTTACATATTGACGAACCCATCGCGGGGCTTTAAATAAAAAGGAAGTCCCGATTATTCGTTACATATTGGCGACCAGCAACGTGAGGCTGGAAAGGATAACTAGCGGCGGTTATGAATAGACACGGTATGGTTACGAGGCTCAAAGATAAGGAAGCATTAAACCAAGAAGAAATGGAAGAAGATGAGGAAATAGAAGTTGAGGAAACGATCGGAGAATTGTTGGAAGAGAATCCACAGGAGGACCAACTGGAAAATCCAAATCCACCTGAACCAGAACCGGAAGTGGAAGTAATGGTCGACAACCAACTTGAGAAACCAGTTCAGGACGATGAGAGAGAACAACGGGCTGGAGATCATGAAACAGCAAAGGGAGGTCCGAGCATGCAAGACCTGATGAATTTCATAGCAGAACTTTCAAGGGAAACAAATAAAAAATTAGAGTCAGACAAGGAAGAATTGAATAAAAAATTAGAGTCAGACAAGGAAGATTTGAATAAGAAATTAGAATCCTTACAAGAGGGTATGAAGGAAGAGAGAAGACAGGCAAGGAAGATTTGAATAAGAAATTAGAATTATTACAAGAGGGAAGGAAAGAAGACAGGGAATTCTGGAATAAAAAGCTGGACCAAAACAGTGAAGAATTGAAGAAGCAAATGAAGGTGATGCATGGAAGTCAGGAGGCATTGGAAAAGAAGAGTGAAGAGCTGAAGAAACAGATCAAGAAGGATCTGGAAATAGTAAATAAAAAGATGGAAAATAATAATTATATTCTCCAACGGAAAATCGAGGAAGAAAGTGAGAAAACCAAGGAGGAATGGAAGCAACAATTGGTCGAATGTCGAGAGGAGATCAGGCAAACGGTAACGGAGACCAACGAAACAGTGATACAAGTCCGGGAAGAATTGAACAATAAAATAAGCAATGTCGAGGAGGAAAGTAGATTGAGAGCGACCGAATTCTACCAAGTCGTTACAGAAGGATGCCAGAAGAACAAACAGGAGGTGGTTAAGAAACTGGAGGAGAGGCACCAAGAAATACAGATAGATGTAAACAATCGTATGGAGAAGGTATACACCGTCATCGATAAACTAGGCGGACTGACCAGAGAAAACAGAGAGAAAATCCAGGGGATCAGTATACGGGAGAAACAAATGCAAGAAGAGCTGGATGCACTAAGAGAGAAACCTTATAATAACACACAAATCATAACCAGCGAAAATCGAGAGATAATTAATTTCCGCAGCTACTGGAGGAACCCGATAGAATTCCTCAAACGGGTAGAAGAGCTACTAGAAAAAAATCGAGAAACTAGGTGGTCCAGTAAGAGAAGTATGATAGATGAAATGTTCCGAGACACCCATGACAACTGGTGGACGGCCACTCGACCCGAGATCAATGACACACAGGAGTTTAAGAGACAATTCCGGGAGAAATATTGGTCCGAGTCCACCCAGAATGTGGTCCGTAATGATATCAGCAATGGAAGATACGAGTCACAAGGAGGACACACTTTAACGTCCTACTTTTTGGGAAAAGTATGTTTAGCCCGAAATCTAGAACCCAAGATACCCGAGGAGTCTCTGGTAATACAGCTGGGTTATCATCACAAAGAAGCTATACAGAAGGCCAGGAGGCAAGGACAGATAAAAACAATTCAAGGAATGGCTAGTCTATTGGAGGACCTGGAGAATGATGGCCAATATCGAAAAAACCGGATCATGAATCAACGATACAACAAATGGAATGAGCATAATAATGCAACCAATTTCAATGTACCATACTATCATCCACAAAACAGCAACCGGAATAACTTGGGCCGAAACAATAATAATTATAATGAAGAACAGCCATTTAATAGAAGTACCCAGAATCATTCTCCGAATAATCAGCCAAGTAACAGAGGTCAACAAAACCATCGTCAAGGGAACCAAGATAACAACAGAAACATCCCACATAATAACCGACCAAATGATAGTTACAGAGGAGCTGAACCGGAACAACGCACCAATGGTCACCCCAACGACCATAACTACTACGGCAACCGGTACAATCCTAGTTACCAGTACAACCGGGGACCCGGGGGTAATCAAAATAGAAGCGATGGCAGACGTCAGGTAAATTTCATCAATGGGAGAAGGCAGAATAACCACAGAAGATATAACCCAAGCTGGCACCCAAACTCATGGTACCACGTGTCCAATCATGATAACAATCAACCATCAGTGAGTAGGAACAACGAACCACTTCGGGATGAAAACAACTAGCAACAAGGGCTGAACAACGAAACGAACGACCAGTCAAATAACCTGGCCGTCAGCCAACAACCACCTTTAAACTAAACAGGTCAGTGGAAAAATATAAACACCCTTCACATGACCAATCACTTGGACTGATACATCGAACAATGTCAAAAAATGAAACCAAAGTAATTACAATAATATACAACAATTATTTAAAGAATATTCGAGAGGAACTTCTCGAAGAAGAGGCCAAACAATTACAACAAAATGATAGTGAAATTGTTCATATAAAGGCGACAATAAACGGCACAATAACCATAATCATGGTGGATACGGGGTCTAATAACTCTCTAATCAACCAGCCTGAATTAGAACGAATTCAAGCTCACTCTCGAACATCAATCCCTACACTGCCAATAAACAATATAATCATCATTGGCGCAACTGGTAAATAGAACAAAACGGTGAGAAAACAAGTATCATTAGAGTTAGATAATCAAGAATCAACCATCCCTATTATATTTCTTGTGGCAAGTGGACTACCATTCAACATGCGTATAGGATGTGATGTATTAAGAAGGTATTCAGCAGCAATAAACCTGCAGAAGGGAGTCGTGTTGCTAACTTCGGAACAAGGAACCTGGTCCACAAACATTATAAATTGTATTCCTACTCCAATTGCTCTGAGTCCAGACCCAGGATTGAAGAGTTATTATTGTCAAAGGCGTGAACCGTCTATCACTATGGCCGAGGAAGAGGAAAGCAAAGCCTTGTGGAAACAGAAACTGGAAGAGATCAGAACCTTCCAAAGAGAACGGCCTCTACAGGAAATTAGTGAGCAACAGTCTAAAAAACTAATTGCAATTTATAACGATTATCAACATGTCTTTTCAAATACCCCAGGAAAAGTTAAAGGATACCAGTGTAAAATTAATTTCAGAGAACCTGTAGACTTCCACAGGAAATCATATCCCATAGCACATTCCCTGAAAAATGAAGTCAGGATGGAGATAAATAGAATGATTGTTGAAGACATTATTGAGTATAGCCAATCTCAATATACCAGCCCAATAGTAGCCATACCCAAGAAAAATGGCAAAGTACGAATTTGCTTGGACGCCTGAGAAATAAATAAAATGATTATAAATGACCGAACCTCACCGGGAGAGATAGAGGAAATTCTAAAAAGATTTCATGGGATCAGATATATTAGTACCTGGGATACTGTACGTGGGTACTGGCAGGTGGAGCTGCACCCACACAGTAGGCAGTACATGGCTTTCATATTTGACGGTAGAAATTACCAATTCAAAAGGTTACCATTTGGACTCATTAATTCTGTAGCAGTGTTCGTAAAGTGCATGGACCAAGTGTTGGGTCAAGAGGCACTGGAATTCACCACAGTGTACATTGACGACCTGCTTATCACATCATCAGACTGGGACGAACACTGCGAAAGAGTCGAACATGTATTGAAAAAATTATCCAACAACAATATTACCCTTAAATTGGATAAATCGAAATTTATTGCAAAAGAAGTGAAGTTCTTAGGATTCAACTTGACCGAGAAGGGAATCTCTCCATCCCAAGAGAAGGTTGAAGCCATCCAAAAATTCCCATCACCGAAAAACAAAAAGCAATTGCAATCCTTCTTAGGAGTATGTAATTACTATAGGAAGTTTCAAACCAACTACTCCCACCTAACAGCAAAATTTTCCAAACAACTCTCTTCAAAAGAAAAATGGACTTGGGGAACAAGAGGAAGTGCTCACCTTAATTAAACAAAAATTTGTTGATACTGTTATATTACACCACCCCAATTTTGAAAAACCATTCTACCTAAACTGCGATGCTAGTGATGTAAGTCTAGGCGCAGAGCTGTACCAGAAAGACACAGATGGAAATCACCTAGTACTAGCTTCGCCAGCCGAATACTAAATAGTTGCGAGCATAACTACAATGTTACAGAAAAAGAGTTGCTCAGCATAGTATTCGCGTGCGGCAAGTTTAGAACATACATACTAGGATATCCTATCACAGTCCGAAGCGATCATAAATCAATATCGTTTCTCAAACAGTGTAAATTGAGTCATGGCCGACTTACTCGATGGATACTTGCTCTGCAAGAATACCACATTACATGGGAGTATATTCCAGGACGCAAAAACATAGTGGCTGACGTATTATCCAGAATAAATGTAGAAAATCAGACATTTGAAGGAGAAAAGGGGAAGATAGCAAAAGTGTATTATATATTGAAGGATAGGAAAGACCTGGAAAATATTGTAAACCAAATAGTGTTGCAACAAGAGCAAGATACCAAAATATCAAACATCAGAAAAAGACTGATGGAATCTGAAGCAATTATTCATAAATTTTACTGTGTATACAAAGATATCTTATTTATAAAAACAAAAAAGAACCAAGACACATGGAAACTAGTAATTCCTCAATCATTAGAAAATCAAATCATCAAAGATTACCATGTGAGATACGGACACATGGGAACAATCAAAATGGTAAAAGCTTTAGAGGAAGATTTGTTCATAAAAAATATTACAAGAAAAGTGAATAAAAATATAAAAACCTGCACATTGTGTCAGATGGTCAAAACCAATAATGAAAGGAAGAATGGAACGATGATACCCATCACATCAAGTGCCAAACTAGAGAAGGTATTCCTCGACATATGTGGTCCATTCCCACTTGGCGGGGGAAGACATGGATACAAGTTCATTGTGATTATACTTGACCATTACACCAAGTACACCAAATTATATGCTATAAACAGAGCCACAACAAATAAAATATTAGATATTATTAAAAATAAATACATGTCAGAGATTGGAAAACCATACATGATAATAACCGATCATGGAACGCAGTTTAAGGGAAAAAGGTGGAGAGAAGAATTACTAAAACTAAACATTGAAACCTATAAAACTTCAGTATACCACCCTAGTAGTAATCCAGCAGAAAGGATGTTGAGAGAGGTGGGACGCATTTTGAGAACTTATTGTCATAATAACCAGAGAGAATGGTGCAAATATTTAACATCAACCGAAGTATTTTTAAATATCAGCTATCACCAATTTACTGAAAATACACCATACTTAATGATGTTCGAGAGGAAGCCAAATAGAGAGATCCAAGAGATAATAGAATTCCCAAAAAACCCAGAAGACCCGTATGATAAAAACAAATGGTACAGCCTAATAATGGAAAAGATAAGGCCAAATATGCAAAAAAACAACCCAAAATAATCAAATATAAAGAGGGAGAAAAAATATTAATCAAAAATCGTGAACTGCCAAGTACAATGGAAGGTATAGCAAAGAAATTGTTATTGCTATATACGGGGCCATACGTTATCACAAAAGATAATGGTAATAATACTTACCAGATAAGCAATATAAATACAAGAAAAATAAAGGGAGTTTATAACCAAACTTCGATAAAAAAAGTTTTATGAAGAAGAATAAATAATGAAATGAAATAAAAATATTTCAAAATTCCAAAAGAGATTGTAAGAGCAGCTTACTACCCTATTTAGATGATATATGCGGAATAAAAGAAGTAATATAAATGAATAATAATGTAAAAAACAAAGGAAACAGTTATACAAATTCCTTTCAATTTAAATCAACTCACAGTCTAATAAAAGAATGATATATGAAGTATGAAATAAAAAAGTGAGATAATAAGGAATAAGTTACACACGTTCCTATATAATAAAAATGTAAGAATCACAAACTTACGATTATAATTAAAAAAAAAAAAAAAACTAAAAAAGGAATACGCTACAAACATTCCTTTAAAGTAAGAGAATTAACTTACAAAGAATTATCAAAAATGATATTTAATGCAGAATAAAATAAACAAAAATAAAATCAAGCTCAAATTACTGAGATAAATACCTGAAATTATAATGAATCAAATGTATTCTAAGAAAAAAAAAATCTGAACTGGTACAAGGAAGAGAGAGAAATTATGTATAAAACAAATATACAGCTATGGCTAAAGCAGAATATTGCTAAATGACCAAGAAAAGAATAAAAAATGTCTAAGACAATTAAAATGATCACAACGAGCATTGAAAACAAAATAATGAAAAGTGAGATATGATGAAATTAACATATGAATAAATAAAAAAAACAATCAAGTGTATGAGTATATGATAATGTATAGCTAAGGTATAGCGGAAGGAAGAATGAGTGAAAGGCCAAAGTGATCTAAAAACAAACCACAAGGTGGACAATCCCAAAGTATATTATTATTATTATTATTGATTTAAGTCACAAGTTGACAAAGAAGATATTTAAGATTGACTGTTGAAAAGTCCAGCAATCCAAATGAACTGAGCAGAGATGATGTGCCTCTGGTCTCAGAAAAATGAGTAGTAACGGGAGACACCAGCTACTATAAAAGTTAGGGAAAAAATTGTGCATGAGGGAAAATGCACCAATGGAAATAAATAAAAATAGATCCAAATAAAATGGAATGAATTAAGTAAGAAGAGATATGAAGAATGGAGAAACAAACAAGAAAGAAAAGGAAAAAGATTATCTATAACTGATAATTTCATAAAAAACTATGCTAGTGTTTTATCAAAATGATCAATTTTAGAGGAGAGGCATTATGTTACAACACAAATAAGCCACCCCAGTACCAGGGATAAAAAAGATAATTCTTAATGTAAAAATACTTCATATAAAATAAAATGTTTAAAAAATGAATAAAATATAAATATTATGACACGACGAACGACGATATTACCCAACCCAAGTGATTGACCCAACAACAGAAACACAAAGAAGGGAACCACGAAACATACACAGAGACAAAAGGTGATTGACCAAACAATTAGGAACTAACAAAAGAAGATAAGAAACCAGAACTAAAGAAGAATCAAAGGAAGTGAACAAATTCCTACAACTATATAGAAATTAAACCAGATGAGAAGAGGAGAACCGAACCAAGATGAAGACAATTGAAGTTGAAGAAGATGAAGAAGAAGAAGAAGAAGAAGAAGAAGAAGAAGAAGAAGAAGAAGAAGAAGAAGAAGAAGAAGAAGAAGAAGAAGAAGAAGAAGAAGAGGAAGAATGAAGAGGAGACAGGTTGAACCCAAGGAGAAACTAACACCACATATAAAGGGGAGAAATGGTAGACTCAAAGATAGGATACTGTAAATAAACCCAAAATAATTATCCACTAATAAAACAAATAGTATTCTTGTAATTGAAATAGCTTATATACCTATTTTAAAACAAAAGACAATTATAAAGTAACGTAGTGTAGAAAAGTACACTAACACAATTATTAAGGTTAGATTTAATGAAAGGTAAATAACCAAATGTCATTAATAATAAGAATTATGTTGTAAAGAAATAGTGAGAAATAATAGGAGAAATAAGTATAGGGATTACCCATTAAGTAACACTTAATACAAACAGTGAACCAAAATAAAGTGCAATAATGAAGGTGTAAATACCCTAAAAATAGTGAGTGTGTATCAGTGATAAACCTCTGTTAACTAAAGGTGAAGGTGATACGGGGAAATAGATATTTTAAGCAATAAAGATGTAATAATAAATAAGAAAACACTTTATAAAGCATTGATAAACAGTCAATGATTTGAGTGATCTTGTGAACATTTATATAATTAAGAATAATTAAAAATAATATTTCAAATAAAGATAAGTAAAACATGTGATATTATTCAGGGAGAAAGCCCAGATAAAACAATTGTATTAACATGGTATGGAGGAGATAGCAATATTGAAATAAGATTTTGTTTTAAAATTAAGTATACAATGAATAAAACACCCCATGTTAAAAGGGGAAATAACTTTAATAAGTTTGCAAGAAGTGATGATGTTTATCACTCAAAGTAGTAACAAAAGAATGAAATTAATATTAAAACCAACAGTAACTAATAACTTATAAAGAATTGTTTGTTTCAATGTTATAAAGAGGATATGGCTGAAGGGAACTTGCAGTCCATAAGCCTAATTGTTATATTTTAAAATATGTATAATGAAAACTGTATTGAATAGTACTTAAAACACAAACAGAATCAAAACACAACACAAACAAACATGATAACAAAGTGAAGCCCATCAGGCTGACTTAAAATGTAATTTAAAAAGAAATAAACAAAATACCATCATGGCTACTTTTGGCTATGAAAACGTCTAACTGTCAGACATACACAAATGTCAATTGTAACAAATTCACAAGGAAATTTACTAATCTAAGACCAGTAAATGGCCAGTAATTATATGTAAATCATTTTAAAAGAGAAATGTTATTATGAAAGTTTAATTTAAGAGAGATATGTAATTTATCAAATGTCAAATATTTAGACTAAAGTTACTGTATAATAGAATATGACCTTATGAGGTATCATTTTAAACTTTGAAAGGAAAGAAATATAATAGTGATATTATTTATTACCCCAAAGGAACGATAAAGGAAGAAAATCATTAAGAAAATACATAATAAATTTGAATAAAAATTCAAATCTCTTAACAATGCATTTGAAAGAGGTCTTAACCAATCAAAGGGTTACTGTTACCATAGTAACGGGCCGTTGAATACTAATTTTCCATTAAATTTATTAGACTTGAAGAAATGACGCGTGGGTAAGCGGCACGCAAAATTGTGATGACTGAAATTTTCTAAATAGTTAAAAAGACGTTCGGAAGATGACAATCAAAACCAAAGACGAATAGATGCAGAACTACCAAGATTAACGATGTCCTGGAACCAGATAACAATAAATTAATTAGCAGAAATCCCAAGACAAGATAGAAGAAGATGCCCGAAGCCTAAACCAGTCCATAATTGCAGAATTTCCCCTACCCCAGATGACTACATATCAACACTGTCTGAACTGATAAGTATACAATAAATTCCTTTCTCCCAGAAACCAAATTACTTTAAATATTTCTCAAACAATCAAAATTTCTCACTATTAAACAAATTTAATTTTCTTTCAAAGGTTTAATGCATAATCAACTTACGTAAAAACATTTTGTTAATTAAAATATAACCTCGCATTAGTGTGCGAACTTTGTAACAAACAATACGACACTACCGAACAATTTGTATAAAACACATTATACTCTCTAAGTACGTATAAGGTATGGTAGTGTACTTTTTTAATGCAACCAACTTTTATGTCTTATTTTATAATCCAAAGGACCCCAGATTTTGAACAGATTAATATATTGTATGTAAACATTAGCCATCACGGCATCGAAATAATTTGTTTTAAAACCGATTTGCCAACCTTGAAATATTGGCGTCTCATGTTCTAAGCCGGAGCAATTTTTTATCATACCATTTATAATCCTGTTGTCATATTAATTAATGACTGAATTTGTATTAAAATTACAGTACAGAGTATTACTATCGTTTTTATTTCATAGGACGTTGTAGAATATATGTGTGTTAGCAATTTTTATTCAGTAACCAACTAGCCCTCGTCACGAGTGGACAATACGGCAACCTGTATAGCGGCGGGAACCATTTGAATGCTCCAGCTGTCAACGCTAATAACACTTATCAACTTGTAATTTAACAATTTTAATTGTTTTGATATAAACAATTTGGCACCACCCGGGATTCGCTACCCCTATGAATTAACAGGTAGGTTGTACTGGTAATTTTGACAACGTTACAGACTTCAGTAGTGACTACTATTATTGTAACGACTGGTGTGAGGCAAACACACCACATTAACACTAATACACATAATAAACAAGGGTAAACACATTTTAACAGGTACGCACCCGTTACTTCGTTACAATATATATATATATATATATATATATATATATTTATATAGATATATATATATTTATATATATTGTAACGTGCGGTTTTTTTTAGAGGTATTAGCGAAACGTCCGTCTGATTCAAGCCCCACTGTTGGGTTCGCCAATTCTGTAATGTGCGGTTTTTTGATCAGAGGTTTCCGCCTCTCCGCAATCGCCACATATGAATTATAATGACCGAAGTTTAAAAATAAAGTGTTTGGTAATGTTACTCAATCAAAAGCCGAAATCGAGAGTGTGTGATTTGGGGTCAAGCAGGGAAGTTGTTCAGCCTTATGTTGAAGAGAGAGTAAGTACTGATTGTTTACACTCGGTTCCGACGATTTTTGAAATTCTTTCAAATTGTTCGCCGTGAATTAAATCAGCTGATTGTGAGACGAGTCTCCACACATAGTCCAACCAGACTACACTGTGGCAAAATATGACCCAATGGATCGAACTCTTCGATTTCGTGCTGAAATCTATTACAACTACCCACTACCAAAAAATATAACACATTTTTATTATTCAATATCACTTTTTCAATAATATTTATTATGTATATTATTGGTTTTTTCCCTGCCGCAAAAAATACAAATATCACAATCGATCTTTTCCTTCGTTAAAACATAATATCGACTTCATAGAGTAAAAATGGATTTGTAAAAAAAAAACATGGTTTTTTTTTACCAAATTTTATACTATTTTTAAAACATCAATCAATATATAATTCTTTTTATTTCCCCAGGGTTAAGGGTAAGTTCTTTTTGTTATGAGGTGGTCAGAAATCGAAAACTATACTACGCTTTACAAATACCGAAAAATATTAAAAAATTTGTTTATTTTCGTTTAGTATGTAGTTCCAGAAATGTCCGTAAGAGAGCAGAGTGTGTTTGTTTTCATTAGAACATGTGATTAATTTGTCCTAGTTTTTTGTTCTATACCACCATTCGGAATGATTTTTCTTCGTTAAATATTAAACGAAATGTTTATATTACCTCTCTTCTGACCGTTCTTACTTGAATGAAGCCTTTTCTCTGGTGATGTCCGTCTTGGGTTCTAATTTCATTAACCCGGTGATGTACCGTTACATAAAGCCCCCCCACTAGAACAAATTTATTTTGGTATTACTCGTTTATTAAAATAAATTGTTGATTGTTTCAATTCTCCTAATAGTCTTGGTTTTATCTTCATAATAGTGTTTCATTTATCTCAAACTGGTTGTAAACTGACTGGTAATTCAGACTGGTGGTAATTGCTGTTTTCTTACTCTACTCTCTCTCTCTCTTGGAGGCAAATTCATCAATTATTTATTTCTGGGTAGTGGTACTTCCACATTTTATTTAATAAGGACTGGTCACACTAATCATATTAAACTTGTTTTAACACTCATTTCTATTTACTTCTATAAATTATCTTTATCAATTAAGCTTCGGTCTGCTATCTTCCTTATATTTTCTTCATCTATACTTCTGGAATCTAATATCAATCTATACAGCTATTTTATAATTATTATCCCTTAAATATTCAATTTCCCTAACATTTTTCCCTATCTTGTGCGGTGGTACCAGTAGGGTGGCCACTCTGGGTCCATACTCCTCTGTCCATCCTTACACCTTCTGAGACCAGGGGAACATCATCCCTGCTCATAAAAATTATTGCCGGAACATTTCTACGGTCAATACATAAAAATAAAAAACTTATAAGTAGTAGTCAATTAGCGACTAGTACTAAACACTTTTGGGATTCTTCATAGTGTAGCTGTTTGCATTTATTTATATATTTCTTTTTCTCCTTGATTCCTTCTTCTTTTCCATTAACTAATAGCATATAACATTATTGATAGGCCTTATGTTAAAATTCTTTTGACTTTACTTCTTGTGACATATTTCTCCGTATCATTTCTTCTTATCTAATCTTCAATTCCGAGAAATTCTAATCATTGTATTAATTATCATCCTCCTTCAGTTTCATTGGAGTCATTAAATTATTCTTTATTCTTCTTATCTGAGCACATTACCATCAACTGTTTTTGTTCATTTAATTTTTCTTCTGTTTGTTACCATTAGAAATATTACTTTTTCCTATTATTTCATTTTAAATCCATTCTTTATAACTCTTATTTACTAATCTGTTATTATTTTTTGTTAAATTAAATGGTTTCGAAATATCTTAAGTAAGTGGTACTTACATAGTTTTTATTAAATCGTCTTGTTCCTGAATAAATCGTTGAGTAAGTTGTCCTTACAGTTTTTTTTTTTGGAATTTTGGGGTTTTTATTCTCTTTATTTTAAATTATATGGTTTCAAAATAACTTGAGTAAGATGTCCTTACATGTTTTTAGAATTTTGGGGTTTTAGTCTCTTCATTCTAAATTATATGGTTTCAAAATAACTTGAGTAAGATGTTCTTACATACTTTTAGAATTTTGGGGTTTTAGTCTCTTCATTCTAAATTATATGGTTTCAAAATAACTTGAGTAAGATGTTCTTACATACTTTTAGAATTTTGGGGTATTTCTTCCGCTATTCAATGGGTTGCTGGGTCGGTTTTCAGAATTTCAGTCCCCTTGTCTGGTTTGTGATCATTTAGGTTAACCATGGTCCATTAATTCAGGTACTCCCTTTACTCGGATTACTGGGGTATTCATAATGATTTTGGTATTTGTTAAATACCTCTCTTTCACCTGGCATCGTAACTCAGCTGATACCAAGTCTTCATAGAAGTCACAGTTTTCCGTCATAGTTCGTTCTTTTTTAACTAATAAGTATTGTACCTCCTCTAACATAACATAGTTGCTCATATTTAATCTCATTTCATTCCCTTTTACCTCTGGATGATTTACCAAATATTTGAATGTTATATTCCGTCTTGAAGATCTGACTAATATCTTCTGATGCACTTCAATCGTCGACACATTTAACTGGGATGTAAACTTAATTAGCTCCATCTGTTCGTTAATTGGAAGGTTGAATACATTAATTAATCCACCTGTAATCATCTCCCATTCTTCCTTGGTATTTATTATTCTTTTTCTACATGTTTTTATTATTTTCTTGGTCTTCTTTTCCACGGTTTGGATCTTCTCCTTGTCCTTTCTATTCTTATTTTCGGATAGCAATGCATTCTGGTCTTCTCTAATTTCTGTTTCCTTGCTACTCTCTTCTGTTTTTGGACTTACTATAATACCTTCGGAAGTGCTGTCGAACATTTCATCCAAATTATTAAAACCACTGTCCATTTGCTTATTTGTCTCCTCCTTGTATGTATCTGCTTTTTGGATACGCGTATTAACATTTTCAAACTTCTCCCCGAAAGTTTCCCATATCTCCTTATTGAACTTCTCCATCTTACCCTCAATCCGCTTTAAACTTTCTTTATTCTCTTCAAATTTTGTATTCATCTCTTCTCTTTGTCCTTCAACAGTTTCTTTCAATTCATGGTATTGTTCATTCATGGATTGTTTGATATTTTCATGCATGGTCTCTATTTTTTCATTTAGTTGTTTGACTAAACTTTCCTGAATGCTATCGATTTTCTCATTGGTCTATCTATTTTGTTCCTCCTGTTTCTTAAAATTTTCCTTATTTTCCTCCTTGGTTTGCTTCAAGTTTTCATTTATTTTATTAAATTTTTCGCTCAAGGTTTCATTTTGTTTCCTTGAGTTTTCATCTATTGTTTGTTTATTGCTTTCCTTAATGCTATCAATTTTCTGCATCATCATCCTCATAATTTCTTGCCAATCTGGTTCTCTTCTGGCTTCCGCTTTTTCTGGTTGGTCCACTTGGGCATCCTCTTCCACTATTTCCTTTTCCGTGCTCATAATTGCTTCAGTTTCTTCTTTATCACCTAGCGGTTGTCCATTTCACTGTCCGTAAATATTTCTATCTCTCATTCCTGTCCACCTTCTTCAATCTCCTTTTCTTCTGCCCTCTTCTTCGATCTGCCTCGGGTATTATGCATTTCTTGTTTTCTCATAACTGCCGACGATAATTAGATTTTTTGGTATATTAATTTATTAAATATATCGAAATTCTTTTCTAATTACAGCCCTTTTACGTTGAGCGCCAATTCTGTAAAGTGCGGTTTTTTTAGAGGTATTAGCGTAACGTCCGTCTGATTCAAGCCCCACTGTTGGGTTCGCCAATTCTGTAACGTGCGGTTTTTTGATGAGAGGTTTCCGCCTCTCCGCAATCGCCACATATGAATTATAATGACCGAAGTTTAAAAATAAAGTGTTTGGTAATGTTACTCAATCAAAAGCCGAAATCGAGAGTGTGTGATTTGGGGTCAAGCAGGGAAGTTGTTCAGCCTTATGTTGAAGAGAGAGTAAGTACTGATTGTTTACACTCGGTTCCGACCAGTTCTGAAATTCTTTCAAATTGTTCGCCGTGAATTAAATCAGCTGATTGTGAGACGAGTCTCCACACATAGTCCAACCAGACTACACTGTGGCAAAATATGACCCAATGGAATGACCTCTTCGATTTCGTGCTGAAATCTATTACAACTACCCACTACCAAAAAATATAACACATTTTTATTATTCAATATCACTTTTTCAATAATATTTATTATGTATATTATTGGTTTTTTCCCTGCCGCAAAAAATACAAATATCACAATCGATCTTTTCCTTCATTAAAACATAATATCATCTTCATAGAGTAAACATGGAATTGTCAAGAAAAAAAACATATATGGTTTTGTTTACCAAATTTTATACTATTTTTAAAACATCAATCAATATATAATTCTTTTTATTTCCCCAGGGTTAAGGGTAAGTTCTTTTTGTTATGAGATGGTCAGAAATGGATAACTATACTACGCTTTACAAATACCGAAAAATATTAAAAAATTTGTTTATTTTCGTTTAGTATGTAGTTCCAGAAATGTCCGTAAGAGAGCAGAGTGTGTTTGTTTTCATTAGAACATGTGATTAATTTGTCCTAGTTTTTAGTTCTATACCACCATTCGGAATGATTTTTCTTCATTAAATATTAAACGAAATGTTTATATTACCTCTCTTCTGACCGTTCTTACGTGAATGAAGCCTTTTCTCTGGTGATGTCCGTCTTGGGTTGTAATTTCATTACCGTCTGGCCAATATTATATCGTCAACTTGAAACATAGCGAAACTAGGCCGGATCATCCAAATGGTTTTCTTTCACTTTTTATTATGGAGTATAGCAATTTATTTTTGATAAATAAGGTAGGATTATATAATGTTCATACTGTTGTTTAATTTTGTACCAATTTTGCACTTCTATAAGGTTTCTAAAAGGATATTTTAATAAAATTGAGGTCTCATCTTTTTTGTCAACTCGCCAGGTTTAATTTTTTTTCGATTAACAATACTTGTTATTTTCATCACTCTTAGTAACCCATAATTTTTTAGTATACAGGCAGTTTGTAATTATTATAAATTTACATTTTATTTTCAGAAAAATAATTCTTTTTAATTCCGGTTTCTTTCCCAATTTGGTTTACATAATAGGTTTCTGTTCATTTTCTTATGACCTTGTATATAAGTATTTAATATTTTTATTATCTTTAAATGAATTTATATAGTATTTATTAGTCTCTCATAGTATTCCTACACTGCACTACTTCCTTCTGCCATTTCCCTCATACAATATTATTTTAATTTTTTATTATCATTTGCTATTTAAATCTTTTATGTTTTTTAAAACGAACCCTGGGTTATCTTATATTATAACACAAATATTTGAAAAAATATAAAATTAACTTAGGTATTAAAATTGGTTGTCTATACAATATAAACACTACAATAAATTAACAAAATACATCATCGGTTAGTAGCATTATAGTCTACTATCATCATTTATAATTCTCCCACCTACAACACAATTCTGTAAGAAGTTCCCCTCACTTTCACTTTTTACCTCAGTGGGTACACTATAACTCACTTGTCACTGTATATCACTCGAATTGTTTATAATGTTTAGTGATATAATTGAATTTTGAGCTCGTTATAGCTTACCCATTTCTGACCTTTATGTTATTACATGAGTTAATTTATTGGGACCGGGTTATGTACCGTTACATAAAGCCCCCCCCCCACTAGAACAAATTTATTTTGGTATTACTCCTTTATTAAAATAAATTGTTGATTGTTTCAATTCTCCTAATAGTCTTGGTTTTATCTTCATAATAGTGTTTCATTTATCTCAAACTGGTTGTAAACTGACTGGTAATTCAGACTGGTGGTAATTGCTGTTTTCTTACTCTACTCTCTCTCTCTTGGAGGCAAATTCATCAATTATTTATTTCTGGGTAGTGGTACTTCCACATTTTATTTAATAAGGACTGGTCACACTAATCATATTAAACTTGTTTTAACACTCATTTCTATTTACTTCTATAAATTATCTTTATCAATTAAGCTTCGGTCTGCTATCTTCCTTATATTTTCTTCATCTATACTTCTGGAATCTAATATCAATCTATACAGCTATTTTATAATTATTATCCCTTAAATATTCAATTTCCCTAACATTTTTCCCTATCTTGTGCGGTGGTACCAGTAGGGTGGCCACTCTGGGTCCATACTCCTCTGTCCATCCTTACACCTTCTGAGACCAGGGGAACATCATCCCTGCTCATAAAAATTATTGCCGGAACATTTCTACGGTCAATACATAAAAATAAAAAACTTATAAGTAGTAGTCAATTAGCGACTAGTACTAAACACTTTTGGGATTCTTCATAGTGTAGCTGTTTGCATTTATTTATATATTTCTTTTTCTCCTTGATTCCTTCTTCTTTTCCATTAACTAATAGCATATAACATTATTGATAGGCCTTATGTTAAAATTCTTTTGACTTTACTTCTTGTGACATATTTCTCCGTATCATTTCTTCTTATCTAATCTTCAATTCCGAGAAATTCTAATCATTGTATTAATTATCATCCTCCTTCAGTTTCATTGGAGTCATTAAATTATTCTTTATTCTTCTTATCTGAGCACATTACCATCAACTGTTTTTGTTCATTTAATTTTTCTTCTGTTTGTTACCATTAGAAATATTACTTTTTCCTATTATTTCATTTTAAATCCATTCTTTATAACTCTTATTTACTAATCTGTTATTATTTTTTGTTAAATTAAATGGTTTCGAAATATCTTAAGTAAGTGGTACTTACATAGTTTTTATTAAATCGTCTTGTTCCTGAATAAATCGTTGAGTAAGTTGTCCTTACAGTTTTTTTTTGGAATTTTGGGGTTTTTATTCTCTTTATTTTAAATTATATGGTTTCAAAATAACTTGAGTAAGATGTCCTTACATGTTTTTAGAATTTTGGGGTTTTAGTCTCTTCATTCTAAATTATATGGTTTCAAAATAACTTGAGTAAGATGTTCTTACATACTTTTAGAATTTTGGGGTTTTAGTCTCTTCATTCTAAATTATATGGTTTCAAAATAACTTGAGTAAGATGTTCTTACATACTTTTAGAATTTTGGGGTATTTCTTCCGCTATTCAATGGGTTGCTGGGTCGGTTTTCAGAATTTCAGTCCCCTTGTCTGGTTTGTGATCATTTAGGTTAACCATGGTCCATTAATTCAGGTACTCCCTTTACTCGGATTACTGGGGTATTCATAATGATTTTGGTATTTGTTAAATACCTCTCTTTCACCTGGCATCGTAACTCAGCTGATACCAAGTCTTCATAGAAGTCACAGTTTTCCGTCATAGTTCGTTCTTTTTTAACTAATAAGTATTGTACCTCCTCTAACATAACATAGTTGCTCATATTTAATCTCATTTCATTCCCTTTTACCTCTGGATGATTTACCAAATATTTGAATGTTATATTCCGTCTTGAAGATCTGACTAATATCTTCTGATGCACTTCAATCGTCGACACATTTAACTGGGATGTAAACTTAATTAGCTCCATCTGTTCGTTAATTGGAAGGTTGAATACATTAATTAATCCACCTGTAATCATCTCCCATTCTTCCTTGGTATTTATTATTCTTTTTCTACATGTTTTTATTATTTTCTTGGTCTTCTTTTCCACGGTTTGGATCTTCTCCTTGTCCTTTCTATTCTTATTTTCGGATAGCAATGCATTCTGGTCTTCTCTAATTTCTGTTTCCTTGCTACTCTCTTCTGTTTTTGGACTTACTATAATACCTTCGGAAGTGCTGTCGAACATTTCATCCAAATTATTAAAACCACTGTCCATTTGCTTATTTGTCTCCTCCTTGTATGTATCTGCTTTTTGGATACGCGTATTAACATTTTCAAACTTCTCCCCGAAAGTTTCCCATATCTCCTTATTGAACTTCTCCATCTTACCATCAATCCGCTTTAAACTTTCTTTATTCTCTTCAAATTTTGTATTCATCTCTTCTCTTTGTCCTTCAACAGTTTCTTTCAATTCATGGTATTGTTCATTCATGGATTGTTTGATATTTTCATGCATGGTCTCTATTTTTTCATTTAGTTGTTTGACTAAACTTTCCTGAATGCTATCGATTTTCTCATTGGTCTGTCTATTTTGTTCCTCCTGTTTCTTAAAATTTTCCTTATTTTCCTCCTTGGTTTGCTTCAAGTTTTCATTTATTTTATTAAATTTTTCGCTCAAGGTTTCATTTTGTTTCCTTGAGTTTTCATCTATTGTTTGTTTATTGCTTTCCTTAATGCTATCAATTTTCTGCATCATCATCCTCATAATTTCTTGCCAATCTGGTTCTCTTCTGGCTTCCGCTTTTTCTGGTTGGTCCACTTGGGCATCCTCTTCCACTATTTCCTTTTCCGTGCTCATAATTGCTTCAGTTTCTTCTTTATCACCTAGCGGTTGTCCATTTCACTGTCCGTAAATATTTCTATCTCTCATTCCTGTCCACCTTCTTCAATCTCCTTTTCTTCTGCCCTCTTCTTCGATCTGCCTCGGGTATTATGCATTTCTTGTTTTCTCATAACTGCCGACGATAATTAGATTTTTTGGTATATTAATTTATTAAATATATTGAAATTCTTTTCTAATTACAGCCCTTTTACGTTGAGCGCCAATTCTGTAACGTGCGGTTTTTTTAGAGGTATTAGCGTAACGTCCGTCTGATTCAAGCCCCACTGTTGGGTTCGCCAATTCTGTAACGTGCGGTTTTTTGATGAGAGGTTTCCGCCTCTCCGCAATCGCCACATATGAATTATAATGACCGAAGTTTAAAAATAAAGTGTTTGGTAATGTTACTCAATCAAAAGCCGAAATCGAGAGTGTGTGATTTGGGGTCAAGCAGGGAAGTTGTTCAGCCTTATGTTGAAGAGAGAGTAAGTACTGATTGTTTACACTCGGTTCCGACGATTTTTGAAATTCTTTCAAATTGTTCGCCGTGAATTAAATCAGCTGATTGTGAGACGAGTCTCCACACATAGTCCAACCAGACTACACTGTGGCAAAATATGACCCAATGGAATGACCTCTTCGATTTCGTGCTGAAATCTATTACAACTACCCACTACCAAAAAATATAACACATTTTTATTATTCAATATCACTTTTTCAATAATATTTATTATGTATATTATTGGTTTTTTCCCTGCCGCAAAAAATACAAATATCACAATCGATCTTTTCCTTCATTAAAACATAATATCATCTTCATAGAGTAAACATGGAATTGTCAAGAAAAAAAACATATATGGTTTTGTTTACCAAATTTTATACTATTTTTAAAACATCAATCAATATATAATTCTTTTTATTTCCCCAGGGTTAAGGGTAAGTTCTTTTTGTTATGAGATGGTCAGAAATGGATAACTATACTACGCTTTACAAATACCGAAAAATATTAAAAAATTTGTTTATTTTCGTTTAGTATGTAGTTCCAGAAATGTCCGTAAGAGAGCAGAGTGTGTTTGTTTTCATTAGAACATGTGATTAATTTGTCCTAGTTTTTAGTTCTATACCACCATTCGGAATGATTTTTCTTCGTTAAATATTAAACGAAATGTTTATATTACCTCTCTTCTGACCGTTCTTACTTGAATGAAGCCTTTTCTCTGGTGATGTCCGTCTTGGGTTGTAATTTCATTACCGTCTGGCCAATATTATATCGTCAACTTGAAACATAGCGAAACTAGGCCGGATCATCCAAATGGTTTTCTTTCACTTTTTATTATGGAGTATAGCAATTTATTTTTGATAAATAAGGTAGGATTATATAATGTTCATACTGTTGTTTAATTTTGTACCAATTTTGCACTTCTATAAGGTTTCTAAAAGGATATTTTAATAAAATTGAGGTCTCATCTTTTTTGTCAACTCGCCAGGTTTAATTTTTTTTCGATTAACAATACTTGTTATTTTCATCACTCTTAGTAACCCATAATTTTTTAGTATACAGGCAGTTTGTAATTATTATAAATTTACATTTTATTTACAGAAAAATAATTCTTTTTAATTCCGGTTTCTTTCCCAATTTGGTTTACATAATAGGTTTCTGTTCATTTTCTTATGACCTTGTATATAAGTATTTAATATTTTTATTATCTTTAAATGAATTTATATAGTATTTATTAGTCTCTCATAGTATTCCTACACTGCACTACTTCCTTCTGCCATTTCCCTCATACAATTTATTTTAATTTTTTATTATCATTTGCTATTTAAATCTTTTATGTTTTTTAAAACGAACCCTGGGTTATCTTATATTATAACACAAATATTTGAAAAAATATAAAATTAACTTAGGTATTAAAATTGGTTGTCTATACAATATAAACACTACAATAAATTAACAAAATACATCATCGGTTAGTAGCATTATAGTCTACTATCATCGTTTATAATTCTCCCACCTACAACACAATTCTGTAAGAAGTTCCCCTCACTTTCACTTTTTACCTCAATGGGTACACTATAACTCACTTGTCACTGTATATCACTCGAATTGTTTATAATGTTTAGTGATATAATTGAATTTTGAGCTCGTTATAGCTTACCCATTTCTGACCTTTATGTTATTTCATGAGTTAATTTATTGGGACCGGGTTATGTACCGTTACAATATATATATATATATATAATAATTATTATATATTAATTATATATTATAATATATTAATTATAATTTATATATTATAACATCGCCAAATTCAGATCAATTTTGATAACAATAAGTATGTATAAAAAATGCTAAATAATACTATATTTTAATAAATAAATAATGTGGAGAGTAAAAAATATATAAAAAGTAATAAACATGGAAGGAGAAGGAGTAATAAACCGAAACTGATTAATAAGGAAACTCAAATAATAGACTGACAGACAAATAATAAACGACATTGACCCAACCCCAGAGATTGGGCAGTTAAGAAACCTAAATAAAGAAAACCAGACGAGTGAAGGAGAAGAAGAATGAAAACCAAGAGAGAACAAACCCACGAGGAAGAAAACAAAATGAAACATGTCAAGAAAAACCAGACAAGGAATAAAAAATAGAGAAGGGAGAAATAATGTAATCCAAAATAATAAAGAAAATGAAACCGGTTAAGAAGCAAAACTATTAATGAATGTTAGTACTGATTGAATGACAATTGTAAATAGTCAGTAATAGAAAACAATAGATAAAAGTACACTAACCAAAGAGTTAGGAATATGTGTAATTTGTTAACAAAGAAAGACATAGTATTAATAATTTTATAAAGATAGTGTGTAGAGAAAGAGAATAAAATGATGAGAAATAAACGGAAGTTGAACTAGTGAAAGTGATTTATCCTAGAGCGATATAATACTAAAGAAACACTAAGTAAATTATAATGAACACTAAATAATTTAAGAAAGTGCAAGTGAGAAATAAATAAAAATATTGTCTATAATAAGAATAGTAAACGTAGAGAAGGCTAAGATAAAGACTTAGTAAAATAACTTATGTTTAAGTTTTAAGAGTGAACAATAACATTTAACAAAGTTACAATGAATAATATTTAGAATAGAACATTGATTCAGTAAATAATGAACACTAAGTAGTGATATTCACTGTGATGACTATGAAATAATATTGTTATAAACTTAAGAATGTATTGTAAAGTTTAAAGGTGTGAATCACAAGGAAAAGTAATAAGATGATGTTAACATGGAAGGGCCTTAGAAAATAAGTATGTATTAACATTAAGTAAATACCCATGTTATAAGGGAAGTTTAATGAAAAAAGTTCAATAGAGGTGAGATTGTTTAGCACCCAAACAATAAATAAGGAATAATGAATTGCACACACATATTAAATAATCAGTGTTGATGAATTGTATAAACAATTGTTTATGAATAGAAGATGGATGGGGTAAATATCCCAAACATAAACCTCAATGTTATATGTTATATTAGAAATAAATAGTAATTAATAGCCATGTTATTGACAGTGGCAGAGTACTTAAAATAAGGAAAGAAAACAATGTTTGAGTTATAGGGAAGAAAACTGTTAGTAAATAATTAGCAAAAAATATTGAATAACACAGTTGTTACATACAAAGATCATAAAAAGACTAAATTAAAACACCTCCAGAGACATTAAACCTAATTATAAAAGCAAAATAACGATTTAGGACTAAGTGAAATATATTGTGTATGAAACCATAAAAAACCAGTAATGGCTACTTAGATGTGAAACAGGCCTAACGGTCAAACATAAACAATTACTGATTGTATAAAAATAACCATGTAATGGACAAATCCAAGGTGACTAATTCACCAAGGATGAATAGTAAATATTATTAAAAACAAAATATTAAATTAAGGAATTGTATAAACAGAGAAACGTAATTAGTAAGTATGAAATTAATGGTAAACTTAGAAAACTTGAAAAAACCCAATATTGTGGGATACCAAAATAATCTTTGTGAGAAAATACAAATGACAGTGCAAATAGATAATAAATAAGAAGGAAGATAAGAGGAGGAAGGAAGTCAGAAGATATGGGAAGATTTGAAAGGAATTCAAATATTGATTACAATGTATTCATGCCCAGCTCGCCCAATCAAAATAATGATGTAACCATGGAAACGACGGTTTGACGAGGTAATTACCGTTGAATACAATTACTTAGAAAGTGACGCTCACGAAAACCAGAAGCGAGAATTCAGTACAACACATTTTCATATTTAAAACATTTTAAAAGTAAAATAATGTATAGAAATTGATCGACAAGGAGTCTGATGAATGCTGAACACCATTACCTGATGGAGAAGACGTTTAATTGAAGACGAAGTGTATAAATAAATCCAAAAAACTTTGAAAAAGATGCCGAAGCCCGAATAAAGGACAAATGAATTATATTGCTACCACAATCCTTCCTTCCCGACCTACAGAGTAATTGCGTACTACAACGCTGTTAAGTATCAATTAAATTATCTCAACTTCCAAAAATAACGCACATTGAATATTTCTCAATATATGTTGAATACCACTGAATCACTTTTATTCTCTTTCAAAGATTAAATCATAATATCAAGACACTGAAAATTTGTTAAGCTATAAAACTAACCTCGTATTTATGTACAACTTTTAAACCACTTGTACGACACTTAAACAAACCAATTATCATTACACATTACCATACTTAAGTAAAAACATTGTAAGGTTGTGTATTTTTAATATTGTAATTGCATCTGAGCCTTTTAACGTGATCAAAAGAGCCCACAACCGTCGAACGTAATATTTGTTGATTGGTGTCATAGAACGCCATGCTGTATGTTTATTTGTATTCAAAATCGATTGGTTAAACCCAGAGTAGAGTCTTATAAAGAATTAACCGGTGCAGAATTATATAAAAAATTAATTACAACTTGTGTCTATAAAATATTAACTTCAAATCAATAATAAATCTATACTGTGCATGTTAAATTGTGTTTTATTTTCATTAGAAAAGTGTATTCTTAAAAATATAATGTATAGCGAATGTCTCTGATGTGACACCTAGCGCGCAAGTAGCGAATACTGTAACTGCTAACTCGATTAACAAAAATCGAGAAAAGGCGGGACGAATTGAATTCTTCACATCGTTAAAATAAAACACTGATAAGGAGACAATTTTAATTGTTTTACATAAACAATTTGGCGCCATGCGGGAATTACGCACTACTGTTGAACCTCAGATCGGGAACCACGATACCTGGTTATCCGTACGTTCGCTACAGACTCAAGCATCGTGAGTTACATTACCGTGCGAGGACGAAGTGGTAAGAAACACAGACACAAATTACACTCAGACACACTGTTACATTTTACAGAGGTACTAGAAGAACGAAGACGACAGGCGTTATATAATAAATTGACGCATCCAACGTGTGGCATTATAACACGGCAGCCACGAAGCGTTAGATAATAATATATATATATATATATATATATATATATATATATATATTATAACTTAACGGGTACGTGCGTCTTGTTCGAGCCCCGCGATGGAAGCGAATTTATAACTTATCTTTTGGTTTCGGGTTAATCCCCACTGTTGGGTTCATCAATTTATTACCCAACTCCTTCCTCTCTTTAATATTAATGTGCCAATTTCTTATATATCTAGGTTTAGTAGATATTGTGATATAGTTAATTATGACTACCTTATCTCTCTATTTAATCTAAAGGTGTTGGTGTGGGTGACACTTATGTAGGTAGGGAGTTATTCGAAAATTCTGCTCAAGCCTATTCTACTTTGAAGAGAATGAGAGAAATTTTGTATGGAATTCTCCTCTCTTTAATACCTGAGAAGTCTGCGACTAGCGCTGTGGTTCCCAGACAAGGGAATTTTGGAGGTTAACCCACCGCATACGGTGATTATTGGTTATACTCTCTATCTGTTTTATTTCTTGTTCACACTCCATTAAATCATACATAAATGATAAGATATTGAAATTATGCAATGATTCTTTATTAGTTTCTAATATTTAATATCCAACAAGATTGATCTTACTTGAGATACGAAAAGGCTATAAGTCTGAATTAATCGATTATCGATCGGTACAAGGTTTTATATTAAATTCAGTTATGGTTTTTTATAATTATTTTTAATACAGGTCGTGAACGTTCTTTCAATTGTTGGGAAGATCAGAAAATACATAAATAGGAATACAAGGTATTACAAGATAAAGTTTTTATTTTATTAAATATTATTTAAGTAATTGAAGTTTTACCGTCCGCTGGACATCGCAGCTCGCGAAGGCTGTTCACGTCTAACCTCTATTAGTGGTAGTTCAGTAGCGAATGCAGATGAAAAGATCTTCGTCCGTCTTATCTCCAAAGTTGTAAATAAAATAGAATTCTTGGTCCTTGGATGATGCAGAAATACAGCTCCTTTTGTTCACCAATGTCCAAGCTTGTGATTACGTGCTTCGACAAACCCCGAATCCAAATACGTTTTTCTATTGGAAGGTGTAAATTGCAAGTTCCAATGTAATTTGGTGGTTATTGTAGTTTCATTTGTTTTAGAGGATTAAATCTTTATGCCGGTAGTTATTTATCTGGTTTTATTACTTCATTAATTTAATATTCTGTTCAGGATCCGAAATTGGGCAATCCAAGTTATTCCTTTGAATTTAGTTACTTATTATCGTTTTATACTATCCAATTAGACAATTTGGTTAATATGGTTGTTTGACCCAAACTATTGCAATTTGTCATTCATTTATTGTAATGTTTGATGTATTTAATATTCCAAATTAATTCAGTTTTTTATTGAAAATCTCTCTTAGTTAAACTCCTCTCGTTTATGTCATAAAATTCAATAATTCAAATCAACAAAATATATTCATCTTGTCGTCCCTAGCAACAACCTTTTTTATTCTTATTCGATATTGTGTTATATTGTAATCATTTCATATAATATTCTTCCACTCATCAAAATAATTCCTTACTAAACTTTCATTATATCCGAATATAATCTTATTTATAGCTTGTTTACTAATTCCTGTATATTTTGCCGGTTTTTCACTCTTAGGCTGTTTCTTTTAATAAATATTATTTTTTCGTTACCAAACATTATCTATCAGTATCATTGCACTACGGCATTACCATAATTGGTTTAGTTTGAGTTTGTTTATTATTTATTATTAATTATTATTAATTTCTACTAACTCATTGAATTATATTTAGTATTTGTTACTAATTTCCTTACCTAACCTTTCTGATCTGATTTATTATATAATGTTATTGGCTGTTAGGCCTATTATTATATCTTGATCTACTTCTGAATTTAACTTGTTAACAATTATAGCCTTTTTATCCTAAAATTTACAATTATAATCAACTTTTATCTACGTACATGTGTACAAATAATTATCTTTACAATATCTAACAACAACTTTATCTTGACCTATAGATAACACATAAACATGAAACTAATTAATACTCAATAACTGAGTTCAACCACAGTTCTACAACAGTAAATGAATAATACATATTACTTAATTACTTGATATTCTATCAACAAGAAAACTTTCACATGAAAACACAAACTATAACATCACAGCCATGATAATAACATAACATCATACAGTTCATAACAATTATTTTTGAGTAACTTAGAATGTACATTATTTACTCATTCTTATCTATTTTAACAACATCAATTACTCTGAAACAGTCAATATTAGTTTTTCTTTCTTATAATATTTATCAATGTTTTTTATTTACCACTCACTGAACCTTGAGGGTTTATCACTATTATCATTATTACATGCTTATCTTTTATTATTATTATTACCTTGCATTCTTATTACTTTTAAACAATTATGGTTTTATTTTCTGAGCTTTTTATAAGTGGAAAATTAAAATATTTTCTTCCCTATTCTAATTTTTAATATTTTATTTATGTAACGTCGAGGACCGCATTTCTGTTACGTTACATATGCTTCCCCTCCTAAAGAAGTTTAATTTACCTGAATTTAATTTAGGTCAAGTAAACTTATATCCTTTCCATGCCCTTGAATATCCTCCTGGCCTTCATATTTATTTCAATGGTCAACGATGGAATTCTCAATGTGACTTGTTGGGCTTGTATCCACCTATCTATTTAATGACATTTCATTACTCATATTAACATTCTTGGTTTTTTTTTTTTAAACAGTACTTGTCCATGTTTGGTCACCATAATCAATAAAACTTTAGTTTGACTTCTCTTCTTGCTAGTTACTATTATCAATGCGTTTCTTCATTATCCTTCTGTCGGCTATCTTCTTTCTGTTTTCTTCCGTCATACTTTTTTGGAATCTCATGTCATTCTTAGCAGTGATTCTAATATCCCTTAAATATTCAATTTCCCCAACATACCCTAACATATGAGTTGGTACAGTTCAGAGAGGCACTGTTTGGCTTCATACTCTGCTGCCCACACTACACTTCACTATAGTACTGCTGGAATTCATCTACAGTCAGCTATAAAAATATAATATTTCAATCACTTTCTGCTACAGTCCGTTTCTTGATGTATATAATACTTTAATATTTATAACTAAATTTACCTCAAGATATACTTTTTTCCCTATTAGGAACATGTTTCGAGAGTTCCTGTTCTCTCATCTTCAGCCTTCACCATCTTGTTTCTGGTGAAACAAGATGGCGAAGGCTGAAGATGAGAGAACAGGAACTCTCGAAACATGTTCCTAGTAGGGAAAAAAGTATATCTTGAGGTAAATTTAGTTATAAATATTAAAAAAATATAATAATATCATAATAATCTTTTTTACTTAATTAATAATAAACATCTTGGGGATTGTTTACGCTGTCGCGTTTTATATTTAATTATTCATATATTCCATACTTCGTGATTCCATTTTATTTTCCTTACCTATTTTCAGATAACATTTCTGACAGTCATTGTTTGTAACTATTCTTGATCTTCTTTTTTGTTGTGACAGTAATTCTAAGTATTATTTCTTCATTTGTTATTCTCATTTCAAAGAATTTTTAAATTGTAATTGCCTTAATTATCATCATTACTTAAGTTCAGTGTAATTATAGTCATTAAATTATCCGTTGTTCTTCTTATTTTATCATTTTGTCTGGTCACATTACCACTAATTATATTGATATACATTTTTTCTTGTTCCATTTGAAATTATACTGGTCATAAACAATCATTTATTTTGTTCTTCGATTCGCTTGGCATTTTGGCATGTATCTTAGATCATACTGTTTTTTTAATTATTTTGCATAGGTCCTTCTTGATATAAAATTTTTTATCTTAGGGTTTTATTCTTAAATATTTAGAATATTTCTTTGTAAACATATAGTAATATTTTCTTACTTCCTTTTTTAATCTTGGGGTGTTATTAAATCTTCTTAATAATTGCTTTATAACCATATAGTAAGACGTTCTTACTTCCTTTTGAATGTTGTGGTTTTTATTAAATAATATTGTTCAAAATATTTAGCAAGTTGTACTTACATACTTTTTGGATTTAGTGGGTTTTTATTATTTTCATATACTTTCGTCCGTCTTGTCAGTCCTTTGTGATGGGTGTGGTGTTTCTTCATGATATTTTTTATAGATTCTTGATTATATGTTCCCTTAATTTTTTTCGTGATAGGGTTCATTATTTCATAAGTATTATTGTTATTGTTTTTTGTTATTACATAGGGTCCTGTATATAATAATAATAATTTTTTTGTTATTCCTTCTAGAGTACTGGGTAACTCTCTATTTCTTATTAAAATTTTTTCGCCAACCTGGTAATTTATTGGTTTTGGATGATTCTTTTCATACTTCTTTTTCTGTTGTTCTGCCTTCTCCATTACTCGGTTATAAAATTTAATGTTTTCAAATTGATATTCTGGGTTTATTGGAAAATTGATTATATCCTGGATTTCCCTAGGTGGAAGCTTTTCAAACATTACAGTATACGGGGTACTTTCAATGGATTGATGGTAAGATATATTGAGAAATTCTTCGGTAAGTAACAAGTACTCATGCCACCTCCTCTGTTGGTCATGACAGTAAGTTCGGAGTATCCTGCCAACCTCCCTCAATACTCGCTCCGCAGGATTGCTGCTGGGGTGGTAGACTGAAGTCTTATATGTTCTAATACCATGTTTTAGAAGACTATTCCTCCATTTGCTTCCTTTGAACTGCGTACCATGATCTGTGATAATGGATGAAGGTTTACCAATCTCTAGTATGTAATGTCCAATGACTATCTCCAGAATTTTCTTGGTAGTGGCTCTGCTGATAGCGTAAAGTTTAGTATATTTAGTAAAATGGTCGAAAATAATAATGATAAATTTATATCTATGCTTCCCTCCACTACGTGGGAATGGTCCACATATATCCAGGAATACCTTCTCCAGTTTATGTTTGGATGTAATAGGAATCATTACTCCCTCCTTCTTCTCATTGTTACATTTAACCATTTGGCAGATGTGACAGGTTTGGATTGATTTTTGTACCTTTCTGTTTATATTCTTATGTACCCTTGTTCTTCCAGGGCTTTGACGATTTTTATGGCTCCCATGTGTCCATATCTTATATGGTAATCTAAGATTAATTTGTTTTCTACAGCTGTTGGAATTACTAATTTCCAGTTTTCTTTATTAGGGGTAACTTTAATAAATAGTCTGTCTATCATCATGTATACAGTAATATTTTTGTAATAATTTCATCAGCATTTTGCACCTTCTGGCGTATGTTCACTAATTTGGGATCCAGTTTTTGATGTTGATTAATTTCGTTTGTTATTATTTCTAAATCCTTCCTACTCTTGATAATATTGTACACCTTAGCAATTTGTTCCTTTTCTCCATCGAACGATTGGTCTTGTATGTTTATTCGGGACAAGATATCGGCTGCTATGTTCTTCCTTCCAGGTATATATTCCCAATCAATGTGATATTCTTGCAGTGCAAGGACCCATCTAGTTAATCGACCATGACTGAGCTTACATCGTTTTAGGAATGAGATGGATTTGTGATCACTCCTTACGGTCACTGGGTATCCAAGTATATATGTTCTGAACTTATTGCATGTGTACACTACACTTAGCAACTCCTTTTCGGTGACATTATAGTTGCGTTCGCAGTTATTTAGCACTCTGCTGGCGAAACTAATTACCATGTAATGTCCTTCTTCATCTTCTTGATATAAAGTTGCTCCTAAACTTACATTGCTTGCATCACAATTTAAATAGAAGGGTTTATTAAAATCAGGGTGGTGCAACATAACAGTCTCTAGAAATTTTTCTTTAATTAATTGTAGAACTTTATCTTGTTCTGGTCCCCATGCCCATTTGTCCTTGGATGATAGCTGTTTTTGGAATTTAGCAGTTATTTCTGAATAATTATCTTGGAATTTGCTGTAATAATTACAAATTCCAAGGAAGGATTGTAACTGTTTTCTGTTTTTTGGAGTAGGGAACTGTTGAATTGCTTCTACTTTTTCTGTTGAAGGCGTTATACCCATCTCTGTCAAATTAAAACCTAAGAACTTTACTTGGTTAGCAATAAATTTAGATTTGTTCAATTTAAGTGTTATATTATTTTCAGACAGCTTTCTCAGTACTTGTTCTACCCTTTCGCAATGTTCATCCTACCCTTTCGCAATGTTCATCCTACCCTTTCGCAATGTTCATCCTACCCTTTCGCAATGTTCATCCCAATGAGAAGATGTTATCAGTAAATCATCTACGTAGACTGTAGTGAATTGTAAAGTTTCTTGTCCCAATATCTGGTCCATACATTTCACGAATATAGCGACAGAATTAATTAATCCGAAAGGTAACCTTTTAAATTGATAGTTCCTTCCGTCAAAAAGGAACGCCATATATTTTCTACTATTTGGGTGCAACTCAACCTGCCAGTATCCGCATACCGTATCCCAAGTACTAATGTATTTGGTGCCGTGGAATTTTTTCAAGATTTCTTCGATCTCGCCAGGGGAAGTCCTATCGTTTATAATCATTTTATTTATTTCCCTAGCGTCCAGGCAAATTTTCACCTTTCCGTTCTTAAAGTCATTGTATTGGTATCCGCGTCACAATTATTATAATTAAACTATAAAGTTTTACCTTAATCCGTCAATGTGATCGCTTAACTTTTCTTCTTTTCTTCTAACGCGTTTCGGATTGTTAATCCATCATCAGAGGTTAAAATAATTCGTCGGTTAAGACTTCGTTAAACATTAAAAGTTGCGTAAAAGACATTTAAAAATTACACTAAAAGAACATTTAAAAATATAGTCCACAATCACAGCGACGTAGCGGATGCGAGTGCGCACTCAATACCGGTCAGCGACGTACTGCACAGTTTATTGGAGTTTTCATGTTATCTATTGATGTGTTGGGGTATATATTCTATGGCTATGTTATCTATAATCTTATCGTATAGTGTATGCGATTTAAATGCCAATTGTTCGTTTAATATATTATTGGGATTATTTCTGAAGGCTCGGTAAATTTCGAACTCTTCTACCGCATCCATATATCGTCCTTTTCTGCAAATGTGTAAGGGTTTGCAATTTGTCTCAAAATTTGTATAATTATGATTTAATGTGACGAGATGTTTAGCGTAGTTTGATTTATTTATATTTGAAATGCTCGTGGGTAAGTGTTCTTTATATCTTTCGAAAAAGGTCCTGCCAGTCTGACCAATGTAATGCATGTTGCAGTCATCACATATCATTTTGTATATACCCGTTCTTTTTTCAATTGATGTACGTGTGGCATTATTTAGCATTTTACGGATATTGTTGGTTGTTCTAAATGCGATGTGGATGTTATGTTTTTTAAAGGTGTTTCTAATGAGCATTGAAAAGTTGTTAGTATAATCAATCGCCATATATATTGCGTTCGTCGTGACACGGTGAGGGTTGTTAGTTCTGCGTTTGTGTCTAAGCATCAAACGTTCCACTAATGAACTGCGGTAACCGTTCGTAATTGCAACATGTTTAATTATATCTACTTCTTCTTTGTGGTTGGCGGGATCTAAAGGTACGCTGTATAGTCTGTGTATCATACTATTGAATGCGGCCATTTTTTGTGAGTGCGGGTGGAAAGAATCAGCATGTATAACACCATCAGTTGTGGTGGGTTTTCTGTATATTCTGTATTGAAATTTATTATTATGTTTCATAAAAGTTAAGTCCAGAAAATTTATGGCATTGTCTGATTCTATTTCAAGTGTGAATTGTATGTTTTTGGTAATGTTATTCATGTAATGTAACAACATGTTTGCCTGTCTCGTTGTCCCGTCAAATATCACAAACGTGTCATCCACGTATCTTTTATAAAATGAGATGTTACGTTGCCATTTATTGTGTGGGGATAGCAAATATGTATTTTCAAAGTTATTCAGGAAAATGTCAGCCAGCAAACCAGACAAGGGTGAACCCATTGCAAGACCCTCCTCTTGAATAAAAATTGTATCATTGAATGTGAAATAATTCTGTTGTAATACTACGTCCAATAACAGCAACAATTCTGTTATTTTTTGTAGATTTAACTTTCCTGTACGTATTAAATTATTTCTTAGAATGTCTAAGGTTGTCTTTACTGGGACACTTGTATATAGGTTGACTATGTCAAAGGAGATTAACTTATGCTGACTATTAATGCTGAAGTCTTTAGTTAGTTTTATTAGTTCAATGCTATTTTTTATAGCATGATTATTGTCTATGGTTATGTTACTTTTTATTAATTGGACCAATTTCTTAGATACTTTATAACCTGGGGCTGTTGTGTAATTAACAAGAGGTCTTATCGGTATATTTGGTTTATGGATCTTGGGTAAACCGTTGAACATTGGTGCGTGTGCGATTATGGGTTTTAACTGGCGGCGTGTAGTTTCGTCAAAAAGGTGTGTGCATTTATTAATCGCTTGGTTGATGTATTTTATATACTTCGTTGTGGGATCCGAGTCTATGGCTCTTATGTTGTTGTTATGAATAAATTCGTATACTTTTTGTTGGTACATGTCTATTGGTAGAATAACCATAGTGTTGCCCTTGTCAGATTTAGTGGCTATGGCCTTATGTTCGTTTAGTTTATGTTTAATTTGTATAACAGTTTCTTTTTCTTCTTTTTAAGAAAAGAAGAAAAGTTAAGCGATCACATTGACGGATTAAGGTAAAACTTTATAGTTTAATTATAATAATTGTGACGCGGATACCAATACAATGACTTTAAAATTGGAAGCTTGTCAAGCGAAAATGGTATACAAATTCATAAACATTAAAAGTAAATTATCAAAGACCAACTTACACATCAAGTTTAACAAAAACTGTTTGAGATTGAACGTTATACCTCGTTACTGCACAGTACGCATTAATAATACAACGAAAGCTGCCACAAAAGTTAAACATATAGCAGAGATAACATGGATAAAAGAAGAAATCAAACAATTATATATTAAAAAGAATAGATTAAACTCAATGTTATATAAAGCACATTTAACATTATTAAAAGAGATACACCCAATACTCTTGCCCAACATATTACAATACATTAATCAGCAAGTTACGAAGTTCATCTTACCGATCGTACACAAACATGATAAGAAATTGAATACGTTAAATACAAGACAACACCACGATAATTTCGCTGGATGTAAACATAGATTTTATACTCGAGTCTCTAATTTAACTGATATTAAATTCGACGTACAGGAGATGAATTTACTTAATAAAGGTTTCAAATACAATTTACCGGATTTAAATAGGAACCACGCAACTAAAGAATTAATTACAACTGAAGCAGCCATAAAAAGTATAACAGATTCACAGACACAAAACGAGTTAAGAGTTACAATCAATAGTAAAATAGACAGACATATACGGACACATAATAACAACTGTAAACCATTTTCTAACAATTTAAAAAAGAAATATATAAGTGAAAAGAAAACTGTTATACAAATTAAACATAAACTAAACGAACATAAGGCCATAGCCACTAAATCTGACAAGGGCAACACTATGGTTATTCTACCAATAGACATGTACCAACAAAAAGTATACGAATTTATTCATAACAACAACATAAGAGCCATAGACTCGGATCCCACAACGAAGTATATAAAATACATCAACCAAGCGATTAATAAATGCACACACCTTTTTGACGAAACTACACGCCGCCAGTTAAAACCCATAATCGCACACGCACCAATGTTCAACGGTTTACCCAAGATCCATAAACCAAATATACCGATAAGACCTCTTGTTAATTACACAACAGCCCCAGGTTATAAAGTATCTAAGAAATTGGTCCAATTAATAAAAAGTAACATAACCATAGACAATAATCATGCTATAAAAAATAGCATTGAACTAATAAAACTAACTAAAGACTTCAGCATTAATAGTCAGCATAAGTTAATCTCCTTTGACATAGTCAACCTATATACAAGTGTCCCAGTAAAGACAACCTTAGACATTCTAAGAAATAATTTAATACGTACAGGAAAGTTAAATCTACAAAAAATAACAGAATTGTTGCTGTTATTGGACGTAGTATTACAACAGAATTATTTCACATTCAATGATACAATTTTTATTCAAGAGGAGGGTCTTGCAATGGGTTCACCCTTGTCTGGTTTGCTGGCTGACATTTTCCTGAATAACTTTGAAAATACATATTTGCTATCCCCACACAATAAATGGCAACGTAACATCTCATTTTATAAAAGATACGTGGATGACACGTTTGTGATATTTGACGGGACAACGAGACAGGCAAACATGTTGTTACATTACATGAATAACATTACCAAAAACATACAATTCACACTTGAAATAGAATCAGACAATGCCATAAATTTTCTGGACTTAACTTTTATGAAACATAATAATAAATTTCAATACAGAATATACAGAAAACCCACCACAACTGATGGTGTTATACATGCTGATTCTTTCCACCCGCACTCACAAAAAATGGCCGCATTCAATAGTATGATACACAGACTATACAGCGTACCTTTAGATCCCGCCAACCACAAAGAAGAAGTAGATATAATTAAACATGTTGCAATTACGAACGGTTACCGCAGTTCATTAGTGGAACGTTTGATGCTTAGACACAAACGCAGAACTAACAACCCTCACCGTGTCACGACGAACGCAATATATATGGCGATTGATTATACTAACAACTTTTCAATGCTCATTAGAAACACCTTTAAAAAACATAACATCCACATCGCATTTAGAACAACCAACAATATCCGTAAAATGCTAAATAATGCCACACGTACATCAATTGAAAAAAGAACGGGTATATACAAAATGATATGTGATGACTGCAACATGCATTACATTGGTCAGACTGGCAGGACCTTTTTCGAAAGATATAAAGAACACTTACCCACGAGCATTTCAAATATAAATAAATCAAACTACGCTAAACATCTCGTCACATTAAATCATAATTATACAAATTTTGAGACAAATTGCAAACCCTTACACATTTGCAGAAAAGGACGATATATGGATGCGGTAGAAGAGTTCGAAATTTACCGAGCCTTCAGAAATAATCCCAATAATATATTAAACGAACAATTGGCATTTAAATCGCATACACTATACGATAAGATTATAGATAACATAGCCATAGAATATATACCCCAACACATCAATAGATAACATGAAAACTCCAATAAACTGTGCAGTACGTCGCTGACCGGTATTGAGTGCGCACTCGCATCCGCTACGTCGCTGTGATTGTGGACTATATTTTTAAATGTTCTTTTAGTGTAATTTTTAAATGTCTTTTACGCAACTTTTAATGTTTAACGAAGTCTTAACCGACGAATTATTTTAACCTCTGATGATGGATTAACAATCCGAAACGCGTTAGAAGAAAAGAAGAAAAGTTAAGCGATCACATTGACGGATTAAGGTAAAACTTTATAGTTTAATTATATTTCCGTTCTTTTTTGGAATTGCCACTATGGGACTGGTATAGGGTGATTGACTATATTCTATTATGTCATCTTTGATCATACGATTTATTTCTTCCCGAACTTCGTTTTTTATTGAATATGCTGCTTTAGGGTAGGATTTTCTACGAAAGTCCACCGGTTCTTTAAAATTTATTTCACACTGGCAGCCTTTAACTTTACCTGGAGCGTTGGAGAATATGTGTTTGTATCTATTGTATATTTTAATTAAATTTTCGGCCTGTACCTTACTTATCTGTTGACAAGTTTTTTCTCTTTGGAACTCTCGTATCTCTTCCAACTTACTCTGCCATAGTTCTGGATCGTCGTCCTCATATTGGATGGCTTCTTGCAGTTTATTGTTCTTACAAAAGTAACTTTTTATGACCTGACATTTGTCGTCAACTGGAACGGCTCTTTTAGCGTCTACCAATTCTGCTGTCCATAATCCTTCTTCGGATGTTAATGATACTGTTCCTTTATTTAAGTCAATTACTGCTGAATGTTGTCGCATCCAATCAATACGTTGAACGGTAATCCCGTTGCGACTAAGAACCCTATTGGTATTGTTACATTATTATTGGTGAGGTCGAGCGATACTTGTTTTTTAACAGTTTTATTTTGCCGTCCAGTGGCTCCAATTATTATTACATTATTCACAGGTAAGGTGGGTATAGGTAACTGGCCTTCTCGCTGGATTTTTTCCAGTTCGGTACTATCTATTAACGAGATGTTGGATCCTGTATCTATCATAATTGTCGATTGTATTCCATTTAATTTAGCTATTACATATATAATTTCATTATTATTATTACTGTGTACATGATTATCATCCTCTTCCAATAAATCTTCTCTAATATTTTTCAGATAATGGTTGGTGATTATAGTTATGGTATTGTCATTTGTATGTCTAGTTATAAGTCGTTGTTCCCCAAGATTTTGGTTCAGTGATGGGCATTCTTCAGTTCTCACTGCCTCTATTAGTTTAAATGAGGGCTTCCCTCGTCCTCTCTATTTTCCGGTGAGTTCGGAGGTTGGTTTTGTAATGGCTCTCGTCTGTCCTCTGTATTATGTTCTGTTGCCCTATAATTTCTTTCATTTTGGTAATTGTCCTCACGCCGTGCTTGATTATAATAATTGTTATACTGGTGTGTCCTCGGGTAATACCGTCTCTGATTATTTTGAGGTCTGGAGTATATATAATTTACATGGTGTCTATAGTTATTGGGTCAGTTGTCCCCATCTCCTTTATTATTACGACTGTCGCGGTAATTATAATGATTATTACCCCGGTAATTATAATTCCTCTGATTATTATTTGGGTGGTTATTCTGTGTTCTATTCGGGTTAATATTCCGAGTTGGTTGATTGTGATCATTACTATTGGAATTTGTTTGTTGGTCGTTGCCATTATACCTATGGTATTTAGAATTTAGTACTCTGTTCCGTTGATAATGAGTTTCGTGTTCATAATTTTCCAGGAATTTTGCCATGGCTGGAATTGTTTTAATTTGGCTACACATACGTGCGTTCTTTATTCCTTCCTCATAATGGTAGGAGAGCTGTATTACTAAACACTCCTCTGGAATTCTGGGCTCTAAATTACGGGCCATGCATACTTTTCCAAGGAAGTATGATGTAGGAGATTGTCCTACGTTTGCTTCGTATCGACCGTTGCTCAAATTATTCCTGACCATATTCTGGGTCGACTCCGACCAATATTTTTCTCTGAATTGCTTTTTAAATTCTGTCATGTCCTGTATATCTGGACGCACCGCTGTCCACCAATTGTCGTACGTATCCTTAAACATATCATCAATCATACTCCGTATTATACTCCAACGGTTCTCTCTATTTCGTGTTATCATTTCCTCCAACCTTTTTAAAAATTCCATTGGGTTACGTTTATAATTTCGAAAATTAATTGACTCCCGGTTATCGTGGTTGGTTATATGATTATGCTGGCATGTTCTATCCCACCATGAATCCACTTCTTCTTGGATCTGTAACTCGCGTCTACTGATTTCCTCGATTTTATTTTTATTCGTATTAATTTGGCTTTCCACATTGTTTAAATTACCATATACTCTTTCCAGTCGCTCACCCATGTCAGTCTGTATTTGTATAATCCCTTCCTTATTCTCCTCCCGTATCTGATGTACTTCTTGTTTAATTTTCTCATACTTTTCTACAGTCTCCTGTTGGATTCCTTCGACCATTGTTTTATTTTCATTTTGTGTGTTATTAATTTTGTTTTGTAATTCCTCACGAACCTGTATTACTGTTTCGTTGGTTTTTTCTAACTTCTCATTTGTTTCGGCTATTTCTAGTTTCCTTTCCTCATTATTTTGGTCCACCTTTTGGTTAATTGTCACATGGACATTCTCACTTCTTTCGTTAATCTGCCTTAAATTTTCTTCGTTTATTTGTAGGAGTTCTTCCTTCATTTGTTTTATACTCTCATCGTTTCTATCGAACCTTTCGTTAATTTGGATAAAACTTTCATTGTTCCTATCGAACTTTTCATTCATTAATTTGGAGTTTTCCTCCTGTTTCCTAAAATTCTCATCTTATCTTGTCATCTATTTCTCGTTTATTTTATTTAAGTTTTCGTTAGTTTGTCTACTTTGTTCTGCCATAAATTTCATCATTTCCTGCTACCTTGGTGCTTCTCTGGCTCCTGCTTTATCTATTTGGTCCCCTTGAGCATCTTCTTCAACTGTTTCCCTTTCCGTGTCCATTATTACTTCAGTTTCTTTTGTATTATCTGTCTGTTGTTCTATTTCACTATCTGTGACTACTTCTATTTCTTCTTCCGTTTCTCGTTGCATCATCATCTTTTTAGACACTCCTCTGGTATTCATTTTTTGTCTCCAACAGTTGCCTGCTCTAGTTAAGTAATATTTATACAGTTACAGTTTTACTTAACTTAAGCCCTACACTAGTTGAGCGCCAATTTATAACTTATCTTTTGGTTACGGGTTAATCCCCACTGTTGGGTTCATCAATTTATTACCCAACTCCTTCCTCTCTTTAATATTAATGTGCCAATTTCTTATATATCTTGGTTTAGTAGATATTGTGATATAGTTAATTATGACTACCTTATCTCTCTATTTAATCTAAAGGTGTTGGTGTGGGTGACACTTATGTAGGTAGGGAGTTATTCGAAAATTCTGCTCAAGCCTATTCTACTTTGAAGAGAATGAGAGAAATTTTGTATGGAATTCTCCTCTCTTTAATACCTGAGAAGTCCGCGACTAGCGCTGTGGTTCCCAGACAAGGGAATTTTGGAGGTTAACCCACCGCATACGGTGATTATTGGTTATACTCTCTATCTGTTTTATTTCTTGTTCACACTCCATTAAATCATACATAAATGATAAGATATTGAAATTATGCAATGATTCTTTATTAGTTTCTAATATTTAATATCCAACAAGATTGATCTTACTTGAGATACGAAAAGGCTATAAGTCTGAATTAATCGATTATCGATCGGTACAAGGTTTTATATTAAATTCAGTTATGGTTTTTTATAATTATTTTTAATACAGGTCGTGAACGTTCTTTCAATTGTTGGGAAGATCAGAAAATACATAAATAGGAATACAAGGTATTACAAGATAAAGTTTTTATTTTATTAAATATTATTTAAGTAATTGAAGTTTTACCGTCCGCTGGACATCGCAGCTCGAGAAGGCTGTTCACGTCTAACCTCTATTAGTGGTAGTTCAGTAGTGAATGCAGATGAAAAGATCTTCGTCCGTCTTATCTCCAAAGTTATAAATAAAATGGAATTCTTGGTCCTTGGATGATGCAGAAATACAGCTCCTTTTGTTCACCAATGTCCAAGCTTGTGATTACGTGCTTTGACAAACCCCGAATCCAAATACGTTTTTCTATTGGAAGGTGTAAATTGCAAGTTCCAATGTAATTTGGTGGTTATTGTAGTTTCATTTGTTTTAGAGGATTAAATCTTTATGCAGGTAGTTATTTATCTGGTTTTATTACTTCATTAGTTTAATATTCTGTTCAGGATCCGAAATTGGGCAATCCAAGTTATTCCTTTGAATTTAGTTACTTATTATCGTTTTATACTATCCAATTAAACAATTTGGTTAATGGTTATTTGACCCAAACTATTGCAATTTGTCATTCATTTATTGTAACGTTTGATGTATTTAATATTCCAAATTAATTCAGTTTTTTATTGAAAATCTCTCTTAGTTAAACTCCTCTCGTTCATGTCATAAAACTCAATAATTCAAATCAACAAAATATATTCATCTTGTCGTCCCTAGCAACAACCTTTTTTATTCTTATTCGATATTGTGTTATATTGTAATCATTTCATATAATATTCTTCCACTCATCAAAATAATTCCTTACTAAACTTTCATTATATCCGAATATAATCTTATTTATAGCTTGTTTACTAATTCCTGTATATTTTGCCGGTTTTTCACTCTTAGGCTGTTTCTTTTAATAAATATTGCTACGACAGCATAGAACAATCTAGGCGTTTATCGAATGTGCCAGAAAGATCTCGACGTAAGCGTGTGGTGTACGTGCTACTAAACGCATGTTGCGAGAATTTTCTCGCACTTGCCAGCCTTCGCTCGGGCGCTCGGACTGTGTCAAGGCCGCAGCAATTACGTAGTTTGCGAGAGATAAGACGCAGTTTGGAAGCTTCTGGTGTGTGTAGCGTAACTATAAATACATCGCGTCGCGGCTTTAGTTTTTCAGTTCAATGCGAGATTTTTGACTGTGCGGTTCGAGAGTATTAGTGCGATATATTTTACAGAGCGGTTCGGGTTATTACGGTGTACGTTCAAGTAGTTATTAGTGAAGTGTTGCGTTTTGTATTCGGACGGTATAATTGTAATACAGTTGAGTTTTAATATTAGTGGACATTTTATTGCGTATGAACAATTTCATTTGATTTGTGTCTAGGTGTCTTGTACTTATTTTGTTTCCACTGTACCTACGACGATCGAATAGACCGTCGTAACAGTGGTGTCAGAACTGGGATAGAACGGTTAACAGTGGAAACAGTGGACACTTTGTACAAGACGAGTGTGATTCGTAATTAATCGATAAACAATGGATGCCAGTCAGATGATGGAAAATTTACAGGCGCTGCTGTTGCAGACAGAAAGACGACAGGATGAAAAACGCAAGCAGGAGGCAGAGGAACGGAAGCAGGAAGCAGATGACATCAAGGAGTTAATACAGCAGCAAAAGCAGACACAAGAACAAACCGCTGCAGAGTTGGGTCTCCTACGAGGTGAGCTTAATAAGCAAGTAACTAAAATATCGGAGGTACAAGAATCAATGACATTAAAAATAGCTGAAGTAGAAAAATCTGTCTTGACTGTGGAGGAATCGATGTCTACAAAAATATCTGTTATAGAAGAATCTGTGTCAAATAAAATATCTGCAGTAGAAAACTCAATGGCAAACATAAGAGAACAAATTAAAACTGAAGTTGAACAGTGCATGAAGATTCAACCAAAACAAATTTCTGAACAGACTGTACCAGTGATCAAGACAGAAAATAAGTTAACAGAGAAAGTCACTTTGCCTGCAGTAGGGACAGTTCATGTCAAAGCTCCAACCTTTGACGGAAGCACTCACTGGGCAACGTACCTCCGCCAATTTGAAGCTGCTGCATGCGCAAATAATTGGACAGAAAAAGACAAGGCTGTTTCACTTGTTCTTGCATTAAAAGGACCCGCGGCAGAACTACTACAGAAAGTGCCACCTGACAGCCAGAACATCTATGCCGAGTTGATAAAAGCTCTAGAATTACGCTACGGTGATAAACATTTGCGAGAGGTGTACTACGCTCAGTTGAGAACAAGACGACAACGTTCCGGGGAAAGTCTTCAAGAATTTGAAGCAAGTATCGACAGATTGATTAGATTGGCCTATCCTGAAGCACCAGAAGATGTTCGAACGCGTTTTGCGATGCAGACATTTATTGATGGCATCGGAGATTGTGAACTTCAGCAAGTGTTACGAATGGCAAGACACCGAGATAGCTCAGAAGCTCTTGTTCACGCCCTAGAGTTTGAAGCTGCCAAGTCAGCGTCCCGCTACATTAATGGGTTTGTGCCATCACGTTGCAGTCAGAAGATCCCTGTATCACATTACCGTTACGATGGGTGCAGAAAAACAGTGTTGTCGGACAAACAATTCAAAAGTTCAAGAGAGTCGCAACGATTTGAAAAAGACAGAAGACCGAAATGTTACAACTGTGGGAAACGTGGTCATCTACAGGTAGACTGTTGGGAGAAGAAAATACCGAGAGAAGAGACTGATCGCACCAATTGGAGAAGTAAAGGCCCAGAACAGCACACAGTTTCCACGCTACATAAGATCAGTGGAAACTTGATTGTTAATGGATTTGCGGATGGTAAACCAACATCATTTACAGTTGACACGGGCGCAACAGTGTCCATTGTGCGCCCTGACTTAGTCTGTAACCGCCATCCTCTAATTAGCTCTTGTACAATACAGACTGTGACTGGAAGCCCCGTCAAGGTGCTAGGAAAGGTAGACGTACGTGTACGCCTGGGTCTTCTTGAGTTTAGCCACCAAATGCTCGTTGCAGACATTGTCGATGAAGTGATTCTTGGCACGGACATGATGAATGCCTACGGATTCGTTGTGGACTTAAGAGAGAATGTCCTGAAAGTTGGCCAAGAGAAGATAAAGCTTTGCATGGCTAAAATGACAGGGTCTACCAACCATTCGATTAAGCGAGTGGCATTAGTCGAAGAAAAATTCAACAAGTCTGGTCAAGAGGAAACCTCCCTGTTGCAAGCGGAAATGGAGGAAGAACTAGCAGAGGAAGTACAAATAAGTATAACGACAAAAGAAGTGATTGGAGAGCCAACTATGGGTGTCGAGACAAAACTCTTGCTTGTTCCTGAGCTGATAGAAGCGGCCGAGGGTAAAGTGGCTGAAGATGAGGTTGCGCAAGAGGTTGTTGACGAGAACCAAACAAACTTGGATCAGCCAGTGGTATTTAGGTCATTAGTATCTGACGCAACGCGAGTGATTCCAGCGAAGCTAGTGGTTACGCGAAAGATTCGCATTCCTGGGAACGTGATGTTCGGATCACAGGAGACTGAATTCGAAGAACGGAAAAATTATCCTTCGCAAGGATGGCCACCTAGATCGCCAGGTCGAGTATTACTTCGAAGACGCTTTGCCAGTTCGGGACGAACAGGCTTAAGGAGGGGGCAGTGCTACGACAGCATAGAACAATCTAGGCGTTTATCGAATGTGCCAGAAAGATCTCGACGTAAGCGTGTGGTGTACGTGCTACTAAACGCATGTTGCGAGAATTTTCTCGCACTTGCCAGCCTTCGCTCGGGCGCTCGGACTGTGTCAAGGCCGCAGCAATTACGTAGTTTGCGAGAGATAAGACGCAGTTTGGAAGCTTCTGGTGTGTGTAGCGTAACTATAAATACATCGCGTCGCGGCTTTAGTTTTTCAGTTCAATGCGAGATTTTTGACTGTGCGGTTCGAGAGTATTAGTGCGATATATTTTACAGAGCGGTTCGGGTTATTACGGTGTACGTTCAAGTAGTTATTAGTGAAGTGTTGCGTTTTGTATTCGGACGGTATAATTGTAATACAGTTGAGTTTTAATATTAGTGGACATTTTATTGCGTATGAACAATTTCATTTGATTTGTTGTAGACACTGTGTTGTTAATTACGAACTGTTTTACTATAACAATTAAAGGTGTGATTAGTGACTTAATTGGTGTCTTGTACTTATTTTGTTTCCACTGTACCTACGACGATCGAATAGACCGTCGTAACAATATTATTTTTTCGTTACCAAACATTATCTATCAGTATCATTGCACTACGGCATTACCATAATTGGTTTAGTTTGAGTTTGTTTATTATTTATTATTAATTACTACTAACTCATTGAATTATATTTAGTATTTGTTACTAATTTCCTTACCTAACCTTTCTGATCTGATTTATTATATAATGTTATTGGCTGTTAGGCCTATTATTATATCTTGATCTACTTCTGAATTTAACTTGTTAACAATTATAGCCTTTTTATCCTAAAATTTACAATTATAATCAACTTTTATCTACGTACATGTGTACAAATAATTATCTTTACAATATCTAACAACAACTTTATCTTGACCTATAGATAACACATAAACATGAAACTAATTAATACTCAATAACTGAGTTCAACCACAGTTCTACAACAGTAAATGAATAATACATATTACTTAATTACTTGATATTCTATCAACAAGAAAACTTTCACATGAAAACACAAACTATAACATCACAGCCATGATAATAACATAACATCATACAGTTCATAACAATTATTTTTGAGTAACTTAGAATGTACATTATTTACTCATTCTTATCTATTTTAACAACATCAATTACTCTGAAACAGTCAATATTAGTTTTTCTTTCTTATAATATTTATCAATGTTTTTTATTTACCACTCACTGAACCTTGAGGGTTTATCACTATTATCATTATTACATGCTTATCTTTTATTATTATTATTACCTTGCATTCTTATTACTTTTAAACAATTATGGTTTTATTTTCTGAGCTTTTTATAAGTGGAAAATTAAAATATTTTCTTCCCTATTCTAATTTTTAATATTTTATTTATGTAACGTCGAGGACCGCATTTCTGTTACGTTACATATGCTTCCCCTCCTAAAGAAGTTTAATTTACCTGAATTTAATTTAGGTCAAGTAAACTTATATCCTTTCCATGCCCTTGAATATCCTCCTGGCCTTCATATTTATTTCAATGGTCAACGATGGAATTCTCAATGTGACTTGTTGGGCTTGTATCCACCTTTTTCTATTTAATGACATTTCATTACTCATATTAACATTCTTGGTTTTTTTTTTTTTTAAACAGTACTTGTCCATGTTTGGTCACCATAATCAATAAAACTTTAGTTTGACTTCTCTTCTTGCTAGTTACTATTATCAATGCGTTTCTTCATTATCCTTCTGTCGGCTATCTTCTTTCTGTTTTCTTCCGTCATACTTTTTTGGAATCTCATGTCATTCTTAGCAGTGATTCTAATATCCCTTAAATATTCAATTTCCCCAACATTCCCTAACATATGAGTTGGTACAGTTCAGAGAGGCACTGTTTGGCTTCATACTCTGCTGCCCACACTACACTTCACTATAGTACTGCTGGAATTCATCTACAGTCAGCTATAAAAATATAATATTTCAATCACTTTCTGCTACAGTCCGTTTCTTGATGTATATAATACTTTAATATTTATAACTAAATTTACCTCAAGATATACTTTTTTCCCTATTAGGAACATGTTTCGAGAGTTCCTGTTCTCTCATCTTCAGCCTTCGCCATCTTGTTTCTGGTGAAACAAGATGGCGAAGGCTGAAGATGAGAGAACAGGAACTCTCGAAACATGTTCCTAATAGGGAAAAAAGTATATCTTGAGTTAAATTTAGTTATAAATATTAAAAAAATATAATAATATCATAATAATCTTTTTTACTTAATTAATAATAAACATCTTGGGGATTGTTTACGCTGTCGCGTTTTATATTTAATTATTCATATATTCCATACTTCGTGATTCCATTTTATTTTCCTTACCTATTTTCAGATAACATTTCTGACAGTCATTGTTTGTAACTATTCTTGATCTTCTTTTTTGTTGTGACAGTAATTCTAAGTATTATTTCTTCATTTGTTATTCTCATTTCAAAGAATTTTTAAATTGTAATTGCCTTAATTATCATCATTACTTAAGTTCAGTGTAATTATAGTCATTAAATTATCCGTTGTTCTTCTTATTTTATCATTTTGTCTGGTCACATTACCACTAATTATATTGATATACATTTTTTCTTGTTCCATTTGAAATTATACTGGTCATAAACAATCATTTATTTTGTTCTTCGATTCGCTTGGCATTTTGGCATGTATCTTAGATCATACTGTTTTTTTAATTATTTTGCATAGGTCCTTCTTGATATAAAATTTTTTATCTTAGGGTTTTATTCTTAAATATTTAGAATATTTCTTTGTAAACATATAGTAATATTTTCTTACTTCCTTTTTTAATCTTGGGGTATTATTAAATCTTCTTAATAATTGCTTTATAACCATATAGTAAGACGTTCTTACTTCCTTTTGAATGTTGTGGTTTTTATTAAATAATATTGTTCAAAATATTTAGCAAGTTGTACTTACATACTTTTTGGATTTAGTGGGTTTTTATTATTTTCATATACTTTCGTCCGTCTTGTCAGTCCTTTGTGATGGGTGTGGTGTTTCTTCATGATATTTTTTATAGATTCTTGATTATATGTTCCCTTAATTTTTTTCGTGATAGGGTTCATTATTTCATAAGTATTATTGTTATTATTTTTTGTTATTACATAGGGTCCTGTATATAATAATAATAATTTTTTTGTTATTCCTTCTAGAGTACTGGGTAACTCTCTATTTCTTATTAAAATTTTTTCGCCAACCTGGTAATTTATTGGTTTTGGATGATTCTTTTCATACTTCTTTTTCTGTTGTTCTGCCTTCTCCATTACTCGGTTATAAAATTTAATGTTTTCAAATTGATATTCTGGGTTTATTGGAAAATTGATTATATCCTGGATTTCCCTAGGTGGAAGCTTTTCAAACATTACAGTATACGGGGTACTTTCAATGGATTGATGGTAAGATATATTGAGAAATTCTTCGGTAAGTAACAAGTACTCATGCCACCTCCTCTGTTGGTCATGACAGTAAGTTCGGAGTATCCTGCCAACCTCCCTCAATACTCGCTCCGCAGGATTGCTGCTGGGGTGGTAGACTGAAGTCTTATATGTTCTAATACCATGTTTTAGAAGACTATTCCTCCATTTGCTTCCTTTGAACTGCGTACCATGATCTGTGATAATGGATGAAGGTTTACCAATCTCTAGTATGTAATGTCCAATGACTATCTCCAGAATTTTCTTGGTACTGGCTCTGCTGATAGCGTAAAGTTTAGTATATTTAGTAAAATGGTCGAAAATAATAATGATAAATTTATATCTATGCTTCCCTCCACTACGTGGGAATGGTCCACATATATCCAGGAATACCTTCTTCAGTTTATGTTTGGATGTAATAGGAATCATTACTCCCTCCTTCTTCTCATTGTTACATTTAACCATTTGGCAGATGTGACAGGTTTGGATTGATTTTTGTACCTTTCTGTTTATATTCTTATGTACCCTTGTTCTTCCAGGGCTTTGACGATTTTTATGGCTCCCATGTGTCCATATCTTATATGGTAATCTAAGATTAATTTGTTTTCTACAGCTGTTGGAATTACTAATTTCCAGTTTTCTTTATTAGGGGTAACTTTAATAAATAGTCTATCATCATGTATACAGTAATATTTTGTAATAATTTCATCAGCATTTTGCACCTTCTGGCGTATGTTCACTAATTTGGGATCCAGTTTTTGATGTTGATTAATTTCGTTTGTTATTATTTCTAAATCCTTCCTACTCTTGATAATATTGTACACCTTAGCAATTTGTTCCTTTTCTCCATCGAACGATTGGTCTTGTATGTTTATTCGGGACAAGATATCGGCTGCTATGTTCTTCCTTCCAGGTATATATTCCCAATCAATGTGATATTCTTGCAGTGCAAGGACCCATCTAGTTAATCGACCATGACTGAGCTTACATCGTTTTAGGAATGAGATGGATTTGTGATCACTCCTTACGGTCACTGGGTATCCAAGTATATATGTTCTGAACTTATTGCATGTGTACACTACACTTAGCAACTCCTTTTCGGTGACATTATAGTTGCGTTCGCAGTTATTTAGCACTCTGCTGGCGAAACTAATTACCATGTAATGTCCTTCTTCATCTTCTTGATATAAAGTTGCTCCTAAACTTACATTGCTTGCATCACAATTTAAATAGAAGGGTTTATTAAAATCAGGGTGGTGCAACATAACAGTCTCTAGAAATTTTTCTTTAATTAATTGTAGAACTTTATCTTGTTCTGGTCCCCATGCCCATTTGTCCTTGGATGATAGCTGTTTTTGGAATTTAGCAGTTATTTCTGAATAATTATCTTGGAATTTGCTGTAATAATTACAAATTCCAAGGAAGGATTGTAACTGTTTTCTGTTTTTTGGAGTAGGGAACTGTTGAATTGCTTCTTTTTCTGTTGAAGGCGTTATACCCATCTCTGTCAAATTAAAACCTAAGAACTTTACTTGGTTAGCAATAAATTTAGATTTGTTCAATTTAAGTGTTATATTATTTTCAGACAGCTTTCTCAGTACTTGTTCTACACTTTCGCAATGTTCATCCTACCCTTTCGCAATGTTCATCCCAATGAGAAGATGTTATCAGTAAATCATCTACGTAGACTGTAGTGAATTGTAAAGTTTCTTGTCCCAATATCTGGTCCATACATTTCACAAATATAGCGACAGAATTAATTAATCCGAAAGGTAACCTTTTAAATTGATAGTTCCTTCCGTCAAAAAGGAACGCCATATATTTTCTACTATTTGGGTGCAACTCAACCTGCCAGTATCCGCATACCGTATCCCAAGTACTAATGTATTTGGTGCCGTGGAATTTTTTCAAGATTTCTTCGATCTCGCCAGGGGAAGTCCTATCGTTTATAATCATTTTATTTATTTCCCTAGCGTCCAGGCAAATTTTCACCTTTCCGTTCTTTTTTGGAATTGCCACTATGGGACTGGTATAGGGTGATTGACTATATTCTATTATGTCATCTTTGATCATACGATTTATTTCTTCCCGAACTTCGTTTTTTATTGAATATGCTGCTTTAGGGTAGGATTTTCTACGAAAGTCCACCGGTTCTTTAAAATTTATTTCACACTGGTAGCCTTTAACTTTACCTGGAGCGTTGGAGAATATGTGTTTGTATCTATTGTATATTTTAATTAAATTTTCGGCCTGTACCTTACTTATCTGTTGACAAGTTTTTTCTCTTTGGAACTCTCGTATCTCTTCCAACTTACTCTGCCATAGTTCTGGATCGTCGTCCTCATATTGGATGGCTTCTTGCAGTTTATTGTTCTTACAAAAGTAACTTTTTATGACCTGACATTTGTCGTCAACTGGAACGGCTCTTTTAGCGTCTACCAATTCTGCTGTCCATAATCCTTCTTCGGATGTTAATGATACTGTTCCTTTATTTAAGTCAATTACTGCTGAATGTTGTCGCATCCAATCAATACGTTGAACGGTAATCCCGTTGCGACTAAGAACCCTATTGGTATTGTTACATTATTATTGGTCAGGTCGAGCGATACTTGTTTTTTAACAGTTTTATTTTGCCGTCCAGTGGCTCCAATTATTATTACATTATTCACAGGTAAGGTGGGTATAGGTAACTGGCCTTCTCGCTGGATTTTTTCCAGTTCGGTACTATCTATTAACGAGATGTTGGATCCTGTATCTATCATAATTGTCGATTGTATTCCATTTAATTTAGCTATTACATATATAATTTCATTATTATTATTACTGTGTACATGATTATCATCCTCTTCCAATAAATCTTCTCTAATATTTTTCAGATAATGGTTGGTGATTATAGTTATGGTATTGTCATTTGTATGTCTAGTTATAAGTCGTTGTTCCCCAAGATTTTGGTTCAGTGATGGGCATTCTTCAGTTCTCACTGCCTCTATTAGTTTAAATGAGGGCTTCCCTCGTCCTCTCTATTTTCTGGTGAGTTCGGAGGTTGGTTTTGTAATGGCTCTCGTCTGTCCTCTGTATTATGTTCTGTTGCCCTATAATTTCTTTCATTTTGGTAATTGTCCTCACGCCGTGCTTGATTATAATAATTGTTATACTGGTGTGTCCTCGGGTAATACCGTCTCTGATTATTTTGAGGTCTGGAGTATATATAATTTACATGGTGTCTATAGTTATTGGGTCAGTTGTCCCCATCTCCTTTATTATTACGACTGTCGCGGTAATTATAATGATTATTACCCCGGTAATTATAATTCCTCTGATTATTATTTGGGTGGTTATTCTGTGTTCTATTCGGGTTAATATTTCGAGTTGGTTGATTGTGATCATTACTATTGGAATTTGTTTGTTGGTCGTTGCCATTATACCTATGGTATTTAGAATTTAGTACTCTGTTCCGTTGATAATGAGTTTCGTGTTCATAATTTTCCAGGAATTTTGCCATGGCTGGAATTGTTTTAATTTGGCTACACATACGTGCGTTCTTTATTCCTTCCTCATAATGGTAGGAGAGCTGTATTACTAAACACTCCTCTGGAATTCTGGGCTCTAAATTACGGGCCATGCATACTTTTCCAAGGAAGTATGATGTAGGAGATTGTCCTACGTTTGCTTCGTATCGACCGTTGCTCAAATTATTCCTGACCATATTCTGGGTCGACTCCGACCAATATTTTTCTCTGAATTGCTTTTTAAATTCTGTCATGTCCTGTATATCTGGACGCACCGCTGTCCACCAATTGTCGTACGTATCCTTAAACATATCATCAATCATACTCCGTATTATACTCCAACGGTTCTCTCTATTTCGTGTTATCATTTCCTCCAACCTTTTTAAAAATTCCATTGGGTTACGTTTATAATTTCGAAAATTAATTGACTCCCGGTTATCGTGGTTGGTTATATGATTATGCTGGCATGTTCTATCCCACCATGAATCCACTTCTTCTTGGATCTGTAACTCGCGTCTACTGATTTCCTCGATTTTATTTTTATTCGTATTAATTTGGCTTTCCACATTGTTTAAATTACCATATACTCTTTCCAGTCGCTCACCCATGTCAGTCTGTATTTGTATAATCCCTTCCTTATTCTCCTCCCGTATCTGATGTACTTCTTGTTTAATTTTCTCATACTTTTCTACAGTCTCCTGTTGGATTCCTTCGACCATTGTTTTATTTTCATTTTGTGTGTTATTAATTTTGTTTTGTAATTCCTCACGAACCTGTATTACTGTTTCGTTGGTTTTTTCTAACTTCTCATTTGTTTCGGCTATTTCTAGTTTCCTTTCCTCATTATTTTGGTCCACCTTTTGGTTAATTGTCACATGGACATTCTCACTTCTTTCGTTAATCTGCCTTAAATTTTCTTCGTTTATTTGTAGGATTTCTTCCTTCATTTGTTTTATACTCTCATCGTTTCTATCGAACCTTTCGTTAATTTGGATAAAACTTTCATTGTTCCTATCGAACTTTTCATTCATTAATTTGGAGTTTTCCTCCTGTTTCCTAAAATTCTCATCTTATCTTGTCATCTATTTCTCGTTTATTTTATTTAAGTTTTCGTTAGTTTGTCTACTTTGTTCTGCCATAAATTTCATCATTTCCTGCTACCTTGGTGCTTCTCTGGCTCCTGCTTTATCTATTTGGTCCCCTTGAGCATCTTCTTCAACTGTTTCCCTTTCCGTGTCCATTATTACTTCAGTTTCTTTTGTATTATCTGTCTGTTGTTCTATTTCACTATCTGTGACTACTTCTATTTCTTCTTCCGTTTCTCGTTGCATCATCATCTTTTTAGACACTCCTCTGGTATGCATTTTTTGTCTCCAACAGTTGCCTGCTCTAGTTAAGTAATATTTATACAGTTACAGTTTTACTTAACTTAAGCCCTACACTAGTTGAGCGCCAATTTATAACTTATCTTTTGGTTACGGGTTAATCCCCACTGTTGGGTTCATCAATTTATTACCCAACTCCTTCCTCTCTTTAATATTAATGTGCCAATTTCTTATATATCTTGGTTTAGTAGATATTGTGATATAGTTAATTATGACTACCTTATCTCTCTATTTAATCTAAAGGTGTTGGTGTGGGTGACACTTATGTAGGTAGGGAGTTATTCGAAAATTCTGCTCAAGCCTATTCTACTTTGAAGAGAATGAGAGAAATTTTGTATGGAATTCTCCTCTCTTTAATACCTGAGAAGTCCGCGACTAGCGCTGTGGTTCCCAGACAAGGGAATTTTGGAGGTTAACCCACCGCATACGGTGATTATTGGTTATACTCTCTATCTGTTTTATTTCTTGTTCACACTCCATTAAATCATACATAAATGATAAGATATTGAAATTATGCAATGATTCTTTATTAGTTTCTAATATTTAATATCCAACAAGATTGATCTTACTTGAGATACGAAAAGGCTATAAGTCTGAATTAATCGATTATCGATCGGTACAAGGTTTTATATTAAATTCAGTTATGGTTTTTTATAATTATTTTTAATACAGGGCGTGAAGGTTCTTTCAACTGTTGGGAAGATCAGAAAATACATAAATAGGAATACAAGGTATTACAAGATAAAGTTTTTATTTTATTAAATATTATTTAAGTAATTGAAGTTTTACCGTCCACTGGACATCGCAGCTCGAGAAGGCTGTTCACGTCTAACCTCTATTAGTGGTAGTTCAGTAGTGAATGCAGATGAAAAGATCTTCGTCCGTCTTATCTCCAAAGTTATAAATAAAATGGAATTCTTGGTCCTTGGATGATGCAGAAATACAGCTCCTTTTGTTCACCAATGTCCAAGCTTGTGATTACGTGCTTTGACAAACCCCGAATCCAAATACGTTTTTCTATTGGAAGGTGTAAATTGCAAGTTCCAATGTAATTTGGTGGTTATTGTAGTTTCATTTGTTTTAGAGGATTAAATCTTTATGCAGGTAGTTATTTATCTGGTTTTATTACTTCATTAGTTTAATATTCTGTTCAGGATCCGAAATTGGGCAATCCAAGTTATTCCTTTGAATTTAGTTACTTATTATCGTTTTATACTATCCAATTAAACAATTTGGTTAATGGTTATTTGACCCAAACTATTGCAATTTGTCATTCATTTATTGTAACGTTTGATGTATTTAATATTCCAAATTAATTCAGTTTTTTATTGAAAATCTCTCTTAGTTAAACTCCTCTCGTTTATGTCATAAAATTCAATAATTCAAATCAACAAAATATATTCATCTTGTCGTCCCTAGCAACAACCTTTTTTATTCTTATTCGATACTGTGTTATATTGTAATCATTTCATATAATATTCTTCCACTCATCAAAATAATTCCTTACTAAACTTTCAATATATCCGAATATAATCTTATTTATAGCTTGTTTACTAATTCCTGTATATTTTGCCGGTTTTTCACTCTTAGGCTGTTTCTTTTAATAAATATTATTTTTTCGTTACCAAACATTATCTATCAGTATTATTGCACTACGGCATTACCATAATTGGTTTAGTTTGAGTTTGTTTATTATTTATTATTAATTACTACTAACTCATTGAATTATATTTAGTATTTGTTACTAATTTCCTTACCTAACCTTTCTGATCTGATTTATTATATAATGTTATTGGCTGTTAGGCCTATTATTATATCTTGATCTACTACTGAATTTAACTTGTTAACAATTATAGCCTTTTTATCCTAAAATTTACAATTATAATCAACTTTTATCTACGTACATGTGTACAAATAATTATCTTTACAATATCTAACAACAACTTTATCTTGACCTATAGATAACACATAAACATGAAACTAATTAATACTCAATAACTGAGTTCAACCACAGTTCTACAACAGTAAATGAATAATACATATTACTTAATTACTTGATATTCTATCAACAAGAAAACTTTCACATGAAAACACAAACTATAACATCACAGCCATGATAATAACATAACATCATACAGTTCATAACAATTATTTTTGAGTAACTTAGAATGTACATTATTTACTCATTCTTATCTATTTTAACAACATCAATTACTCTGAAACAGTCAATATTAGTTTTTCTTTCTTATAATATTTATCAATGTTTTTTATTTACCACTCACTGAACCTTGAGGGTTTATCACTATTATCATTATTACATGCTTATCTTTTATTATTATTATTACCTTGCATTCTTATTACTTTTAAACAATTATAGTTTTATTTTCTGACCTTTTTATAAGTGTGGAAAATTAAAATATTTTCTTCCCTATTCTAATTTTTAATATTTTATTTATGTAACGTCGAGGACCGCATTTCTGTTACGTTACAATATATATATTGTAATGCAACAGAAATGCGGTCCCCGACGTTACATAAAGAAAAATATAAAAAATAGAATAGGGAAGTAAATATTTATATCCCATACTAATACAAGGGTCAGATAAATAAATTCATCATTGTATAAAATTAATATGAATGCAAGGTAGTAATAGTAATAAAAAATAAACATGTAATATAGACAATAGTGAGAAATTTCAATGTTCAGTGAGAGGTAAATAAATAAAAAACATTGATAAAAAGTTGCAAGAAAGAAAACTAATATTGACTATTTTAAAGTAAATGATGGTATGAAAATAGATAAGAATGAGTCAATAATGTACGTTATAAGTTAATCTAAAATAATGATTATGAATGTATAATGTTATGTTGTTATCATAAATGTGATGTTAAAGTTTGTGTTATCATATGAAAGCTTACTTGTTGATATAATATCAAATAATGAAGCAATATGTATTATTTGTTTACTGTTGTAGAAAGGTGATGGAAATCAGTTATTGAGTATTAATTAATTTCATTTTTTTCTTATGTGTGATCTATAGGTCAAGATAAAGTTATTGTTAGATATCATAAAGATAATTATTTGTGTACATGTACGTAGTTAAAAGTTGATTATGTTTGTAAACTTGTATAAAAAGGCTATAGTTGTTAACAAGTTAAATTCAAAAGTAGATCAAGGTATAATAATAGGCCCAACAGCCAATAACACTGTATAACTCAGAGCAGAAAGGTTAGGTAAAGAATTTAATAATAAATACTAAATATAATTCAATGAGTTAGTAAAAACCAATAATAATTAATAATAAATAATAAACAAACCCAATATAAACAAATTATGATAATGCCATAGTGCAATGATATCGGAAAAATAATAATTATTAAAAGAAACAGGCTAAGAGAGAAAAACCAGCCGAATATATAGAAATTAGTAAACAAGCAATAAATAAGATTATATTTTGATATAATGGAAGTTTAATAAGAATTATTTAGATGAGTGGAAGAATAATATATGAAATTATCACTATATAACAAACCATTGAATAAGAATAAAAAAATTTGTTGCTAGGGACGACAAAATGAATATAATTTGTTGATTTTGATTATTGTAATTTATGACATGAACGAGAAGAGAATAACCACGAGAGATTGTCTATTAAAAAACTGAATTAATTTAAATTATTAAATATATCGACATTCACAATAAATGAAGGACTAATTACCATAATTTGGGCGGCCAAATAAACATTAACCAAATCGTATAATTGTATAGTACAAAATGATAATAAGTAATTGAATTCAAAGGAATGACTTGGATTGCCCAATATCAGATCATGAAACGAATGTTAATTTAATGAAGTAATAAAACAAGATAAAGAACTACCTGAGTAAGGATTTAATCCTATAAACCAAACGAAATTGGAATAACCCTCAAACCACATTGGACATCGCAGTTTACATCATACAATAGAAAACGTATTTGGATTCGGAGTTTGTCGAAGCACGTAATCACAATTTTGGCCGTTGGTGAACAAAAGGAGCGGTATTTCTGCATCAACCCAGGACCAAGGATTCCACTTTTTATTACAACCTTGAAGACAAGACTGAAGAGAAACATCTCATCGGCATTTGATACGGAACGACAATTAACAAGGTTAGAAGCGAACAGCCTTCCCAAGTCGCATGGTACATCGAATGGTAATCTTCAATTATATAAATAATATTAAACAAAATAACACTTTAATCTTGTAATATCTTGCATTCCTATTTATGTATTTTTAATCTTCCCAGCAGTTGAAAGAACCTTCATGCCCTGAATCTAAATTAATTATAAAAACAATTATAACTGAATTTAATATAAAACATTGTCCCGATCGATAATCTATTAACTCAGACGTATAGCCTTTTCGTATATCAAGTAAGAACAATCTTATTGGATGTTAAAATATTTGAACTAATAAAGAACCATTGTATAATTTCAAGATCTTATCATTTATGTATTATTTAATGAAGGGTGAATAAGAATTAAACGGAAAGAGAGTATAACAACTAATCACCGCACGCGGTGGGTTAACCTCTAAATTTCATTTGTCTTGGAACTGCAGCGCTTGTTGCGGACTTCTCAGATACCAAAGAGAGGAGAATTACATACGAAATTTCTCTAATTCTCTGCAAGGCAGAATAGGCTTGAGCGGAATTTTTGAATAGCACCCTACATACATAAGTCTCATTCACACCAACACTTTTAGATTAAATAGAGAGATAAGGTAGTCATAATTAACTATATTACTATATCTAATAAACCCAGATATATAAGAAATTGGCATATTAAATAATTAAAAAGAGGAAGTAAAGAGAGGTACGTACCCGGTGAGTTATAAATTGACGCTCATAACGTGGGACTTAATTAGGCGACGCAGAAGGATAAGTAACAAATTGATGAACCCAGCAGTCGGCTTAAACCGTACACCCAGGGTAAGAAGTTATAATATATATATATATATTGTAACGAATTACATGACTGGTGCGTATCTGTATTATAATGCCACACGTTGGATTCGTCAATCTGTAACGAAGCAACTCGGTCGTGTCTGTAAAATGTACACCAGTTTTTTATGTGTATATGTTGTTAGTGCGTTCGTCTCACACCTGTCATTACATCAATGGTTGTCGCTAATGAAGTCCGTAGCATTGTCACAATTATCAGTACAACCTAGAGGAAACCTTACCTGTAATTTCATAGGGGTTTGTGGATCCCGGGTGGCGCCAAATTGTTTGTTAAAAACAATTAAATTAATGAATTAATATGTTCGTTTGGTGTTTTCAGCGGTGACAGCTGGAGCGTTCGAATCGGTTCCCGCCTCTGTACAGCTTACTGTATTGCACAGATAGCGAAAGCGCTAGTTGTCTGATTTTTAAGTTCGCTAACACACACATATATTATACAATTTCCTATGAAATAAAACAATGGTTACACTCTGTACTGTTTCTTTAATGATAGTTTGGTATTTAATTACTGTGACAATAATATTATAATATAGTATTCAATAAAATTTGCTCCGGCATAAAACATGAAACGCAATATCTCAAGCTGATGAAATTGGTTTTGAAGCGAGTTATTCTGATGCCAACATGGCTACTGTTTGTACACTATATATCAACTCGCCCAAAATCTGGAGTTCTTGAGATTATAAAGAAAACATAAAATATGGTTACAATAAAAAAGTACACTACCGTACCTTATCCGTACTTAAATAATATAAAGTGTGGTTACAAATTGTTCGGCAGTGTAGTAATAGGTGTTACAAAAGTTCGCAATTTAATGCAAGGTTATTTTTTAGTTAACAAGTTTGCTACGTAAGTTTGTTTTATTTAATCCTTGAAAGAAAATTATTTTTTAATTCATAGTGAGAGTTTGTATTGATATGAGAAATATTTAAAGTGCTTTTATTCCTGGGATTAGGGTATTTAAATGATACTTATCAGTTCAGAAGGTTGTGATAGATCGTTGTTCTTTGGTAATGGAAAATTCATCAAACTTGGAGTGATTTAGGCTGCTAGCGTCCTTTTCTAACTAGTCTTGGGAATTTCTGCTTGTAATTTTCATTTATTTAGTTCCTGGACATCAGTTAAACGTTAATCCTCTTCATCTCCTTCTCACTGGTACTTGTTTTTGACTTTTGAATATTTTTTAAACTTTTTAAAGTAAAATTTCTGTCATACAAAATCTTGCGTCCCTACTACCCCAGCGTCATTTTACGAGTAAACAAAATTAATGGAAAATTAGTAACCAACTAATAATGGTAACGAAAACCCTTTGATTGGTTAAGGCCTAGATTATAAGCATTGTTATCATATTTGAAATTTTTATTCAAATTTACTATATATTTTCTGATTGATTTCATTCTTCTGTCTTCCTTCCTGAGTATTAGATATTATCACTATTGTATTTATTTCCTTTCAAAGATTAAAATAATACTTCATAAGGTCATGTTCTATTAGATATTAACTTTTGTCTAAATATGTTAACATTTGATAATTACATATTTCTTTTAATTTAAGCTCTTATTGTAACATTCTTCTTTTAAAGTGATTTATACATTATTTTTGGCTAGTTACTTGCCTTAGATTTGTTAATTTCCTTGTGGATTTTATACAATTTGTAATTATTGGTTTTGACAGTTAGGCATTTCAGATGCATTAGTAGCCATTGACTATATTTACTGAATTTATATAAATGATGTCTCATTTTATTCTAATGTTTTTTTGTTTTATTAATGGTTCTGTTATTTTCTATATTTATAGATTTTCTATTGTAATTAGATTTGTATTGTCTTAACTTCTTAATCATCTATTTTGCTTTTGTTAATAATATGGCTACCACTCCCTATTCTTCCTCAATTAAAATATAACATCTAGGCGTATGCTCTGTACAAATTCTTCAGTCATATCCTATTCATAAATATAATTACACAATTCTTTAACTATTATTAAGTAAAGTTTGTTTACAACTCAATCCATTAATTACTATTTTTTGGGTGTTAACTAACATCACCTCTTGAACAATTGGTTTTCCCTTACAATCTGGGGTGTTTATTCATTTATTATTACTTGCTTATTTCCTAAATAAACTCTACTCTCAATCCATGTTAATACTAGCTGTTTATCTTTACATGGGATACTCCCCTTTTAAATACAATCGTTTACAACTGTGACTGATCACTCTATTTGAATGATAAATATAAATATATTTGTAATAAGAAATATCCAGTAACCTATATTCATCTCTATTTACCTTACTTGAATGAAGCACGTGGGTCACGTACACCATAATTATTGTACTTGCCATAATTTGTGAATCTGGTTGTTTCAATCTTGTTACTCTTATTTTTACCTAGGGTCCAAGGATTCGACTCAGCGAGATTGCTGACAGAGATGGTCACAGAAATGAGAATACGTTTATTGAAAACAGTTACCATCAATCCTAATTTATTCAGTAATTTTGGTTAAGCGTGTACACATAATAACATTTTAATATGGCGGCCATTACTTATACTGGCTCTTTGTTATAAAACTTCTTTATGTTCTATCAAACATTAATTCATCAAATTCTAATTATGTAATATGCATTAGTTTCATGGTTAATTGACCTGTATGCTATTTACTTATCACTACCGCAAACCAACCCCCATTTAGAAGTCGACATCTAACGTTCACGCACTTCTCTCGCTCTCTCATCCGTACATACAATTTTTAATTTACTTTATTTGTGTACACATAATATCGGCAATTTCGAATAAAAGAGCTCTTTAATTAAATTTTGGGTTTGTCACTTCCCTGGTTAAATAGTCTGGAAGTTCTAGTAGCGTCACATGTTGATTCCAAAAACGGAGAGGTTACATCTTTCTGAATACACTGATTCTACATTTACTTTTGAAAATATTACTTCACACTGTCTAGATTTTTTGTAGTTAACACTGGTTTACATTTTGATTACATTATTAATATTTTAAATCACTTAAACTGACTAACTCAGGCCAGCACAATTGTTAGTGTGTTATCGCCATGATGAATTTCTGCAGACTGGGCAGACGTTGTATGTCTAGCTTTCGTCTGTCCTTTACACTGAATTTACATGATGGTTATAATTACTTGTTAACACTATGTACTTTTAGTTACATCTTGTTAATCGAAATAAAACACTAGCTGACTATTTTCGGCCAGCACAATTTTTACGTGTTACTGCCATGGTGATGTTCTGGCGACTGGGGTGAAAATTATGCAAATTTTACGTATGTGTGTGTGAGTAAACGTCATCGTTCTTTGTCTCTTGTTATATAATCGCCTTGTTAGTTACGTATTTTAATCACGTCATTGTTGTTTAATGACGTTTGGCATTGTTGGCCAATGAAACGGGAGCATGTAGCACCGTTACTGGCGGCTGTAACCATTATAAGTCTTTTTATCTGCACGTACACTGCTGTCCTTGAAATTATTTTGTTGTCTCGGAACTGCGTCGTTGTAGGCAAAAACCAAGGGAAATCGTATTACCCATAGAAATGACTTTAAAAACATCGAAATACCATAATTTACTACCTTGCATACCATACTTTTTATATCAGACTTTTTGTACTGTCACACAACTAATCTTAAATCTCTTAATTAACAATGTTATTATCACTTTCCAGTGTTCGTTTCATATCCCTAATTGTTTACATTTACTCTTATTATTAAAACTTTATATTTCTAATTACTAATTTGTATCACTTTTACTCACACAGTGTTTTCTTATCACTCTTCAGTGTTTATTCCACATTATGAAATGCTTACATCTAATATTATCCTAAAAACCTTACTCTTACTTATAATTGGATTCACTATTATTCAATTATTGTTTCTTATTGATTATTGAGTGTTTTATTATCATTATTATGGTTGCTAACCATTTTGGGGTTTCACACTTTCACTATTGCACTTTTTAACTGTTTACATTAAGTGTTTCTTAGTGGGTAATCCCTATAATTATTTCTCTTTGTCACTTTCTCACTATTTCTTTCATTACAAATTATACACATTATTATTAATGTTATTTTCCTATAGATTTTTACTATATCTAACTCTAATTTTTGGGTTAGTGTACTTTTTCTTTTTATAATATTACTTTACTGTTTTGGTTAAAACAGTTATATTAATTATTTCATTGAGAATAATATTTATTTCTGGTATTGGATAATTATTGGTTTTATTCCCACTATTATACTTGAGTGTACCATTTCTCCCTTTTATATTTGTGGTGTTTCTTATCCCTTGGTTTCACTTCGTTTCCTCTTCATTTTTCTTCTTCTTCTCCTTCACTTTCAATTGGCTTCATTTTAATTTGGTTCTCCCCTTCTCGTTTGGTTTTATTTTATTTGGTTGTAGGAATTCGTTCACTTCCTTCAATTGTGTTTATTCTTCTTTGGTTTCAGTTTTTTCCCTTCTTTGTCATTTCCTGTTTGTTTGGTCAATCACTTGGGTTAGGTAATGTCGTCGTTTGTCGTGTCGCCGTCTTCATATTTTATTTATATTTAATCATTTTATTTAATATGAAGTATATTTATACTTATTATCATCTTTTTTATCCCTGGTACTGGGGTGGCTTATTTGTGTTGTAACAATATATATATATATATATTACATTTAATATTTATAATTAAATGGAACATGTTTCGGGTACTATTTTGTACCCATCCTCAGCCTTCCGGTTTTTTTGAAACATGTTCCAAAAAAGGAAAAAATTAACATCTTGAGGTAAATTTAATTATAAATATTAAATGTATTATATACATCAAGAAACGGACTGTAGCAGAAAGTGACCAAAACGTACCAAAATAACGGTTACATAAAAAATGTATAATACGTCAAATGGAAGAGTAACATAAGCATATTTCATCAAGCATGGAAGAAGGAACAGAAGTATGAAAATCAAAAGTGTATCTACAAATAAATAATATTAAAGCAACCCAATGAAGAAGAAATAAAGAGTCATAAGGATATATCATCGAGTATAAAGAAGAAAGAGAAAATACAATGAATCGATATAATACGTTAGCATCCAGGCCCAATAGATCAAAATAGTGAGGGGATATGCCGAAAGTGATTATCATCATAAGAAAGAGACATGTCAAATACAATCATCTTAGTGAGAAAAATAGACTAATTTATCATAATAATGAGATAAATATAGGACAATGATTATCATAATAATGAGTGAGAATGTGGAAGAATATAACTATATTCAGTGAACATGAATTATTACAAATAGTGAGTAACCAAGAAAAGCACCAAAAATGACAAACAATTAACATGAAAAAGAAACAGTTGAATGACCAGAAGAAGAAGAAGAAGAGGAAGAAATGTACCATGAAGAATGAAGATTATGTATGACCAGAACAAGTGTAAATTTAATGACTGGAATTTAATAAACTAACTAACTGCAATCATAGGACTAGATGTAAACAACCATCATACAGTGACTTAAAAAGATTTCAGCTAACAAAAGTTAGTGAATCCACTAAACTGACCATGCACAACATTTGTACACAATTTAATTATCAACAATGCATCGAATATGTGGTAAAATAACTAAATAAGAGTGACAGAATGGCGAGATAAGAGCATAAGGTATTTTAAACAATACTATATATGTAAACAAAATAACATTTGCCAAAATGAAGCATTAGCAAACGTATGTAAGTGTATCTAATAGTGTTATAGTACCAAAAATATGTAGTAGAATAAGGGATAATAGTGATGTAAGCAAATATAAACAATCGGACATAGATGGCTTGTACGCCATTAGTACATTTTGTTTAAATTACAAATATATTAATATTATGTATTAGAGTAGATGAGAAATGGACTCCAAACATTTAATCATAAGTATTAAGATATAATTACACCAAAATATAGTGGAAAGAACTTATTTTTATTAAGAACCACTATATGAATTTTGAAGAAAGTGAAGTGAGTTATTAATGAATGGAATTATTACTTGTTTTGGACTTAAATTAAAGACACAAGTGTCCGCAATATAATGCCACTATCCAAATGACAATCTGACTAATAATAAGAAACTTATAAACATTATAAGATTTTCGGTCATTTTCGAATGGCAATGAACACGTCATAGATAATCTCAAACCCAAAGCAGTGACGCTAAAAAATTAAAATCTTTATTTAACCAAGACTTTTGGGGTAGAGAGTATCGCATTCTAAATCAATAGAATGACCCGATTTCACCAGATGAAACCAGGAGCTTTGGTGAGATGAACTAATTGTCTTCCAGCCATCGACGCGTGCGGAGCCTGCGACAGTCATCCAAATATATTTTTAAAAATGTGCGCGTATCTAAGTAATATAGCCATAACTGACCTCAACTGAACACCCATTTTTATCGTGCGACAGTGTTGTGAGTGAAACAGTGAACCAATAAAGACATGACCAGTGTATAATAAAGGTCATGTTATGTGAAAGAAACAGGGAGTATTATACATTAACAATTTTAAAATATAATGACAAAATAATATTCGTTAGTTAACGAAAATTATTGTTAACTACGCTAACCAAGTAAGCACACTTGCGTGTTTAACTAGTAACGATGAATTATTACCAGATTAAAATGAATAAAAGTTCTCGTCTAACGTAATGACGACATTTAATTAAAATATGTTATATTCATGTTTAAAGAATAATAACAGAAGCGGAATTAATATTGTATACCGCAAACCATTACTCATAAATATAATTACTTATTTTTTGCGTACCGTATCACTTATTATATGATATATAATTACCTTAATATCCACTTTAGTGATACACAGTTTCGTCACTGATGACGCGTTTCGGGACTAAGTCCCATCCTCAGATACATTTAATTAATAAACTAAAATATTAAAATCACGACCATGATACTGGTCAAGTCAAAAATAAATAAAATAAAATAAATTACAAATCGCATGTAATAAGCTTTGCTAACCACGGCTGGAGCTCCTGCATGCGTTCACCCGCAACCGCGATTGTCACGCGACTCCGTGACTTAACAACATTAATTATCGAGGGTTACATTACAACGTGAGGGGTGAAGAAGAGTCTACAACAACTACTAAATAAAAAACATTTTAAACCAATTTTAAAAATAAAAAACATTGTTCACTAAAACTACCATTAAAAGAAATATTATAGATTGGCGCCCAACGTCTGAGCGCGAATTAGGACGATGATACCCAATAAAACTAATAAATAAATAAACAACTATTAAACCTAATTTGGCGGCAATTACATTGCATAGATATAAAGATGTACCGAAGATCAACGTCGAAGAAGCGAGCGGCAGAAGCCGAAAAAGAAGCTAGAATGGAGGAGAAGGAAGCGACATCGGCAGAAGACGTATAAGAAATATTGCTTGCGATAGAAGACAGACAACCTGAACCGGCGGAGGAGGTCCAGCAACCAGAAGGTCAACTGGAAGTGAACCAACCGGAAGTAAAACAGCAAGAAACACCTACACAAACGGGAGACATGAACATCATGGAAATGTTAATAAGTATGAGAGAAGAAAATAGAAAAAATATGGAATCATTGAAGGAAGATACACGATCATTGAAGGAGGACAACCGATCCACAAAACAGAACATAGAGTCATTGGAGGAAGACAGCCGATCGCTAAGCAAGAAAATAGAGGAAGGCCAGAAGGAGAGCCAGAAGAACATAGAATCTTTGAAGGAGGATTTGAATAATAAGATAGATGAAACAAAGAAGAAGACGGAAGAATCAATAAACCAGAAGACGGAAGAATTATTGACAAAGAATATGGAAATAATTAGAGAAAATTTATTTGAAGAATTGGGAGTCAAAATCGGTGAAACAAACAAAAAGATAGATTAAATGAACGAGAAAATCAATAAGGAAATTGAAGCAATGAAGAGTGATAACGAGAAGATATGGCAACAGATGGCCGACAATAGCTGCAGAACTGAAGAGATCGCAAGAAATACCATAGAAACGATAGATAAGAAGTTTGAAGAAAACCTAGAAGCGACGGAGGAGAGGATGGCAGTGATGGCAACAGAAATCCAGGAAGAGATGTATGACATACGACGAGAAAGTGAAATTAACAAACAGGAGATTGTACAAACTAAAACAGATCTCAACAATCGTATCGACATTTTCGAAGAAACCCGTAACAAACAAATCGAGGTAATAGAACGCAGACAAGTAGAAATGGTAGTCGCACACACCACACTAGGGGAGAAGTGTGAAGAGATCAAAACGACAGTGAACGCGGTAAAGAATCAAGTAGATAACGACCGAGAACAATTAACTGAGCGGCAACAACGAGAGTTCAATGACCTCAGGGACGAAATGAACCGTCTGAGAGCATACCCAAGTGTAATAGCAGGGTTACCACACCTGGATGGACGGGAAAACATAGATTTCCGAGCATATAAGAAAAATCCGCTCGAATTCCTGGAGAGAGTGGACGAGGTACTTAACTTCAATAAAGAGAACCGGTGGTCGATAATCAAAGGAATGCTAGACGAGTACTTCAGAAATGTGTTTGACAATTGGTGGACGGCAACCAGACATGAGGTAAATAGCTACGCAGCGTTCAAGGTGGCATTTAAATTGAAATACTGGTCAGAGTCCACCCAGAACATAATAAGAGATAACATAAGTAATGGCAGATACGACCCCAACGGCGGACAATCAATGACGACATATTTTCTAGGGAAAATCTGCCTAGCGAGGAATTTGGAGCCAGCAATACCGGAGGAGTGCCTGGTAACTAAACTGGCATACCACTTCAATCAAGGGGTATCCCAGGGAAGATTAAATGCGCAAATAAAAACGGTACAAGGAATGTCCGCGCTCCTACAAAACCACGAGAGGGAGCGATACTACCAAAGGAATCGTCAGGGACAAGGACAACAATATGACTGGGGTGGACCGGGTAATAATAGTCCTCATCACAACAATGATAGGCCCAACTATAGAGGGAACTTTAATAACCCGACGTGGTTCAATAATAATCAGAGTCCCAGACAAAATAACGGTGGTGATAACGCCAACCATAACGACCGGGGAAATCTAAACAACCCTAGCCCAAATGGTTACCAGGGAAATAACAATTATCAACCAAATAACAATTATTACTGGCCGTTAATAACAATTATACTAATAACCCATACTAATAATAATAATAATTATAGACAGAATAATGGAAATAACGGTGGTAATCAATTCAGAAGGGTACACTACGCTAATGCCAGTAGAGGTGGAGGTAGTAGACCGTACTACCAGGGTCGCCGGAGTTTCCACGGTAATAACAGTGGGAGTAACAGCGAGGGAGAAGATCATGAATCGGGATATCGTTCTAACAGGAGTCGCAGTAGCGAAGATAATCGGGGAGTACCAGGAAATACAGAAGTTAATCATAACGGGAATGGGCCAGGATCCCAAGAACAAAATGCATCCACTTCATCAGACAGGCACCCACACAATGGTGACCTGCCTTTAAATGGGCACCGGCAGTGAAAACCACGACGTCACCCTCACTGAACCAGTCTATTGGGTCTAACGTATCAGGAAACATAGCGGAATCAATTGTAATTCTCCAAAATAACTACTTGAAAAATATTCGCCAAGATTTAATGGAAGAGAAAGAAAATAACGTCAATGACACCGTCAATAGCGAAACTGCCTATATATCAGTTAATGTCAACGGATCAAAGCAACGGCCATGATAGATACAGGGGCCAATGTATCATTAATTGATAGAGTTGAGTTAAACCGGATACAGATAGGGAATAAAACAATAATACCGACGTTGCCAATAAATAATATTATCCTGATTGGAGCAACGGGTCGGCAGAACAAAACTATCCGAAACCAAGTGCAATTAGAAATATCAAGCAACGGCGAAACAATCCCAATGATTTTCTTAGTAGCGAGTGGGCAACCCTTTACCCTGTTAATCGGCTGCGACACATTAAGGAAATATGCAGCCATTATCGATATGAACAGAGCCAAAGTATCCTTAAAATCAGGTAACATTAAATGGACAGCAGAGTTAATCGAAAACGGGAAGGCACCTCCTGAACACATCATATACTACATCCGGGAAGGCCATAACCAGAGAGAGAAAATGTCAATCAATGGAGAGATTCACCATAGCCAAGGAGACACGTTGTGGATGGAAAAGCTAGCAGAAATTAAGAAATTCCGAACGAATAGCGCTGACAGTATTTTAACAGATGGACAGATAGCAAAATTAATTCAAATTTATAACAGATACAGGCATGTATTTTCGGATACGCCAGGTAAAGTGAAAAATTTTCAGTGCGAAATAAAGTTCAAAGAGCAAACTGAATTCAAAAGGAAATCTTACCCTATAGCTTTTTCACTAAAGGAAGCAGTCCGCTTAGAAATACAACGGTTAATAGAGAACGATATTATTGAACTAAGCAACTCCCCGTACACCAATCCAATTGTAGCCGTACCAAAGAAAAATGGCGCAGTAAGGATTTGTTTAGACGCCAGGGAGATAAACAAAGCCATAATAAATGACAGGACGTCACCTGGAGAAACCGACGAGATCCTTAAGAAATTCCATGGCATAAGGTACATCAGTATATGGGACACAGTGTGTGTGTATTGGCAAGTGGAGTTACACCCCAACAGCAGAAAGTATACGGCCTTTATTTTTGAAGGGCGTAACTACCAATTTAAAAGGTTACCCTTCGGCCTGGTAAATTCCGTAGCAGTCTTCATAAAGTGTATGGATGAGATATTAGGTCAGAATACACTACAATTCACTACAGTGTATGTGGATGATTTGCTAATTACCTCCAATAACTGGGGGGAACACTGCAACAGGGTGGCACAAGTATTACAAAAATTGGATGAGAACAATATAACATTAAAATTGGAGAAATCCAAACTCGTAGCAAATGAAGTGCAATTTCTGGGCTTTAATTTGTCTGAAACTGGCATAACCCCAGCACAAGAAAAGATGGAGGCGATACAGCGCTTTCCTGTACCCAAAAACAAGAAACAGTTGCAATCGTTTCTTGGGATTTGCAATTATTATAGAAAATTTCAAAATAACTATTCAGAGTTGACATCTAAGTTTTCCCAACAATTGTTATCAAAAGATAAGTGGAAATGGGGACCTGAACAGGACACAACATTTGAAAGGATAAAAAAGAAGTTCCTCAAAACAGTAATGTTACATCACCCAAACTTTAACAAAAGTTTTTACATGAATTGCAATGCAAGTGATGTAAGTCTTGGATCCATCTTATATCAAGAAGACCAGGAAGGCAACCATAAGTGATCAGTTTTGCTAGCAGGACACTCAACAAGTGTGAGCGCAACTACCACACTACTGAGAAGGAACTCCTTAGTATAGTGTTCGCTTGCGAAAAATTCAGAACGTATATTTTGGGATACCCAATCACAGTGCGTACGGATCACAAATCAATATCATTCTTGAAAAACTGTAGATTAAAACATGGCAGACTGACGAGATGGACACTAACGCTCCAAGAGTACAACATACATTGGGAATACGTCCCTGGTAAAAACAACATAGCTGCAGACGTGTTGTCCAGAGTAAACATACAGGCCCAAACCTTTGAAGGAGAAAAGGAGACCATCGCTAAGGTTTACCATATTTTGAAAAGCAGAACCGAATTAGCAGACATACTAACCAATATACAAATCAACCAGCAAAACGATCCTAAAATTAGCCATATAATACAGAGATTGGCAGAACAAGATGAAGGAGTTGTTCAATATTATTGTATCCATGATAATTTATTGTTCACTAAAACCAAACAATCCAGTGATCAATGGAAGGTTTTAATACCTAAAGTTATTGAAAAAGAAATTGCAATTGACTACCATATAAGATATGGACATATGGGAGCCATAAAGGTGGTCAAAGCATTAAAAGAGCATGTATACTTTATGGATATGAATCGTAGAGTGAGAAGGTACATACAACATTGTCATTTGTGTCAGCTAGTTAAATGCAACAATGAAAAGAAAGAAGGAGTGATGATACCCATTACAGCTACAAGAAAACTAGAGAAGGTGTTTGTGGATATTTGTGGACCATTCCCACGCAGTGGCGGCAGACACCAGTACAAATACATAGTGATAATCTTCGATCACTACACAAAATTCACTAAACTATACGCCATAAATAGGGCAACGACAAGCAAGATTTTAGAAATTATCACATTAAAATACATCCCAGAGATCGGGAAAACCCCAATCCGTAATCACGGACCATGGAACGCAATTTCGAGGCCGAAAATGGCGGGATACTTTAATAAACCAAGGAGTGAAAACATATAAGACATCAGTATATCACCCTAACAGCAACCCTGCCGAAAGAGTTTTGAGAGAAGTAGGCAGAATCTTAAGGACATACTGCCACACACAACAGCGAAGATGGGAAGAATATTTGTCCACAGCCGAAGATTTCATAAATTTAGCTTGTCACCAGTCAACTAATGAAACACCCTATACTGCTATGTTTGAACAAAGACCACCCCGAGAAATAACAGAAATAATCAATTTTCCACTAGGAAGAAAATTTGAATTTAACAAAGCAAAATTTTATAACAATGCAGTTGAACGAGCTGACAAACTCAGACTCAAGTATAAAAAATCACAGCCTAAGATCATAGCATACGAAGTGGGAGACAAAGTGCTATTAAAAAACCGAGAACTCCCAAGTGCTATAGAAGGAATTGCTAAAAAATTATTACTGCTATACACAGGCCCATATACTGTTACCAAAAATAATATGAACAATACATACGAAGTACAAGACCCTGTGACAAAGAAAATTAAAGGTAATTATAATCAGACTTCCATGAAACGGTATATTGAGAATTGAATAATGTAAAAAGATGGAATATTATAATGGAAATTATTTATTGTTGATACTAAGTATGAAATGAAAATTATAAATGTAAGAATAAATGTTGACAGATATTAATTTTATGATATAAAAGTGTAATCCAAAGAAATAATGTAAAATGTGAAGAAAACTGTAATTACCCGTACTAATATAAAAAACATATACGAGGCCGACACATAACACCTTTGGCACATATTATAATTTCCAATAGCCAAGTCAACAGTAATTTACCATCATACCCGTACTACCAGTGTAAAAACATATACGAGACCGACACATGACAACCTGGCACAAATATAAAACATATTAAAATTCCTAGAGCCAGTCAACTAGTAAAAACCATCTTACCTGTACTTATATGTAAAAGAAATTTATACGAGACGGACACCCAACATCAATGGCTAATATATATAATATTATAAATTCCAATAGCCAAGTCAACTAGTTAATACCATCTTACCCGTACTAATAAAGAAAAGATTATATACGAGACCGACAAATAAGATTTACGGCATGTAAACTAATTTCCAATAGCCAAGTCAACAGTAATTTACCATCATACCCGTACTACCAGTGTAAAAACATATACGAGGCCGACATATAACACCTTTGGCACATATTATAATTTCCAATAGCCAAGTCAACCAGTTATTAACAGCTTACCCTGTAACGGTACAGAATTGTGAGCCACCCCAGTTTAATTTTATATTAATTTAAATCATCATTTTAAGCACTTTCCAAATTGCCAGACTTTCACCTGTGGGGAGCCCCAATGCAACATACATACAGTTAGCCTAAACAATTGCCCAGACGGATTGCGTAACCGCCCAGCAGCAGGCTTTTTGTGAATCCCAGTCTGCAGTGTGTCATTAGAGAGTGAACAACAGACAGCCAGCATCAGACAGTAAAGTTCGTGAATTAAAACCAGTGGCCTCGGGCATAAGATAGGCCTAGATTAAATGGGCCTATCTATTTAAACAACTTAAAAAACAAGTGCTATTGTAACTCTAGGCCGCGCGGCCCGCCTACAACAACTTTTAAGTGTTCGGATAGTTACATCAGCCGACACAGTTATTAAATGTGACAAACGTGGTTTTAGTGACCAGTAAAACTTGGTACCAGTTCAAAGACAAAATTACTTTAATGAGCATCAATTGACTTTCAAAGTGAGGCATAAAACACGTGCATCGTTAGTTGGAGTAGAGCAACATCCAGGATGAGTATTATTCAGAATTTTTAAATACATTAACATTTATATTTACCGACGTTTTCCTACATCATGAGATCTTAGAGTGGGGTTCAATAGAATGGCCATGTAAAAGAATGAGTGTGTGAGTGTGGGGTGGAATTACGTACTGGTTCATTACAAATATAAATAGTTTGTCATAGGCTAGTGAAGTAAGAAATATTCATTTGGTCACTGTATTTGATTTTACTAATTGTTTCTCATTCAACGAGTATGTAATATAACAGAAAAGAAATAAGAAATTTAAATGTCATATAAGGGAGACTAAGTAATTAATTGGCATAATAAACTAGAAGCAATTTGTTTTAGCACAAACTGTGTATTGATCTTTACACCTTGTATCGCAAATAATCCTTTCTGTAGCTGGTTTCGTCTGAACGACTCTTGGAATAAAACCCGAAGGTAAGAGTTATATAATTTTCCATAAAATAAATAAGGTTTCAATGGCCCCCGTACAGTGACGCGAGTATGGGGTTTATAACCTATATTCGCCAGACCTAATTAAGCTGCAGAACGGGTTATTTGGGAGTGGGGCGAGGTTGTAAATTGTGACTGTGAAAGCAAAACTAGGCATATTTATATATGTAAAAATAATAAATAAAAATGGAAAGTAATAGTTTGACCGAATCAACGGTCATGAGTGGGTTGGAGGTCCATTCGACCCCAATACCAGTTCAAAATAGAGAATCAAGTAGGTCAGATGAAATAGATGACTCAGGGATTCAGGTAACCCCACCCGTAATGAATCAAAATAAACAATCTGAGGACAATGATATGATAAAAATGATGCAATTGCTTTTCAAAGAACAGAAGAGTGATTCTGATATTAAATTCCATGAGTTAAAGAGTGATTCTGATGTTAAATTTAATACAATTCATAGCAAATTCCATGAGTTAAAGGGTGATATAAATAATATTGACCAAAAATTTGATAAGCGTTTATGTGAAATGAATACAAAATTTGATAAGCGTTTATGTGAAATGAATACACAAAATGTTAAGTTTGAAATCAGTATGAATAAACGTTTAAATGAAATGAATGAATGCGTTGACACAATCAGAGAACAAATATTAGAATCAGTAAGTAGCAGTTGTAAGAAAAAGATTGATGAAATGAATAAAAATTTTGAATGTAAATTCAATCAGACACTGAATAAGAAATTAAATGACAATGTGATGGTTATGACAAGTATTAATAATGACGAAACAGTGGGAGAGGTAGTGGTAGATAGTAAAGTATTGAGTAGTGATGATAATGATGTTAATTGCAATTCTGAGAATATAGTGGAAGTGGTATGTGATAAGAAAGTAGTAGAAACAAATGTTTGTCAGTTAGTGAGCGTGTGTAATGAAAATTTAGATGGGCAAAGGGCAAATATTCCCCAAGTTTATGGTGAAACAGGTTTCACCGATGTTTAATGAGGACAGAGTTTCCTCCAGTAGCTATGTGGGAGACATGGTGTCTCAAAATGGTCCCTTAGTTTTTTGTGATTTAGCTGGTAAAGCCAGGAGACGTAATAAGTATTCAGTGTGGCCCTTTGCATGGAGTGAGATAGTTCAGGGGGGTAGTGACAGGTGTTATGATGATGAAAGATGTTTTGAGAGAGAGTTGTGTGTTGATAAAGAAATAGAATTATATAAGTTGCAGAGAAACTATAATGAGATGAAAGAGATGTTAATTGATATGAAATACTTACTTGTCAAAATAGAGAGTGAAGATTATTTTGATGATACAGTTTTAAATGATAATAACTTACCTTATGTTGTAATGAATGATAAAATCACTGACTGGACAATGAATATAATTACTGACGGCGATTTAACAAATGTACTTAACGTTGACTTGTTTAATGATTATTTTGGTAAGATGAATGAATTTGGTTTTTATGGTGACGACACACAAAACAGTAATTTGTGTGTTAATGAAATTGAACAATGCTATATAAAACAAAGACTTATCTATGATGATGGTGGCTGAGCCTGAAATTCACAAATGAACAATTGTAAATATTTTGTTTTACGGTTCAGACCTCGCAACCTTGGACATTGAAGTGTGATATAACTGAATAATTAATGATGATGATTTGTAAATAAATGATGTGAAATTAATTGTGTGTATTGTAAGATGTTAGGTAAACAATGTGTGTATGTAATGGAAGCTGTTGTGATAATAATAACAATATTGTTTCAGTCTAAATAAATAACAAAAATAATTTTAAAGAGGATAACTAATGAGTTGTAATTATTGTACCTAGTGAAAGTAATTAAAAATGTTGTTTTCAATAATTGATCTAATTAAAATAATTTGAAATGTTTAAATATTTTGATTGACTTAAATGTTATATGGTTGAATTTTTCTAATGGATTTAAATTGTTTTATGAGATTTGATATTAATGTCCAATGGTTTGTATGAAATAACGTTGTTAAATGTTTCAGAGGTTACGTGGAGATATTGGTGTGGGTATGGTGTGTATTTTGTGTTTGTGTTAGTAAAAGAATAATGTACTGTAAGTATAAAGTTCATAATACCAGTCCGATATAATAAAATGTTTATAGGGGTGAAAAGATTGGATTCAATAATAAAAATGAATTGAGATAATGGTGTTAAATGAAAACTGTAATTAAAAAGTAATAATAACTGAAAGGTGAATTAGAATTATATTTGGTTGAACGGTAAGAAATAGGCATTGATAAATATGTTAACATTAAAAGATTTACAGAAACCAAAAATTCGAAGGAAGTATATCTGTCAGTATATGATGTAACCATGAATGCTGAAACTGAGAATGTTTATAACTGTGTTTATGAAAACAAGTCTGGCACACAACTGTTTATGTAAACAGGTGTGTTGTGACTAATGTCTGTGGTCATGCTGAGTTGATAATAACAACTGTTGTAGTCTGCTGAATAATTGCCAGTAGGAAAATCCTATTATGAAATAAAAAGACATACCATATGTGAAGAAAGGAATGTAAATTTTTGAATAATGTAGGTAATATTTTTGTAGGGTCTTTTTGTAAAATGTAAGTAAAACAAATGAAATTGTTTTGAACAAATAAAATAATAATGAGGTAATTATTGCAACTTAGAGTTTGAGAAATTAAATACAATTGGTAATTAAATTAATAGAAAAGATGATTTTTAATAATGAACTTGTAATAATGAATTTAACTTTATTTTCAAATTGGAATTATAAATTAAATACTAATTGAAAAAAAAAAAAAACGTTAAAGCTGAGATAGTGTTTGGAAAATAAGATGTGTATATTACTGTCCATATAGACTTTACACATGTCATGAATTTGTTGTCCTATATACATATATAGTAGTTAAGGATACCTTGTATAATCTATGTATTATTTTGGAGGGTAATATTGTACGGGGAATATTATTCAATTTAACTGGAATTTATGTGTACTACTGTAAACCTATATTGTTTTATTAATACTATATTTTTTTTTTTTTGGTCTATAATATAAAATGAGCCAGTACGTTGTCACTGAACCAGTACGGCTAAGAGGAAACAAATCAGTTGTGGGATATGGAGTGATGGAAGGCCGTTGTTGATTTTTCAATTGAATGTTTTAAAGTCAGGCGATACTGGGTCGGGTATCTGTTCGATTTTTCGGTGTTGGGATCTCGAACAGAGAAGTCCAGTAAGATCGGATGGGTGCTGTCGCAGTCGCCAGACTAGGGGGGTAAGAACCCATGATTTAGTCGAGTGTTCAGGGGGGTTGTGGCGCCATATCCTCACTGATCCTCTTAGGGTTTAGGCAATAAGAGTTTGAACGCTAGGGCCTTCAATCTCTTATTGGGGGGGTATTGTAACGGTACAGAATTGTGAGCCACCCCAGTTTAATTTTATATTAATTTAAATCATCATTTTAAGCACTTTCCAAATTGCCAGACTTTCACCTGTGGGGAGCCCCAATGCAACATACATACAGTTAGCCTAAACAATTGCCCAGACGGATTGCGTAACCGCCCAGCAGCAGGCTTTTTGTGAATCCCAGTCTGCAGTGTGTCATTAGAGAGTGAACAACAGACAGCCAGCATCAGACAGTAAAGTTCGTGAATTAAAACCAGTGGCCTCGGGCATAAGATAGGCCTAGATTAAATGGGCCTATCTATTTAAACAACTTAAAAAACAAGTGCTATTGTAACTCTCGGCCGCGCGGCCCGCCTACAACAACTTTTAAGTGTTCGGATAGTTACGTCAGCCGACACAGTTATTAAATGTGACAAACATGGTTTTAGTGACCAGTAAAACTTGGTACCAGTTCAAAGACAAAATTACTTTAATGAGCATCAATTGACTTTCAAAGTGAGGCATAAAACACGTGCATCGTTAGTTGGAGTAGAGCAACATCCAGGATGAGTATTATTCAGAATTTTTAAATACATTAACATTTATATTTACCGACGTTTTCCTACATCATGAGATCTTAGAGTGGGGTTCAATAGAATGGCCATGTAAAAGAATGAGTGTGTGAGTGTGGGGTGGAATTACGTACTGGTTCATTACAAATATAAATAGTTTGTCATAGGCTAGTGAAGTAAGAAATATTCATTTGGTCACTGTATTTGATTTTACTAATTGTTTCTCATTCAACGAGTATGTAATATAACAGAAAAGAAATAAGAAATTTAAATGTCATATAAGGGAGACTAAGTAATTAATTGGCATAATAAACTAGAAGCAATTTGTTTTAGCACAAACTGTGTATTGATCTTTACACCTTGTATCGCAAATAATCCTTTCTGTAGCTGGTTTCGTCTGAACGACTCTTGGAATAAAACCCGAAGGTAAGAGTTATATAATTTTCCATAAAATAAATAAGGTTTCAATGGCCCCCGTACAGTGACGCGAGTATGGGGTTTATAACCTATATTCGCCAGACCTAATTAAGCTGCAGAACGGGTTATTTGGGAGTGGGGCGAGGTTGTAAATTGTGACTGTGAAAGCAAAACTAGGCATATTTATATATGTAAAAATAATAAATAAAAATGGAAAGTAATAGTTTGACCGAATCAACGGTCATGAGTGGGTTGGAGGTCCATTCGACCCCAATACCAGTTCAAAATAGAGAGTCAAGTAGGTCAGATGAAATAGATGACTCAGGGATTCAGGTAACCCCACCCGTAATGAATCAAAATAAACAATCTGAGGACAATGATATGATAAAAATGATGCAATTGCTTTTCAAAGAACAGAAGAGTGATTCTGATATTAAATTCCATGAGTTAAAGAGTGATTCTGATGTTAAATTTAATACAATTCATAGCAAATTCCATGAGTTAAAGGGTGATATAAATAATATTGACCAAAAATTTGATAAGCGTTTATGTGAAATGAATACAAAATTTGATAAGCGTTTATGTGAAATGAATACACAAAATGTTAAGTTTGAAATCAGTATGAATAAACGTTTAAATGAAATGAATGAATGCGTTGACACAATCAGAGAACAAATATTAGAATCAGTAAGTAGCAGTTGTGAGAAAAAGATTGATGAAATGAATAAAAATTTTGAATGTAAATTCAATCAGACACTGAATAAGAAATTAAATGACAATGTGATGGTTATGACAAGTATTAATAATGATGAAACAGTGGGAGAGGTAGTGGTAGATAGTAAAGTATTGAGTAGTGATGATAATGATGTTAATTGCAATTCTGAGAATATAGTGGAAGTGGTATGTGATAAGAAAGTAGTAGAAACAAATGTTTGTCAGTTAGTGAGCGTGTGTAATGAAAATTTAGATGGGCAAAGGGCAAATATTCCCCAAGTTTATGGTGAAACAGGTTTCACCGATGTTTAATGAGGACAGAGTTTCCTCCAGTAGCTATGTGGGAGACATGGTGTCTCAAAATGGTCCCTTAGTTTTTTGTGATTTAGCTGGTAAAGCCAGGAGACGTAATAAGTATTCAGTGTGGCCCTTTGCATGGAGTGAGATAGTTCAGGGGGGTAGTGACAGGTGTTATGATGATGAAAGATGTTTTGAGAGAGAGTTGTGTGTTGATAAAGAAATAGAATTATATAAGTTGCAGAGAAACTATAATGAGATGAAAGAGATGTTAATTGATATGAAATACTTACTTGTCAAAATAGAGAGTGAAGATTATTTTGATGATACAGTTTTAAATGATAATAACTTACCTTATGTTGTAATGAATGATAAAATCACTGACTGGACAATGAATATAATTACTGACGGCGATTTAACAAATGTACTTAACGTTGACTTGTTTAATGATTATTTTGGTAAGATGAATGAATTTGGTTTTTATGGTGACGACACACAAAACAGTAATTTGTGTGTTAATGAAATTGAACAATGCTATATAAAACAAAGACTTATCTATGATGATGGTGGCTGAGCCTGAAATTCACAAATGAACAATTGTAAATATTTTGTTTTACGGTTCAGACCTCGCAACCTTGGACATTGAAGTGTGATATAACTGAATAATTAATGATGATGATTTGTAAATAAATGATGTGAAATTAATTGTGTGTATTGTAAGATGTTAGGTAAACAATGTGTGTATGTAATGGAAGCTGTTGTGATAATAATAACAATATTGTTTCAGTCTAAATAAATAACAAAAATAATTTTAAAGAGGATAACTAATGAGTTGTAATTATTGTACCTAGTGAAAGTAATTAAAAATGTTGTTTTCAATAATTGATCTAATTAAAATAATTTGAAATGTTTAAATATTTTGATTGACTTAAATGTTATATGGTTGAATTTTTCTAATGGATTTAAATTGTTTTATGAGATTTGATATTAATGTCCAATGGTTTGTATGAAATAACGTTGTTAAATGTTTCAGAGGTTACGTGGAGATATTGGTGTGGGTATGGTGTGTATTTTGTGTTTGTGTTAGTAAAAGAATAATGTACTGTAAGTATAAAGTTCATAATACCAGTCCGATATAATAAAATGTTTATAGGGGTGAAAAGATTGGATTCAATAATAAAAATGAATTGAGATAATGGTGTTAAATGAAAACTGTAATTAAAAAGTAATAATAACTGAAAGGTGAATTAGAATTATATTTGGTTGAACGGTAAGAAATAGGCATTGATAAATATGTTAACATTAAAAGATTTACAGAAACCAAAAATTCGAAGGAAGTATATCTGTCAGTATATGATGTAACCATGAATGCTGAAACTGAGAATGTTTATAACTGTGTTTATGAAAACAAGTCTGGCACACAACTGTTTATGTAAACAGGTGTGTTGTGACTAATGTCTGTGGTCATGCTGAGTTGATAATAACAACTGTTGTAGTCTGCTGAATAATTGCCAGTAGGAAAATCCTATTATGAAATAAAAAGACATACCATATGTGAAGAAAGGAATGTAAATTTTTGAATAATGTAGGTAATATTTTTGTAGGGTCTTTTTGTAAAATGTAAGTAAAACAAATGAAATTGTTTTGAACAAATAAAATAATAATGAGGTAATTATTGCAACTTAGAGTTTGAGAAATTAAATACAATTGGTAATTAAATTAATAGAAAAGATGATTTTTAATAATGAACTTGTAATAATGAATTTAACTTTATTTTCAAATTGGAATTATAAATTAAATACTAATTGAAAAAAAAAAAAAAAAAAACGTTAAAGCTGAGATAGTGTTTGGAAAATAAGATGTGTATATTACTGTCCATATAGACTTTACACATGTCATGAATTTGTTGTCCTATATACATATATAGTAGTTAAGGATACCTTGTATAATCTATGTATTATTTTGGAGGGTAATATTGTACAGGGAATATTATTCAATTTAACTGGAATTTATGTGTACTACTGTAAACCTATATTGTTTTATTAATACTATATTTTTTTTTTTTTGGTCTATAATATAAAATGAGCCAGTACGTTGTCACTGAACCAGTACGGCTAAGAGGAAACAAATCAGTTGTGGGATATGGAGTGATGGAAGGCCGTTGTTGATTTTTCAATTGAATGTTTTAAAGTCAGGCGATACTGGGTCGGGTATCTGTTCGATTTTTCGGTGTTGGGATCTCGAACAGAGAAGTCCAGTAAGATCGGATGGGTGCTGTCGCAGTCGCCAGACTAGGGGGGTAAGAACCCATGATTTAGTCGAGTGTTCAGGGGGGTTGCGGCGCCATATCCTCACTGATCCTCTTAGGGTTTAGGCAATAAGAGTTTGAACGCTAGGGCTTTCAATCTCTTATTGGGGGGGTATTGTAACGGTACAGAATTGTGAGCCACCCCAGTTTAATTTTATATTAATTTAAATCATCATTTTAAGCACTTTCCAAATTGCCAGACTTTCACCTGTGGGGAGCCCCAATGCAACATACATACAGTTAGCCTAAACAATTGCCCAGACGGATTGCGTAACCGCCCAGCAGCAGGCTTTTTGTGAATCCCAGTCTGCAGTGTGTCATTAGAGAGTGAACAACAGACAGCCAGCATCAGACAGTAAAGTTCGTGAATTAAAACCAGTGGCCTCGGGCATAAGATAGGCCTAGATTAAATGGGCCTATCTATTTAAACAACTTAAAAAACAAGTGCTATTGTAACTCTCGGCCGCGCGGCCCGCCTACAACAACTTTTAAGTGTTCGGATAGTTACGTCAGCCGACACAGTTATTAAATGTGACAAACATGGTTTTAGTGACCAGTAAAACTTGGTACCAGTTCAAAGACAAAATTACTTTAATGAGCATCAATTGACTTTCAAAGTGAGGCATAAAACACGTGCATCGTTAGTTGGAGTAGAGCAACATCCAGGATGAGTATTATTCAGAATTTTTAAATACATTAACATTTATATTTACCGACGTTTTCCTACATCATGAGATCTTAGAGTGGGGTTCAATAGAATGGCCATGTAAAAGAATGAGTGTGTGAGTGTGGGGTGGAATTACGTACTGGTTCATTACAAATATAAATAGTTTGTCATAGGCTAGTGAAGTAAGAAATATTCATTTGGTCACTGTATTTGATTTTACTAATTGTTTCTCATTCAACGAGTATGTAATATAACAGAAAAGAAATAAGAAATTTAAATGTCATATAAGGGAGACTAAGTAATTAATTGGCATAATAAACTAGAAGCAATTTGTTTTAGCACAAACTGTGTATTGATCTTTACACCTTGTATCGCAAATAATCCTTTCTGTAGCTGGTTTCATCTGAACGACTCTTGGAATAAAACCCGAAGGTAAGAGTTATATAATTTTCCATAAAATAAATAAGGTTTCAATGGCCCCCGTACAGTGACGCGAGTATGGGGTTTATAACCTATATTCGCCAGACCTAATTAAGCTGCAGAACGGGTTATTTGGGAGTGGGGCGAGGTTGTAAATTGTGACTGTGAAAGCAAAACTAGGCATATTTATATATGTAAAAATAATAAATAAAAATGGAAAGTAATAGTTTGACCGAATCAACGGTCATGGGTGGGTTGGAGGTCCATTCGACCCCAATACCAGTTCAAAATAGAGAATCAAGTAGGTCAGAAGAAATAGATGACTCAGGGATTCAGGTAACCCCACCCGTAATGAATCAAAATAAACAATCTGAGGACAATGATATGATAAAAATGATGCAATTGCTTTTCAAAGAACAGAAGAGTGATTCTGATATTAAATTCCATGAGTTAAAGAGTGATTCTGATGTTAAATTTAATACAATTCATAGCAAATTCCATGAGCTAAAGGGTGATATAAATAATATTGACCAAAAATTTGATAAGCGTTTATGTGAAATGAATACAAAATTTGATAAGCGTTTATGTGAAATGAATACACAAAATGTTAAGTTTGAAATCAGTATGAATAAACGTTTAAATGAAATGAATGAATGCGTTGACACAATCAGAGAACAAATATTAGAATCAGTAAGTAGCAGTTGTGAGAAAAAGATTGATGAAATGAATAAAAATTTTGAATGTAAATTCAATCAGACACTGAATAAGAAATTAAATGACAATGTGATGGTTATGACAAGTATTAATAATGACGAAACAGTGGGAGAGGTAGTGGTAGATAGTAAAGTATTGAGTAGTGATGATAATGATGTTAATTGCAATTCTGAGAATATAGTGGAAGTGGTATGTGATAAGAAAGTAGTAGAAACAAATGTTTGTCAGTTAGTGAGCGTGTGTAATGAAAATTTAGATGGGCAAAGGGCAAATATTCCCCAAGTTTATGGTGAAACAGGTTTCACCGATGTTTAATGAGGACAGAGTTTCCTCCAGTAGCTATGTGGGAGACATGGTGTCTCAAAATGGTCCCTTAGTTTTTTGTGATTTAGCTGGTAAAGCCAGGAGACGTAATAAGTATTCAGTGTGGCCCTTTGCATGGAGTGAGATAGTTCAGGGGGGTAGTGACAGGTGTTATGATGATGAAAGATGTTTTGAGAGAGAGTTGTGTGTTGATAAAGAAATAGAATTATATAAGTTGCAGAGAAACTATAATGAGATGAAAGAGATGTTAATTGATATGAAATACTTACTTGTCAAAATAGAGAGTGAAGATTATTTTGATGATACAGTTTTAAATGATAATAACTTACCTTATGTTGTAATGAATGATAAAATCACTGACTGGACAATGAATATAATTACTGACGGCGATTTAACAAATGTACTTAACGTTGACTTGTTTAATGATTATTTTGGTAAGATGAATGAATTTGGTTTTTATGGTGACGACACACAAAACAGTAATTTGTGTGTTAATGAAATTGAACAATGCTATATAAAACAAAGACTTATCTATGATGATGGTGGCTGAGCCTGAAATTCACAAATGAACAATTGTAAATATTTTGTTTTACGGTTCAGACCTCGCAACCTTGGACATTGAAGTGTGATATAACTGAATAATTAATGATGATGATTTGTAAATAAATGATGTGAAATTAATTGTGTGTATTGTAAGATGTTAGGTAAACAATGTGTGTATGTAATGGAAGCTGTTGTGATAATAATAACAATATTGTTTCAGTCTAAATAAATAACAAAAATAATTTTAAAGAGGATAACTAATGAGTTGTAATTATTGTACCTAGTGAAAGTAATTAAAAATGTTGTTTTCAATAATTGATCTAATTAAAATAATTTGAAATGTTTAAATATTTTGATTGACTTAAATGTTATATGGTTGAATTTTTCTAATGGATTTAAATTGTTTTATGAGATTTGATATTAATGTCCAATGGTTTGTATGAAATAACGTTGTTAAATGTTTCAGAGGTTACGTGGAGATATTGGTGTGGGTATGGTGTGTATTTTGTGTTTGTGTTAGTAAAAGAATAATGTACTGTAAGTATAAAGTTCATAATACCAGTCCGATATAATAAAATGTTTATAGGGGTGAAAAGATTGGATTCAATAATAAAAATGAATTGAGATAATGGTGTTAAATGAAAACTGTAATTAAAAAGTAATAATAACTGAAAGGTGAATTAGAATTATATTTGGTTGAACGGTAAGAAATAGGCATTGATAAATATGTTAACATTAAAAGATTTACAGAAACCAAAAATTCGAAGGAAGTATATCTGTCAGTATATGATGTAACCATGAATGCTGAAACTGAGAATGTTTATAACTGTGTTTATGAAAACAAGTCTGGCACACAACTGTTTATGTAAACAGGTGTGTTGTGACTAATGTCTGTGGTCATGCTGAGTTGATAATAACAACTGTTGTAGTCTGCTGAATAATTGCCAGTAGGAAAATCCTATTATGAAATAAAAAGACATACCATATGTGAAGAAAGGAATGTAAATTTTTGAATAATGTAGGTAATATTTTTGTAGGGTCTTTTTGTAAAATGTAAGTAAAACAAATGAAATTGTTTTGAACAAATAAAATAATAATGAGGTAATTATTGCAACTTAGAGTTTGAGAAATTAAATACAATTGGTAATTAAATTAATAGAAAAGATGATTTTTAATAATGAACTTGTAATAATGAATTTAACTTTATTTTCAAATTGGAATTATAAATTAAATACTAATTGAAAAAAAAAAAAAAAAAAACGTTAAAGCTGAGATAGTGTTTGGAAAATAAGATGTGTATATTACTGTCCATATAGACTTTACACATGTCATGAATTTGTTGTCCTATATACATATATAGTAGTTAAGGATACCTTGTATAATCTATGTATTATTTTGGAGGGTAATATTGTACGGGGAATATTATTCAATTTAACTGGAATTTATGTGTACTACTGTAAACCTATATTGTTTTATTAATACTATATTTTTTTTTTTTTGGTCTATAATATAAAATGAGCCAGTACGTTGTCACTGAACCAGTACGGCTAAGAGGAAACAAATCAGTTGTGGGATATGGAGTGATGGAAGGCCGTTGTTGATTTTTCAATTGAATGTTTTAAAGTCAGGCGATACTGGGTCGGGTATCTGTTCGATTTTTCGGTGTTGGGATCTCGAACAGAGAAGTCCAGTAAGATCGGATGGGTGCTGTCGCAGTCGCCAGACTAGGGGGGTAAGAACCCATGATTTAGTCGAGTGTTCAGGGGGGTTGCGGCGCCATATCCTCACTGATCCTCTTAGGGTTTAGGCAATAAGAGTTTGAACGCTAGGGCCTTCAATCTCTTATTGGGGGGGTATTGTAACGGTACAGATGAGCCACCCCAGTTTAATTTTATATTAATTTAAATCATCATTTTAAGCACTTTCCAAATTGCCAGACTTTCACCTGTGGGGAGCCCCAATGCAACATACATACAGTTAGCCTAAACAATTGCCCAGACGGATTGCGTAACCGCCCAGCAGCAGGCTTTTTGTGAATCCCAGTCTGCAGTGTGTCATTAGAGAGTGAACAACAGACAGCCAGCATCAGACAGTAAAGTTCGTGAATTAAAACCAGTGGCCTCGGGCATAAGATAGGCCTAGATTAAATGGGCCTATCTATTTAAACAACTTAAAAAACAAGTGCTATTGTAACTCTCGGCCGCACGGCCCGCCTACAACAACTTTTAAGTGTTCGGATAGTTACGTCAGCCGACACAGTTATTAAATGTGACAAACATGGTTTTAGTGACCAGTAAAACTTGGTACCAGTTCAAAGACAAAATTACTTTAATGAGCATCAATTGACTTTCAAAGTGAGGCATAAAACACGTGCATCGTTAGTTGGAGTAGAGCAACATCCAGGATGAGTATTATTCAGAATTTTTAAATACATTAACATTTATATTTACCGACGTTTTCCTACATCATGAGATCTTAGAGTGGGGTTCAATAGAATGGCCATGTAAAAGAATGAGTGTGTGAGTGTGGGGTGGAATTACGCACTGGTTCATTAGAAATATAAATAGTTTGTCATAGGCTAGTGAAGTAAGAAATATTCATTTGGTCACTGTATTTGATTTTACTAATTGTTTCTCATTCAACGAGTATGTAATATAACAGAAAAGAAATAAGAAATTTAAATGTCATATAAGGGAGACTAAGTAATTAATTGGCATAATAAACTAGAAGCAATTTGTTTTAGCACAAACTGTGTATTGATCTTTACACCTTGTATCGCAAATAATCCTTTCTGTAGCTGGTTTCGTCTGAACGACTCTTGGAATAAAACCCGAAGGTAAGAGTTATATAATTTTTCATAAAATAAATAAGGTTTCAACCCGTACTACAAATATAAGAATTATACGAGAAAGACACCCCAGAATTATGGCATAAAATATATGAAATGTGTATATAAATTCCTAGAGCCAGTGAACTAGTAATTTACCATCTTACCCATACTACTAATGATTAGAAAGAAATGTACAAGATGATATACAGAGAAAGCAACATAAGAAGTTGGAGAAATGGAAGCAAGTAAATATTATTAATATGAACAGATATATGATACCCAACCACGAGGCAAAAAAAAACCAGAGGAGAGCCTATACTAAATGAATTGTAACACAAAGATGTGAATCATGAAGATTAAGAAGATTATGAAGTGACGTTTAATGTAATACCAAGAGAAAAGATTAATTGATGACAAAGAAGAATGAAAAATAATATACTAACGGAGGAGATCATGTGAAAATACCAGTGATGAAATGTAAACAAACTATCCCAGTAAAATGTGAAGAATTAAGTTAAGATGAATCAAGGAGAAGAGAATATAATAATGTATAAACCGCAGATGCGTGAGATAATCCCAAGGATATTTATTATTTGTCGAAAGAACGACCACTTTATATTTTGAAATGATTTGAGATGAATGATTCAAGCGATCATTTATATTATTGACAGAGATGATGTACCTCTGAATTTATTGATGTTAGTATGGCCAGCAGAGATGTATGCCACAGTGAGCATCTCTGAACTGCACCAGCTAAAATTATGTTAGGGAATTAGGGAATTAAATAAACAAGGGTGATAATTACATGGAAAGAAAAATAATTATGATTCAAATAGAAGAGAATGAAGGGATATAAGAAGAACATAAGAGTCTACTTGGAAATATACAACAATTGATGAATTCTTCAGAAAAATAAGTATACGAATTCAGAATTAATCAATTCTTATAGGAAGGCATATGTAACGTACCAAAATAACGGTTACATAAAAAATGTATAATACATCAAATGGAAGAGTAACGTAAGCATATTTCATCAAGCATGGAAGAAGGAACAGAAGTATGAAAATTAAAAGTGTATCTACAAATAAATAATATTAAAGCAACCCAATGAAGAAGAAATAAGAGTCATAAGGATATATCATCGAGTATAAAGAAGAAAGAGAAAATACAATGAATCGATATAATACGTTAGCATCCAGGCCCAATAGATCAAAATAGTGAGGGGATATGCCGAAAGTGATTATCATCATAAAAAAGAGACATGTCAAATACAATCATCTTAGTGAGAAAAATAGACTAATTTATCATAATAATGAGATAAATATAGGACAATGATTATCATAATAATGAGTGAGAATGTGGAAGAATATAACTATATTCAGTGAACATGAATTATTACAAATAGTGAGTAACCAAGAAAAGCACCAAAAATGACAAACAATTAACATGAAAAAGAAACAGTTGAATGACCAGAAGAAGAAGAAGAAGAAGAAGAGGAAGAAATGTACCATGAAGAATGAAGATTATGTATGACCAGAACAAGACATCAACATTCCCAAAATATGGAAAGCACCACAATCAATATAGTAACCAGAATAAGAATAATGATTATTGGACTATTAATGATAAAAAACCAAGTATTGAACCTCAATAAGTGATCACAAACAATGACAGTGAATACTTTGTGTAAGTGCAACAACAAATGACATAATAACATTAACCCCAAGTAAACAGCACAGATAATATTAGTGAAGTGTTTATAACTGAGGGAAGTGAATAACAATTTATAAGTGAAAGAATCAACGATTAACAAGTGAAATACACAAACAATTAGTGTACCAAGTGTAATCCAAGATTGTAAAACCACAAATATACTCAGTAAGACCACCAATTTAATGACACAGAAAAGTGAAATAATTGATCAAAGAGACCAATAATAAAAGCATTATAATCCTTGATATGAAATGTGCCTGAATGTCATAGTAACACAAGACAAAAAGTAGATAAATGTCAAAGCAATTAAGTAGTAAACAAACTAATTTGTTGAATAGAAACAAATCAATGTACCAAAGCCTAGATACAACCCACCAAAATGTGTAACATAATTAGATTAAAAAACCAAGTATTATTGTATAAACATATAGTGTAAAATGTGTACAAAATATGCAAAACATAGTAATGAACAATTGTAGTAACATGCCATAATGACATGACAGTATTTAAGATAAATACTGAATAAAATATGAAGCATATTGTTGTCAACCAAATGACACATAACCTCACATGAACTGGACCTACAACATAAAATCATACACAATAATTAGATAAGGTAATTATCAATAATTGTTTCAAACAGAGACCAAATAAGAGTAAATATACAAGACAATGAATACCATATGAACTGAAGGACACAACTAAATGAGTCAGATTAATTATAATAACAATAAACCAATTAGACAGAACCACAATGTGACAATAGAGTTAATCAAAAAACATTAACAAAACTTGTAAAGAGAGAGTAAGAAGGTTTACCAGTAGTTAGAGGAATATTCAATACAACTATGAGAATACCTCACAAGTATTATACAAGTAATTTAATGACTGGAATTTAATAAACTAACTAACTGCAATCATAGGACTAGATGTAAACAACCATCATACAGTGACTTAAAAAGATTTCAGCTAACAAAAAGTTAGTGAATCCACTAAACTGACCATGCACAACATTTGTACACAATTTAATTATCAACAATGCATCTAATATGTGGTAAAATAACTAAATAAGAGTGACAGAATGGCGAGATAAGAGCATAAGGTATTTTAAACAATACTATATATGTAAACAAAATAACATTTGCCAAAATGAAGTATTAGCAAACGTATGTAAGTGTATCTAATAGTGTTATAGTACCAAAAATATGTAGTAGAATAAGGGATAATAGTGATGTAAGCAAATATAAACAATCGGACATAGATGGCTTGTACGCCATTAGTTCATTTTATTTAAATTACAAATATATTAATATTATGTATTAGAGTAGATGAGAAATGGACTCCAAACGTTTAATCATAAGTATTAAGATATAATTACACCAAAGTATTGGACGTGCAAATTATTGCAGACCTGTTCTTTAGCACTGGTTTGGGAGATAGCAATCTCTTAATTAAACCAGATAAGAGCCATAGGTTGTTTGAACGTCTTAATCGTTACTTTTCACACTCGCTCAGTAATTATAAGTGTTAGGGTAGAAATAAGTCCTACCATTAGCCTAATCAAGTTTAAAACTAATTAATTAAAACGTTAATTAAAAATAATCAAGCAAATATTAAAGTGTTATTTGTAACGATTCCCCTTGAATCCACAATCACTGAACGAATCCTGAGAAAGAGTGTCTCCATGCGCTGAGCTAAGCTGAAACCGTGTCATTTGTATCTGGGATTTGTTCTGGCGCCCAGGTAAAGTAATATCACGGGTAAGTAACATTTTATCTAACATTACAAATATTAGATAATTGTATTAGATGAAATAAGGCATTGTATAGATTTGTCGCCGCAACTAAGGGGCACGATTAAAGCACCAAATTTATATATAGAAATAAGTTAAATATAAATTTGGCGCGGCCAATTAAGAAGCTCGATTAAACACAAACGAAAGTTATATAATTTGGCGTTGCTTTTACCCAAGTGATTAGTTAAATTGTAATATTAATAAATTAGAAAAGAAGTGGAATTCAAGGTTACAAATAACTGTTAAATAGTTGTTAAATTTATTTGTTAAAAATAAATTTTAAAAATGGCTAAACCATCAGCAGTAGATATGGCAGCAATTGAACAAATGTTTAAGCAGTTAACCAATAAAATTGAAAGTAAAATTGATGATACAAATAATAAACTATCTAGTGAAATTGAAAATACAAATAGTAAAATTGATAGTACAAGTAGTCAACTAAATAGTGAATTATCAAAGAAAATTGAAGAAAATAATAAAAGTTTAGAAGAAAGTAATCAAAAATTGATAACAGATGTTAATAATAAAATTGAGAAAACTAATAAATACTTATCTGGTGAAATGAAACAAATAAACGAAAATTTGTCTAGCCAAATAGAACAAAGTAGTAAAGAAGCTACACTTAAAATAGATGAAGAAATATCTAATTTAGCTAATAAAATAGATGAGAGTAATATTAAGTTTGATAAGCATACCGAAGAGGTTAAAACTACATTAGAGGAGTTTAGAAAACAAGTAAACACTAATTTTCGCCGTCAAGACGAAAAACTAAATAAGTTTAGAAACGAATTTCACGAAAGGTTAGAACAAAAAGTAACCCTCACTAATCAACAATTCAGAGAAGTAACAGCTGAATTAAAAACACTATCGCTTCTAAATAAAGAAGAAATCCAGAACACTAGGGAAGAGTATACCAAACTGGGAGAAAATATTAAAGAAGTTAAGAGACAGGTAGAGAGTAAGGCTAACAGTGACGAAGTACATCAAAAGGTGGAACAGCAGTTGAAGGTAATGCGGGAGGACCTGACTAAAACAATGAAGTCACAGCAAACCAAAGTAGTGAGGTGTGGCGGCTATAAGGAAGAACCGGAAAACGTTGCATTTTCAGGAAACCCACATGAGAATCCTGTGGAATTTCTAAAGCTGTTTGAGGCTTATGTAGCTCGTGTAAATCCACTGATGGACGACGAAGACAAGAAGGACATGTTAGGCCGATTTCTCAAGAATTGGGCAGGTACGTGGTGGAAAGTCATCTCGGACAGAGTCCAAACCTACTCAGACTTCAGAGAAAAATTTCTAGCTCAGTACTGGAATGTTCAGATACAAATAAGGGTACGCGATCATCTAGAATTTGGTAAGTATCACCCGTCAATGAATATGACAACCACCAATTATGTACTTAACGTATTGGCGCAAGTTAAGCATCTAACACCACCAATAGAAGAGAGAGACCTAGTATATAAGCTAGCGCGTCATTTCTCAGAACGCACTAGAGTAGCAACCACTACTAGCGGTGTGGATACTCTAGAAAAGTTCATAATGGTTGTAGATGAGTGTAAAGATTTAGAGAGGGGCCTACAGCGTGTAAGTAATCAGCTGAGTAACTACTCTAGAGGCGATCATCAAGAACCAACTTTCTACTCAAATAAGAGGAGAGACAATGAACGCACGAAAGAAAAAAGGTTTACCCCATATCCGGGTAATAAACCACAAAATCGACCGGAATTGGAGGAGAAGGGTAGAAGTAGGAGTGTAGAAAACAAACCAAATAAAGGTTATAAAGTGTGTAAAACAACTATAACCTCTACCGAGCAGCAACCGTCGACTAGTAAAATGAATACGGGAATCGGGAAACCACTGCAGGTAGAAAAGAAACAAAACTAAACCTACCATTACCTGCAGTGAAACAACCAAAGAAAACAGGTAAGAAGACCGTAGCACATAATATAAAACAAGTGAGTGATAGGGAGTTCTTGTTAAAAGAAGAGCAAGAAGTGGGTAGAAACCATTATCCTGAATGTCCGGAAATAATTTGTAAGATCAGTAATCTACTAGTAAGAGCGCTTATAGACACTGGCAGTGAAGTTACCTGTGTCAGCTCAATGTTTGTAGATAATTGTCAGTTGCGAAATTGTCCCAGACTACCCGTAAAACACTGTAATGTACAGGGAGCCACTGGAGCCAAAATGCAAAAGATAACTGAACAAATATATTTACCTGTCAGTATAAATGGTAACCAAACCCAAATTGTAGCTCTAATAGTCCCGAAACTCGTTCATGATTGTATTATTGGGGTAGATACGTTACTTGAATGGAAGACAGAAATAAATTTTAAAAGAAATACCATTACGATGGAAATTAATACAAATAAAATAGATGTAAACATTAAAGAGTATAAGCATTGGAAGTCGGTAAGTGTAATAAAGAACTGTAAGCAGCTAAAGTCATTTCTAGGTTTAGCTAACTACTATAAGAAGTTTACAAGTAAGTACGCGGAAAGTACTGTTCCATTGTTAAAGTTGTTAAACAAAGGGATTAAATGGAAGTGGACAAAGGACCACGATGAAGCGCTGCAACAAGTGAAAAGTCTTTTTATAAATACTGTTGTATTAAATCATCCAAGGATAGGAGAAAGATTTTACTTGCAAACAGACGCCAGCAATATTGCTATTGGAGCACACTTGTATCAGATTGATGAGAAGGGCCAAAAAGCGGTATTAGGATTTGTAAGTCGCACACTTAAAGGGGCAGAATTAACCTATTTTATGACAGAAAAAATATTAGCGATAGTGCATAGCCTGTCAAAGTTTAGAAGTTATATTCTGGGTGCTAAACTTACTATAATCACTGACAATAAGGCGTTAGTATTTTTATTAAAGTGTAAATTGCTAGGTGCTCGTCCGACTCGTTGGATCTTGGCTATACAAGAGTATCAATTTGAAATACAATATTGTAAAGTGAAAGACAACTTGGTAGCAGATGTACTCAGTAGAAATCCACCATCAGAAAACAACATGGAAACAGATAACATTAAATATAGTAGCAATGATATTGGTATTTACGCGGTACAGCATATAACAAAACCTGAAGTAGTTAAGACGACTTAAGGAAATAGGGACTCATCAACAACAAGACCCTAGGATTAGTGTAGCTTGGAGGAGTGCAATTACCAACACCAAACCAGGAGTTTCTATATATGGAGGTAAGCTATATAAGCTATGTTCCCATAGGAGGAAGAATAAACTAAATATTAACCCATAAAGAAATAATAGTTTGAGCCAATAAGGTTTGTGAGTCAAACATGGTCAAATAAAGTAAATATATAATTGTTTTGAATTAAGGTCTATGATAATAATAATAAATTTATTTAAATAAATGAAGTATTGTTATTTAAATTATTGACATTAATTAAGCCAAAATGATGATTAAAATATTAATGGTCATATACATTTCCAATATACCATATTAGGTTAAGTAACATTGTAATCTTTAGTTATAAGATAGATGTAAGCAACATTGTAGTAGTGCAAGTTTTGTGCGGGAAAAAGTGCGAAAGTAAATGTGCAAATTTTTAATCAGTGTAAAACTGTACATTAGAAAAAAAATTAATGATTTAAAAAATCAATTTTTTTTATATACCGAGTGGGGGTATATATAACGATTCATATTAGCGTCCTAACTGAGCGTTATATGAAAGTGATAGACGGTACGAGTGTAGCGCCATAAGCAAGAGAGAGAGCGTATAATCGCAGCCATCTCACTCTAACCACGTCACCGCGACATCAGAAACCAGTAAAACATGTAACTTTACTCAAAGCAAATTATCAATTCAACCTGTGATAACTTAAAGACTAGTAAATATACGGCAATTCTGAAAACAGCATTGTATTCAGCAAGAAAAGCTTTATTAGTAGCCGCAATCTCAGTTAATATAATTAACAATTGAAGAAGTTATACGGATGATGCACGCCAAAAGGAATAACGAGAGAATTATACTACATAGGAATTAGGTGTTCACACACACACACACACACACACACACACACACACACACACACACACACACACACACACACACACACACACACACACACACACACACACACACACACACACAGATAAAGACCTAAGCAACAATATTCTGTGGTCAGATCTTGGAAAACACGTTTGCAAATACCTGTAATCAATCGATTTGCAAACACAGGAAGTACGATTTTAATTAGAAATTCTCTGCAGTTTGAAACCTGTCATGGGATGTTTTGTCGACCTGTTCGAGATTGTCAAAACTGGAAAAACGCATGATTTATTTGAACAACCAATCAGCATCCAGTATTTAAAACTGACGCCAACTCAAAGCGAGGGGTAGCATCACTCTTCGATCGGATCTTCAATGCGCTAGACGTGTATAATTTACGTACAGAATTTTTTTCAATCACGCAAAAGTGTAATTTAAGCATCTAATTCGAGAAGTAGTCCGCAGTGTAGATGAACTAATACCGTTCAATAACACTCGCTGCGTAAAACAACGATAATTAATTAAATAATTAATTAATTAATCATCAGCGTGAAGGACCTGTGCGACAGAAGGCTACAGCATCTGTAATTGCCAGGGCATCTTCAACAGCATTGAGCAACATCAATTCTTCTGTGCAAAACCATCAAAGGAGGACCTCTACGGATTCCTATCTTCGGTCAACGCAACAAACAGTAAGAAATAGATTCATTGATCAATGAAATAAGCACTAAACAAATAATAAAAACAATAAACAATTTTTAAAAGACACTAAGAATTGCACACTTTGTATTTTAATTATAAGATTAGCTCTAACATAGTATAGGAGTGTTGAATGGAAAGTGGGGTGTAGATTGGACGTGCAAATTATTGCAGACCTGTTCTTTAGCACTGGTTTGGGAGATAGCAATCTCTTAATTAAACCAGATAAGAGCCATAGGTCGTTTGAACGTCTTAATCGTTACTTTTCACACTCATTCAGTAATTATAAGTGTTAGGGTAGAAATAAGTCCTACCATTAGCCTAATCAAGTTTAAAACTAATTAATTAAAACGTTAATTAAAAATAATCAAGCAAATATTAAAGTGTTATTTGTAACGATTCCCCTTGAATCCACAATCACTGAACGAATCCTGAGAAAGAGTGTCTCCATGCGCTGAGCTAAGCTGAAACCGTGTCATTTGTATCTGGGATTTGTTCTGGCGCCCAGGTAAAGTAATATCACGGGTAAGTAACATTTTATCTAACATTACAAATATTAGATAATTGTGTTAGATGAAATAAGGCGTTGTAATATATAAGGTACTGATAAAAAAGCATCTTACTGAAACATCCACACTAATTCAGCATGTTGAGATTTTGAGAAAAAACTAATTAATATGTCGTTAAAATGTTTATTCTAAGTTTACAAACTTTTATATGTCCATTGTTTACATTGTACAAAGCCATACTAACTGAAAATACAAGGACTAATCTAAAATTAATCTCTGACTAGCTGTTACACACAAGGCACAAACTGGTTGTCATAGCAATACAGTGCATGTACAAACGTGACCAGAAACCTTTTACCTTGTTACTCACAAATCTACAACTCACTTCGGTTATTTCTTTTCAAGTTGCAACCGAAGAAAAGTGGAGTTTATAAAAGTATTTGTTGAAACATCCCACTGTGTGTTGGGTTCATTCATGAATAGCTGAATTGCTGAACAGCAATGGACCACGATTGGGGGTCAAGGCTCGAACAGCACAGTGTGGAGAGTGGATGTCCTATCAAATCACAATTGGAGTGAAAGATAGTACAAGGAGCCGGCTGTTACTGTGACTTGAGTAGGTAGCTGACCCCTTCGACAATTCGACAAGGGCCTGTTGTCAAAGGCCTAAGCGTTGTGTGGGGCAGATTGTGAGTACTCGAAAAGCTCACACTTCGGGGAAGTTCACAATGGGACTAGCAGACCCTGTCATGTACCCCATGTCCTGTTGGCAACCAATTTGAGACTATTTACACCACAGACTGAGTATGGGCAAGGGTGCCATCATGTCACCAAAATAAAGGATCTGGCAGGCTAACAAACACTTTGTGGTTAAACTTTGTACTTGTTTAAACTTTGTACTGTAACATCTGCATTGCAGTGACGTCATTTCTCCCCCGCTAATCTGCTGCCAAAGTGGGAAGCAGCCATGCTTGTAGTAATATAGGAAAGTATAGTTTACACTCTGAACACTCAGACAATGGTTTCCGACTATTGAACTTCGCAGTTGGTCAAAATATGATCATAGGAGGGACTTTCTTCGACCACAAAGACATACATAAGGGCACATGGATCTCTCCAGACGGGAGAACGGTCAATCAAATAGATCATGTCCTATTGGATGGCCGCCATAAGTCAGACTTACAAGACATTAGAGTTTATAGAAGTGCCAACATGGATAGCGATCACTATCTCATAGTTGCAAAACTGAGAGCTAGAATCTCCAATAATAGAAATGAAAAAGGAATAAAGACTGTTAGATACAATACAGAAATACTAAAGGAAGAAGAAATAAAACGGAGGTTCGAGGAAGTTACTAATGAGAAAATTAGACAGTGGAGACTTGAATGCCATGAGGAACAAGATACAGAAAACCACTGGCTTAATCTAAAAAATATATTAGTGACCACGGGAGAAGAAATCGTTGGTCTGAAGAAGAGACATGGGCGAGATGAGTGGTTTGATAAGTAGTGTGAAGAGGCAACTGAATTCAAAAACAAGACATACAAATTTATGATCCAAAGGAAATGCACTAGGGCTGTTCAAGAGGAATACAGGAAGGCCACGCGGATGGAAAAGAAGATTCATAGAGGAAAAAAGAGGGAGTATATGATGTGACAGATGAAAAAGATAGAGGAATATAAGAGTAAAAGGCTGAGCCGAGATATGTACAGGAAGGTGAATGATATGAGACAGGAATTTCAGCCTAGAACACATGTCTGTAGGGATAATAATGGTGGCCTTGTGGGTGATACTGCTGGCGTAATCAGGAGATGGACAGAACACTTCGAAGAGTTGCTAGGCTCAGTTGGGGAGGCTTCGATGGAGGCATCTGAGAATGAAGAGGAAGCAGGAGAATTCGATGATGATAGAGAGGAGTTGGTGCCATCCTATGACGAGGTGTATGAAGCTCTAGAAAAGCTTAAAAATAACAAGGCAGCAGGTTCCGATGGTTTACCAGGGGAACTATTAAAGAGCGCAGGAGGAGATTTCATAAAGGAATTTGCCCATCTCATACAGCGAATATGGCTGGAGGAGGTAATGCCTGATGAGTGGAACAATGGGGTGGTGTGTTTAATACATAAAAAGGGTGATCCGCTCATATGTAAAAATTATAGGGGCATCTCTCTACTTAATACAGCATATAAGGTATTGTCCAACATAATATTTTCTAGGCTGCTTTCCTACGCTGAGGAAAACATAAAAGAATATCAATGTGGATTCACTAGGAATAGGTCAACAACAGACCAGATATTTTATACTAAGGCAAATCCTGGAAAAAACGTTGGAATATGGAGTGGCCACTCACCATCTCTTTGTGGATTTCCAGTCGGCATATGATTCAATCAACCGGAAAATGCTATATAGAGCTATGAAGGAGTTGAATATACCATCTAAGTTGGTGCGTAGGGTTTGAGTAGTTATGTCCAATTCTAAGTGGCAAATCAGGATACAATCAAATCTATCTAACTCCTTAAAAACATTGAATGGATTGAAACAAGGAGATGGCTTAGCGTGTCTGTTGTTCAACACAGCTCTAGAAAAGGTTATCAGGGATTCAGGAATTCAAACTAGCGGACACATATTTCACAAGGAGGTACAGCTTCTGGCCTATGCCGATGACATTGACGTCATAAGTAGGTCTGAATCTGGCTTAAAGGAAGCCTTTCAGGAACTGGAGTTGTCCGCTAAGGCTATGGGCTTGGTTATAAACCAAAGCAAAACCAAATATATGGTTGTAGGTGCCAACGCTCGTGCCCTGTCCCTGCGCATGAATTTGAAAAGGCTCAGGGTTTTCCATATCTCGGGTCATATGTGGACTCTGGAAATGACTCCTCTAGAGACATTGAAAAACGGATATTATTTGCTAATAGGTGTTACTACGGACTGATGAAACATTTTAAGTCAAAATTAATAAGTAAAGATACAAAAGCCACCCTATACAAGACCTTGATCAGACCAGTCCTGATGTATGGCTCGGAATGCTGGGTGCTAAAAAAACTAGATGAGCAGAAACTATCCGTTTTTGAGAGGAGGATACTGAGGAGAATCTATGGCCCTGTGAAGGAAAACGACATTTGGAGGTGACTGCATAATCGAGAGTTGTATGAAAGGTTTAAAGATCTTCCGATCGTGCAACTCATACAAATTAACAGATTGCGTTGGGCTGGTCATGTGCAGAGAATGGCGGACGATCGAATCCCAAAAAGAGTTATGAATTACTTGCCGATGGGAAGGAAAAGGAAAGGAAGACCGCGTACAAGATGGCTGGGCCAGGTTGGTAAGGAGATGGTGAGGCTGGGTGCAGCAAACTGGTGGACATTGGCCGGGAGTAGATACCAGTGGGGAAGATTTCTTTTGGAGGCCAGGGCCCGCACTGGGCTGTAGCGCCGAGGATGTATGTATGTATGTAATCTGCTGCCGGCTTGTATTCAGGCTCGCAACAGTCAAATTTAGTTAGTTAATTGCAAGACTCCGGACGGGCAACTCGCTTCAGTTCACCAGCCTCGGCTACATAAGTATTTTCAATATTTCGAAATTTTAGCATGATCATCATGCGCTAATTACTTAGATGATCTCGGCCTCTACGCACGATTATGGCTTTCAATATTTAATTCTAACTTACTTCTCAGGCATAATGCCACGCTACACTGCACGCGCCATGCAATTATTTTCTAAACAATTTTCAATAAATAATTAACTCAAAGAACATATACAGTCCACTTCGTTATTTCATTCTTACCAGCTAACTCAACAACTAGCGTTATAAGACCAACTCAAGAGTACTTCGAGAGCGTCTAAGACGCAACATTTTTTGGTCCACCGGGACGGATCCGGATCGTGATTCGGACTAAGATTTTCATCTATATTTCATTTAATGGGCCCAAACAACGTTTGGTTCAAGCCCGAATATTTTCAAACTTAAGATTGCTGGCCGCTGCATGCCGTCACTGTTTTCGAAATACTTCATACTTGACATTACAAGATTCTGCAGAGCATCATCTCTGAGACATCAAGACACTACAAGTCATCATCATTGGTCGTGCAGCAGCGAAATTCTAAAATTAAACGGAGAGCTACAGCTTCAAGCGTCACCCGACCAGCAGAAACAAGAGTTGCGCCACCATCTAAGGCCTGCCGAACAGGATCACCAAGGAAACAACAGGATCGGAGCCATCTTGAACACGCCAGGATTCACAATCCACGTGATTATGAACTTGCATTTCTTATAATTTTTTCATTTATAATTTTTATGTACAGCAAAGTCAGTAATATTTTAGCACATATTTAATAGCATTTAATATAAAATCATTAATAATTTTTACACAAACAGAAATTAGTGTCAAGTGGCCATAGAATTGTATTTTAACCTAAATTTTCATTTACGCAGCTTTACAATAATGCATTCAGACACTTAAGTAATGTGATGAAGCTATATGTATATTGTCACTTTGAATGAGTCATATTTTCAATAACTTCCATAACTATTTTTTAAAGAAAATAAGTACCTATTATAATAAGTAATAGATTAAGTTGCATACTGATCACTGGGTCCCGCATCGTATCAGGATTTAGTAAAGTATTCAAATTACAACAATTGTTCACCTGCTCTATATTTAGCTATCGTTTTCGAATCACATTTTGCATTTCAGTCATGGCTGATGTGAAAGCATTAATTAAAAAATGTGGCACAATTAAGGCCTCTATCTCCTGTATATATACCTTCGCTGACAATTTCGATCCTGACGTAAACGATCACCATGCCTTAAAAATTAAACTCCGCCACTTGATTGAATTGTCCGCGAAGTATGATGAAATTCAGACCCAGATTGAGCCTGATGTTCAGATTTCACATCGGTCAGTGACAGGGTTCAAACAGAGGATGATCTCTGTACTATTGAGTGCAAGCTACACCATTTATTAGAACAAGTAGAGGAGGTGAACAAAAAACCATTGCTTCAAGCTGAAGTTACGCCAATTAAAACTTCCCTTATACAGTTAGAGCCAATTAAATTGCCCTGCTTCTCAGGCAACATTATTGATTGGATTGGCAGCATTATTATAATATGTTTTTGGAACTAGTACACGTCAGAACTGACCTGACGGACATTCAGAAATTACACTATTTACACTCTTCATTAAGGGACGAAGCGTTAAATGTAATAATATCCCTCCCAATCACTCATGACAATTATGCAGTAGCCATTGATCTATTGAGGGCCAGGTATGACAGCAAATTAATTGTCTCAGCCTATCATATAGGGAATGTCTTGGACATGAAGTCCATTCAGCAAGAGTCCATGGTTGGCATTTCCAAATTCATTGACGAAATTACCGCAAATATAAATGCTTTAAATTCATGAAATTTACCGGTAAATACCTTTGAAATCATTTTCGTTCAATATTTAACGCAAAAACTCGATAACCAGACATGCCGACTATGGAAGGAAAGCCTATCCAACAAGCGATTTCCTACTTTCAATAATTTTATTAAATTTTTAATATATATATATATTTCAATCACTTTCTGCTACAGTCCGTTTCTTGATGTATATAATACTATAATACTTATAACTATTTTACCTCAAGATGTATTTTTTCCTTTAGGGACAAGCAAGATGGCGAAGGTTGAAGATGGGAGAACAGGATCTCCCGAAACATGTCCCTAAAGGAAAAAATACAACTTGAGGTAAAATAGTTATAAGTATTATAGTATATATATATATATATATATATATATATATATATATCGTACCAGATTTAATGATCATGAATAATGATTAATAATTTAAAGATCATGGATAAGAAACTTAACAAGAAGAAACATATCTTTTAAAAATGAGTGAAGATGAACAAATGACAAATTTAAACTGACTTAGACTATAACTGACCATACCCAAATTGATGTTTAGGTAAAGTGATGGAAAATACCCAGATGATGAGATAAAATTTGACCAATTACAAGAATAATACTTAGGAAGACAGACAGCAGTATGGACCATTACTATCAGTAAACAAATTGTTTTGTTAAATGTATCATACAACATAGAAATAATCAAAATACAAATTGAGGGATAATAGGCCCAAATATACAATAGAATGTAATGTTAACTAACCAATATAATTGAATAATACAAGAACACAATCATTATATATACATGGAAACATACAATTAAAATAGTGTGTTTAATGGTGGACCTAATGTTATAAAATAAATACTGTACAATAAAAGAATAGATTATTGTGTAATAAAAACAAATAATAAAATATGGACAAAAATACAGAAATGCCAATCCATGTGTAAACAAGGCTTAAGAAGTAATAATTATCAAATGTATATGACAAGAAAAAAAAAACAGTAAAAGTACTTAGTACAGCAATGGCTGAACTGTCTAAGAAAAATAGAGAGATATAAAATCATTATTAAATGATTAAACTTTTTCTTTCAATGTTTGAAAGTAAGAATAAAGTTGTGTTTATGTTATTTATTGTTTTGTTAGGTAATGAGTGGATGATATGTCTTATGCAGGATTTATGTAACCACGCATATACTGATTGTTTGATCACTAAATGTGAATTATGTTTTTTATAATGTTCCAGTGATAATTATTGTTGTAATTTTAAATAATAATACTAATAGAGTTATAGGGAGTAGTTTTGATGGTAGTTGCATAATTAATAGGTGTTACAATAACAGAAAATAGAAATTTAACATGTCAAGACCTAGGCCTATAAAAACTTTGGAATTTTGTAAATTTTAGGAAATACATTTAGAATTTTATAAAACAAATGTTGTAATATGGATAAGTTTATAATTAATAGTATACACAGTAAATATGGAATCGAAATAATCAGTTTTAAATTATTTAAGAAAATTCAAATAGCAAAAATTTAACATCAGAATTTCTTAAGCAAAAATAGGCATGTTTGGTGTCTATGTGTCACAAATGTTAAAACCAAAATAATGATGCTATTAGTTTTAAATTCCCAATTAGTATAACAGAGTTATACTAATTTAAAAGTTTTGGCCAAGTTCATGCAATAAAACAATGAAGTTGTATGACAATGTATATCTGAATCAACCAACCAGATTTCAAGTTTTACCTTAGCAACCGAAAATTCAGATAAATAAAAGGGGACTTCTTTAACAAACATCATTAAGAACAGACGGGTTTTTATAACGTCTTAGCTAATTATATTTTAAATAGAGTAAACCTATACTAAACATAGTAAACGAATCAGGACAGTTATTGAAGAACATTAGAGGAATCCAAGAACATCAAGACACCAATTCGCAAGAATTCAAATCCCGGAAGAAGAATTAAAGAAGATTTGGACCCCATCTTCATCCTGAACGAATAAAAGAAGAGGATCTGGGTGAATCTGTAACCTTATTTAACAACACCCACATACGAGCACACGAACCACTTAGAAAACTAAACAATAAAAAACCACATACAATATAACACACCAACACTAAAGAACACTTGAAGATAACACGAATTAATTATTACACCTTTTGAATACCAAAAAACTGAACGACAACTAATAAATATCTAAAACTGTTCATAACCTAGAACTGTGGACAACACACACACGACTACTAGTTTGCACTATAAACATCAAAACCTTTTTATATCCTTCTTTTGTAAAGTTTGTATTTTGATTTTAAGAGTTGTATTAATTGTTTAACCATAATATTCGGACCGAATACGCCCTGAGATTACTTTATTTAATAGAATAAAAACAACAAGCATCATTATTGAGGTTAATTCCAACTTACCAACTTATGAATGAAGACGACATAATTTTGTCACAATTTGTTATTAAAATAAAGAAAAACGAGCAACGTAATTGACCAATTCTTGTGAATAAAGACTGATTAAAGGAGTACATCTGTTTGGTTTTACTTTGCATTATTATTACTGTTAAAATTAAAAGATACGACTGCACAGCAAAGCGGACGGAGCGGCAGTTGGCAGCTCCGAATTACGTCACTGGTTTTGGACGCCGAGGCGAGAGCGAATGGCGGGAATAGTGAACAACAACCGTAAATGAACGTAATTAACTAAATAAAAGGTATTGGTACAAATTGACGCATCCAACGTGCGGCATAATAACTCGTCTCGAAAGTTATTGGTACAATATTAACACTTTCAATGTGAACTTACTTTTAGGTTTTGATTACCCAGACGTTTCGACGTGGTATTCGTCTTTCTCAGTTGGTTTTTAAATACTGAATGTCTGTACAGTAACGGTTATGGGATGTAGGTGTGTGTGGTGGGGGTTGCTGGTGGGAGGGAATTGGCGCTGGGATTCAAATTTTGTGTCGGTATCAGTGTATCGAAAAGTATGTGTGATCTGTAATGTAATTGTTCATTTAATATGTTGTTTGCTTGTAGTGTGTGATATCTGTAAATTTCAAATTGTTCTGCTGTGTTTAGTTTTCTACTTTTAGGTAAGTAGTGTAGTATTTCCATGTTGTGCTCTATGTTTGTGTAACTGTGGTTTTCGTTTTGTAAATGTGTGGCATATGTGGAATGTATGTAGTTTGTGGTGACGGCTTTTAGATTTTTGATTTAAATGGAATAAATCCTATTGTAGTCCCAAGCCACATGTTTGTTAACCAAATACACTGTACTCACCGTCTATGGCCTTTTTCCGTAATGTTTTTTTCCGTGTTTACATGTTTCAAGGCACTTGCCTCATCATCAGAACTTATAAAATCAATCTATGTCATAAATAATGACATTTGTCAAAATATTAAAAACACAATACGGCAATTAAACTATGTACATAAATTCGCTTTAAAAATGTTTGGTGTGCCTTGCAAGACAACACGCGCCGTACTGACGTAATCTAAGCCTTATCTCGACCATATCTCATAGCGGTATCGTACAGTATATTTGATTTATACTGTAACACCAATAAACTGGATGCTAATTGCATAAATGAAATATTAGAATTGTTGGAAGTGATTTTGGACCAGAATTATTTCACACATAACAAACAGTTTTTCAGACAGCTGGAGGGATTAGCTATGGGTTCCCCACTCTCTAGTATTCTAGCGGAGGTATACTTAAATTACTTTGAAAATTCTTTCTTGTTTGCAAACCCTACATATAATTACAATGTGGTGTTCTATGGTAGATATGTTGACGACACTTTTATGGTGTATAAAGGCACAAATCACCAAATTGACAAGCTCCACAATTACTTGAATGGCATTAACAACAAGATACAGTTTACTTTGGAGAATGAAGTTGGAGGTCGGTTACATTTTCTGGATTTGACAGTAACTAAGGATTTTGTTACTAAAAAACTATGTTTTAATATATTTAGGAAGCCCACGATGACTGATGCTGTCATACATGCCTCATCGTTCCACCCCATTTCACAGAAATTAGCTGCATTCCATAGCATGATACATCGCTTGTTGTCTATACCCCTTAGCATCGAGGATTATATCGAAGAGTTAAATATCATTAAAGTCATTGCGTTTAACAACGGGTACAACGAAAGAATAATAGATAATATTTTAAAAAAACAAAAGAAAAAGAAGAGTAACACTATTAAAAATGAAACTAAAGATATAAATAATAGAAATGAGAACCTCGAAACAAAGGCACGCAAGTACGTTGCGGCACCTTATACGCATTTCATGCCGGGAATTTTTAAGTCAACCATTAATAAAGTCAACAACATAGTCGTTTCCTATAAGACTAGTAATAACATCTTGAATAATCTCCGCACCCGTGAACATACCAGTCTTGAAAATAAAACGGGTGTTTATAAGCTAGCCTGCAACGACTGTGAGGCTTTTTATGTGGGCCAGATGGGTCGAGGTTTTTTGAAAAGATTTTCTGAACATAGACCCCCTACACGAGTTTACAACTTCGACAATATCAAGTCAAATTTCGCCAAGTACCTCATAGACAACAGTCACAGTTACACGGATTTTAGCTCAAATTTAATACCCCTTCATTTCTGCAGTAAAGGGGGTTATTTGAACGCCCTTGAAGAATATGAAATTTACAAAGCACACAATGACGCCAGTACCAAGCCACATGTGTTTAACGACCAATTACAGTATAAATCAAATATACTGTACGATACCGCTATGAGATATGGTCGAGATAAGGCTTAGATTACGTCAGTACGGCGCGTTGTCTTGCAAGGCACATCGAACATTTTTAAAGCGAATTTATGTACATAGTTTAATTGCCGTATTGTGTTTTTAATATTTTGACAAATGTCATTATTTATGACATAGATTGATTTTATAAGTTCTGATGATGAGGCAAGTGCCTTGAAACATGTAAACACGGAAAAAAAAACATTACGGAAAAAGGCCATAGACGGTGAGTACAGTGTATTTGGCTTTTAGATGTTCAGAATATCTAGAGGAAAAAGATCTTCCCGTTTGGCCGATGTAGAATTGGTGACAATCATTGCAGTTTAATTTATAAACCCCTGTTTTGCTGTATGTGTCAATGTCCTTGTTAGTATTATTTATGTGTTTCCTAATGGTGTTGTTGGTTCTGTAGGCTACTTTATAATTATGTTTCCTAAATGTGTTAGCAATTTTGTGTGTGTTGGAATTGTAGTATGTGAGTGTGATGTATTTACTGGGTTTTGTGCTGTTGGTTTTATGCGTTTTACTTTTTGTGTTTAGGATGCGTTTGTGTAGTTTGTTTATTAAATCGGGATTGTATCCATTTTTGATAGCTATATATTTGATGGTGTTGAGTTCTTCTTGGTAGTCATGTGTGTTTAGGGGTAAATCTATCACTAGATCTAAATTATTTTTGACGTTGGTGTTGTTTGTTAAATTTATGCTATTTCTGATTAATTTATCTAAGTGTTTAGCTATTTTGTGTGCAGGTGCTTGTGTGTTGTTTATAAGTGGCCTGATGGGAATATTTGGTTTGTGTAATTTCGGTAGTGCATTTAGTGTAGGGGCGTTTGGTTTAATTTGTTTTAGATATTTGATGTTGTTAACAAACAACACCAACGTCAAAAATAATTTGGATCTAGCGACTAAAACTCAACATGTCCACATTCCACACCACACTAGCTTCATTCGACATAACAAACCTATACACCAATGTTCCCATAAAAGAAACTATAACTACATTAGAACAATTACTAATAATAAATAACACACCTGAAACACACATAAAAGAGATCATCCATCTAACTAAAATTATCACAGATCAAAATTATTTCACACACAATAACATATTTTACACACAAACAGATGGACTACCCATGGGTTCCCCTATATCAGGTATACTAGCCGAAATGTTTGTACACACCATAGAACAGGAACACATACTGAACAATAACAAATACACCGATAAAATAATATATTGGCACAGGTATGTTGATGACATTTTACTCCTCTACAACGGCAACAAAAGACAAATAGAATATTTCCACAAATACATTAACACTATACACCATAAATTAAAATTCACACTTGAAATAGAACTAAATAATAGCATAAACTTCTTAGACCTTACAATCAACAAAACAAACAACACACACACATACAAAATATACAGGAAACCCACCACATCAGACATGGTCATACGTAACTCATCCAACCACCCAACTCAACACAAACATGCAGCTTTCAACTACATGCTCCATAGGCTCACTTCAATACCCCTAAATACACATGACTACCAAGAAGAATTAAACATAATCAAATATATAGCAGTCAAAAATGGATACGACCCCGAATTAATAAATAAACTACACAAACGCATCCTAAACACAAAAAGTAAAACACATCAGACCAACAGCACACAACCCAGTAAATACATAACACTTACATACTACAATAGCAATACACACAAAATTGCAAACACATTTAGGAAACACAATTATAAAATAGCCTACAGAACTGACAACACCATTAGGAAACACATAAATAATACTAACAAAGACACAGACACATACAGCAAAACAGGGGTTTATAAATTAAATTGTTATGATTGTCACCAATTCTACATCGGCCAGACGGGAAGATCTTTTTCCTCCAGATTTTCAGAACATTTAAAAGCCCTCTCCACAAACTACATACATTCCACATTTGCCAAACATTTACAAAACGAAAACCACAGTTACACAAACATAGAACACAACATGGAAATATTACACTACTTACCTAAAAGTAGAAAACTTAACACAGCTGAACAATTTGAAATATACAGATATCACACACTACAACCCAACAACATATTAAATGAACAATTACATTATAGATCTCATACACTATTCGATACATTGATCCAAACACACAATTTGAACCTCAGCGCCAATTCCATCCCACCATCAACCTCCACCACACACACCTATAGTCCATAACGGTTATTCTGTAAAACGACATTCAGTATTTACTCCCACTGAGGAAGAGGCACATCACCTTGAAATGTATGGGGAAGTGATAAAGAAAAGTAAGTTCATACGTGAAAGTTTATATACATAATAATATTTAAAAAGTGATCAAAGAGGATGATTCAACAAGATAATTATAATACCGCCAACACAGCGTATTACATCCACAAGTACAGGAATGTCAGATTACAGGTAACCAAAACCTCTTTGAACATCGCATACAACAAAACATGTCGCAAACACAACATTATACCCACACATGCACAAATCACAATAAAAAATAACACACACCGCAATACAAACCAAACGTAATGCCGAAATAATACACCTGGACAATATCATCAATGATTTATACCATAAAAAAATACACTAAACAAAACGGCATACAACCTACACGTAAAACTCACACAAATATTACACCACATTGAATTTGAACACATAATACAACATACACGAAATATCATAGAGAAAATCCAATTAAAAATACAGGAAAGACATAACAGAAAAATCAATAACCTATTAACACGTAGAAATGAAACTGTCCCTACACCGACACATAAGTTTCACACACGTACAGTAAATACAACAACGACCAATTTCACTAACGCAGAAATAAACCTATTAGACAAAGGACTAAAATACAATATAGGCATCAATCCTACCAATAACAACATTAATAAAAGGCATACATGTGACATAGTCCTAGACGCTGAAACAGCCATACAACGCACGCTTAACAAAGACCACGACACCATACACCATGATATAAAACGCAAATTACAACACACACAGCAATACGTACATAAACAACACAATAATGAATTCCAAACACTAAAAAACATAAAACGTAAATTACAAGAACACAACCTAACCATACTCAAAGCAGACAAAGGTAATATAAATGTCATAATAGAAAAACAGGCTTTAAATAACAAAATTGAAACATTTTTTAATGAAAATAACATCACTAAATTAAATAAAGACCCCACCCCAAAATATCACAAACAAATAAACAAAACCCTAAATAACACAAAACACATAGTATCACCTGACAACATCAAATATCTGAAACAAATTAAACCAAACGCCCCTACACTAAATGCACTACCGAAATTACACAAACCAAATATTCCCATCAGGCCACTTATAAACAACACACAAGCACCTGCACACAAAATAGCTAGACACTTAGATAAATTAATCAGAAATAGCATAAATTTAACAAACAACACCAACGTCAAAAATAATTTGGATCTAGCGACTAAAACTCAACATGTCCACACTAGCTTCATTCAACATAACAAACCTATATACCAATGTTCCCATAAAAGAAACTATAACTACATTAGAACAATTACTAAAAATAAATAACACACCTGAAACACACATAAAAGAGATCATCCATCTAACTAAAATTATCACAGATCAAAATTATTTCACACACAATAACATATTTTACACACAAACAGATGGACTACCCATGGGTTCCCCTATATCAGGTATACTAGCCGAAATGTTTGTACACACCATAGAACAGGAACACATACTGAACAATAACAAATACACCGATAAAATAATATATTGGCACAGGTATGTTGATGACATTTTACTCCTCTACAACGGCAACAAAAGACAAATAGAAAATTTCCACAAATACATTAACACTATACACCATAAATTAAAATTCACACTTGAAATAGAACTAAATAATAGCATAAACTTCTTAGACCTTACAATCAACAAAACAAACAACACACACACATACAAAATATACAGGAAACCCACCACATCAGACATGGTCATACATAACTCATCCAACCACCCAACTCAACACAAACATGCAGCTTTCAACTACATGCTCCATAGGCTCACTTCAGTACCCCTAAATACACATGACTACCAAGAAGAATTAAACATAATCAAATATATAGCAGTCAAAAATGGATACGACCCCGAATTAATAAATAAACTACACAAACGCATCCTAAACACAAAAAGTAAAACACATCAGACCAACAGCACACAACCCAGTAAATACATAACACTTACATACTACAATAGCAATACACACAAAATTGCAAACACATTTAGGAAACACAATTATAAAATAGCCTACAGAACTGACAACACCATTAGGAAACACATAAATAATACTAACAAAGACACAGACACATACAGCAAAACAGGGGTTTATAAATTAAATTGTTATGATTGTCACCAATTCTACATCGGCCAGACGGGAAGATCTTTTTCCTCCAGATTTTCAGAACATTTAAAAGCCATCTCCACAAACTACATACATTCCACATTTGCCACACATTTACAAAACGAAAACCACAGTTACACAAACATAGAACACAACATGGAAATATTACACTACTTACCTAAAAGTAGAAAACTTAACACATCTGAACAATTTGAAATATACAGATATCACACACTACAACCCAACAACATATTAAATGAACAATTACATTATAGATCTCATACACTATTCGATACATTGATCCAAACACACAATTTGAACCTCGGCGCCAATTCCATCCCACCATCAACCCCCACCACACACACCTATTGTCCATAATGGTTATTCTGTAAAACGACATTCAGTATTTACTCCCACTGAGGAAGAGGCACATCACCTTGAAACGTATGGGGAAGTGATAAAGAAAAGTAAGTTCATACGTGAAAGTTTATATACATAATGATGTTCTAATATAGTTAAGGTTTCTTTTATGGGTACATTGGTGTATAGGTTTGTTATGTCAAATGAAGCTAGTGTTGAGTTGTGTGGAATGTGGATATGTTGAGTTTTATTCACCAGATCAATATTATTTTTGACGGTGGTCTGTTTATTAAATTTATGTTATTTCTAATTAATTTATCTAAGTGTCTAGCTATTTTGTGTGCAGGTGCTTGTGTGTTGTTTATAAGTGGCCTGATAGGTATATTAGGTTTGTGTAATTTTGGTGGTGCATTCAGTGTAGGGGGGTTTGGTTTAATTTGTTTCAGATATTTGATGTTGTCAGGTGAGATTATGCGTTTTGTGTTATTTAGGATTTTATTTATTTGTTTGTGATATTTTGGGGTGGGGTCTTTGTTTAATTTAGTTATGTTGTTTTCAGTAAAAAATGTTTCGATTTTGTTATTTAAATCTTAATTTTTTATTATGACATTTATGTTGCCTTTGTCAGCTTTGAGTATGGTTATGTTGTGTTCTTGTAATTTGCGTTTTATATTTTTTAATGTTTGGATTTCGTTATTATGGTGTTTCTGTTCATAATGTTGTGTGTGTTGTAATTTACGTTTGATATCAAAACCTAAAAGTAAGTTCACAGTGAAAGTGTTTATATATATATATATATATATATATACTGTAACGATTTAGAAGACTCGGTCGTACCTGTAAAATGTACACCAATTTTGTATGTGTAATAATGAGGAGTGCGTTTGTCTTGCACCGGGGTCGTTACATTAATGTTCGCGGCTAATGATGTCCGTAGCATTGCGGTGATCACCTGTATAACACGGCAGTAACCTTACCTGTTGTTTATAGGGGTGTGTTAATCCCGGGTGGCGCCAAGTCGTTATTTAAAACAACTAAAATTACTGTATGATGAGTTATCAGCGATGACGGTCGAAACGTTTAAATAATTCCCGCTCGCACTGCCGTCTGAATTGTCGATGCTGCTGCGCAAATGACAACTTGTTCGCTTCTCGTCAAATCTATTCTTAACTAAACACTAGTAATATATAAAGCACTCCCTATGAAATAATAACTACGGTTACTCCCTGTAATAGTGATTTTTAATAGGTGATAATTAAAATATTCAAATTGACAATTATATAATGATAGAATTTGCACCGACTGATTACATGAAACTCTTGTCCTCTGGGCTTGACGAATCGATCAAGGAAACACTCAGCTTTTGTATGGCTGTATACGTTGAAGTATTACAATTATTTTTGTTTCCAAAATCGTGGATTCTTGTGACTATGAGCTAAAGAATTCCTATGGTTACAATAAAAATATATTACCTTATTCTACGTGTACATAAATAATAATGTGTGACATAATAACAATGTGTGAATAATAACAATCTGTTCTGTGGTGTCGTTATATGTGTTTTGTAAGTTCGTGTTTAACTAATAGGTTATATTTAACGTTAACAAGCTTTTATCAAGTTTTATTTTACTTAAATAATCTGTGAAAGAGAAATATTTGTTTATAGTGAGATAAATTTACCTTTAGTAAAATTTAGAGTGATTAGGGTTTTGGAAAATAAGTAATTTAATTGTACTTAACACCTCAGCATGACTCGGTGTCTTCGTTCGTTTGATCGGGTAGGATTTGGCTGCAATAAGTTCTGTTTTCATTAATTTTGGGGCTTCAATGGGTTGGGCGTCTTTTTCATAATGTGTCTGGATGTTCTTTTTGGGTAAATTTCTGTTTAATTGCCTTGGATCTCGAGTTGGCTGCTATAAATGGTCGTCTGCTTCTTATGCTGTCATGGTTAGGAACTTTAATTACTTTTTTACATTATTTTAACAGAAAATCGTTCTTCCCAATATTGGCTTCTGTATTCTCTTACTGACGCTTCGCTTCTTTCTAACGGTATTCAACAGTAATCCTCTTCAACTGCCGTTTCCATGGCAACTGCATGATTCTGATTGGTTGATTTTGAGATGATGTATTGTTATCAAAATTCGAATTCTTCGTATATCTTCTGATTGCTGTTATTCCTCTATCTTCCTTCCTGGTTATTAAATATTGTCACTATAGTATTTATTTCCTTTCATAGATTATTTTGATACCCCACAAGTTTGGGTAATTTTAGATTTTATGTTTTTACAATTATGTTAATACTTGTTAATTACATTTCTTTTTGTATGCAAATGCTTATTATAATATTTTGTTTTACAAATGATTTACAATTTATTCTTGGTGAATCCTTCACCTCAGATTTGCTAATTTCTTTGTTAATTTGTCATAATTTTTAGTTGTTTGGTTCTGACAGTTATGCCCTTTCATAGGCCTGAGTAGCCATTATGGTATTTGACTTATTTCATTTAAATCACATTTCGTTTCAGCCTAATGGGCTTTACTTTGTTATTATTATTGGTTGTGTTGTATTTTGAGTCTGTTGGTGTTTTGATTACATGTCAATATTGCTTTCTCTATCTTAATATTTAAAACATAACAATTAGGCTTATGGACTGCAAGTTTCCTTCAGCCATATCCTATTCATAACATTAAAATGAACAATTCTTTATAAGTTATTAGAGTTATTATTTTGAGTGAGAAATATCATTACTTCCTTCCAACCTATTATTCGCTAATTTTTTGTTTACAATACATATTATTTTTATTGTGATAAACAACATCACTTTTATGAAATTTACAACTATCCCTTATAACATGAGGGATATAAAATGTCTTTGATTTGTCTCTAATTTCTTAATTTTTAAACAATCTTTACATTCTCTCCATGTCAACACCTTCAATTTATTCTTTCCTGGGATCCTCCCTTTTAATGACTACCGGTTATAATTAAACTTAAATCTCTTAAACATCTTTTCATAAATAATAATGTCATCATTACTTTCCAGTGTTCAGTATATCTTATTCTATAATTCATACTTAATACTATTTTTCACAATATATCTATTCACTGTTATTTTTCCACTTTTAAACCTTTAGTGTTTTTTACAGATTTCTTAAGTGTCTATTTTCTTTATTATTCACTATTTCTTATAATAGTTATATTCTATATCTTACACTATCCCCATTTATACCTCATCTTCACCTTTAAATTATCTATAGTTAATTATAATTTAATTAGCGTACCTTCCTTATCACTTCACTTTGGGGTTTTTACACATACACTATTGCACTGTATCACTGTTTATACTATATGTTTTTTAGTGGGTAATCCCTATACTTATTTCTCTTTCATTACAATATATCCTTAATACTATTAACAATTTTATGTTCTTACAATACTATTTTTACATCTAATTCTCAATTGGGGTTTAGGTTGCTTTTTTATCATTTTAATCTTTAACCTTGTTTAATAGGGTTTCTTCCCTAAATCAGTGTTGTCCATTAATGGGTAACAACAGTTACTTTTTCCTTTCTCATAGGGTAAGTATTGGTTTGGTTCCAATATTATTCTTGAGTGCATTATTTCTCCTTCTCCTCTGCTTTATTACTTGTTTGTGTATCATTATTGGTTTTCATTTCTATCTATTTCCCTCCTTCTTCATTTTCATCGTATTTGGTTAATACTTTGGTTTTTCCATCCTCTCCTTTGGGTACATTTCGACGTGTTACATTGGGTCGTTTAATTCCATGAACTTGTTTCATTTTTGTGTGGGTTTTGGATTTTTTTCCTTTCTTTCTTTGGTTTGGGTTACATTCTTGTTTATTCTTCGTGGATCCCTTCTTCATTTGTTTCCTTTTGTTGGGCCAATCACTTGGGTTAGGTCAAAGTCGTCGTTTGTCGAGTCATAGTTTTTATATTTTATTTAAATTAATCATTTTTATTTAACATGCAGTATTATTTTAGATTCAATATTGTTTTGTTCATCCCTGGTATTGGGTTGGCTTATTTGTGTTGTAACATAATGCCTCTCCTTCAAAATTGATCATTTTGATAAAACACTAGCATAGTTTTTTATGAAATTATCAGTTATATATAATCTTTTTCCTTTTCTTTCTTGTTTGTTCCTCCATTCTTATTTCTCTTCTTACTTGATTCATTCCATTTTATTTGGATCTGTTTTTATTTATTTCCATTGGTGTGTTCTCCCTTATACACAATTTTTTCCCTAACTTTTTAGTAGCTGGTTTCTTCCATTACTACTCATTTTTTCTGAGACCAGAGGAATATCATCTCTGCTCAGTTTATTTGGATTGCTGGACTTTTCAACAGTCAATCTTAAATACCTTTTTTGTCAACTTGTGACTTAAATTAATAATAATAATAATATACTTTGGGATTGTCCACCTTGTGGTTTGTTTTTTGATCACTTTGGCCTTTTACTCATTCTTCCTTCTGCTGTACCTTTGCCGTATACTATCATTTGCTCATACAGTTGATTGTTTTTTATTTATTTATTCATATGTTAATTTCATCATATCTAACTTTTCATTATTTTGTTTTCAATTCTCTTTGTGATCATTTTAATTATCTTAGACATTTTTATTATCTTTTTGGTTATTTAGCAACATTCTGCTTTTGCCATATCTTGTATATTTGTTCTAACTTCTCTTTTTCCATGTACCAGTTCAGATTTTTTTGTTTTCTTTCTTTGAATACATTTGATTCATTATAATTTCAGGTATTTATCTTAGCAATTTTAGCTTGATTTTATTTTTGTTTATTTTATTTTGTATTAAATATCATTTTTGATAATTTTTTGTAAGTTAGTTCTCTTACTTCATAGGAATGTTTGTAGCTTATTCCTTTTTTGGTACTTTTTGTTTAATTATTTTATATACTTCATATATCAACTTTTTAATAGACTGTAAGTTGATTTCACTTAGTAGGAATTTGTGTAACTTATTCCTTTGTTTTTATATTTTTTATTTTAGGCCTCATAAGTAATCGAAATATTGTTGTAAGTTGTGCTCACATAATTTTTGAATTTTGGCATTTGTTTGTTTTATTTATAGTAATTTAGTTTTCTTCATAGAATTTCTTTATTGAAGCTTGGTTGTAAACTCCTTTTACTTTCTTGGTGGTTATATTACTTATCTCATAAGTATTGTTTCCATTGTCCTTCGTAATGACATATGGCCCTACATATAATAATAGCAATTTTTTGGCTATTCCTTCAAGTGTACTGGGTAGTTCCCTGTTTTTGATTAGTACTCTCTCTCCCTTGTGGTATTTTATTATTTTAACTTGGTTTTGGGAATACCTTGCTCTTTGTTTTTCTATTTTCTCCATAATACGATTATAACATTGGTTTTCATCATAGGGGTCTTCTGGGTTGACTGGGAAGTTTATTAGTTCTTGTATCTCTCTATGGGGCTTTCTTCCAAACATCATCAAGTATGGGGTGTTTTCAGTAAATTGGTGGTAACTAATATTTAGAAATACTTCGGTTGAAGTCAAATACTTTTGCCATTCTTTTTGGTTATTATGACAATACGTTCTTAGTATTCGTCCAACTTCTCTTAGCACTCTTTCTGCGGGGTTACTAATAGGGTGGTATTTGGATGTTTTATAGGTTTTTATATTCTCTTTTAGTAACTCGTTTCGCCACTTCTTTCCTTTGAACTGCGTTCCATGGTCAGTTATTATCATGCATGGTTTTCCCACTTCAGTGATATATTTAGTTTTTATTATTTCTAATATTTTCTTAGTAGTAGCTCTGTTTATTGCATATAACTTCGTGTATTTTGTATAGTGGTCTAACATGATTACAATAAACTTGTATTTATGTCTCCCTCCACTACGTGGGAATGGTCCACATATATCGAGGAATACCTTTTCTAACTTTGTTGTTGAGGTGATGGGTATCATGGTTCCCTCTTTTTTCTCATTATTGGTCTTTACCATTTGACATATTATGCATGTTTTAATATTTTGGTTTACCTTTCTTACTATATTTTTTATAAAGACTTCCTCTTCCAATGCTTTTACAATTTTTACAGTTCCCATATGTCCGTATCGAACACGATAATCCTTAATTATCTTATTTTCTAATGTTTTTGGAACTACAAGTTTCCGTGTGCTATTATTCTTTTTTGTTTTAACAAAGAGTATATCTTGGTGGATACAATAATATTTATTCACAACTTCTTCATCTTCTAACAGTCTTTTTCTTATGTTTTAATTAGTTTCTTTTTATATATCTTTCCCATTTCTTCTGTTTTCTTATTCTTCTTAATGATTCAATTCTTCTTTACTCTTCTACTGTTGGTTTTTATGTGCTTAATTTTCTTGGCATCATTGTTATCTTTCAGAAAACAATACACTTGATTCTTCCACAATTTCCATCTCCTTACTACCTTCAGAAGTGGTGTCTGGTGTTTCATTCAATGGTTTGAAATCACTGTCTAATGTTTCCTTAAGTTGGTCTGCTGGATAATTTGTTTCTTCCCATCTCTTACTCATCCCTGTTTTTGTTCGTTTGACTTCCTCACGAAACTCTACTAGCATGAACCTTAATTCTTCTCTGTTCTTCTCACAATCTTCCTTCAACTGTCTTTGGAGTGTTTCACAATTATTTTCAATCTTGTTATTTAATACTTCAAGATCCTTTTTTATCTGCCTCTTCAGCTCCTCACTCTTCTCTTCTAACGCCTCTTGGCTTCTCTTCAGGGCTTCATGGTTGCTTTCCATTTTGTTATTCAGGAGCTCTATGTCCTCCTTGATTTGCTTCTTCAATTCTTCATTGTTTTGATCCAGTTTTTCATTCAGGAACTCCCTGTCTTCCCTTCTTAATGATTCTAATTTTTTATTCAATTCTTCCTTGTCTGATTCTAATTTTTTATTCAATCCTTCCCTGTCTTCTTTCCTTCCCTCTTGCAATGATTCTAATTTTTTATTCAATTCTTCCTTGTCGACTCTATAATTTTTTATTCAATTCTTCCCTGTTTTGGTCTATTTTTTCATTTGTTCTCTTGTTGCCTTCCTGGATTTTGTGGTGTCCTTCCATAGAACATCTCCTGCATGCTCACGTCTTCCTTCTGAGTGGGTTTGCTGGGTTGGTCCCCTACCATTACTTCCACTTCCGGTTTTGGTTGAGTTGGATTTTCTGGTTGGTTTTCTTGAGGATTCTCTTCGAATAGCTCCCCGATCATTTCTTCGATTTCTTCCATCTCTTCTTGTTGACTTTCACCTTCAATTCCTTTCTGAGTGTCCTTCCTGGTAACCATGGAATGTCTCTTCATAGTCGCCGCTGGCCTTCTTTTAAAGCCCCACGTTGGGCGCCAATCTGTAACGATTTAGAAGACTCGGTCGTACCTGTAAAATGTACACCAATTTTGTATGTGTAATAATGAGGAGTGCGTTTGTCTCGCACCGGGGTCGTTACATTAATGTTCGCGGCTAATGATGTCCGTAGCGTTGCGGTGATCACCTGTATAACACGGCAGTAACCTTACCTGTTGTTTATAGGGGTGTGTTAATCCCGGGTGGCGCCAAGTCGTTATTTAAAACAACTAAAATTACTGTATGATGAGTTATCAGCGATGACGGTCGAAACGTTTAAATAATTCCCGCTCGCACTGCCGTCTGAATTGTTGATGCTGCTGCGCAAATGACAACTTGTTCGCTTCTCGTCAAATCTATTCTTAACTAAACACTAGTAATATATAAAGCACTCCCTATGAAATAATAACGACAGTTGCTCCCTGTAATAGTGATTTTTAATAGGTGATAATTAAAATATTCAAATTGACAATTATATAATGATAGAATTTGCACCGACTGATTACATGAAACTCTTGTCCTCTGGGCTTGACGAATCGATCAAGGAAACACTCAGCTTTTGTATGGCTGTATACGTTGAAGTATTACAATTAATTTTGTTTCCAAAATCGTGGATTCTTGTGACTATGAGCTAAAGAATTCCTATGGTTACAATAAAAATATATTACCTTATTCTACGTGTACATAAATGATAATGTGTGACATAATAACAATGTGTGAATAATAACAATCTGTTCTGTGGTGTCGTTATATGTGTTTTGTAAGTTCGTGTTTAACTAATAGGTTATATTTAACGTTAATAAGCTTTTATCAAGTTTTATTTTACTTAAATAATCTGTGAAAGAGAAATATTTGTTTATAGTGAGATAAATTTACCTTTAGTAAAATTTAGAGTGATTAGGGTTTTGGAAAATAAGTAATTTAATTGTACTTAACACCTCAGCATGACTCGGTGTCTTCGTTCGTTTGATCGGGTAGGATTTGGCTGCAATAAGTTCTGTTTTCATTAATTTTGGGGCTTCAATGGGTTGGGCGTCTTTTTCATAACGTGTCTGGATGTTCTTTTCGGGTAAATTTCTGTTTAATTGCCTTGGATCTCGAGTTGGCTGCTATAAATGGTCGTCTGCTTCTTATGCTGTCATGGTTAGGAACTTTAATTACTTTTTTACATTATTTTAACAGAAAATCGTTCTTCCCAATATTGGCTTCTGTATTCTCTTACTGACGCTTCGCTTCTTTCTAACGGTATTCAACAGTAATCCTCTTCAACTGCCGTTTCCATGGCAACTGCATGATTCTGATTGGTTGATTTTGAAATGATGTATTGTTATCAAAATTCGAATTCTTCGTATATCTTCTGATTGCTGTTATTCCTCTATCTTCCTTCCTGGTTGTTAAATATTGTCACTATAGTATTTATTTCCTTTCATAGATTATTTTGATACCCCACAAGTTTGGGTAATTTTAGATTTTATGTTTTTACAATTATGTTAATACTTGTTAATTACATTTCTTTTTGTATGCAAATGCTTATTATAATATTTTGTTTTACAAATGATTTACAATTTATTCTTGGTGAATCCTTCACCTCAGATTTGCTAATTTCTTTGTTAATTTGTCATAATTTTTAGTTGTTTGGTTCTGACAGTTATGCCCTTTCATAGGCCTGAGTAGCCATTATGGTATTTGACTTATTTCATTTAAATCACATTTCGTTTCAGCCTAATGGGCTTTACTTTGTTATTATTATTGGTTGTGTTGTATTTTGAGTCTGTTGGTGTTTTGATTACATGTCAATATTGCTTTCTCTATCTTAATATTTAAAACATAACAATTAGGCTTATGGACTGCAAGTTTCCTTCAGCCATATCCTATTCATAACATTAAAATGAACAATTCTTTATAAGTTATTAGAGTTATTATTTTGAGTGAGAAATATCATTACTTCCTTCCAACTTATTATTCGCTAATTTTTTTGTTTACAATACATATTATTTTTATTGTGATAAACAACATCACTTTTATGAAATTTACAACTATCCCTTATAACATGAGGGATATAAAATGTCTTTGATTTGTCTCTAATTTCTTAATTTTTAAACAATCTTTACATTCTCTCCATGTCAACACCTTCAATTTATTCTTTCCTGGGATCCTCCCTTTTAATGACTACCGGTTATAATTAAACTTAAATCTCTTAAACATCTTTTCATAAATAATAATGTCATCATTACTTTCCAGTGTTCAGTATATCTTATTCTATAATTCATACTTAATACTATTTTTCACAATATATCTATTCACTGTTATTTTTCCACTTTTAAACCTTTAGTGTTTTTTACAGATTTCTTAAGTGTCTATTTTCTTTATTATTCACTATTTCTTATAATAGTTATATTCTATATCTTACACTATCCCCATTTATACCTCATCTTCACCTTTAAATTATCTATAGTTAATTATAATTTAATTAGCGTACCTTCCTTATCACTTCACTTTGGGGTTTTTACACATACACTATTGCACTGTATCACTGTTTATACTATATGTTTTTTAGTGGGTAATCCCTATACTTATTTCTCTTTCATTACAATATATCCTTAATACTATTAACAATTTTATGTTCTTACAATACTATTTTTACATCTAATTCTCAATTGGGGTTTAGGTTGCTTTTTTATCATTTTAATCTTTAACCTTGTTTAATAGGGTTTCTTCCCTAAATCAGTGTTGTCCATTAATGGGTAACAACAGTTACTTTTTCCTTTCTCATAGGGTAAGTATTGGTTTGGTTCCAATATTATTCTTGAGTGCATTATTTCTCCTTCTCCTCTGCTTTATTACTTGTTTGTGTATCATTATTGGTTTTCATTTCTATCTATTTCCCTCCTTCTTCATTTTCATCGTATTTGGTTAATACTTTGGTTTTTCCATCCTCTCCTTTAGGTACATTTCGACGTGTTACATTGGGTCGTTTAATTCCATGAACTTGTTTCATTTTTGTGTGGGTTTTGGATTTTTTTCCTTTCTTCCTTTGGTTTGGGTTACATTCTTGTTTATTCTTCGTGGATCTCTTCTTCATTTGTTTCCTTTTGTTGGGTCAATCACTTGGGTTAGGTCAAAGTCGTCGTTTGTCGAGTCATAGTTTTTATATTTTATTTAAATTAATCATTTTTATTTAACATGAAGTATTATTTTAGATTCAATATTGTTTTGTTCATCCCTGGTATTGGGTTGGCTTATTTGTGTTGTAACAATATATATATTCTAACTAATCGCTTCTTGCTCGTCAAGTCTTTCCCTCGTTTCCTCACGTTGTATTCGTCAATTTTTATAACAAACAAAAATTGTGTGTTGTTTTGTGTTGTGATGTCGGGTGTTACACAACGCGCACTTTTAATAGTTACTAATGGCTGGTTTCTCTGCGACGATGTTGTCCTGCAAACACAACTTATGCTAATATGTGTATGTGGGCGCCACTTGGATATTTGTTCCAAGAAATTATTATTATTAAAAATTGATTTTTTAGTTGTTAAATTAGTTATATAAAAAAATGTGAACAAGACAGTTTGAATTATAAATAACGTATGTTTAATGATCTTTCTTTTCATAAAAATCGTCTGAAGGACTAACACTCAAATTAAACAAAATTGCAGAGTTACAAAAAAGTTATTGACAAGTTTTTTATTAATCATCGGCTGATAAAAATTTTATTGCTCAGTTGAATAGCATGAATGTAATGTATGAAAAAACTTTATACTCAGGACGTGACTCCTTTGAACTATCAATACAAATCAGTGGGATGCTTTACAAAAATTGTGTGATTTGAAGGTGTTTGACATGTGTAGTACAACTGTGTGACAAGGATACCAGGTAAAAATGATTTTAATTTTTTGAACAACTCACGTAAGTATTTCCTTCACTGGACACTGTTCTTGGGGATGATTCCAATCTTGCGCCTCTTCGTGTTTACGTTCCTCACGCACTGGTAACTATTTATAAGTCAAATTACGGTTTTAAAACTCCGCACAATTGAAATAAAATTCGTACTGTTTCTATGCTTTGAATTCTTGGCGGCGGCGAACAGCTGACTGCGTGGTCTCTCTATTCTGCCGTCTCAGCGCTAGTTCCAAACTGAATGTAGAAGGCTCATGTCAGTAATTTGTTTGGGGAATTTTGTCAAAGTCTGTTTATCTTCGCAAATACCAGCAAAATTGCGGTCCTTTTCAGGGCCACTGGGTATTTGGCTGTGTGCGTTTCTATTAAATATGGCGTGTTGCTGCTCTATTCAACAACACGTTAGCGTTTAGCGATATACTCCTTATATAGGTTAAGTCAATCTTTTGTCATGTACGGGAAAAAGCCTTTCTGAGTTCTCGGGTTGAATTCCTGTTCTTCGAATTCGCCTTGGATGAGATGATCGGATTCGTAGGTGAAGTGTCTCTTGTGGATTCAAAGCATAAAGTGTTTTCTGTGTCAAATTTCGTCTTCCTTTTATACTCTGTAAGGGTCATTGTTTTAATTTTTAAATTGGACTTCCGGTATTTTTGAGTAAAATTTTCTTCTGGAACGTTCGAGAATATGCAAATAGAACATCATAGAACAAATTCGACTTCCGTAGAAGCTTTAGAAAAAAAACTTCTTATTCTTCATACTAAAGGATGTTGCTGAAATTATTCTGGTATTTGTCAAACAATTTTACAGAACTACTTACAATCTGCATGCCATTATTATTTTTGGATTCTCTGCTTTCAACTGAATAAAATGATACCATTCACGATTGGTTTTTGAACAAATTAAACCTAATAAATTAACATAAAATACAATTCTTACCTTGTAGTGTTCGCACAAAATTCTAATTTTCTAATTAATAAAATGTTATGAAGTTGCTTGGTTCTTGCTATAACATTAATACATAACATAATTATCTTTACATAACAAAATGAGCAAATATTAAAACATATAACATATAAATAAGTTCATTCTTCTGTAGGCATTACATATTGCCTAGTTTCTTGTCACTGGTTTTTATTGTAATTTTGTCTTTTTCGGTATTATATATGGGATTTTTTTGGGTATTCACTTAGAGTTTGTTATATTGTTTATCTTTGGGAATACCTGGTTTATCCTAATACATTTTATTTTTATTGTAATATTACTTAGCATCTCACCGTTTTGTACAGATGAATTATTTCCTTGGTGTGACAATTTTCACTTTTATATTTAAAATTCTCTATGAATTAAGCTTGTCTTCAATTGAGCAAGTATGTTTCCATTGTACATTATAGTATTGTACCTTTTTCCTTTATTTTTTCTAATATTATACAATTAGTCTGTCAAATATGACTATTTTTGTGATTGTTTTTTGGTCTCAGCCTAGTATGGTATAGGTAAATAGTTTCATAACTTGACTGTTAAAGTGTTTTAGGTGGTCATATATATAAGTATAGTTACTTTATATTGTGTTTCAACTTTAAAATACAATTTTGTTGCATTTTGAGAACATTAAATTCATAAATATTACAATTTTATATGTTCATCACATGTTTTCAGCTTAACACTGTTTTTGATTATTTTAACTGACTTCTAATCAATTTACAGCTTTCTCTATTTAAAATAATTTGTTTGTCTTTGTCTAATTGACATTCACATATAGTTTTTATATTAATTCTATAATAATTAATTTTCACATAAAATCTGAGTGATAATAAAGTATAATAATAGATCTTGTCCATTAATCCACAATAAATAGTTTTTTATAGCCTATTCAGAGTTAATTTCATGACCTCATTTTGGTAATTTCTGAGAGTATCTGTTTCTCTTATAGTACACTATCAGTTTTACACTGTTCTTCACTTAAACAATATATGGGGTTTGAGTCTTGGTCGTTTTTTCATGTTAATGATATTAATTATCGGACAATATTACAACATTTTTTTGGATTACTTGGGTTCGATACTGTTCATCTCACTTTCCTCTTATGATAATTTACTTTGCAATTAATTTCCTTTACGGAACGTTCTGTGACGTTACAATATATATATATATATATATATATATATTAATAAGTGAATGAAGAGGATGTACCAACAAGCTAATTATATTTTTAAATAGTAGAAGGCAATTAATAATGCAGAACGTCAGTGCCGCGACCAGTTCAGTAAATAGAAAACAAGTTAGCGATAAGACTTCCTATCGCAAAGCTATTAAACCGGTTGATCTCACTAGGTCAACATTCCATTCTCATATCAGCAATAACATTTGTCAAATGTGTCGAGGAAAACATCGGCTCTCTGAATGCCCACAATTCGTGGCTATATCACCCATTGAACGAAAAAATATTTTAATTAAACATAAACTTTACTTAAATTGCATACGTCCAGGCCATGATCTTGCACACTGTCCTTCCAAATTTGCTTGTAGGACATGTGCTAAACGCCACCACACAATGATCCACATGTCAGGCAATAACGCTTCGAGTAGGAACAATCAATTTTCACTGAAACTGCAAACAAACAAATCTATTCTACTGTCCACCACTGTCTGCATGACAACTGACCATGCCGGTAGGAAGCACCCAGTAAGGATTTTATTGGACTCAGGATCGCAAGCTAATTTCTGTACCATGAGTTTCGCACGACGCATGGGTCTAAAACTAAATAAATCTCAATTACCCATCACTGGTATAAACAATTCCTTATGTCAAGCTGACTTTAGTACAACGGTAAGGCTGCATTCGCGTTACAGGGATTTTAGTTTGAACGTGCATTGCGCTGTGCTTCCCAGTATTACGAATAATCTTCCTGCAGAACCGTTCGATATCTCATCCCTAAATATACCAAAAGGCATATTCCTAGCTGACCCGCAACTGAAATTTTCTTCGCAAATTGACATATTACTTGGTGCCCAGTACTACTTACAATTGATTGAACCTGTCAAATTCATCCGCAGCCCACACTTTCCCATAATACAGGAGACGAAATTGGGATTCATTCTCGTGGGTAACTTGCCCTTTAATGTCGACATGACAAAACCTGTCTCATAATTCATAGCATGCGAAGATAATAATGCCATTTCCTCACAATTAAAGGACTTCTGGCAATTGGAAGACGTTGCTGCTCGTGCTCCCTTGGTTGAAGACTCGGAATGCGAAAGTCATTTTGTCGCTAACACTTTCCGTAATAATGATGGTAGATTTGTGGTATCCCTACCACGCAGGTTATACAATTCTCATTTAGGCGATTCTCTTCCCGGAGCTATTCGCAGATTTCAATCACTGGAACTCAAGTTCAAGCAGAACCCTGCCCTTCATAAAGACTATAGCACATTCATGCATGAATATTTAAATCTGGGTCACATGTCTTTGCTTGATTCTTACGATTTGTCAGTCAACAAGTCAGACACGTTTTACTTACCGCACCATTCAGTTTTTAAGGGCTCTATTATAACTACCAACTTGCGAGTTGTTTTCGACGGCTCGGCCAAAACAACAAATAATTTGTCCTTGAACGACACATTGATGGTTGGTCCCACGGTCCAGCAGGATCTTTTTTCTATTATGTCTCGGTTTCGTACGCACCGATATGTCCTCATTTCGGACATTGAGAAGATGTACCGTCAAATTTTAGTTAATCCCAGGGACTCTAATTTGCAACGAATTGTCTGGCGTGACGCCCCCCATAGGGAACTTTAACACTACGCCTTGAGGACAGTCACATATGGGACTGCAAGTGCTTCATTTCGGGCCACAAGATGTTTGGCACAAATAGCCCAGGAAAACAAGACTCAACATCCTATAGCCTGCTCAGCTATCGCAAACGATTTCTATGTGGACGATCTCATGACCAGTTCCGATAACCCGCACATCTTATCTCAAATGAAGTCCGACATTACAAACTTATTAAGCCAATACGGTTTTACTTTGCACAAGTGGTTTTCCAATGATCAAACCATTATAGCTTCACACGCCGATTCTTCCCTTGATTTTAGCAAGAATCAAACTGTATGTACTTTGGGTATTCAATGGGACATTAACGAAGATAGTTTCACATATAGTTTCCAAAGACATGTCGAAGTGGAAGTATTCAATAAGAGAAGGGTATTATCATTTATCGCAGGAATTTACGACCTATTGGGACTCATTGTCCCGGTTACATTTTGGTGTAAGCATTTCATGCAGATATTGTGGTTAACCTGTACAAGTTGGGACGACCCCTTATCAGACTCATTATCTAATCAGTGGGTAGAGCTTTATGCTCAGCTGATTTCCGACACTTACTTTAAAACTCTTAGGTCTGTAAAGAGTTTAAATAACTCTCAAATCATCTCATTTCAGCTCCATGGGTTTGCCGACGCATCGGAAAAGGGTTACGCGTGTTGCATTTATGCGCGTGCTGTCTATTCAAACCACAGTATCTCATCAAACTAGCTATGCTCTAAACCTAGTCGCTCCCTTGAAGCAGCTAACACTACCCAGACTTGAACTTTGCGCCTGTCTCTTATTGGCTCAGTTGGTTTCCGAGGTTGTGAACACGGTGTTACAAATTCGACGGCTTATATTTTTACTCTGACTCAATGATCGCCTTACACTGGATCCACCAGCAGTCTTCCAGATGAAAGGTATTTGTCGCCAACCACGTTGCGGAAATACAGCGTCTCACTGCAAAGGGTACTTGGCATCATGTCTTGTCACATGACAACCCAGCCGACATTCTATTGCGTGGTTGTCTCCCTCGGTTTTTACACGGTCACCCACAATGGTGGTATGGTCCATCCTGGTTGTATGGAGTCATCATGGCCCATCAGGGCTTTCGATGCCCATTCACCCTGCAATCATCCTGATCTTGAGCAAGAACAACGTAAGCAGGTCCAAACCTCACTGATTGCCGCTTCATCTATGCCTAGTTATTTTGAAAACTACTCTTCACTTTCAAAACTCCTTCGTGTATTTTCTTACTGCTTTCGATTCATTCGGAACTCTAGGCTCCCCATAGCGGATAGAGACACTTCCTTTCTAACTTCCCATGAGTTACATGGTACAATTTTGGTTTTTATTCGCCAGTCCCAGCGATCGCACTTTAACATCAAAATCAAGGAACTTGAGGCACAACGCTGTATCCCCAACAATAGTAAACTTCTTTCACTTAACCCCTTTCTGGACAAGGCGGGGATATTACGCGTGGGCGGATGCCTTCAGCATTCCCAGCTTGCCTATGATAGCAAACACCAAATCATACTCCACCCGCATTCTCATCTCAGCAAATTAATCATAGAAGGCGAGCATCTTCGTCTACAACACGCTGGGGTACAATTGACTCAGTACTCTCTATGGCAGAAATATTGGATAATTAATGATAAATCATACATACGATCAGTAATACACAAATGTATCACTTGCTTTCGATTCCGTGCTAGGGGCTCAGGCCAATTATTAGGACAATTACCCTCTTCCCAGGTTATGCCTGCTAAGCCATTTTCTCAATCTGCAGTCGATTATGCCGGTCCTGTACTTATACGTCATGGCGGGCAGCGTTCCAAATCGACGTCAAAGGCTTATATTGCTGTATTTATATGCTTGGCCACTAAGGCCATTCACCTTGAGCTAGTCTCAGATCTTACCTCAGACGCTTTCATAGCAGCCTTAAAATGGTTTATAGCTCATACAGGTATCCCTGCTCAGATATTCTCCGACAATGGTACAAATTTTCGTCGTGCTAGTAGTACACTTCACGACTTATACAAACTTTTTCAATCTAACAGATTTGAACAGACCACCCAGGATTTTACCAGTGCCCAAGGCATCAAATGGTCCTTTATTCCCCCGTCAGCACCTCATTTCGGTGGCCTGTGGGAGAGTGGAGTCAAGAGCGTCAAGTTTCATTTGCGGCGCGTTGTAGGCGGAACCATTCTTACGTTTGAGGAGTATTACACTATCCTAACTCAAATAGAGTCCTGCCTTAACTCACACCCCTTGTTTGCCATCTCAAATGACTCTAGGGATCCTGAACCTTTAACTCCAGCGCACTTCCTGGTTGGTTCTCCACTCACTGCACTCCCGGAACCTGACTATTCCGAGGTAAAAATTGGTCGTCTGGGCAGATGGCAGCTGCTCCAAAGATTCACCCATTCTATATGGAAAAGGTGGTCGAAGGATTATTTGCACCAGTTGCAACAACGCAACACATGGCGCATCCCGTCAAAAAATTTGGCTCCCGGACAACTCGTCCTTATTTTGGAAGACAATTCCCCCCCACTGCAGTGGAAACGCGGGGTAGTCACTCAGGTCTATTCGGGTCAGGATTCAATAGTGCGCGTCGCGGATGTTCGCATCGCAAACAGTATCCTACGTCGGCCCATTCACAAATTATGTCCACTTCCAGTGGCCTCAGACTAATCGCATGAGCATTCATTCGACATGCATCATTGTATCGAACCTTTATCATGCTTTCTGTTTGTTGTTTTTATTATATTATTATCATGTCTATTGTATTACTATTGTAACGACGAGATTCTTACGTCTCTGTAAAATTGTATGTATCGTGTGTTCGCCTCACATGTCGTGGTCGTTACTTTATGTTGCGCTGACGATGTCCATTGTAACGGTACAGAATTGTATGCAGCCTTAGTTTTTATTTTATATGAATTCAATCAATCTTTAAAATTGTTGACTTTCACCTGTGGGGAGCCCCAGTGCAACATACATACAGTTAGCCTAAACAATTGCCAGACTATTGTGTAACCGCCCAGCAGCAGGCTCTTTGTGAATCACAGTCTGCAGTTTGTCATCAGAGAGTGAACAGAAGTAAGCAGCATCAGACAGTAAAAAGTTCGTTAATTGAAAACAGTGGCCTCGGGCGTGCACGATAGGCATAAAGCCAAAAGGGCTTATCTAACAAAAAACATAAAAAGTGTTACCATGCAATTTATGGCAGCATGGTAAAACAATTCAAAACATAAGAGTTCGAGTTACGTACGTCGACCGACTAAAAATGTTACGGGAGTGAGTTTCAAACACATGTGCAGTAAATAATGATGGACAATAAACAATAGTAACGAGTTTTCAACATTCAGAACTGAAGTTTTTGTGAGTGTGACTTAAAAAAGTGACTAACATGTGGTGGTGAAATTGAGCGGATATCTGATCCAGATAAGTAACAGTCAACAGTCAGAAATTTAAATAAGAATCGTTGACCATTCATGATTCATCCCGTTAAAATAAAAGTTTGGAGTTTAAATCCAACAATGAGATCTCATAAAAAATTTTCAAATGTAAAGTAGAAAGAACGAGAAAGAGAGAGAGAGACAGACAGCGTAAGCGAGAATATGTATGTACAAGATCAAAGTACTGGTTTTGATAAAATAAATTCCGGAATTATAGTGTAGCAATTAATCAATTGTAATTTTCTTTACATAATTTGGAGGTTATAAGTTAATGAATTAAAGGTAGCTCTGGTAACTTTGAATATCCGTATCATGTGTTAAGTGAGTTCTTTGTGTAAATCATTGTTCAATAGTGAAATTAAATAGTGAATTTAAACCAACAGAAATAAATAAGATTAATTACTAGAGCAGCCATGTGTTAAGCGTAATTATTTTGCCACTCAAACCCAAATAATCATTTCTGTAGCTGGTTTCGTCTGAACGGCCCTGGATCCGAACCCGAAATGTAAGAGTAAGATATTATAAATTTGCAGTAAATACATACAGTTACACCGTAGCGATCCTTTGAATTACCAGTACACACGAGTGGAAACCTTACCTGTTCTTCAGTTTGTGTTCATAAATCCCGGGTGGCGCCAAATTGTTTAACTAGAAACAATTAAATAAAAAATAGGACGATTAAGCGTTCTTAGCTATGACGGTATGGCGTATTCAAATTTACTCCCGCCACCTGTGTGAATTTCTTAATCTAGTTGTTAGTTTGCCGAGTTTCCGACGTGAGCACTTACCGTCACCTTTACTGCTCGCTAAAATACACAAATAATATATTACACTTTCCTATGGAATACAGAACAGTGGTTACAACTCTGTACTAGTTTATTAAATTGCGATTAGGATTTATTCAGTAAGATATAAAATTATATTTTGTTATTCAACAAATTTGCACCGGCAATTATTATAAGACAAAAATCTCAAGGTTCGGCGAAGTGACTCTGAACGAAATATTCAGTCAGACATGGCGACTGCAACCGTTTGTTTACTTTTACTTTCGTTCAGATTCTGGATTCTTGTGATTACGAAAAAAATATCAATTTGATTACAATAAAGTACACTACCTTACATTAATTGTACTTATATAATATAATGTGTAATTATAATTTGTTCCTGAAGTGTTATAAAGTGTGTTTCAAAAGTTCGTAATTTTTATACAGGTTATTTTTCTTAGTTAACATAAGTTTAGTGTTTTATTTCTTATTGATCTTTGAAAGAAATAAGATCATCAGTTTATAGTGAGAGTACAAAATGTTATCAGAAAAATTTAAAGAGGATTTATTTCATAAATTCGGGTAACTCAGCAATACTTATCAAATCAGTCGATTTGAGGTGTAATGTCATTCAGTTGAAATGGGTTGTTGTCTTCGATAATCATCAATTTTCAATCATCTTGGGATTTAAGTACGTTTGGCTTCTTTTTCGTATTAGTTGATTTAAATTTATTAATTTAGAAATTATTAATCAGGTATTAGGCATCAGTTGAATGTCCTCATCTTCTTACTTCTTCATTTTTTCAAATTTGGATTACTTTTAAACACTTTATATTAAAATTTTGGCCATTCACGGCTTGGCGTCTATTCCTGTTGAGTGTCAAAAATGGAATAATAGGTTCTAACGGAAAATTCATAAATAACGTTCAGTTGTCATGGTAACTGATTGATCCTGATTGGCTGTACTTGACTTAAGACCATTGTTATCATATTTGAATTTTTATTCAAAATGACTGTATATCTTCTGATTGCTATTATTCTTCCGTCTTCCTCTCTATCTATGAAATATTATCACTACTGTTCGTATTTTCTTTCAAAGATCATTTTGACATCCCACAAAGCTGGGTTTTCTTATGTATTATTGTTTGAACATTTATGTTGATATTATCTAATTACATTTCTTTCTTATTTTATGTCCTTAATTTAACATTTATCTTTTAATATGATTCACTAATTATCCTTGACTAGTTACTTGCCTTGGATTTGTTAATACAGTGGAACTTGGTTATAACGTCATTGAAGGGACCAAAAAAATAATGACGTTATATCCGAGTGACGTTATAAAAGAGTCGTTATAAAAGACCCTTTTTAATCACCAGCAAGGAAGGAGAAATAAATAAAAAAAGATCTTTGCATTATTAACATTATTCGTGATATTTATTATAAAGTTTACAAACTGCATTTCATTTATACAAACAGCATGAAGAATATTTTAAAAGATCAAAAAGAAAGTACATGTAACTTACATTTAGGCTTACTGTGGAAAGTAATCCATAATTTTCTTTTGAACGCTCCTTTCTGAAAAATAAATTCTTTCTGTTGTGCTGTGGAGATGCTGCGCTGCATTGAACGTGTCGTTATACGTCTCTCTAAAGCAGCAAAATCGTGAAAGAGTTTCGGCGGCTCTCATTGCTTCCTGTACTGTCAGACAAACGATGTCGGCATCCTCCTCTTGCTCAGCATCTTCTTCAACACTATCTTCTGCTTCTATGTTTTTTACTTCCGCGATAATTTCTGCGTCACTCAACACTTGGAATGTTTCTACTTGGTCATCCACTGATGCATAGGAATCAAGTTCATTTCCAAATTCATTTACGTCGAATTTCTTAATCCACTCCGAGAGCGGCAAGTCGTCGTCTTCGTCATGATCGGGTAAATTTTCATGTACGAGTTGTGCTTTACTAAAGCATTTTGGTATCGTCTTCTATGTTACACTCTTCCAAGAGTCGTCTAGGAATTGTATTGCATCTAAGAGTGAAATTGTGGCAGGTTGCGCCATGTCCATACAGAAAATAATTTAATTTTTTTTTTAAGTTGCTTGCGGTAGTGACACTTTAGCCTTGGTCCATAGGTTGCAGGACACTCATACAGTTGGCCGGTAAGAAGACCAGATTAATGTTTGTCAAATTTACCTTTGGATGGGCTGCACAGTTGTCAACTAGAAGTAGAATTTTTCTGTTTTTCGATGACAGTTCTTTATCCCACTTTCTTAGTTCATCTTCAAAAATACTAGAAGTCATCCATGCTTTTTTGTTGGCAGTGTAACTTACAGGAAGTTTTTTGATGTTTTTAAAACATCTAGGATGCAAACTTTTCCCGATAACTAAAAGTTTCCTTTTTTTGGTTCCCGTCATGTTCGCACAAACAAAAACTGTAACTCTTTGTTTAGAGAGCTTCACACCAACGCATTTTCATTTTTAAATTTGAAAGTCTTATCTGGAGTTAATTTATAAAAAATTCCGGCTTCATCTCCATTAAAGATGTCTTCATCTTTATATGATCGTCTAATTTCTGGCCAAGTGTTACGCACCCAATCGCCTGCAACGTTCAGATCGACGCATTTTGCCTCACCACAAATTTTTGCAAAGAAAATCGAGTGTCGGGCCTTAAATCGATCTAGCCATCCGTTGGAACATGTAAAATCAATACCAAACAATTTTCCAAATTCTGTAGCTTTCTCTTTCACAATTGGTCCACTCACAGGAATATCTGAACATCGACACTGTTTGAACCATTTCAATAATGCTGCATCCACATCACCATGTTCGCATTTCCTAATTTTTTCTCCATCTTCCTCAAATTTTTTTAAAATTTTGTCCTTGTTTTTTAAAACTGAACCTACAGTAGAATTCACTAAACCAAACTCACGGCATACATCAGCTATTTTACGTCCGCTTTCATATGATCTAATTACACGTACTTTCTCTTGAATAGACAGAACCTTTCTTTTTGTACTAGAACTTGCCATGATTACTGTATAAAAATGTAGACCTACGTATAAAATTCTATAAACAGTGGCTACCGAAACTTAAGTTATAAAACACACAAAAGAAACTGTCACAGTACGAGCAGATACAGAAACAATAACAACCAAAAACAGAGACGAGACTACGTGTAAACAATACTGTACAGTAAATACTGTAACAGCGTGGCGTGAACAATAGCCTCGAGACACGTAGTGCTACTGACCCGGTGAGAGTGGTGGGGAGACATGTCAGTCGCCAGACACCGGCTGGCGCCGGCAGTCCTGTTACAGTGCTTATCGCTTGCATACAATGTATGTCTGTAGCCATGGGCGTAGCGCGCGTGCACATATATACTTTTATATGAAATTTAGAGTAAAATATCTGAGAAATTTTTGACGCTATAACAGAGTAGTACAATATTTAGTGACGTTAAAACCAGGAATTTTTATAATGTTAGATATCAGTTTGACCGGACTTATGACAAAATAACGCTACACCCGAGTTGACGTAACAGCCGAGGCCGTAATAACCAAGTTCCACTATATTCTTGTTAGTTTTTTACAATTTGTAGTTACTGGTTTTATACAGTTAGGCTTTTCATAGGCCTAAGTAGTAATCGGCTATATTTACTTATTTTATATAAATTACATATTAATTTACCTTCATACATGTTTTGTTTTGGTATTATAAATGATTTGTTTACTTGTTGACTTGATTTGGATCTGTTTTATAATAACTGTATGTTTTCATTAGTTTCTACATTATGGTTTGTCTATTTTTGTCTGACTGCCTCTCCAGTATTATTAGATTTATATTACCTTATCTTTTTTCTTATTTATTTTGCCATTGTTTACAATTTGGCTATTATCTACTATTCTCTATAAAATATAATATAACATTTAGGTTTATGGTCTGTATAATCCCTTCAGCCATATTCCTATTCATAGATTTAATCGAACAATTCTTTAACAGCTATTATGCAACGTTTGTTTACAATTTGTTTTATTCTTACTTATTTTTTGGTGATAAACATCATCACACCATTTAAATTTACTTAACTGACTATCCCTTAGAATATAGGGTGTTTGTTGACTTTGCCTTTATTTTCTTTACTAAATTTTTTTCTTATATAAACTTTACTCTCTAGCCATGGTAACACTAACTTTTGACCTTCTATGGGATTCCTTCCCTGAATACTATTGTATCCCTCATTTACAATTAATCTTAATACTATCACTAACAAAATTCTTATTTAATAATACTGTTCACCTTTAGTGTTCATCACCGATTATTTGGTGTTTATACCTATCAATAGGGTTTCTATTTATTTTGCGGTTTTACACTGTCACTTTGCATTTCTTATATTTTATTTAAGTGTTATTAGTGGGTTTTCCCTAACATTATATTCTCTTGGTCACTTACTTATGTTCACTATCTTTCTATCTCTCACTTTACAAAGGTTAGTTATACTGTTAACAAGTTCATGTCATTATAGAGTCCTTTATTACATTTAAACTCTATTTCTTTGGTTAGTGTACTTTGTCTGTCTTTACTTTATCAATTTTCATTTACATTGATTATTTAGTCGATACTAATAATTATCTTTTACATTTGTTATTTATTGGTTTCTTTTTCATTATTATATTTGAGTGAACATTTCTCCTTTTTCTGTTCTATATTATTTGTTTGTGTCTTTTCATTTCTTCTCGTTTTATTTCATTTATATCATTTTATTTCGGTTTCTCCCTTCTCCTTTGGTTTTATTTTATTTGGTTTATCTATTGATTCAATCACTTGGGTTGGGTCATGTAGTCATTTGTCGCGTCATCGTCATTGTATTTTCTTTAGTTTAAACATTTTATATAGTTGATTCATCGTTTTTTCCCTGGTATTGGGGTGGCTTGTTTGTGTTGTAACACTATGTATCATTATCATGTTATTATTTGTTATTGAATTTTTTGTGATCATTATTATACTATTATGTACTGTTAATTATTATGTCAATCATTATGTATTATGTATACTCATACAATCATATTATGTATTTTTACATCAATTGGGTATGTTAATCATATTGATATGTACTACTGAATCTTTGGTAACATTGTTTTCATACTATGCATGTAAATTATTATGTTTTTTATTATTGTATTACCATATTGAATCAGTTTTTGAAGATGTTTTTCTTTTATACAAATTAAGTGTAAGGTCATTATGTACGTTTTGTTAAAAATCAAATGTATTTTTTTACTGGACATATGTTAATGCTTCAAGAAAAATCATGTTAGTTATATAAGCACTTTTATTTTTCTCATGAGTTTTTATTTTGTACATTTTTTAGCACAGAAATTGTTTTGTTTTGCTTTTGAGCTTTTCTGATAGCTTTAATTAATTTTGTTATTTACAGATTTTTATGTCAGAGATGATTTACTTTAAAAAAAAGGGTCAATTTAACGTATAAAGCTTTCAAGTATATTCTATATTGTCTTTGTATATAAAATTTGATAATAATTTGTGATGCACTATTCACACAATTAATTAAGTTGCAAAATCGCCCCGATTTTGTGTGGGCAGTATGGTTAAACTTTGTACTTGTTTAAACTTTGTACTGTAACATCTGCATTGCAGTGCGTGCAGTGACGTCATTTCTCCCCCGTTAATCTGCTGCCAGCTTGTATTCAGGCTCGCAACAGTCAAATTTAGTTAGTTAATTGCAAGACTCCGGACGGGCAACTCGCTTCAGTTCGCCAGCCTCGGCTACATAATTATTTTCAATATTTTGAAATTTTAGCATGATCATCATGCGCTAATTACTTAGGCGATCTCGGCCTCTACGCACGATTATGGCTTTCAATATTTAATTCTAACTTACTTCTCAGGCATCATGCCGCGCTACACTGCACGCACCATGCAATTATTTTCTAAACAATTTTCAATAAATAATTAACTAAAAGAACATACACAGTCCACTTCGTTATTTCATTTCTTACCAGCTAACTCAACAACTAGCGTTATAAGACCAACTCAAGAGTACTTCGAGAGCGTCTAAGACGCAACACTTTGAAACCAATGATAATCTCATTAAAAGGTTTAACTCTTCGACTGGTACCTTTAGTCCTTCAACAACAAAAGCTGGAGCAATGACATAAAATATGCCTATTTGTGAATGGTGGTTATGTGGAAGCCAATATAGATATGTACCTAACTTTTGCATATATTTTTCCCTATTTTCAATTTTCTGTACCAGACAATTGTAGGTTATATTTTGAATAGTGCTTGTACATTAGATCTTTCAATTTTAACAAATATTACATATGGCTAGAAGTTATAAAAGATCTTGGATCCAATAGAAAATCACAGTTCAATCAATGTTAATTAGATAGCTCCAAGCAATGTTTTGATTTAATGAACCTTTGAACCGAATACAGTGGTTTATCACATTCATCACACTCTACACAGCTTCTTAAAACCATCACTCAAAGCACAACAGAAGTGAAACTCTAGTCCATTAAGGGAAGGCAGAACATATCAAGAGTTCCAAAGAAACTGCAGCGCCTACATGGAATTAAATAAACTGATCAAGACATTCCAAACGTAAATCTAAACAAGTGCTGAATCAAATAAATCAGTAGATTTATTGAACACCAAAGAGAAACAGAGACATGGCAAGAAGACATGCAGAAAGGGAGAGATATATAATTATTCTTAAATTTATTCACGCAAAATTTTTACTAGAGTTATTTTTATAATACCATTGTAATAATTATAATTATCATAACGAAGAATTGAAAATTAGAATGGCCCTTGGGGGATTGCACACACTGAAACCTTGTAGAAACTGCCAGAAGCAACAAACCTCCAGAATACTCAAGTATGAGAAGAATGTAGATCTAGACAGATGGAGATCTGTGAAACAGGACAAAAAAAAGAAACTGGGAATTACAATAATACAAGAGGCATCCAAGAAAGTAAGGTTCCCTAATCTATAATGAAATACAGATAACATGTATACATTATTAAAATGTACTCTCAAGTGATGAAAAGAAAATGACTGGCTTCTATAATGCTGGTAGAGTTTGAAACTTCAGAGAAAAACATGCAAAAAAAACATTAATGCAGCATGACCAACAAAGACATTTTTTAAGTAAGTATTTATTTTACTTGTGGAACAAACATCATTCTAAATTTCATATTTTATTACTACAATTTTAGAATTTAATACAGTTTAATCTACTGCAAATACAAACAGATAATGTGCCTATTTCTATACTTACTGATAATATAACAGTTAATTAAAATATATATATATTTTTTTATGACTCCTACACATTGTAATTTTGAGTTATTTTGACAAAACAACAATAACACATTACAGAGAAATGTCACAACAACATCATGTTTATGTTTAATTTACAACTAAGTAGGCCTACATACAGACGACACAACAGGTTTCACAAAATTTATTTCCTAAGTTCCAAAACATTTCGTTTGTGTTCCACATGATTTCATGTACAATGCAGTTGTTTACTTTCATAAAGGATTGAACTGGCGATTTCATGAAACTACTGAAATACTGTTTCTTGAATAAAATTTAGAAAACAGATGTTAGCCATCACCGATATAAAAAAAAGGTAATGTTTCAGCTAATCTAAAAATCTGAAGACACTGTTAGATTAATAACTACAAAACATAAAAACTTATAAACATAAACAATAATCTGCAATTACAGTGACAGAATCACAGGTGAACAGCTACAAAACAAATCTACATTAAGTGACTTATCTTGCAGAATCCAGTTATCAACAAAAGGCAGCGCGCGCACATACACACAACCTGAACAGTGTAATGAAAGGTTTCTTTTCTGCAAGTTATGTACTATGTGTGTTCCACCTTTCAATAAGTCTATTGCTATTCACAAGGTAAGTTGGTTTCTAAAAGGTAAGTCAATTTGTTTACTTGTCCACTGTTTTTAGTAGCTGTCCTTCACTTGTGACTCTATCACCGGAGTGACGGATTACTGTCTGAAGAAAAGATGCTGAGGATGACAAGACACAAAGTGACACAACTCCAGATGTTAAGCATACATTGCAAATAATTCTACTTACTTTTCGCATGTAATTAAAGAATCAGGGCAGTCCAGGAACAGAGGTACAATGTGTTGTAACAGTGAAATTACAGCTGTGTGAAGATGGCAACTCTGCAGAACTGACAGCAGTGAGAAACCTCTGGTACAGAGTAGAGGTACACTGTGGCCCAGAGATGTTATTTGTAAGCACATGTATATGGCCATAACCTGGTTCTTCTGTACATTTGTGAAGAGTATTGACATGTCCTGTAAACATAGAAACATTTGCCTTACTACAGAGATTTTCTTCTTTGAAACCATTTATTTTTTCACAATATTTCATATTTCATGGCTGGAATTACTTAGTACTAAAGACTAGTGAGTTACTGGACCACCACCATCATTAAAGCGGTTACTGGAAGTAGAATCAGAAATTCAAAGAAGAATGTTTCAGATGAATAAAGTGTACTTCACTCTCCTGTTTATAGTTCAATCTCGAGTTGCCGATCAGAACAACAAAATCTGGATTTATAAATGCGTAGCCAGACTAACTATAAGATATGGATGTGAAACTTGGTTTTAACTCAGAAGACATAAAGTTACATCTTCTGACATGTAGCCCAAACAGAAGAATTGAGTATGGAGATCTAGGTACAATAATGAATTATTTGAACAATACATAAAACATAACATACATAAAATATATGTAGAATATATTATGTACATATACTGTACTGTAGTACACTTTAGTGTATGCAATTAGCTTATTATGGTTAGACTAGTTTTTAATAAACTCACTTTATACCAATGCATACTATTTGACATGTTGAGCATACCCCCCACCACCACTTCTTACTGTGGAGATTCAACAATGCACAGAGAAGTACTCACTGCACGTATTTGGTTTGTGAGCAATTCTTTAGAGTTTTTTCTACATAATGTTAAAAAATCATAAAAGTTCAATAAGGGTAAGTTACCTCAACTTTTACAAAAAAAATTTTAAAAGCTGAGACAGTTGATTTAGCTCTATGGAGAAGGTTAGGTTTCTGAAATTAAAAATCTGCTCTGGAATGAATCATATCATGCTCCTCCTTTTCCTCAACTGAATTACACAAATGCAAGGAGTGCAAATAACAGTGCAACATATGCAAATGATAAGAAAATTGTCCAAAAACAAAAAAAAAAACATTTCCACCTGTCTTAATTCATTTTACAATTATCAAAACCTTACTTAAATTTAAAAGAAAATATAACTGGCACTAAATTGTTAATATGATGCGCTTTAGCATCATAAATGAACTATTATTAACTCACAGAATTATCACAGTTTTTTTAACCCTTCAACTTTGATTGAACACATGCATAAAGGCATGTGTAATGTTTAACGAAAACATTTAATCATGTGACAATACAAAGTATATCATTGGATACAACTGGTCCTATTGAAACTATACGTTTTTTTAACAATAATAAATCTTTATTAAATTTATAACAACTGAGTTTTTATCTTACCTTCGGGTTCCAATCCAGGGTTCTAAAGACGAAAAAGTTGCAGAAGGATTATTTGAGTTGAGTGGAGAAATTATAACAACACAGTTTATGCTGGCTAAAACAACTTATTTGGATTTTATTTAATAAAATTAGATAATGTTTTGCAACTATGTAATAACGTATCAAATTCTATTCTGGTTGATTACTACATTGATTAAAAGTTTCTTTAGTTTCCTGTTAAATAGAAATCACATATAAAGTATCGATATACCAAAATGAGAAAAACAATTCTTACAATTACTATGCTTATATGACTACAACAAGGTGTTAATACGTTTAATACCCAGTACTTTGTCTCACTCACTCATTCACACTTTTACATTTTTATCTTTTAACCCCCGTTATTAGAGCTCTGTGTTTATATTTATTTCATGGATTTATAGAATTGATTTGGTAGTGTTATGAAGGGTACTTAACCAATCCACGGCGTTCCTAACAGTTTCATCACCGCCTCGTGTTATTCGCTGTTTCTGATCACTCCGAAATATTATTTCAACCCTTTATGAATTTTTCACTGCTGCGGTATACTCCGCCTTATTTAGTTTACAATTGTTTCAAATTACACTTTTGTAACATCTTGTCGGCCGACGTAACTCACTAGCGAGCATAGTTTACTTTTTAAGACCGCGATATTCTGTTAGCACACTGATTAACAGATACTTTACTGGATAGGCCGACGATATTTTCGGCCCATCTTACCCGCCCGAGGCCACCGCTGACTTGCTAATGCCCTGCTGTCTACTTGGCTGGTTCAACAATGAATGACTGCTTACTGTGACTCTCTGATGAAAAACTGGGGTGATTACATGTGTTTCTGTAATTCACATAGAGACTGAGTTGCCAGAGGTTGTGTAATACGTCTAGCTGGGCAGGCTGCAGGCTTCAGACATTGTGCAGTTTTGTAAAACGGGGGCTCACAATAGGTTGTACCTTGTATGAATTGACAATTTATTTTATTCATTCCCAGACTCCCAATTCTGTACCGTTACACTACTGTTTTACAGAGATGCAGTTAACTTCTAAAAATATACTCAGTAAACTTCTGAAATGCATACACTCAGTATGGATGAAAATTATAGCAGTGAAAGTTCACATGGTCATGAACTGTTCAACGATAAACTATCATTTTCAATTTCTCGTGCAAACTTTCACACCTTCTGAACTCAAGATGTAACTGAATACATGGATGAAGAATAACACTTGACTATCAATAATAATGACATTTTTAAAACAATATGCTTTTAAAACCATCTACTTGGGTATTGTTCAAATTACTGATGGATTAGATTTTTGATATTTGGATTATCAATGTTTCAATCAATGTACTACTTCCATGTAACGGTAAAATTGTGGTTATAATTACCAATCAGATGAAGACACTTGCAGAATGACAAATCGTTACCTCTGATTGTGATTCAAGCTCAGGTAATGTTGAAAATGCCATGACTGGATCAACTAAAGTGGCTCTCACTTGGTGATCAGGTTGATCCATGAGATGCAGTCTGAGTTTGTATGCAATCTGCCATACCCATACGGTCAAAACTTGCTCATATGACTGAGGCCTCACCATTGATGATGCCAAATATGATACCTGAAAGAGATTTGCAAGAAATTAATATTCTTTAACTGAACCAACATTCTCAATAAACGTTGTGTTTGCAAGACAAATTACTAACCTGCTTGACACTTTCTGTAATTGTATTACCACTGGACACAGTTTCTGGACAATACAAAGCAGCGACTTTGACAACAATTGCTGCAACTCGAACATGCACTTCATGTGGTAAAAACAGCTCTTGAACTGACCTAGAAAGAAATATTATTACAATACGTCATCTAAATTTTTAGATAATAATGTTTTCTACATCTCTGTATGAAAACCAATAACTATATAAGAATTTTGAAAAATATGCAATATTCATTTCGCGCGCGCACACACACACACACGCACGCGCAGTTTCAGTTAGGCTACTACCACTCAGAGACACACAATAATGAAGCAGAAAGAAGATACAGAAGACACTATCAAAATATTTATACTACAATTTTAAATGTTAAAAAAAAACACAAAACAAAAATTGGGATTTTGGATAAGAAATTTTCAACATTGAAATTATGAATTGTTGGTATTGATTACAGAAAATCACTGATTATCCATGTGTGGCTTAACTGTGCATTCATAATATTTATGACTGTACAAAATAGTTTCATATTTATGCCTGACTTTCCACAGTGGTCAGAGATTTTAGATAATAATGAAACTATTTGGTTTTTATTGTTTTTAACAATAAATTGTCTGTTTCTAAGCAACTGAACGAAACTAATGAATTTATTTATTTTAATTCAAATTGTCAACGATTACAGACGTATACCATTGGTGTCTCTGCAAATAAATCCATCTCGAGGAATGTTTACCCATTGTGAAATACACGAGGTATACGAGGTTTTTTGCTGTTTTTATTGCTATGATTAGGGCATGTAGCGTGTCAATTTTTGGGTATTTTTATTTTTAACAGTTTGGGGCATTTATATTTTTTATTTCTTTCATTTTGGGCGGGTTTGTAAAAAGTTCTGAAAATTATTGTGCAACGTATTTGTCCGTGTAGCAGAACGGTGTTGAGAAACAGCGGTAACAAGGCGATACGCAATTTCAGTGGTGTAATACGGCAGAGGAATTCGCACCTCCACAAAAATTCTAAGAACTCTGTACATGTGTGTCAACGCTCAAGCGCAACTACACCCGCACGCGCTCAAAAGGACGCTCTTGACTAAAAACTCAAGATGGCCAAAGCGCGAGAATATTCGTCGTCTTCTCCAAGACCTTCCAGAAATACTGTTAAAAGCCCCGCCTACTGTTGGTGACATCAGCAGAGCAGAAGCCAATATCGTGCTCTGGTACCCGGAATATAACTTCCATATTCCATGTATAAACGGAATATGCCTCAGCAACTGAGCTTGAACGACGAAGCAAAGCAGGTGGCCGTGCATACGCTGTTCCGCCCTATCAGGAAAAGCCCAACCCCAGTTCGTCTCTGACGGTGTCGGCGCCGACACGCGAGCTAAATATGCTCGGATAATTTCATTAGTTTTCAATAATGATAGTAAAGTAATTCTTTTCAAAAACAGTGACAGGATGGGAGGAGAGTGGTAGAACACTAACCGTTAAATTTGGATTTCAGGTTCGTCTTTTTCCGAGACATTTTTCGATCTACCGCGAGCTGGCCACGAGGTCACCGAAGAACGCGTTGTCGGTAGTGATATAAAAATCATGTATGCAACCGGGTAATTGGGGTTTTAGAACGGAATGTGAGTGATGAGTGTGCAATGCTGGGCTGAATTAAGTGTATATGTGTGTGAATGAAGTTATATAATTGTCCATGATAAGGTAAGCAATAGTCAGTAAGGTGCAAGAGTTGCACAACATGTAACAAGAAGATTTAACTTTTCAACATTTCTGAGTAATAAAAAAATCTGATTTCTCTTCCATACAATTGAGAGTTAAATTCTTTCAATGCCTTATTTCGTTATATGTATCGTCAGAGTTCGTCGAACGAAATGGGTTTGACTACACTACGAGATCCGGCCAGATCAAAGTCGTAAGGTAAGTGGAAGTTTTAATTTAATTTGAATAAATAATATACCGAAAAGAAAAAGTTACAATTGGTGCCGTGACCAGGATTTAATATAACTGAAGAGGGGTTATCTTAACGCCGGCCTACATCTGACGATGCATAGCGAAGTAGGGTTGCGAAAGCAAATTGATTTTGTAAAATATCAGTTTTGAAATAAAATCACTAATTGACAGTTGTTACATAAGAAAAAATAGATTAAGAAAAAATGTCCGAGAATACAGAAAAAAGTAGTATAAGTATAATAAATTCAATTATGAGTGAAAGTGACCTTGAGTCGCAATCATTGGATGAGAGTGGTATGTTGAGGGGGGATTCGAGTGCTGTTACAGAAACAGCTGTCGGCAGTAATGTAATAGTTCATTCCACTCCGTTTGCGACTCAAGCACAACCAAGCGAAACGGATGTTGATTCGGGGATTCAGTTGACCCCAGTTTCAACTAAGATAAATAAACAATCAGAGGAAACAAATATGATGAGTATTATGCTCAGTCAATTCGAAAGAATGAATAATAATTTTGAGACCAAATTTAATGTAATGAATAGTCGTTTTGATGATAATGATAAACGCTTTGATAACAATGAAATAATTTTAAATAATATGAAAAGTGATTTTAACAATAAATTAGACCAATTAACTAATGATTTTAATGAACAGAAAATAAAATGCGAACAGCAAAATATTCAAAACGAGATCAATTTTAAAGAAATTAAAGACCAGAATGTTCAATTGCAGCAAAATATAAATGTAAAATTTGATGAGTTGATAAATAGTATACAAGACAAGAATGTATGTCTTGAAAATGCCGATGAAATGACAAGAAATAGTTTGAATAAAGTAGAACAGAGTAAGAATAATACAAACGAAAGTTGTAATGACAATGTTGTATTAGGTAATGAATTAATAAATAATAATGATGTTGATAATAATGAGAATAATAATGTAGTCGAAAAGTTGGTATCTGAGAGTACTAATGAAGTTGTAGAATGTGATTATGAGATGTTAATGTGTGTTAATGAGTTGGAGAGAGAGAGGAAAGAGAGCTATATTACAGGTATGAAACAGGGGGTAAATTGTTTGCGAGGTAGAATGGGGGGTGATGGAAGACCTTCACGTATATATTGTGTAGACAAGTGTGCTACAAATAATTGTTTTTTGAAGTTTTTTGTTTTTCCTGGAGAAGTCAGGAAAGGTTTAATTGAATTTGTACCCTCTGTCTGTAATAATGATGTTGAAAGTATGATTTGGTATTGTGATGAGAGAGAGTTGAACAGAGAAGTGTATTTGGAGAAAGTGACAGAATTGTATGATTTAAATAGGAAATACAACAAATGGAAAGAAAGTTTAAAAACATATTTGAACAACAATGATTACAATGATTTAATAAAAATAATTAACCCGATAATGAGCGAATTTAATGACGAAGACTTGACAAAAATACCTAATGTAGACTGGTTATACGAGTATTTGAATAAGTTGATTGAAGTTAGTTTTTCTGGTTACAACACACAAAACAGTCATTTGTGTGGTAATACAATTGAATGATGCTATGTAGAAGTAGCTACGTAGCTATGTATGCTATGTAGTTCCAAGGTTAATTTGGAACGATGGAGGTTAAACTATTAAAACAATAAAAGACAGTATAAACATTTTGTTTTAATGGTTCTGACATGGCAAATCTGGACAAATGAAGTGCGGAAAAACTGAACAATAAATAACAAGAGTTTGTAAATAAAATATAGTGTATTTATAGGTGTGCATGGTGGAATGTTAAATAAATAATGGGTGTATGTAAGATGATTGTTGCAATAATAATATTGAAATATTTGCAAGTAAATAAATATCAGAATTAATGTTGAAAACAGTAACTGACTAATGGTAATTGTTTCGATAACTGCATAATTTATATTGTCAGTCATTAATTAAATTAAAACAATTTGATACATGTTAAATACTTTGATTGATTATTTGAATGTTAATTAATTAAACTTTTTTAATGAATTTAATTTATGTCATGAGAGTGGGAAATTTGGTAATGAATGATAAATTATTTGATGTAAACTAATATTTTTGTGTTAAATGTTACAGAGATGAGGTGAAAAGTATTGTGGTGATGATTATGTTTTGGGTGTATAGCATGTTAAATGGATTGTAAGTAGAAAAAATTTGATAATCATGTATAATAAAAATGTTTACAGGTGTGATTGAGGTGTTAATGCAATAGTGAGATTTAATGCAATCATTGTGTTTAACAAGTATGATAATTAAAAAATTTTAATAATAATTGAATGATGTAATGATTAATAATAATAAATTTTGAAAATTTTTAGAAAGTCAAATGGTAAAAAGTTGTGAATTGGGTTAAATGATTATTGATGCAAATATTATCGTAGAATGTATATAAAATTTTTTTAATAAATTAATTAGCTATATGCTATTGCGTGGGTGGCCTGTGCTCTCGCAAGTAGCGAAATGGGTTGGGGGTAACAGTGAGTGTTACCCCCATCGGAGGCCAAAATGGCGATAAATGTGCGGCACACCTTATCCATGTAAAATAAAGTTTACACACTGCTAAATGACCGTGTCGCACATAGTAAGAATAATGAATGTAACAGGCAGTGAAATGAAGTTTAGATTTCCCCGACTTTTCGGGCGGTTACTGTCTTACCAGCACTAACCGTGGTTTTGGCTAGCGGCCAGCTATGGTCATATCAAGTCCCTTGACCATAGCTGACTTGAAATTGGTACAGATTTGAAACTCAATGGGGGGAGAACTTAGGGGAAATCTCCGGTACTATGGAACAGCGGCTGCCACTCTGCCCGCTTTGGGGTAGCACGACAGGTGGTAGATCCGTCTTAAGGGTGTATCATTATATAACAAGAACATGACGATGTTCGCCACGTTTAAAATTTAATAGCGGAAGCAGAGACACGGAGAGGTAAAACCCTGCTCCAAAATATACAGTCTTTGTGGAAGCGAAAAGGCGCCACAGTCTTACATAATTTGAAATAGTGTGTGTGGCTGGGAGGTGACTCAAACGAGTCACGAACTTAAATTTTATAACATAAAGAAATTTTTTGCTCATTCAAAGTTTGATCCAATAAAAATGTTTGCACTCTGCTCAAATAACTAGATGCTCATATTTTCAATACAAGTTGTCCATACTATAATTTTAAATGTATTATTTTATTGTTGTAAGTTAGATATAGGTGTTGCTAAGAATATGTATTGTCATCATGTGTGTATATTTTTTTCCTAAGCCAATAATTAAATCGTCTGGCAGGCGGTCAAAATAAATGACCAGAATCAGAAAAAGGGGAAACAATGAGGGTAGAAGTGAGTATTGATAAATATATATTTCATATAATTTGTTCAATTTTGGAGGTGTTCTCATTATGTTAGTAGGATCAGCTGATCAGCAATAATACGTCACTGGTATATTAGTTATAAATGTTTTAAGTAATTGATGTTCAATGCAATGTTTGATGTATTACAGATGTTTTAAAGTAATGATAAAAATAATTTGCTACAATGAGAAATAGAGTAACGATTTGTGAAATCTAATAAGAGATAGTTGTGGGTGATATATATGTTGTGGGACATGTAGATCTGTCCAAGTTAAAATCAAAGTTGAATTTGAAATAGTAGAGATGAATATGAATGTTGTTTTTGAGTTAATGTAATGTAACAGAATTTTGTGAAATATTGAGGTTGACACAGTAGTTATGGAGAATTTATGTGGAGTTCTGAGTGATATATTTATGTTTATAATTAATGAGGTTATTTTGTTGTATTTGTAGCAAGGTAATGAGATTGAGATTTTTTGGGGATGGCAATTTTGTATTAGGGGGTAGTGTATTTGGGGAGTCCGCAACAAGGGTTGGGACGGGATTAGAATAGATTTTAGTGGGGAAGGGGCCGCCTTAGGTAGAATCCAGGCCGCCAAATAAGGGAATTGAGTTTTGGGTAGGGGAAACACGTATCCTATGTACAAAGGGTTAGAGAGTATTTTTTTTATATATGTAGAGAAGGTGGCGAATTGTGTTAAATGGTAAGTTTGGGGTTAGAGTGCATTGGGGTAGATATCTTGGTAGAGATGGGTGTCATGGTATTTGAAGTTGTTAGTGAGTTAGAGTCAAGGGGAGAAAGATTATATATGCATACAGATCTAATACAGTAAATGAGAATAAATGAGTTACATCACCCACAGTAAAGTATAGTGAGATTGTTAAATGAAGAGTAGGATTGGTACGCAAAAAGAGAGAAATTTATGATAAAGAATATAAAATTTTTATTTTTTCGAAACCAGTGACAGAATTTTGATAAAATTTGGAAAACACGATACAAGTAAGAAGTGTTTAATTTAAATAATTTAAATGTCAAGTTAACGATTATTTATATTAATATTTTGTTTATTTTAAATATTTTGTTTTATTATGTTTGTATTTCAAGTTAGGATATTACAGATGTTCAGTGTATTTTCAGAAAGCATACACAACATATGTAGGTCAAGGGGTTTGGACTTGACCTAGTTTCGATCAGCTGATGAGGTCATACACCTACTAAGCTTGTATAGTAGGAAGCCAATTTTAATTTGTTTGTTTAATTAATTCAAACCAATATTTAAATAATTTTGCATATGAGGGAAACATTTAAAATAAATTTAAATTTTTTTTGAATTTTAAATTTTTTGAAAATTTTAATTTTTTTGGAAAAAAAAACTTGATTTTTCGCCTGCCAGCGAATGAATATTTTAGATAATGATTCTTTTATTATGTGTGCATTAACCATGTTTATTTTATTGTATTGCATTGTATTGGTAGACTATAAGTGGTTCTCATGTTAGAGTAAGGATGTGTTTAGATTAGTAGAAATGTCTAGGTTGTCATTTGAAACAAAAATTAGAAAAACAAGGAAGAGAATTTTTTGATAAAATATTATTTTTTTTTGAATTTTGAATTTTTTTAAATTTTTAATAAATTTTAAAAGAAATTTTTTATTTTTAGTGTGTTATGGCAACATGTAATGTTAATGTGTGTGAGCCCAGTATTTGCTAAAGGCAGCCCAGCTTGCAAAAAGGGGAAACATATCGGCGGAGGAGCTGGAAAAATTTTAGCCAGGGATTGAGGATTTTTGGGGGTAGCATGTTAAAAGGCGAGGTGCGCCGTGGTACGAGTCTGCTCGATTTCTCGGTGTTGGGATCTCTTACGGAGAAGTCCAGTGATCTCGTTCAGATGAGTCCATAGTCGCTGAGCCAGGGGGGTCGTGTACCCATGAGATTAAGAACCAGGGGGTTGTTGGCACCAGTTCCTCACCAGTCCTAATCGGGGTTTATCGATGAGATTTCTTCTGTCGTGAACAGCAGAATTCTCATCGAGGGGGTATTGTAGCGTGTCAATTTTTGGGTATTTTTATTTTTAACAGTTTGGGGCATTTATATTTTTTATTTCTTTCATTTTGGGCGGGTTTGTAAAAAGTTCTGAAAATTATTGTGCAACGTATTTGTCCGTGTAGCAGAACGGTGTTGAGAAACAGCGGTAACAAGGCGATACGCAATTTCAGTGGTGTAATACGGCAGAGGAATTCGCACCTCCACAAAAATTCTAAGAACTCTGTACATGTGTGTCAACGCTCAAGCGCAACTACACCCGCACGCGCTCAAAAGGACGCTCTTGACTAAAAACTCAAGATGGCCAAAGCGCGAGAATATTCGTCGTCTTCTCCAAGACCTTCCAGAAATACTGTTAAAAGCCCCGCCTACTGTTGGTGACATCAGCAGAGCAGAAGCCAATATCGTGCTCTGGTACCCGGAATATAACTTCCATATTCCATGTATAAACGGAATATGCCTCAGCAACTGAGCTTGAACGACGAAGCAAAGCAGGTGGCCGTGCATACGCTGTTCCGCCCTATCAGGAAAAGCCCAACCCCAGTTCGTCTCTGACGGTGTCGGCGCCGACATGCGAGCTAAATATGCTCGGATAATTTCATTAGTTTTCAATAATGATAGTAAAGTAATTCTTTTCAAAAACAGTGACAGGATGGGAGAAGAGTGGTAGAACACTAACCGTTAAATTTGGATTTCAGTTTCGTCTTTTTCCGAGACATTTTTCGATCTACCGCGGGCTGGCCATGAGGTCACCGAAGAACGCGTTGTCGGTAGTGATATAAAAATCATGTATGCAACCGGGTAATTGGGGTTTTAGAACGGAATGTGAGTGATGAGTGTGCAATGCTGGGCTGAATTAAGTGTATATGTGTGTGAATGAAGTTATATAATTGTCCATGATAAGGTAAGCAATAGTCAGTAAGGTGCAAGAGTTGCACAACATGTAACAAGAAGATTTAACATTTCAACATTTCTGAGTAATAAAAAAATCTGATTTCTCTTCCATACAATTGAGAGTTAAATTCTTTCAATGCTTGGATTTCGTTGTCCATGACGTGTCCGTTACTTAACTAAATATCACTATAATATTGACGACTCGGAACACAAAGTTTTTTATAAGTAAAAACGTAAAGTTTTACCTTACAGCCTAAACCGGCTTTCACCTATAGAAGGCTTCATCAGAGGCTGTCGTTAGTAGCGCTGCTCGTCTTGTTGTTGGCGACGAGAAAGTGTTTCAAAAGATTGAAGCTGTGTGTGTGTGGTGAGATGTGTTCGAATAATGCGTGCGATTTGAATTGTGTCTGTTCGTTTAGGATGTCGTTTTTATTTGTTTTTGTGTGTTTGTATATTTCTAATTGTTCTAGAGTGTCTAGTTTTCGGCCTTTTGTGTGTACGTGTAGTATGTTCATGTTATTGTCGATGTTTTTATATGTGTGGTTTGCTTCAATGAGGTGGTTTGCGAAGGTAGATTCTGTAGTGGTGTGGAGTGCTTTTGTGTGTTCAATGTATCTCTGTTTGAAGCTACGTCCTGTCTGGCCTATGTAGAATTTACTGCAATTTGAACAATTTAGTTTATATACACCGGGTAGATCGAATTTGTTTTGTGCTTTGGGCATGCGTTTTGATAGTGTGTGTTCTGTTTTGTTAGTAGTTTTGTAAGCGATTCTGTATCCTGCTTTTTTGAATTTGTGGGCAATTTTTTCTGTTTGTTTGTTGATGTATGTTAGTGTTATGAATTTGTTGTTTTCTGTCTTTGTCTGTTGTTTGTTTTGTGTTTTGTGTAGGAGTTTACTGACTATTGTTCTGTCATAACCGTTAGATTCTGCTAGATATTTTAATCTACCTTCGCAAACCACCTCATTGAAGCAAACCACACATATAAAAACATCGACAATAACATGAACATACTACACGTACACACAAAAGGCCGAAAACTAGACACTCTAGAACAATTAGAAATATACAAACACACAAAAACAAATAAAAACGACATCCTAAACGAACAGACACAATTCAAATCGCACGCATTATTCGAACACATCTCACAACACACACACAGCTTCAATCTTTCGAAACACTTTCTCGTCGCCAACAACAAGACGAGCAGCGCTACTAACGACAGCCTCTGATGAAGCCTTCTATAGGTGAAAGCCGGTTTAGGCTGTAAGGTAAAACTTTACGTTTTTACTTATAAAAAACTTTGTGTTCCGAGTCGTCAATATTATAGTGATATTTAGTTAAGTAACGGACACGTCATGGACAACGAAATCCAAGAATTTAACTCAGCAAGACGAGCCAACGTCCAAGCGTACAAGTTCACAACTTTGAAGGTTAGAAAGATTGTAGCTCACATAAATTTCAACAAAACATGCATAAACAATTCACTAACACCTAAATATGCCCAAATCAAAATTAAACATAACAACCAGGCCGCCCGAATAACACAAAACATCGCACAAAGAACATACATAAAAGAATCAATTAAACAACTATATAAGAAAAAAGACGCTCTTAACCGCAAAGCATTAACACTACACCTACATATCGCCAACACATACGGACACAATTACATGACTGAACTAATACATCACACAAATGAATGGACAAAAAAACAAATACATATCATACAGACAAAACACGACAGAAAAATAAAAAACCTGACACCAATCAAAACAGATATAATTCCCTCGCACAAATTCTACCCACGTACAGTAAACCTCACGAACGTCACACTCACAAAAAACGAACAAACACTCCTTGATAAAGGCCTAAAACATAACATACATTACAAACATAACAACCAAACACTAACAAAGCTCATAATTGACACAGAAACAAATATACAAAACACAGCACCAGAACATCAAGACACATTAAGACATAATATAAACAACACAATAGGAGTACATAAGACACCAGACAACAACAACCACAACTCAGAAATACACACAGCCATCAAACTGAGGGAAAAGGCACACAAACACAACATCACATTTGTAAAAGCTGACAAAGGCAACACGACTGTAATTATCCCCACAGACAACCTACACAAAAAAGTACAAGACTTCATAGAACAGAACAACATCACAGAACTAAAACACGACCCCACCGACAGATACCAAAACTCAGTAAAACAAATAGTCAACAAAGCCAAACACATTATGACACATAAACAAAAGCCCTACATGAAACAAATCCGACCATCAGCACCTACACTCCAAGCGCTTCCCAAAATCCATAAAGAAGACATTCCGATCCGCCCCATTATCAACTACCGTAATGCCCCTGCACACAAACTGGCAAAATATCTAGACAAAATTATTAGACAACACACACAAATAGACAACAACATTGCAGTAAAAAACAACACTGACCTAGTAACAAAAATAAAAGACATACACATCCCCCATAACGCCACATTAGCCTCCTTTGACATTAAAAACCTGTACACAAACATCCCCATCTCTGAAACAATCACCATCCTACAAAACAAACTCAAACAGAACAACACACCAGACGAACTTATCAATGAAATAACAGAAACTCTGAACATTATCACAAAACAAAACTACTTTACTTATAACAATAAATACTATACACAGAACGATGGCCTACCCATGGGCTCCCCCATATCCAGCATTCTAGCAGAAGTCTTCCTCCAACACTTAGAAAAAACAAAAATACTCACTAACAATGACAGACACTCACATAAAATACTATATTGGCACAGATACGTTGATGACATTCTAATACTATACAGGGGAAACAAAAGACAATGTGAACAGTTACTAACGCACATAAACAAAATACATAAAAACATAACCTTCACTGCCGAATACGAACACAACAATATCATAAACTTCTTAGACCTCTCCATCACAAAACTAGAACACAGGCACAAATTCAGTATATACAGAAAACCAACTACAACTGACACACTAATACACAACACCTCCAATCACCCAATACAACACAAACTAGCTGCTTTTAGAACCATGATACATAGACTTAACAACATCCCCTTAGATGAAATAGACTACAAAGACGAACTAAACACGATAAAATATCTAGCAGAATCTAACGGTTATGACAGAACAATAGTCAGTAAACTCCTACACAAAACACAAAACAAACAACAGACAAAGACAGAAAACAACAAATTCATAACACTAACATACATCAACAAACAAACAGAAAAAATTGCCCACAAATTCAAAAAAGCAGGATACAGAATCGCTTACAAAACTACTAACAAAACAGAACACACACTATCAAAACGCATGCCCAAAGCACAAAACAAATTCGATCTACCCGGTGTATATAAACTAAATTGTTCAAATTGCAGTAAATTCTACATAGGCCAGACAGGACGTAGCTTCAAACAGAGATACATTGAACACACAAAAGCACTCCACACCACTACAGAATCTACCTTCGCAAACCACCTCATTGAAGCAAACCACACATATAAAAACATCGACAATAACATGAACATACTACACGTACACACAAAAGGCCGAAAACTAGACACTCTAGAACAATTAGAAATATACAAACACACAAAAACAAATAAAAACGACATCCTAAACGAACAGACACAATTCAAATCGCACGCATTATTCGAACACATCTCACCACATACACACAGCTTCAATCTTTCGAAACACTTTCTCGTCGCCAACAACAAGACGAGCAGCGCTACTAACGACAGCCTCTGATGAAGCCTTCTATAGGTGAAAGCCGGTTTAGGCTGTAAGGTAAAACTTTACGTTTTTACTTATAAAAAACTTTGTGTTCCGAGTCGTCAATATTATAGTGATATTTAGTCTTTCAATGCCTTATTTCGTTGTATGTATCGTCAGAGTTCGTCGAACGAAATGGGTTTGACTACACTACGAGATCCGGCCAGATCAAAGTCGTAAGGTAAGTGGAAGTTTTAATTTAATTTGAATAAATAATATACCGAAAAGAAAAAGTTACAGGCACGGGCATCACACTCACACACCCGTTTGGCAGACACACGGCCTGCGTTGCAGTCTGCATGTTGGGGGTCAGTGCAAGCGCGCAGTTTGCATTGACTTCAACACGTACTCTGGTACGTGCAAGCATGTGTCGCCCACACGTACAGACTCACACCGCACTGCTTGAGCCGACATGTCCGCATCGCAGTCTGTGTATTGGGGTTCAGTGCGAGCGTGCATGGCTTGCATTGACTCCAGCACACACTCTGGCAAGCGCACACGCATGTTGCACTCGCAGTGCACACACATGATTTGTTGTTTTGATCGTGGTACTCAGAGTAGTAAATCTTTCCAACCCGAGTACTTTCACATTGGGCAAATACAACTAGGGTAGAATTTATTGCAGGGACACTAAACATCAAAACACATTACTATGGAGTCACATATCCTCAAACGAATGTATGAATGAGTAGGAGAGTTTTAACTGTGAAGTACAGAATGAGTCCCTAGGGCTGCTATAATGTAAAAATTAGTGTAGACATAGCAGACGTGAAAAGTAGAATAGTTTGTGCTAAACACTTTCGGAAGTTCTTACACTAAATCTACACATTTTGACATCTTTCATTAAACTGGCTATGTAATAATGATTATACTCAATGTGGTTGACCAAACATGAATAGGTGCATACCTACTGATGCGCACGCAGTGCAAAGGATTGTTAGCCGATGACAACCTACGATTGATATTTTATGATCTGATGTTGAAGCATACGCTTTGAAACGCGTCATCTATATATTAAAAAGAAGTGACAAGGTGGATTGAAAAAGGTTACTTTGTCTATCTGAGTACACTCGTTCATTATTTTCAAGTACGTTATCAGTAGCCACCTCCAATAAAAATCCCATGGTTTTTACTACTGTAGGTTTTACACCTTTGTCTCTGTCTGGCTGGTCTAAATGTGAAGAATATGGTCATGAAAAATGTGAAGAATATTTTGTTTTTGTACGACTTACATGGTGTGGTGTCAGAAGAAAAACTGACACTTCAGTTTTTGGTTAATTAAAAATAACGATTTATTAAGAATTTTTTGATAGACAAATCAATCTACTTGCATCGACCGAAAAAATTAATTGACCAGCAGAACTTCCGAGAATTTTTTTGGCGGACTGAGAAACAATTAATGGCGATAGTTAAAGTCAGACAATGACTCGGTGTAATTCAGATTAATCAACAACTTGCACTATGCAGTGAGGTTAGCTAACTTATAATAGTTAACGTACATACTCTGTATCCTAATGTTGATTTAAAAAATCAACGAAAGACACGAATGCTATGCAGGTTTTGAATGGTATCAAGGCCAGTTAAATTTTCTTCTAAACTCGATACAGGCTATAAATAAATAAGTAAAAATAGATGCCTACAATTACAATAATACAATAAAGTAGTAGTAGTAGTAGTAGTAGTAGTAGTAGTAGCATACTACTACTTTTTCACATCGTAATATATCGATACAATCGAATATTAAAAACATTGAAAATGGACTGCAGGAATGGATAAAGGTACAGTTCTGATGCCGCTAAATAGCATTTGTTTTTTTGATTGTTACTATGGGAATTAATTCTAGTCCCCATGGTGTTGCTGACACCTTTATACACATCAACAAAAGGGCATAATTAAAAGGGCCTAAATTGTGCAAACAGGGCAGAATATCAAATTCCAAGTTAAACAGTGTTTTTCGCTTTGTGTCAAAGGTTATCTGTGTAAAATTTGGTGGCAATCAGTGTGGAACAGTGTGGATTTGTATTCAATACAAATGAATCCTCAGACTTTTTAGCTTTATATGCTTACCTATATGTTGTACTAGTACTTCTTATTTAAATTATATATTTGTCCCTAGTTCGGACGTCATTTGTACTAGTATTACCTTCTTTTAAATTAATAAATAGATTTTATTTGTTTATTATGCATCTGTAGGCCCTTGTAGCCGCCATGTTGTTATCTATCAACTTAAAAGTTTACTCGCCAGGGTTCGAATCAGCGAACAGGAAAATCAGAACTGGCTATTTGAATAATAACGATCATTTCTTAGTTTACTAAGCAAATAAAATTTTATTGATCATTTCTTGTTTTTATATCCCTTTCAGTTCCAATAATTCTTAACAATTTTTTACATATCAAAATGAAAATTATTCAGACAACTACTTAATTCTTTTTATATATATAATATTATATGTAAAATAACATCTTTAAAACTACCATCAAAATTTAATTAACCCAAACCAGCTCTTCTTATTTTATCATTTTTATTATTTTTATTCACGCTTGCATTCATACATATGCCCCATGCCCATTTGAGATCTCAATTTCTTTATTCAATGGTAAATAGAGTACTCTAAAAGAACATAATTTTGAATTTGATATACCACTCTGGTTACTGATCTGGCTTACGAAAGAGTCCAATGTTCCGTAGTACCTTCCATCACTCCGCACATATTTGTCGCACCATCTTTTATCGAAACTGTTACTTTAATTATTTGATTACTCACTGTATGATAATGTTCCGATTTAAATTATATATTCGGTTTTAAAATCACATTTTGTTTGAGTTGCGGGCCCGCATTTTCGTTCTGGAACTTTTTTCACTACCGGCCAGTTTTAAGCTGTATATGCGACTGGGGCAGATTGTATTGCGTTGAGTCCTTGGTTTCCATCATATGTTCGGCTATGGAATGTTTCATACGTGTTTCTCACGCTGTTCACAGCGTCACACCCATGCGCGCGTACGCGTGAATACGCCCCCTCGCTGATAACTTTTACATTCCCAGACTCTTTAATTGCTTTTGTGCAACACGTACATACGGCTTGGCTTGGTACTGGACTGACTGCAAGGTGTCAAAAAAAATCCGTCGTTAGTGATCCAAATGTTGTTCAGCTTGAGTGGTTGCTATATTTTACAATTATTTAAGAATAAAATAAACCCCAATAGTTTGTCCCGTTATAATACCCCCTCAATGAGAGGTTTTATGCCGAAGCATAAAAACTCTCATTGACACTCTCATACTTCCTAAAGGGATCAGCCAGGATATGTCAACACAACCCCCTTTACCGTTTATATAAAAAGAATATTTAACTTACCCCTTGGTCCAGTGATCGTGACAGCACCTGCATGACCTTACTGGACTTCTCTTTCGAGATCCCAACACCGCAAGGCCAGTCAGGCACTTGACGCTCCTGCTCTGACGCGCTGGCCAGCTCAGGACCGCCGCCACAGCATCACCAGACACTGAAACATCAAATCAAAATATCAAATAGTGGTCTTGTATAATACCATATCCCTAACTGATCAGTCTCTCGTTAGCTGTGCACTGGTTTGCGTTAAGAAGCACTGGTTTTTCTTAACTTGTAACGGTACAATTCTGGTCCTATAATAATCTCCTGGGAAATAATTGTTATAAAGTATAATTGTTATAATTGTTTTTAAAGCCCTATAAAGAAAACAGCGTAAAGTTTTCCAAAAGTTTTCAACGACATAATATTGAGCGGACAGGATTTGTGTCGAGGTCAGGGTAAAATCACAGTAATAGCAAAAAACAGTTCGTCATATTAAAGTAAACAAGCCTAACCCAATGATGACATCAGCTACAGGAATGCGATACGCATTAAATACATTTGTAAACAACAGGGTTTGGCCGTTTCGAACAAAGGACTAGTGACACAGTTTGCCCCACCTCCGCATTGAATAGCTACAAACCGCTGGCAGTCTCGTCTCATCAGAGTAGCGTGCCGGCCGGCAATTCTCTAAAAAAAGCTACTTATATCTAAATTTTACACAACCAAGAGTTTGTTAAATATGTGAAAGTATTTTTTAAAATAACAGTTCGACGTAAACCCCAAATTTTGGGTTACGACAACATCGAGAGTGTGAGATCAACGATGGGACATCTTCGAAGAATTTCCAGCTAAGTCATAAAAATGGGGGGTCCAAAAAGTCCAACTAAGGGTTTAGATAATCTTTTCTTTCCAATTTAATTAATTAAAATGAGCTCAATTTTACAAAATAACTTTGTACCATGAACGAGAGTGCGAGTGAGAGAGAGAGAGGATATTTCATTACAACAATTAATAAGTGCTGGGTTGTGAAGTCACATTTTTTAATAACTATATATTATGTTTATTAGGTAATAAGTATAAAACATGTTATTTTGGAGGGCTTATAAAATGTTTAAGGGATATTATATGTTTACAAAATAAATGGGACTACGCCCCGAGGCATAGTAACGTGCGTGTTTGGCACATAGTTCAGTAGAGTCATTTTCATATGTACGTACAGTCTTTTTGATAACAAAAAGGTAATGTCATTGGTAAACAATATAAGCCAGAGTGAGTTATTTCAGGTAATACATTCCGCAAGTACTGGTTCGCTAACACGAATTCTGACCTTAGGTAAGTATACATATTTTGTGTATTTCAGTTTGCAACATGGCGCCCGATGAAAATTTCAAAATTATCGATATTACAAAATAATAATAAAGTAAATAATAAAAGAAAGTTACATTGACGCTTTCCGACCAGGGTGTGATGGTACAATTCTGCTGCAATACTAAATTTATAAAAACATGGTACAAAAGACCATAATTATTGTATTCATTTATTTTTAACAATTTGGTAATAATTATTTAAATATTTCATAATCCCTGTAAAGTTTTGGTGAGTGGACTATATAACTATTTTATAAAATGCAGATGTGAATTGACAGGATTCTGACCGTTTTCATTGCAAAACGACAAACACAGCAAAAAACGTATGTAACATATAGCGATAAAGTGCCTAGCCCTGATGACGTCAGTGGTAAGGAATGCATATTTCCGTAAACAACTCAAGGCTTGGCTATATGAACAAAAGCCTGATGACGTAGTTTTCGCCCCACCTACACAATGTGAAACAAAGACTCTGTGTCATTCCATCCGAAATTGTGAATGCAGCCGGCCGGCAAGAAGTTCACCAAGTGTGAATTTTAACCTTTACACCACCAAAAATGGTTAATTAACTATCTAAAATATCATAAATGTTGGGGCTGTAAGGACTTGAACATGTGTCATCGGCCGATGGATCGTCAAGGAACGGCGTGCGTATAGAATCTGCCCAAAGTGTTTTCGTGGGCAGACACGACGGTGTGGGCCCGAAAAAGCGATGTAAAGAAGGAACAGATTGTGCACGATCGACGAACCTAGCAGTGCAGTGAGACCTGTCCAAAATATAATTTGGTGAGAACGTTCCAATATTCTTTTTTATTTCAAGTAAATCAACATCATTCAATATTATAATGACCAATTTTAAACCAATTCAAAATATTTTATTTAAAAATTTAAATGAGCTCAAAAAATAAAATAAATTGTACCAGAGAATGAGAGAGAGAGAGAGTGACTTAAATCTTTTAAGTGCTGGGTTGTGCGAACTATATATATGTTTAATGTTTAATAATCACATATCAAATGTTTACTGTGTATGTATTTTGGAGGGTTAAAACGTTCTAAGGGTTTGATGTTTGCTAAACGCCCCATGGCGTAATATGTACGTGTTTGGTACAGATAGTCAGTTATTCATATGTACTTACAGTTTTGGAAAATAAATTGGGTAATATCATTGGTAAAAAAATACAAGTACGAACGAGTTATTTCAGGTATATTTCACAATTACTGGTTCGTTTAACACGAATTCTGGACCGCAAGGTAAGCCTAATATCATATGTTGGTAATTTCCATCATGGCGCCCGATAATTATACAATGTTTATTATAAAAGTAGTTAATTTTATGTGACACCAGTTTTGTATTATCACATTTTGTGCCCGAAATAACAGGGACTGTATTATCACAAGGGACTTGACATAAAATATAATTTTATGTGGGGTGTGCCTACCAGAAAAGCGGAATAATTACCTGGAGTAATATTTTGAAAGTACGTAAACACGTGCGTAAGGTAGGGTTAAGCTACGAGGCTATAGGCATATATGTGTTAGAGATATAATAAACAAAACGAGTACCAATGACAATAAAACAATAGAAATCAGTGCAACTGATGAAAATTTGACTAGTGAGATGGATGTTCCATTAACACAAATTAGTCAGATTGCTGGGTCGAGCGCGACTGAATCTGTAGAGTCAGAGAAAGTAACAGCAACATCCATCTCAAGTCGTCATGAAAACAAAACAGACGAAACAACTGCTGCCATGATGCAGTTACTATTACATAAATTTGATGAACAAAGTATGAAGTTTGATAAATTAGACGAGAAGATGGATGAACAAAAAAGAGATTCCAATTTGAAATTTGAGATACAGAGTAATAATTTGATGGGAAGTTCAGTGAAATAAAAAATGAAATTAAAACACAAAATATTCAAACTAAAAATGAAATTAAAAATGATTTTAATGAGAAGTTTGACGAAATAAAAAACGAAATTAAAAGACAAAATTGCCACTCTGATGAAAGAATTAACGAAATAGAAACACGTTGTGATAATATCCAGAAACACACAGTAGAAATAGTTAATGAGAAATTTAATAGTAAAATAAGTAATTTGGATAACAAAATTGATCAAATTTATGAGACAGTTAATGACACAGTTAAAAACCAGATAGAGTCACAAAATAAAGAAATAGAAAAGAAATGTTTAACTTATGTAGAAAGTCAAATAGAAATTAAAACAAATTATGAAGTAAATAACCAAATAGAATTGAAAACAAATGTTTTGCAAAGCCAATTAGAGAAAGTTGAATCAAATGTTGTGGATATCACAAAAAATATTGAAACTATAGATAATACAATATCAGAACATGAAAGAAATACTAAGAGTAGAATAAGTATTTTACAAAATAAGATTAAAGAAATAGATGATTTAGCTATACAAAATAATAATGATGTGCATGATAAACATGATTTAATTGCCAATCAAACAATTGATTTCAGTTTAACAAGTGTGAAAAATGAGTTATGGGGGAAAATTCATAAAAATATTTCTAGTATAAATGAGAGAGTGGTAGTGACTAGGGATTTATACAATGAAATAGAACTAGAAAATTTTAGCATGAAAACAGGGTGATACATCCCATGCATTTTTTGAATCAGACACGGGATTATAATTATTTCAGTAACAGTAGTTGGGAAGTAAAAATAACCAAAATAGTAAAGTGTTTCAACGGTAATTCAATAATATGGGCTGAGGCTCATACATTAGAATGGGATTGTTATGACACTTTTGAAAAAGCTTTTAAGGGCAAATATTGGACGGAAGAAGAACAGGAAACTTTAAGAAGCCGTATTATGGGAGCGGGTAATTTCATAGGACATAACCCTAATAATAATAATATCACAATATATGTGACAAAACTATATAACAAGGCGAAATACTTAGAGCCACCAATACCTTTTAAATCCTTCGTTAGATACGTGAGTAAGCACTTACCAAGAGAAGTGCAGGTTACATTAATGACAAAAGAAATAGAAACTCTAAACGAGCTAGAAAGAGAATTAGATATACTACAGAGTATTCATGATCGTGAAATGGGTAGACGACCCATACCACATACTGTAAATAATAACAACACCGAGTTTAATCAGCAAAGGAATTATTATAATGGAAACAATAATCATAATATGTATCGTACTGATTTACAGCAACCAGGTGAGTGGAGTTGTTCTAGGTGCAGGACTGGGAATCGGGCCCACATGCAACATTGCTACAAATGTAAGGTACCAAGAAATGAACCAAGGAGTAGTAATGACACCAAGCAGTTTGTACCGACAAACCGAGGAGCACCGAATACCCAAGGAACACCAAACCATAACCAGGGACCGACAAGGGGACACCAGGTACCCACCACCAGTAACAGCAGGCCACAGCCGGAAAACTAAAGTCAACAGTGGTAACTAGGACCCGACCACTGTTCAGGGAAGCACATGAGGTCCAACCATTAGAGGATATCCAAAGTAACGTCATCAAAACAGATATAATAGCTGACTTGTTGGAGGAAGAAAATAACACAACAACGGAGGTGAGAGCTGGACTCACGGAAATCCAGGTAACAATAGAAAATAGGAAATTTAAAACACTTGTTGACACGGGGAGTGAGATTTCAGTAATAGCCGAAAACATTTTAAGTGAATTGAACGAATTTAAAAAGAATATTCCAGTTCTACCCGTAGCAGGGGTTACAGTAATAGGAGTCACAGTGTAACGGTACAATTCTGGTACCATAATAATTTTGGGAAATAATTATTGTAAATCCTAATTATTGTATTTTATTTTAAAATCCCATATAAAAGATTGGTAAAGTTTTATTGAGAATTTTCAATAACGTAATATTGAGTGGACAGGATTGGTGTCGAGGTCAAAGGAAAATCACAAAACTAGCAAAAAACAGTTCGTCATAATAACGGGTAAACAAGCCTAGCCCATGATTACGTCAGCCAAAAGAATGCAAGACGCATTATTATACAATTGTAAGCAACGGGGCTTGGCCGTTCAAACAAAAGAACCAGTGACGTAGTTTTGCCCCACCTCTGCAATGCTCAGTGGTGAAACGCTGAATTCGTCTAGACAGTGAAGGGAGCCGGCCGACAAATTCACGTTAAGTTTGTCTATCTAAATTTTATACCACCAAAAGTTTATTAAATATGTATTAACAGTTTTGGTCGTTACAACATAGAAAGCGTGTAATCACGATGGGACACTACAAATCAGGAGTGTGAGATCACGATGGGACACTACAAATCGAGAGTGTGATATCACGATGGGACACTACAAATCGAGAGTGTGAGATCAACGATGATACGTTTTTCAATGCTGTGACAGCTAAGTACAACTACAAAAACCAATCAAACATATAAAATATAAACTTTTTACATTCAAAATTAATCAAATATTAAATATTTATCACAATGAGCTCATATTACATAATTCGTACCAGAGTATGAAAGGGAGAGAGTGAGAGAGTGGATACAAATATAATTAATAAGTGCTGGGTTGTGCCAATATCATTTATTGTTTATCATGTTTATTATATAGTAGTTATAACACATGTTTATTTTGGAGGGTCTAAAAAATGTTTAAGGGTGAATATATGTGTACCAGATAAATGGGACTACGCCCCAAGGCATAGTAAACACGTGCATGTTTGGCACATAGTAGAGTCTTTTCAATATGTAAGTAGGGTTTTTTATATAAATAAAAGGTAATGTCATTGGTAACAAATATAAGCAGAGAGAGTTATTTCAGGTAATACATTTCGCAATTACTGGTTTGCTAACACGAATTCTGGACCGCAAGGTAAGTTACATATTCTGTTGTACAGTTTGCAACATGGCGCCCGATAAAATAATTAAATTACAAAACAATTAATTTGTAACAGAGAAATTAAAGTTACAACGGGAGTACGTAGTAAACGTGTGACCAAGCAAATACATTTAAGTTTTTCAATTGAAGATATGAATTTTGATAAAACATTTTTGGTAGTCAAGGGGCTAAGTTTAGACATCATTTTAGGCAATGATTTTTTACAAAGAAATAAAGCTGTGATAAACTTTAAAGAGAAGGTGTTAGAGCTAGATGGGGGTTATCGGTCTGTTAAAGTTAATTTTGAAAGTGTGATGAATAAAGTTAAAATAACTGGTATGAAATTACTACAAAAGCGAGTAGTTGAGAATACCATACTGTAGATACTAAAATAAATTTGTGTAGAGAGGGTGAGTATTTTGAAGATGTTGATAACGAAATGAGCAATATTAATAATGCAGTATGGGAGATAAGGGCGGATGAATTCTGTAGTGGTGGTGAGGTGATAAGGAGTGGCCACCGTATAGCGTTGTGGCAGGTAATAGCGCAGTTTAAGAGAGTGTTTGCCGATGTTCCAGGAAGGGCAAAAAATTATGAATGTATGTTGCAGATTAGGGAACACACACCATTCATGCAGCGGAGCTATCCAGTGCCTTACTCTAAACGACGAGCGATGCAAGAAAAGTTGGATAAGATGATGGAAGGTGGAATTATAGAGAGGTCAGTATCGCACTACTCAAATCCATTGGTGGTGGTAATTAAAAAAGATGGAAGAGTAAGATTGTGTTTAGATACGAGGAGGATAAACCAGATCATCATACCAGACTGGGAATCACCAGAATCAATTAATGAAATATTTCAAAAGTTTAGTGGTGTGAGGTTCATGACATCATTAGATCTGACGGCCGGATATTGGCAAGTACCATTAGCAGAGGTAAGTAGGCAATACACAGCATTTTTATTTAATGGGAAAAATTATCAGTTTAGACGACTACCATTTGGGTTAAATACCAGCGTAGCTAGTTTCATTAAATGTTTAGACAGAATTTTGAGACCAAAAGATTTAGATTTCCTCACAGTGTATGTGGACGACATTTTGATAGCATCCCGGACTTTTGAAGACCATTTAGAACATTTAAAGTATGTGTTAGAAAAATTAGAAGTGGGAGGATTAACAGTAAATTGGGACAAGTCCAAATTTTTACAAACAAAGATTAATTTTTAGGATTCATTATTACGTCGGAAGGAATTTCCGCCAACCCAGACAAGGTCGAATTTATTATGCGCTTCCCTGAACCGCGGAACATAAACAACTTCAGAGTTTTCTTGGGCTGTGCAACTTTTACAGAAAATTTCAAAGGAACTACGCACACATCACAGCAAAGTTAAGTGCTGTATTGCAAAAGAACAGGCAATGGAAATGGGGAGACGTGGAGCGTGGAGCTTTTGAAGAAATAAAGAGAAAATTTAGTAAAATGATTATGATGAACCATCCGGATTTTGATAAAGTGTTTTATTTGCAGACGGACGCCAGCAATGTAGCAGTAGGTGCTGAACTGTATCAGGAGGATGACGAGAGGGAACATCTAACCATTGCATTCGCCAGCCGATCATTGTTGCCAGCCGAAAAGAACTATACCACAACGGAAAAAGAATTGCTCAGTATTGTGTTCGCAGTTGGTAAATTCAGAACGTACATCTTAGGCAACAAAACAATTATTCGAACAGATCATAAGGCGTTGTCGTTCCTCAACACTTGTAAGCTTGCTCACAGCCGTTTAACCAGGTGGGTACTTGTTTTGCAGGAGTACAACTTCGAGTGGGAGTACATCAAAGGAACGCAGAATAAGGTACCCGACACTCTTTCCAGAGTAGATTGTGAGGACAAAAAAACAGGTAGGGATTTAAAGGAAATTGAAATTTTTCAGATTAGCAGAGAAGACAGGATCTTTGGAGAAGAGTTGAAGGATATCAGAACCATGCAGAGAGCAGATGGTAAGTCGGGGAAAATAATAAACAGCTTGGAGACGGAATTGGATGAATCAGAGTACAACCAATATTTTCAAATTTACAAAGGGTTGTTGTTCAAGAGGGTAGTAGGGGGTGAGCGTGACTGGAGATTAGTAGTGCCAGAAGGGTTGGAAGAGAAGATTATTTGGGATTGTCATATAAGATATGGTCATTTTGAGGCTAAAAAGTGTGTGAATGTTTTAAAAGAATCATGTATTTTCAGGAATATGGAGAGACGAGTGAGACAGCTGCTGAGGAGTTGTGATTTGTGTCAAAAGTCGAAGGTGGTAAATTACAGAGTGGAAGGTGAGTTGAATTATGTTACGGTAGAAAGACCTTTCGATTTAGTTGCTGTGGATTTGTTTGGACCATTGCCGAAGGGTAGATGCGGAGTAGTTTATATATTTGTATTGCTTGACACTTTCTCAAAATATGTAAAATTGTATAGCGTGAAAAGAGCTACCAGTAAGGTATTGAGTGAAAAGGTGACGAAGGATTATATGATTAACGTGGGTAAGCCAAAAGTAATTTTGTCAGACCATGGGCCGCAGTTCATCAGTGGAAGATGGCGCCAGACCTTAGGATGGGAAGGAATCCTCACGAAGCATACGGCTGTGTATCATCCCCAGTCCAACCAGGCTGAGCGTGTAATGAGAGAAATAGGCAGGATCTTCAGAGCCTATTGTCACGCTAAACACAGCGAGTGGCCGTTGTATGTAAGAAAGGTAGAAACTTGGCTAAACAGTACCACCCACGAGTCCACCGGCTATACACCTCATGAGTTGGTAAGAGGAACACGCCCCCCAAGAATTTTAGAACAACTGTTCGATTATCCACCTGAAAACAAGACAACTGATGTAAGCATTAAAATCCGGTTGGCCAACGAAAACTTAGTAAGCAAAGGCGAGCAGAGAAAGCGTAGACACGACGCAAGAGGTAAGTGGGTTAAATATAATATAGGACAAATGGTATTAGTAAGAAGGCATGACTTATCGAGCGCGCAAGACAAAGAAATCAAGAAGTTCTTCCTACTCTACGAAGGACCGTATGAGGTAGTAGAGATTAAAATGCAAAATTCATACGTGTTGCAGAACAGCGTGACTGGAGAGATAGTAGGCACACACAATGCTACAAATTTAAAATTGTACTGGTTATCTTAGGGATTATAAATAGTTTTGTTTTGTTTTTGATATTAGCGAGTGTATGAGTATTAATTTGGTGTATATTATTTTACAGAAGGGACTCTCCCCCATTTTCGGGCGATCACAGACTCACCACCTCTGATCGTGGATTTTGGTAATCTGGAGGCGGACCATGGTTGGCGGAATTGCCATCTGGGGTGAAAGCAACGATGGTCTTACTCCACAAATTGGTGCAAGTAGAAATATAATTTTATTGTTGAACGGGAAGGGGGACCCCTAGTTTTGTGAAAAAAAAACTTAATGATTGGCATCTTTTCCACGGACATTGGTTTTATTCTAAGAATTATAGAACAGAACATCCAAAATTTTGTAACTCTGTAAGGAGTTAATGTTTTCTTAGAAGTATAAATAATATAATTTAAGATGATCCATTGTTGTACTTGTTATACAGTAGTAAGAAGGTATTGTTTTTGAAAAGTGAAAGTTGGAACTTGCAAAGTGTCTATACTCAAAATTAATTATGTGAAATAAAGAAAGAAATCAACCGTTATTTTGGAGATAACATTTAAATTTTGAAAATTATGTTTATATTTGTCAAGTGATAAATAAAACTTTATGTTGAAGTAACAACCTTAAGTGGTTAAAAGAACATAGTGATACTATGGTGATGTAGTGAGACTGCTTTATGAACACTGATAATATGATTATTATGTTTATAATGTACGTTAGTCATGTGAGGAGGATTTATATATATGTAATATGTATAAATTGTTAGTTTTAGGGTAGTTACAAATGTACCTGCATATGACACACGTGTCAAACCATTGCGATTCCCCATATTTCGGGCGATTACTGTCTTACCAGCACTAATTGTGGTTTTGGATGACAATCAGCTGTGGGCAGAATTTGTAAAACCTGACCATAGTTGGTTGCCTATGAAATTGGTTCAACTTAGAAATTTAATGGGAGATTCAGGGGAATCTAAGATTATTTGTTTGCATAGGCTATTTTCACCTAAGTATGGGTGGTAGACCTTAGGGGCGTGTAATAAAATAATAAGTAGGGGTATTGACCTTGAAGTTTCTGTAACGCCGAAGCAAGGATGGGAGAGAGAGAAAAGAAAAAAGTGCTCACTCCTTCTGCTTCAGTCCTTGTGGAGGCAACTGAACACAACAGTTCAGGGGGGTAAATAGTGTGTGTGGAGGAGAAATAGGGGTAAATATTGTTAACAGCGCCGGATTACTTACTGTTAATGATAATATTAATAATAATAATAATAATAATAATAATAATCGTAAATTTTTTTATAAAATGTTTTAGGAAGAGGGAGATTTTGGTAATTTTATCCATAAATTATGGATTATATGTTTCAATTGTAGTATAAAGATTAGTGTTTCTTCTTATAATTATATTAATGATGAAAACAAAAAAGGGTTAATTATTATCGATGGGAATCGAAAAAATTTTATAATGTTAAGGGGAGTCAATGAAGAGAATGGCACTTCTATATAATTCTTGTTGAGTTGAAGCAAACCCAGTGCTTCTTAACACAAACCAGCACATAGCTAAGGGGAAACAGATCAGTTAGGGATATAGCATTATACCAAGCCACTATTTTGATATTTCTGATCTATTGTTTCAGTGTTTGGTGATGTTGTGACGGCGGTCCTGAGCTGGTCAGCGCGTCAGAGCAGTAGCGTAAAGACCCTGATTGGCCTTATGGTGTTGGGATCTCGTAGGAGAAGTCCAGTAAGGTCATGCAGGTACTGTCACCATCATCGGACCACGGGTGAGTTATTGTATTAATAGTAAGGGGGTTGTGGCAACATATCCTGGCTGATCCCTTTAGGAAGTATGAATGTGTCAATGAGAGTTTTTATGCTTCGGCATAAAATCTTTCATTGAGGGGGTTTTGTAACGGTACAATTCTGGTCCTATAATAATCTCCTGGGAAATAATTGTTATAAAGTATAATTGTTATAATTGTTTTTAAAGCCCTATAAAGAAAACAGCGTAAAGTTTTCCAAAAGTTTTCAACGACGTAAATTGAGCGGACAGGATGTGTCGAGGTCAGGGTAAAATCACAGTAATAGCAAAAAACAGTCCGTCATATTAAAATAAACAAGCCTAACCCAATGATGACATCAGCTACAGGAATACGATACGCATTAAATACATTTGTAAACAACAGGGTTTGGCCGTTTTGAACAAAGGACTAGTGACGCAGTTTGCCCCACCTCCGCATTGAATAGCTACAAACTGCTGGCAGTCTCGTCTCATCAGAGTAGCGTGCCGGCCGGCAATTCTCTAAAAAAAGCTACTTATATCTAAATTTTACACAACCAAGAGTTTGTTAAATATGTGAAAGTATTTTTTAAAATAACAGTTCGACGTAAACCCCAAATTTTGGGTTACGACAACATCGAGAGTGTGAGATCAACGATGGGACATCTTCGAAGAATTTCCAGCTAAGTCATAAAAATGGGGGGGTCCAAAAAGTCCAACTAAGGGTTTAGATAATCTTTTCTTTCAAATTTAATTAATTAAATGAGCTCAATTTTACAAAATAACTTTGTACCATGAATGAGAGTGCGAGTGAGAGAGAGAGGATATTTCATTACAACAATTAATAAGTGCTGGGTTGTGAAGTCATATTTTTTAATAACTATATATTATGTTTATTAGGTAATAAGTATAAAACATGTTATTTTGGAGGGCTTATAAAATGTTTAAGGGATATTATATGTTTACAAAATAAATGGGACTACGCCCCGAGGCATAGTAACGTGCGTGTTTGGCACATAGTTCAGTAGAGTCATTTTCATATGTACGTAGTCTTTTTGATAATAAAAGGTAATGTCATTGGTAAACAATATAAGCCAGAGTGAGTTATTTCAGGTAATACATTCCGCAAGTACTGGTTTGCTAACACGAATTCTGACCTTAGGTAAGTATACATATTTTGTGTATTTCAATTTGCAACATGGCGCCCGATGAAAATTTCAAAATTATCGATATTACAAAATAATAATAAAGTAAAAAATAAAAGAAAGTTACAAACTCTTAACACACATGTATATTACAACAATACAACATTGCAAATTTAATATAATTTAAATTTGTGATGCCCCACATTGGAAGCGACAAATATTTGCAAGAAATTATTTTTCTAAATTTAATGCAATACTAAATTTGTGGAGCCCCACATTCTTTGGGATGCCAAAAAAGTGACAAATTAACCTTCTTTGTGAATTTAATCTGTACATTACTTTAACTCATACACTTTATATAACATTCCTATAATGGCGTGTATGTGTATTTGGGGTTCAGGTGTATCTGTAATAATAACTCGACGTAACTTGTAATGGTATTTCAAATTTATTTAGTAATAATGAAATTGTGCGCAAGGCACTTGATTCGACTTAAAAACATTCATTATTGCTTTGTTACTATGCCGTAAGGCTTACGCTGTATACATCCTTACTGACTAAATATTCTATTCTAATAATTACTTTATTAAACATATCATTTCCTGACTACTCAGTCAATTAGTGTGCTTCTAAATATCAATGCTTAAATATCTTTTTTTTTTAGATATTGTAACGAAATTAAAAATATTAATAGCTACTGAATTTATCTTTCTTTTTCAGTACTGATTTATAAAACTCTAATTTTTTTTACTTAAATGCTTTGCATTCTTCCCATTTCAATACTACTTTCAGCTCTTGTTTACTTTAATCTTACTTCAATAATATCTACTATTTTAACTCTATATTTACAAGAAACATTGTGATGGTACAATTCTGGTGCAATACTAAATTTATAAAAACATGGTATAAAAGACCATAATTATTGTATTCATTTATTTTAATAATTATTTAAATATTTCATAATCCCTGTAAAGTTTTGGTGAGTGGACTATATAACTATTTTATAAAACGCAGATGTGAATTGACAGGATTCTGACCGTTTTCATTGCAAAACGACAAACGCAGCAAAAAACGTATGTAACATATAGCGATAAAGTGCCTAGCCCTGATGACGTCAGTGGTAAGGAATGCATATTTCCGTAAACAACTCAAGGCTTGGCTATATGAACAAAAGCCTGATGACGTCGCTTTTACCCCACCTACGCAATGTGAAACAAAGACTCTGGGTCATTTCATCCGGAAGCGTGAACGTAGCCGGCCGGCAAGAAGTTCACCAAGTGTGAATATTAACTTTTACACCACCAAAAGTGGATAAAAACAGTGTTCAGATTATAATACTTCAAGATGTGACTGGTAGCAATCCGCGAACTCGCGGTGTGCGACGTTCGTAAAATGGCAGCTAAGTATTAGCTATCCAAAATCTATTCAAATTCATAATGACCAATTCAAAATCTTTAAAAGAGCTCATTTATTAAAATTGTACCAGAGAATGAGAGAGAGAGAGTGCGAGGGAGAGAGTGACTTAAATCATGCTGGGTTGTGCGAGCTATATATATGTTTACTGTTTAATAATCACATATCAAATGTTTAATGTTTACTGTGTAGGTATTTTGGAGGGTTTGATGTTTGCTAAACGCCCCATGGCGTAATATGTACGTAGAGTCTTTTGGAAAATAAATTGGGTAATATCATTTGGTAAAAATTTTAACAAGGTATTATTATTTCACATAACAATTTCCGCTACTCAAGAGTTCGCTTAAACGAATTCCTGCCCTATAGTAACTTTTAAAGGTAAGTAAAACTACAAGTCATTTACGTCTATATTTACTTTCTTGCAAATCAAGATGGCGCCCGACCTTCAAAATTATTGCTTAAGTAAAGACGTTATATCGTATATTTTATTATCAGCAATAAACGTAGAATAACAAATTGCGCCCGAAATTACAGGGACTGTAGAATAACAAATGACGCTTTCCGACCAGGGACTCTACATAAAATTTTTATGTGGGTAAGCCTACAAAGAGAGCAGAAAAGTTATCTGAGGTAATAAACACAATTTTAAATACGTAAACATAACCCAAATTTTACGAGGTTATGTTATAAGATTGTATGCATGCGTGTATTATAAATAAGCAAAATGAATACTGATGAAGATAATAATGCAAAAGTCAGCATAGCTGACGAAACAGTTACGAGTGAGATGGACGTTAAATTAACCCCAATTAGTCAGATCAGTGAAACCAGAGCCACTGAGTTAAATCCAGTTCCGTTAACCTCCATCTCAACTAGTTCAGAAAGTAAACCAGATGGTACGGCTGCAATGATGCAGCTATTATTAAATAAATTTGATGAACAGAGTGTAAAATTCGATGAAAAATTTACTAATTTAAATGACAAATTTGATGAGCAGAAAAATGAAATCAGAAATAGTTTTGATATCAAGTTTAACGAATTAAAAAACGAAATTAAAAACCGTAACACTAATCTTATTAAGCAATGTGATATAGTAATTTCAAAGTTGGATGAGCAATTAATCCAAATAGAAAATCAGAAGGTGAGTAGTAGTGAAAATATGACAAAAAACGAAGTACTGATTAATGAAGTAAGTAACAGTGATAATTTGAATAACGAATTTACAGGTAGTAAGAATATGATGTTAGAAAAAGATAATGAAAGTATTATGAGTGAAAATGAAGTGTTTGAGTGTTTTGAGTCAGAGAGAGAGCTTGGAGAAAGTATTTTTGTTAAAGGGGTGCAGGGGTTAGAATTTTCTTTTGATGTTGTGTTAGGGGGTGAAGAAAAGTCTTCACGTATTTTTAAGAAGGACGAGAGTTCCTTAAATTTATATTTGGGAGACGATAGGTCTACAAATAGAGTTCCTTGGTGTTTTTATGTACCTCATAAGTGGTGCAGTAATTTTGAGTTAGTGACCCCTGCATATTTGGAGAGAGAGAGTGTAATTTGGTGTTATGGTGAGAAATATATAAAGAGAGAAAGTGTAGAGAGGTATTGTGAGAGATATGGTGAGAGAAAGAAAGTAATAGATATTTTTAAAGTAAATAGAAAGTACAGAGAATTGGTAGAAAGGTTAGGAATAGAGATAGTATATGATTATGACGAATACAAACCTTATAATGAAATTGAAATAATAATAGGTGATGATAATAATGGTATCAAGTACTTACCTGTGGTAGTGTGACAGTACAAAAAGTATGATATAAAAATATGGTATGCAAGGTAGTAAACTATGGTATTTCAATGTTTTAAAAATCATTTATATGTGTGATACAATTTCCCTTGGGTTTCGCATACGACGACGCAGATCAGAGACAACAAAACAATTTCAAGGACAGCAGAATATGTGCCGATAAACAGACTTGTAATGGTTACTGTAACCAATACCGGCTCTACTTACTTCTATCTCATTGGCCAACAACGCCCAACGTCATTAAAACCACAATGACGCTATAAAAATACGTAATCAACAAGACTATTATGTAACGAAGAAACAAAGAACGATGACGTTTACACACACACACGTACGTAGAATTTGCGTAGTGTTGAGTCCCAGTCTATACAATACAGCAGCAGTAGTAACACCTGTCTCACAGGCAACCGGCATTTTACACCGGTTTAGTGTTTGAAATAACTCAAAATGTAATAAAAATGTGAAATGTAACCACCTCAGTAAACTTTAGACAGTGTGCAGTGATTGCTTTTCAAAATTAGAAGTAGAGTCAGTGAATTTGATATGATGTAACAACGGCAGCGGAGAGAACAACATGTGATGCACGTCTAGAACTTCCAGTCGACCAAATCAGGGAAGTGAAAACCCAAATTTATATTTAAAGAGCTCTTTAATCAATCATAAAGATGTGTACACAAAAAATAATTTTGAAATTATAAGTATGAATGCGCGAGAGAAAGTAGGGTGTGCCCGATAATGTCGACATCCCATCGGGGTGTTGGTTTGCGTTTTCTTTTAAAGAATTATCATTAAATTAATTAAATATGAAGCAACTGCATAATCAATATAAAGATTCTGGTAAATTAATGTTTGATAAAATATAACTGATTTTAGTATGAAAGCGAGCCAAGATATTTAATGGCCGCCATATTGGAATATTGTCCGGTGTACACAACTAAAAATGCAGAAATAAATTACGATTGATGTTCATGGTGTCAAAGAAACGTATTCTCATTCCAATTCCTCCTTGTGTCAGCATTCACGCTGAGTCGAATCCTGGACCGTTAGGTAGTAATAATAAGTATAATAACAAAACTGAAGCAAATGAATTCACAAATTATGGTGGATACCATAATTATGGTATGTGTGACAAACGTGTCTGATCGAAATAAAGTAAACAAAACAAAATATAGGTTACTGGTTGTTTCCACATACATATACAGATGTATTTTATTAAGAGTATAAAAACGAGTAAAGTAACAAATGGGCCCGAACTGGTGACTATATAAAATATATAAATACATTTTATATAATAAGCCTGAATTGTGGCAGAGGGGGGACATTGAAAATGAGAATGCGGTTGTAAAGTAGATGATAACGATAAGATAAAGCGATAAACCATTAACAAATTTCATAATGGCAGAGAATAAAGAAAATAATTCTTTATTAAACATAATTGATAGTACAAACAACAGCCAAATAAGCATGACGGAATCAGTAGTTATGAGTGAAGGAATAGTGCACTCAACACCAGTTTCAAATAACAGGGTTGAGAATAATGAGATCATGAAGATGATGCAAATGCTGTTTAGTGAACAAAAAAGCGAAATTAGAGGAATTCAGAATAATTTTAATATAAAATTTGATGAAATAAAGAACGAAATAAAAAAACAAAATATTAATTTTGATAGTCGAATAACTGAAATAGATGTACGTTGCACAAATATGCCAGAACAAGTGGTAGAAATAATTAGCGAGAAATATGATGATCAAATAAATAGTTTAAATAATAGAATCAGTACAAATAACGAAACAGTAATTAGTAAAGTACGAAACCAAATAGAAACTCAATATGAACAATTAGAAAACAAATGTTTAACCACAATTAGTGAGCAAATAGAAAGTAGAACCAATTGTGAAACAAGTAGACAAATTGATATGAAAAATAGTATTTTGCAGAACAAAATAGAGAAATGTGAACTCAATGTAATAGACATAACCAAACATTTTGAAATAGTAGACAGAGCAGTATTAAAAAATGAAAGTAACACTAATGAGAGAATGAGCATGTTGCAAAATCAAATTGAAAAAATAGATAACCTAGTTATACAGAATGATAATAATGTGCATGTTAAATGTAAGGTAATTGAAAATGATTTGATGAAAATGAAAAATGAGTTACGGGGGGAAATTCAGAGAAATTATACCGGTACGACGGAAAGAATAATCGTAACCAGGGACGCGTACGGGGAAATCGAATTAGAAAATTTTAATTATGAAAATAGGATAATACACCCCATGAGATTTTTGAATCAGGCGCGGGAGTATAGTCGTTTTAGTAACCAAAATTGGGAGATACAGCTAATGAAGATTGTCAGATGTTTTAAAGGGAATTCTATTATATGGGTAGAAGCACACAGGGTAGAATGGGATAGTTTTGAAACATTTGAAAGAGCGTTTAAAAATAAATTTTGGCCGGAAGAGGAACAAGAGAGTTTGAGAAGTCGTAATATGGGGGTAGGCAATTTTGTACGACAAAACAACATAACCATGTACGTGACGAAATTATATAACGAGGCGAAATACCTTGAACCGCCAATACCATTTAAATCGTTTGTCAGATACGTAAGCAAACATCTACCTAGAGAAGCGCAAGTGACTTTAATGACAAAGGAGATTGAGAACTTAAGTGAGTTGGAACGGATTTTGGACGTTTTACAAAGCATTAGGGACCGCGAAATCATTAGGCGACCTATACAGACGAATCAGCAGAATAATAACATAGAATTTAATCGACATCGGAATGGATATCAAGGAAACGGTGAGTATAATAACGGTTACAGACCCAGAAATCAGTTTCAGCAAACAGGTGAGTGGAAATGTTCAAGATGTGAGGTAGAGAATACTGTAATAGGTTGAGAATAAAAAGAGACTTCTTTAACAACGGTCATAGACTACAGACGCGTTAGTAAAACATCTTATATAATTAAACTATAAACTGTGAAAACACATTCCAGACTTATTAAAACGAACCACAGTACATAATACGAACTATTACAACCAAGAGAGGAACATCCAGTATTTGAAATAGAAGAAGTGAGATCCAGGGAGAAGAAACGAAGCAGACGTGGACCCTATCTTCGTCCTAGAACCATTTAAAGAAGAGGATCTGGTGACTTTAAACATTTTATTATATTATGTGTCAACACCAACATTTGTATACACGACTTTCTAAGAATTAATCAAACTAAAACTACAGACACTATATCACACCAACACTAAGAACACCCACAAATAACACGAATTCAACTTTACACCTTTTCGAACACCATAAGAACCTTTAATGATAACTAATAAACACATAAACTGGACATAACCTCTAATAACAAGCAACCACTACTCGACTGCCTGCGTGCACTTTACACTCTAAAACTTTGTAATATCCTTGAACTGTGAAATTTGTATTTTGATTTATAGAATAGTATTATTATTAAAGTTTATTATATTATTTATTTAAACGTAATCCCCGAACCAGATATGCCCTGAGATATTTTATTTTAATAGAAATAATAACCAACGCATTATTTTGGCCTAAATACTGAATAATATTTGCAACTACTGTACCAACTGGTAAAGAAGACGCATAATTTTGCCACAATTGTGATTACCATAAAAAGAAACGAGAAATAATTAACCAATGCTTCACTGAATAAATGGTTTCTATAAAGATATATGTTTGGTGTTATATTTGCGTCATTATTATTGCTGTTTCATTTTAAAAATAAGTTTACATAGCACAGCGGACACAACAACGGTTGGCAACTGTGGGTGACGTCATTGAAACTGCACATATAGTGGGAGCGAGTGGCAGAATACAAAATAATTCGCAGTTCAACATATCATGTTTATGGTTACAGATTGACAACAACAACGGTGTGGTTGAATCATTTTAATACATATATATTGAATTTGTGAAAATTGACGCATGCTAGTCGGAGCATAAGAGCTCGTATATCATCTATATCATCACAAATTGTTATATTCTTTACTCGCGAGACCTCATCTCATTTATTTATTACTGTTACAAATTGACGACTCCAGGGTGAGGCGAAATAATTTACGTTCACACAACACATTTTAAATATTTGTAACAAATTGGCGAACCAACGTGTGAGGCGATAAATTAAATTATAATTTATAATTAAACAATCAAAAATAAACAAAATGAGGAAGCGGGAAACATCGCACAAACGAGCGGCCGAAACCGAGAAGGTAGGCGAATTAAACATGGAAGACAAGGAAGCAACACCGGTTGAGGAAGTAGAAACTATAACAAGGAAGGATCCGGAGAAACAACCAGAAGAAACCACACAAACAGAAAGCGAGAAGACGCAAGAGATGTTCAAATGTATGATGGAATTAATGCAGGAAACTAGTAAGAAAACGGAGGAGAGTAATAAGAAACTAAAGGACGAAATGAAGGAAGACTTCAGCGAGAAAATGGAAGAATTAAGCGAGAAGAGTAATCAGAACTTAGAAAAATTGAAGGAAGAATTAAGTGAGAACAATAATAAGAACTTAGAAAATAGTAATAAGAACTTAGTAATATTGAAGGAAGATTTGAGTAAGAAGATGGAGGAAATAAAGAGCGATAATAAACAAACGAAGGAGGAATTGAGCCAAGAATTGAAAGAGAATAGCAGTAGAATGGAGGAGAAAATAGACGAAAATAATAGAGCATTGAGGGAAGAACTGAAGGGAAATTACCAAGAGACCATGAAAAAATTGGATGAACACAAAGAATCATTAAAAGAAGAGTGGAATAACAAGATGGAAATTAATAACCGGCAATTGCAGGAAGAATGGGACAAGAAGCTAGAAGAACCGGTGACTGAAATTAAAAGGGTAGAATCCGAGACCAAGGAAAAGTGTGAGCGGATGAACCAAGAGATACTGAGCGTCCGGGAAGAAACGAATGGACGAATAGAAAATATACGAACCAACCAAGCAGTGATGGGAGAAAGATTAGAAAGCATAGGTAGTAATCTTAATTGAGTACAAGACCAAACAACTGCCCATAGAGATGAAATTAACTCTCTAAAAAACAGACAATGTGCCGGTGCCCATACCACATGTGAGGAAAATCGAGAAGTTATCGACTTTCAAAATTACAGAAGAAACTCCATGCTATTCTTAGAATGGGTAGAAGAGAAAATAGCCAAAACCGGAGAAGACAGATGGTTTGTGATTAGGAGTATGCTGGACGAAATGTTCAGAAAAGTCTATGACAATTGGTGGACGGCGATGCGGCCGAACATACACAATTTCCAAGAATTTAAAAAACAATTCAAATCTAAGTATTGGTCTGATGCCACGCAACATATGATAAGAAATGACATAGGATTGGGCCGATATGACCTACACGACAAACAAATTCCGACCACATATTTTCTTGGTAAAATAAACATAGCCAGACATTTAGAGCCTGCAATTCCTACCGAATGTTTAGTGAGGCTATTAGCTTACCACTACGGTGGAGAAATTACGAGAGGCTGAATAAACGGACGTATACAAACCACCGAGGAGATGTCGACATTATTAGCGGAGATGGAACAGGAGAAGAACTTCCTCCAGTACAGACGAAGGAACGATGAGATAAATAGAAATAATGGTCGCCGCGACGCCCAATATGAAAACAACGGGCAAAGACCGAACAATAGTTACAACAACAACGGTAACCACTATCAACGTGGTTACCAAAACAACAATAACAATAACAACTATCCACGAAATAATGCGGCAAATAATAACAACAATAACAACAACCACTATTACCGTAGCTCTTCTACGAATAATAATAATGGGTACCAGCGTGCCAATGATAGAGACAACCGTTACCAGAACAACCGAGGTTATAACAACAATTACGATGACTGATACAGACAGAATAATAATGGCAATAACAACAACCAAAACCAAACATATCGAAGACATGTGAATTATGTGAGCATTGACGATAGAGATGTGGGAAGACGTTCGTATCAGGGACGAATGAATTATAATTGGATCCGTGGGAGAAGTTTTCAGGAGGAGAATAACCAGCACTACCGTGATGAACATAGACGAAGTAGGAGCTGCGACAACAACAGGAATAACAGAAACTCAGTGACGTTCGATAATAACGCCATTGAGGTACAAGAGTCACAGAGTAGAGACAGACCCGGTCAATCAGACAACAGGACTGAGGAGATCAGCCCTGATTTAAACGGACCGCGGCAGTGAAAACCATCAGGTCCCATCACTGAACCGACAATTTGGGTACTTACTAGGACGAGACAAAATGACTGATGATACAATGACGATAGTGCACAATCACTTCTTAAAAAATGTGAGAGAAGAATTGCTGAACGAAGACACGATAACGCACAATAGTCCGAATAATGAGATCGCCTATATTATCGCCCAAGTGAATGGACTAGACACAAGATTCATGATAGATACGGGCGCTAACGTGTCGCTAATCGATAACAACGAATACCTCAAAATTCAAAAATATAGTAAGCTCATCTTACCAACTTTACCAATCCAGAATATAATTTTAATCGGAGCCACCGGAAGGCAAAACAAGTCAATAAGAAAACAGGTATCATTAACAGTGACCAGCGGAAATGTAGCTATACCTATGATTTTTCTAATAGCTAGTAATCTACCATTTAATCTACTAATAGGCTGTGATATTTTGAGAAAATACTCAGCAATAATTGACATGAGACAGGCCATAGTGTCGTTAAAAATGGATAATATAGAATGGACAGCAAAATTAGTAGAAAATAAAAATGTACCTTCATGCAATAGTATAAGAAAATTCAATAATAATCAAGATGATTCATGGAATATAAGAAGGGAATACTTTGGGAGTGAAGACAGTTTATGGTTGGAAAAATTAGAAGAGATCCGACAATTTCGGTCAGAACAAAATGAATGTAATTTAACTACACAACAAATAGAAAAGTTAATATCAATATATAATAAATACCGCTATGTTTTCTCTGATATACCTGGCAAAGTAAAAGATTATCAATTTACACTACAATTCAAGGAGCCTGTAAATTTTAATAAAAAATCATATCCCGTTGCTTATGCATTAAAAGAAGCAGTGAGGACTGAACTAGACAAAATGATAGCAGAAGATATTATTGAGTATAGCTGTTCCCCATATGCAAGTCCGTTAATAGCCGTTCCCAAGAAAGATGGCAAAGTACGACTCTGTTTGGATGCTAGAGAGATCAATAAGATCATAGTTAATGACAGAACATCTCCCGGCGAGATGAGGAGATATTGAAAAAATTTAATGGCATACAATTTATCAGCACCTGGGATACTGTTTGTGGGTACTGGCAGGTGGAGTTACACCCAGATAGTCGAAAGTACGTTGCCTTTATTTTCGAAGGGAGGAACTACCAGTTCAAGAGACTACCGTTTGGACTAGTAAACTCAGTAGCTGTATTCGTAAGATGTATGGACCAGGTGTTGGGTCCAGATACTATTCCATATACCACAGTCTATGTTGATGACTTGTTGATTACTTCAGTGAATTGGGAAGACCATTGTGACAGAGTAGGGCAAGTATTACAAAAATTATCAGACAATAACGTTACCCTAAAGCTTCAAAAATCCAAACTTATCGCCAGTGAAGTTCAGTTCCTGGGTTTTAACCTAACAAGACAAGGAATAACACCATCCAATGAAAAGATTGAAGCAATCCAGAAGTTCCCAAGTCCTAAAAATAAGAAGCAACTTCAATCATTTCTGGGACTTTGCAATTACTATAGGAAGTTTCAGAGAAATTATTCTGAAATGACAGCGAAGTTTTCTCCACAATTATCCTCTAAGAACAAATGGTCATGGGGACAGGAACAAGACAACTTACTCCAAATGATCAAGCATAGTTTCCTAAGTTCAGTTATATTAAAACATCCTAATTTCAACCAACCTTTCTTTATGAACTGCGATGCCAGTGATATAAGTTTAGGATCTGTATTATATCAAGAAGATAGTGAGGGAGACCATCAGGTGGTGAGTTTTGCAAGCAGAATACTTAATGGATGTGAACGCAATTATAGTGTAACGGAAAAGGAGTTATTAAGCGTTGTATTCGCTTGTGGAAAGTTCAGAACCTATATTCTTGGATACCCGATAACTGTGAGGAGCGATCATAAGTCAATATCTTTCCTAAAAAATTGCAAGATTAACCATGGAAGATTGGCAAGGTGGATACTCGCACTACAGGAATACCATATAAATTGGGAGTATGTTCCAGGAAAACAGAATATTGCTGCAGATATATTGTCCCGGATTAACATAGAACAACAAACTTTTGAAGGGGAAAAAGAAACAATCGTCAAGGTATATACTATAATAAAAAACAAATCAGATTTGGAAAACATCATGAAATCAATTGCACAACAACAAACAGAGGATACAAAAATCAACAATTTTAGGCAAAGACTGATCCAACAGGATGAAAAAATTACTGCATATTATTGTCTACATGAAGACATATTATTTTACAAACCAAATAATAACCAAGGATCATGGAAGGTGGTGATACCTAAAGCTTTAGAAACAGAATGAATACTGGACTACCATAGTCGATATGGGCATATGGGTGCATTAAAAGTAATGAAAGCACTTGAGGAACACACTTACATTAAGAATACAACAGGAGAGTTAGAGAATGTATTCGGCAGTGCCACATCTGTCAATTGGCAAAATGCAATAACGAAAAAACAGAAGGAATAATGCAGCCAATTACATCAACTGGTAAATTAGAGAGAGTATTTTTAGATGTGTGAGGACCGTTACCTCGTAGTGGAGGGAGAAAACAATATAAATTTATTATAATCATGTTCGACCATTACTCCAAATTTATAAAACTATACCCCATTAATCGGGCAACTACAAAAAAGATTCTGCAAATAGTAATCCAACAATACATACCAGAGTTAGGAGCTCCAAGGTCAATTATTACTGATCACGGAACTCAGTTTCGAGGAAGGGTATGGAAGGAGACCTTGTTAGATCTAGGTGTCAAGACATATAAAACATCTGTCTATCACCCAAATAGCAACCCGGCGGACAGAGTACTGAGGGAGGTCGGCCGTATCCTCAGGACATATTGTTTTGATAAACACCAGAAGTGGAGTGACTACATTTCACAAACAGAAAGCTTTATCAACTTAGCTTACCATGAATCAATACAAGATACTCCATATACCATAATGCATGAAAGATTACCACCCCGAGAAATTAGTGAAATAATCAACTTCCCGAACAACCCAGCTTACCAGTTCGACAACGTGAGATTCCACAGCAAACTGAATGAACAAGTGGAGAAAAGAAGGAAAAAATACAAAATAATTCAGTAAAAAATGATCCAGTACAAGATTGGAGACAAAGTATTGTTAAAAAACCGCGAATTGCCAAGTTCTAAGGAAGGAATAGCAAAAAAGCTATTATTACTGTATAATGGACCATATGTTGTTGTAAAAAAAAAATAACAATAATACTTATGTCATTAGTGATGTGGAAACAAAAAAGATTAAGGGAACATACAACCAAGTTTCCTTAAAAATGTATTATGAACAAAATAAACAAAGTTGAATAAACCACAAAATTCAAAAATATAGTAAGATCATCTTACCAACTCTACCAATCCAGATATAATTTTAAATGAAGCCAATTAAAGCGAATTTGAATAAATCTCAAAATTCAAATAAATAGTAAGGACAACTTACAGTACATTTTGATAATGTTATTATGAACCAAGTGAATAAACAAATTTGAATAAATTTCAAAATTCTAAACAAAATAAGCACTTCTTATTAAATATAATTAAGAACTTATTATTAGAATATAAAAGAAAGATGCAACATCCATGAATCAGAAGAAACCATAGTGCTATAAAATGAATAAGAAAAGACAAATGTAGACAATCGACGATGAAAATAAGACAAAACTAGAAACGAATTTACTACGAATAACCTATCATGACTGTGAGAGAATCAACAACTATAGATACAGATACTTGTTATGTTTTAATTGAATGAAGATAGTGAATGAAAAATGAAGATTAAGCAGTACTGATAAAGAAGGAAAGAAGATAGTACCAATTGAAAATAAAAATGTTATTAATATCGCCACAAGAAAATAAACATCTGAAAGAATCAATGGAAAGAAATATTTAGATCTGAGAAGTTTAACTGAGTGAACAATCCCAAGAATATATTATTATATTATTTTTATTTGATTTAGTCGTGAATAGACTAGTGATTATTAAATGTGATTGACTGATGAGATAGCTCCAGCAATCGATATTATTTATGTATTATGTATTATAAGGACAGCGGGGTATTAGGTCAAGAGAGCCCCCCGACTGATTCCAAAATATATGGTGATTAATTTTTTAGGGAAGTAACATGTTCCAGGGATAGAACACTTATAATTAAAGACAAGTATACCAGATCATAAAAAGAATAACAAATGCTAATATGAAAGATAAGATAATTGATAATTTCAACAAAAATACTATTTTATTAAAATAATCAAATTTGGTGGCAGGGTAATATGTAACATTACATTTGGAGCAACTTAATATCATACCAGATTTAATGAAGACTATGGATAAGAAACTAAACAAGAAGAAAAATATCTTTCAAAATGAGAGTGAAGAGGAACGAATAACTATTTTAGACTGACTAGTAATACAACTGACCGTACCCAAATTAATGATTAAGCAAAGTGATGCAAAATACCCCGATTATGACATGAACTTCAAATAATGACAAAATAATACTTATAAAGACAGACAGCTTATGTACCAATACTATAAGGAAACAAATGGTTTTATCAAATGTATCAAATTATAAAGATAATCAAAATACAAATTGAGGGATAATAGGCCCAAACATACAATGCAATGTAAAAAGAAATATTAGTAAGTTATTAATTTGAATGATATAATGAAATAAAATAACAAACTTTATTATAGATACATGAAACATACAACTAATAGTAATGAACAGTGGACATAAGGTTGTCCAGAGAATAACAAATAATAACTTATTCACATTAATATTTTATAACAAGAGTGAAATGATGGAGGAAAAGTTAGCAATAATTAATCAAACAGAACAGACTGTACAGATTAATTAGTTCTGTTAATAACAATAAAAATGTAAACCAAACACGAAAACAATAAATGTGACAAGTAGAAATACAATACAATGTATTATAGTATTAAATGTATTTTAATGAATAAGGAAGTAGCTGCATATTATGTATCAGTGAAACCAAAACAATCAGTAACAAAAGTGTCTAAAGGTAGAATTAAAAGTGAACCAGTGGAAATTATTTATATAATGGAAAAAACAAATCTTAATAATCCTATATAAATAAGATTATTAATCTTATAAGACTATAAAACTGATTAGAGATAAGATCAAAGAATACCAGTGCAAGCTATTTTATTATGTTAAATAGACTTCAAGTGAACAATGTGTAAATTCATAAACTAAGTGAATTAGTGCCTTTATACAAGTTTAAAGTTTTGTATTGAATACAGAAATAATATTTGGTAGAATATTATTATGAAAACAGAGTATAAAAATGTTTCTAAGTGAGGGCCACTCTTTATCTAATAACATTTATTAAAATGAAAATAAGAGCAGGCAATAAATCAGTGAAGTGACAAAGGGTACATCCACAAAATAAAATAAAAACAGCCAAGACTGCATAAATTTAATTTTAAGAAATACTTTAAATAATGAAGGGACAGATGTGTTGTTTATATTAAGGTCAATGAACTCTATACTTAAATGTTGGAAATAGAGATTATGTTTTTTGTTATTCTTAAATATTTATTATGTTTAATAGTATCAATCAAGGCTAAATGTCTGAGATGGAATACAATTCTTTTATTATAAGATATTCATTATATGTTTACTAGTATTAATCAAGACTGAAATGTCTGAGTTAGAGTACAACTCTTTTGTTTTCAAATAGTTGTTATGTATTAATAGTAAGGATTAATTAGTTATCAAAGCAAAATGGATTGAAAGGGGATGTTCTTACTATGTATTAAACAGTTGTTTAGGTTTAATGAAAGTTAACTTATTTATTCAATGTCCATAAGAGTCATAGCCATGTGGGCGTGACATTAAATTGATATGATTATATATTGTTTTGTTATTGTTCATGTAATGATGTTATCAGAATAGCCAGTAAAGCAACCAACCATTCTAAAATTAATGAGAAATAGTAAAAATAACAAAGCAGACAGTAGTTCTATAAGGGTTATCACATTTTTTGAACAAATAAATGGAGTAGCAAATGTTTTGTGGATGACAAACTGTATGAAGCCATGTAAAACCAACTTTTGTAAATTTTAGGAAATGCTGTTAGAATTTTGTAAAACAAATGTTGAAGGATGAATAGATTTATAGTTAATAGTATACACAACAAATCTAGAATCAAAATAATCCGTTTCAAGTTATTTAAGAAAAATTCAAATAGCAAAAATGTAACATCTGTATTTCTCAAGTAAAAGTATGCATGATTAGTGTCTATATGTCACAAATGTAAAGACCAAAATAATGATGCTAGTAGTTTTAAATTCCCAATCAGTACAGAAAAGTTATACTAATTTAAAAGTTTTGAACAAATTCAGACATTGAAATAATGAATTTGTATGACAATGTATATCTGAATCAACCAACCAGATTTCAAATTTTACCTTAGCAACCAAAAATTTCAGATAAATAAAATAAGACTTCTTTAACAACGGTCATAGAGTACAGACGCGTTAGTAAAACGTCTTATATAATTAAACTATAAACTGTGAAAACACATTCCACACTTATTAAAACAAACCAATGTACATAATACGAACTATTACAACCAAGAGACGAACATCCAGTATTTGAAATAGAAGAAGTGAGATCCAGGGAGAAGAAACGAAGCAGACGTGGACCCTATCTTCGTCCTAGAACCATTTAAAGAAGAGGATCTGGTGACTTTGAACATTTTATTATTAGTCCAATCGCCAGAGATTTTGACTTGATAAAAAATTGGGGCAAAGCAATATTTGGTGCACGTGTTAAATAAACGTTAATAATTAATATAAAAAAATCTTTGCATGTTTACCTTTCTAGGGTTTTCTGAAAATGGTCTGGAAAAATCGTAAAGACAGATTTTCTTAAAGCACTCCGTAAATATGTACAGTTGGAAGAAATAAAAAGGTGTATATTGAAGAGCAAACAATTTCCTTCAGAAAGTCTCCTTACATATTTTTACGTTAAGGGAACTGTTTTCCTGAAAATTGGTAATGATGAGCGCTGCGTTTTAAAAAGAGCGTTTGCCCCCGATCTTGCGTAATTCGCTAAATTAGTCAGGCGCGTCTATTCAAAAATATCATAACTTTCTTTAATCTAAGCATAGCCAGTTAAATAAAGGCTAGTTTTGAAGGGGAACAGTATAGCTTTCAAAATTTGTTGATTTTTACATAAATATTTTATTTGAACATAAAGAATATAGTGTATAAATATTTACTGTAGATACAAAAAGAAGTGAAACCACAAAATTACAAGTACTATACAATAAAATTTAAAAAAATAGTAGTTCTTTACTAATTTACCTTTAAAAGAGATAAACTTTTTATTTTATAATAATGAAAAATACTTTTGAAGTTGTTATTTAAAAAAAAACACCTTTCCAAAAGTGAGTATTTCGACGTATTTTAAATTTACTCGAAAATTCAGAGTTTATCTGCCTTTATTAATCTTAAAAATAGAGATATCGAAATACAAAAAATTGTATTTGAAAGCTGCAAGTGTTCTGGATCGAAAACTATACTCATGAAAATTAAAATCATTTTCGAAATTAAAAAAAATAAATAAAAATTGTATATACTAAAAAAAGGTGCCTCCTTTGCGTTACATACATGTATCTTTTAAGTGGGTTTATTTGAGTACTTGAAATTAACGTTACAGCTACTACAATACTAAATCTATCTATTCATGTTATTTCTCTTACCTGATTATACCTATACTCTAAAAACAAGACCCTAGAAAACAGGTAAAATTTTTAAACGGTGCGGCGTTCTATTCCCCTCGAGTGTGCAACTGTAAATGTAGCTGCGCGCGCAACACCCATTGTTGTGGTGTGCCATACAAACATCTGCTATACAAGAACGGAGTAGTAACGCAGTTGATATTTCTTCAAAGGTTATAATCAAAACATTACAAATATTTTTGTTTTTATCGTATAAAACAGGTAAAAAAATTGCAGTTTAAAGTTTTTATTTACACTTTTTATACATGCTAATATTTATTTATTTGTGAGCACGTGTAGTGGAGTCAAAATAAAAATCAAATGTGAATTGTTTTGGGAGTCGATTTTTTGTGTGCTAAATTGGTTAATGGGATCAAGTTGAGCTAATAGTTAAGTTTTGTGTAAAAACAACCCGTTTATTTTTTTATTAACAATTTAAGTTGCAAAATAGCGTTTTTATAAATATCTTTGGACCTAACAAGCCGATTTTAATGTGATTTTTTTTCAGTATTCTATAATAAATTAAGAACATTTCTAGCCTTAATACGGAAGTCGATGTTATTATTATTGTTAATAAATAAATAAAGTGGCGATGGCGTTTATAAACAAATTGCTGTTGTTTTAACACAAATTAATGAAAGTTGATAAAACTTGAGGGAAAGGTAACCTTTGTGGAGTACTATAAACCCCAAAAATTTCATATTGAAATGTCGAATATTACCTCAAAAAAATCGCAATTCACAAAAAAACTTTGAGTGCTCATAAAGTACGGCAAGATTGTGGCACAAAGGTGTACGACGGCTTAAATTAAAGCTTATTAAAAATACTTTCGGGTGGTTAATTAACAAAATTTTTTGGCCTTTCTGACACCATTTTTTGACCATTTAAAAAAATTAAACGTAGACATGGATAGCCTCAAAAAAAGATGAAAATGAAGAAAAAAGAAAAATCTGAAAATCTGCAGCAGCAATTATTCGAAACAATGTTAATCTGAAGAAAAGTAATACAGAATTTTATCCTCCAAGTGATAATATATTCCAAAATATTAATGAGAATATCCCAGAATCCCTTCAGTTTCTGATAGAAGAAATAATTTAAAAAAATAAAAAAGGTGATATTAGTTCATATGAAACAAAATGCACAGCAATTACTCTTCAATTATGAGTTGCATAAGACCTAGAACCTTTCTATCACCATTGCAAGTTGGTCTGTCTGTAATGTTGCACAGGAAATTTGCTTCAAAACGAATTATAGATATATTGTAGCATCTGGGAGTGTGTTCATCATACAAAGAAGCAACACTTTATGAGGATAGTGTATTGCTTAGTCCACGTTCTCCATTTAGATCTGGTTGTTTTGCACAATTGGCATTTGACAATTCAGATATTAACATCAATACTATAGACGGGAAAAATACTTTTCATAGTATGGGAGGTATTATGATTGTAAGTCCCAGAGATTGTTATTATAACAAAGTTCCCTTAAAACGATTGACAGTTAAGCCTACTGCAAAAGAAATTAGCAAAATTGACAAAATACCATTCCAAATTTTTGAAAATATTAATACACATGCACTCCAAAACATTGTTTTTGAAAAAGTAGATAACCCGAGTTTTAATAATATAGATTTTTCTAATGCTGACTTGCTTTGGATTTATGGAAGTGACCAAACCAGGCATTACTGGCTGGAATGCCTTTATGTCCAAGCTTTTGGAAAATATGACGTATACATTATCTAGAATTGTTTGCTTGCCTTTTGTACACTCTCCTCCAACTGACAAAAATACAATATACACCGTTTTAAAATACGCTGTAAGACTAGTGAAAACTTAAATCTATTTAATTGTTTTGTTACTTTCGATCAACCTTTGTATCAGAAAGCGTTTAAAATGGTCCAATCCTCACCTGATGATGATATACATAATGTAATTGTTCGACTTGGAGGATTTCATCTGCTTATGTCTTTTCTTGGTTCAATCGGTTATGTGATGGCAGGAAGCGGTTTAAAAGAAGCATTAAGCTGTTACTATGCGCCAGGAACTGTAGATAAGATGTTAGATGGCCATGCTTATGCTAGAGCAGTACGAGGCCACACATTAATTTGGATAGTTTTGTGTAAAAAGATTATTGAGGAAATGAATCTTTCAGAAGTTGAATATTCAAATATGAAATCTTTACTACAAGAATTTTTAGATGACAATCTTACTTACAAAGAAGTACAAGATCATAATTTTTTTAACATCTTAAATGGTAAATTTCTAGAAAAAATTATTGAAATTGAGGAATGCGGTAAAACTGCAAAATTATGGATACAATACATACGAATGATCTCTATTGCAAAAGCATTTGCGCGCTCTGAAAAAATGGGTAATATAAAAATTCAATTACAAGTTATTCAGCAAATGTTGCCATAGTTTTATGCGACTGGACATTTTAATTATACGAAATCAGCCTTATTATATGTACAATATATGAATCAATTTATAGAAGAATCTGAAAAACTTTTCACCTCAATGCAAAACCAAAATGTAATTCCAGAAACTACCGCTTTAAAAATTAAAGAACTTCGAAATTTTATAAATAACAGATTTTGTACTGTAAGACGAACTGAGAAATTCTGGTCAGGAACTCATACTGATATGACAATCGAACAGGACTTAATGAGAGTCATGAAAGTTGATGGTGGTATGATTGGACGGGGAGTAACTACCAGTACTGCAAATAAATGGATTTTAGCGATGCCATATACACATGATATCTGCGAAGAAGTAGAAAATTTTTGTGGTATACAATTATCTACTTCCGATCAGCATGTAGATGCTAGAGATTCTCGAATAAAACGAGATACTGAAGATATTCTCAAAATAAAATCCTGGTTTGATTGTCACGAGACATTTCCTTATCAAGATTCAATAATGTCTATATCTACTGGAGTTACTGGCGGTAATAATATTAACTGTCATAATGCTTTTGAGGTTGGAAAAGCAGGGTTAGAAGAAATTGCTGGTACAAACTTCCATAAAGTTTCGTTTAAACGAAAAAATAGAGTACTGTCATTAAAAAGTGTTAATAGTAGTCTGAAAATTCAAGAGGAAATTGTCCCTATAGATCCAATGTTTATATTTCAACGCATTTGTGTAGCAAGAAAAAGTGACGACGAATTAAAAGATTACATGCGTTATGAACTTGCACCGTACCCAACATCTATGTTATACGAAGGTGTATTTCGGAAAACAGATAAGTCTAAACTATATGATATGTTTGAAGTGGACCGCACTGAGATTAACCTTGAAGATTGCATTTACGTCATTGATGGTGGTATGTTACTGCATAGAGTAGTATGGTCAAAAAATGACAAGTTCAAATGTATTTTTCAAAGATACGTAAATTATGTCAAGAGACACTTTGGATCAAAAGTTACTGTAGTTTTTGATGGCTATACAAACAATTCTAACAGCATCAAAGCTATGGAGCGTTATCGCCGTACCAATCAAAATTCCTCTTTAGATATTTTATTCTATGAAGATATGTGTTCACAGTGACCCAAGAACAATTTCTTTCGAATAAAACTAATAAAACTCGATTTATTGAAATTCTAACGAGATATTTGGAAGAAGAAAGCTAACGTTAAACAAGCTGACGATGATGCAGACTTATTAATTGTGAAAACAGCCTTAGAATTATATGATAAATTATATGCACGTCAAATTGTTACTTACATTGAAATTCCCTTTAATTTGATACCCCACGTGCGGTATTTTCATATTTTCCATTTTTGACATCACCCCTCCGCCAATTCCACTAATTTATTGAGCCCAAAATTTTTAAAAACCAAAATTTTTAATAGTGCGTATATGCATGTCACATATGATATTTCATATTTTCCATTTTTGACACCCCTCCATTACAACCCATTTATTGAGCCCCAGGGCCCAAATGTATTCAATAGTACGTATATGCATGCAAAATTGTTACTTGCATTGAAATTCCCTTTAATTTGATACCCCACAGTATTTTCATATTTCATATTTTTCATTTTTGACATCCCCCCGGGCCCAAAACACCTATCTTATGTTGGTTCTCCCATTGCGTAAAAAATTTGTGCCAAGATTGGTGGAAATCTGTCCAGTTTCATATTTTCCATTTTTGACCTCCCCCAAAACCACCCATTTATTGAGCCCCAGGGCCCAAGAATTTTCAATAGTGCTTATATGCATGAAAAATTGTTACTTGCATTGAAATCCCCTTTAATTTGATACCCTACATGCGGTATTTTCATATTTTCCATTTTTGACATCCCCAGGGCCCAAAACACCTATCTTATGTTGGTTCTCCCGTTGCATAAAATATTTGTGCTAAGTTTTGTTGAAATCGGTCCAGTGGTTTAGTAGGAGGTGTGAAATATAAATACACACAATGACTTTTATGTATATTAAGATACACATATTTAATAATATTATTCAACAGAGGAAGATTTGTTAAAATTGACCATTCCGTCTATCGATTTAATACTCCTAACGATGAAATAATAACAAAATCGTTATTTTGATTTTATTACTATTAAAATTTGAACTATTTTAAACAAAAAGAATGAAGACTTTATCATGATCCAATGGTTTATTTAGTAGTAAGAAAAGAAATTCACGGAATGTAAACGTTTTTATCGATTTTACCGCGCGCTGCCCTTAAATAAGGGTTTTTTTTAAAGCCTGACCTTATAAACATGCAAAGATGATTTTAAACCGATATTTAGACCTTTTTCAATAACTATACCAAATATCACTTTGCCTCAATTTTTTACGAAATTTTACCATTATTTTTACTCTGGCGACTGGACTATATATTATGTGTCAACACCAACATTTGTACACACGACTTTCTAAGAATTAATCAAACTAAAACTACAGACACTATATCACACCAACACTAAGAACACCCACAAATAACACAAATTGAACTTTACACCTTTCCGAACACCATAAGAACCTTTAATGATAACTAATAAACACATAAACTGGACATAACCTCTAATAACAAGCAACCACTACTCGACTGCCTGCGTGCACTTTACACTCTAAAACTTTGTAATATCCTTGAACTGTGAAATTTGTATTTTGATTTATAGAATAGTATTATTTATTTAAACGTAATCCCCGAACCAGATACGCCCTGAGATATTTTATTTTAATAGAAATAATAACCAACGCATTATTTTGGCCTAAATACTGAATAATATTTGCAACTACTGTACCAACTGGTAAAGAAGACGCATAATTTTGCCACAATTGTGATTACCATAAAAAGAAACGAGAAATAATTAACCAATGCTTCACTGAATAAATGGTTTCTATAAAGATATATGTTTGGTGTTATATTTGCATCATTATTATTGCTGTTTCATTTTAAAAATAAGTTAACATAGCACAGCGGACACAACAACGGTTGGCAACTGTGGGTGACATCATTGAAACTGCACATATAGTGGGAGCGAGCGGCAGAATACAAAATAATTCGCCGTTCAACATATCATGTTTATGGTTACAGATTGACAACAACAACGGTGTGGTTGAATCATTTTAACACATATATATTGAATTTGCGAAAATTGACGCATGCTAGTTGGAGCATAAGAGCTCGTATATCATCACAAATTGTTATATTCTTTACTCGCGAGACCTCATCTCATTTATTTATTACTGTTACAAATTGACGACTCCAGGGTGAGGCGAAATAATTTACGTTCACACAACACATTTTAAATATTTGTAACAATATTTGAAAAGTGAGAGGTACTGTTATGAGTAGGTGAGAGATAAGTTTTATAAGACAAGTGTCAATGATTACAGTAAGGTAAAATGTTTAAAAAGGGAATAGTGCCTGGGTATAGATAAAAGCAGGTGAGTTATGCAATTAATGTAAATGGGAGTTAGACAGTTAAGAATTTTGAAGTAAATAATACAAAGAGAATATTAGATATTTAGGGACACAGTAGTTAGTGATTATTTGTAGAGGTGAGTAGAGTCAAGGTTAAACATATATTTGTTGTTGATGATATTTTGTAGTGGGGGTGAGGTGATAAGGAGTAGCCAACGTATAGCGTTGTGGCAGGTAATAGCGTAGTTTAAGGGAGTGTTTGCCGAATTTTTTGGAAGGGCAAAATATTATGAATGTATATAGCCAGTTAGGGAACACCCATCTCTGTGCAAAGACGCGCTGTGCTATAGGATTTATCTTCGGAATGAAATTAGTGAAAGGTGTTTATAATTGAGAAATTATTATCAGAATGATCACTGTTGCACACCACTATATAAAAATTATTCCGATTAGCGCTTTCAAGCTTCACAGCTCATCGTCAGATCGGGAATAGACAGGAAATATGTAAAACCCAACCCTTCACCCCTCTTCCCCACCCTGCTCACCCACAACAAACTAAAAATTAATGACCCTTCCCCACCCCCTAAACTCTTGTCTCACCATCTGTACAGTTACATATTTTTCTAGTAAATTCCTTGTGTGTGTGTGTGTGTGTGTGTGTGTGTGTGTGTGCGTGCGTGCAACCTTTTACACTACCCTCTTCCTCTCCACACACGTGGGTCAGTCACACACCCTTATTTTAAAACAACCAATTAGTACTATGCAATATAATTCTTAATCTTATCTATCTGTCTTCTCTCATTTACTTCTTAATCATGTTATAAAATATTTCTTCATTATCAAATTTAATTTTAATATTAATTAAATTGTCTTACCCTTTTTCTCTTTCTTTCAATATTTCTAACTCCTCTCTAAGCTTCCTTTCAACTGTGTTATTTACTACTTTTACAATTTCGTATTCTTCCAAAGGATTAACAAACTTATGGTTGTCTTCTATAAAATGTCTTGCATATAACGAATTGGTTGTTCTATTACCTTCTCCACGTTTGTGGTCAGACAACCTGCATACGAATTTTCGTCCTGTCTCCCCTAGGTACACTTTGTTGCAGTCTTTACATTTTAATTTATAAATTCCGCTTTTCTGTAATACTGGAATTTTTTCTATATTCTTATTCCTTATCTTATCAAATACCGTTTCACATTTTTTAATAGCTATATCTACTCCATATTTATTAAAACATTTTATAATTTTTCTAGTATGTGAACCTATGTATGTCAGTGACCCTGCATAATTCTTTTGTTCTGGTTCTATTTTAGCTTTTTGTATGTTGACCCTTTTCATAACTTTATCCACTATGTTGGTGCTATAATTATTATTCCTTACAATTCCCTTTATCGTTTTTAACTCCCTATCTTTTGATTCGGTCTCTTTTAAACACTTCTGAGCTCTGTAACAAAAGGCATTGATTGCCGCCATTTTATATCTGTATGGGTGGTAAGACTCTCTTGGTATAATTATATCAGAATACGACTCTTTCCTAAATATCCCAAACTGTAGTTTCTCATTATCTTTAATTTCTATGTTTAAATCTAAGTAATTTATTTGCTTACCTCCTATCTCTTCCTTAAATTTTAAGTTTTTATCCTTATTATTTACCTCCTTTATAAACTCATGCACTTCTTCTATGCTTCCTTCCCAAATTACTAATACATCATCAACGTATCTAGACCACAATTTTATATTGTCTTTATACTTAGTGGAAGTTATTAATTGCTTTTCAAAATCATTCATGTATATTTCAGCAAGAATAGGGGATAATGAAGACCCCATAGGTAAACCTTTTTTCTGTATATAAAACTTGTTATTAAACCTAAAATAGTTCTGATTTACACATTCTTTAATTACTTTCATCAACTGCTTTTTATACATGTATTCTCCCATATTATTATCGTTTATTAACTTATAACTTTATTTACTGTGATATTAGTAAACATGTCCTTAACATCCAGTGATATCAATTTTGTATTTACATTAATGCTAATATTTTCTAATTTTTCTATCAATTTTACATTATTCTCTATGTTGTATTTTGTCCCAAATTCATATTTCTCTTTCAGTACTCTGCTAACTTCCTTTGATAATTTATAAATAGGTGCATTAATAAAAGAAACAATCGATCTAATTGGTTTTCCTTCTTTATGTATCTTAACCTGACTTTTAAAAGTTGGTGCTGTTGGATTACTTTCCAATAAATACTTTTTCTTATTTTCTTCTATAAATGTTATCTGTTTCATCATTTGTTTTATCCTTGACTGGTACTTACTTGTATAATCATACTTTATTTCCTCGTATGGTCCTTCCCTTAAAAATTCTTCCGTTTTCTTTATGTATTCTTCCTTTCTCATTAGTACCATTGTATTTCCTTTATCCGCCTTCGTAACTATAATATCATTCTTCTTTATTTTATTCTTTAGTTTAGATACAGTTGCTTTGATTTTTTGTTCATTCTTTGAATTATACAAACTTTTCTTAAATATTTTATCTACTACATTCCCTACTTCCCACCTTATTCTTTTTTTATCATTTTCATTTCCTAGTTTTTGTATTATGCTTTCGCATTCATTAATGAAGTTAATAAACGATAATAATATGGGAGAATACAGGTATACAAAGCAGTTGATGAAAGTAATTAAAGAATGTGTAAATCAGAACTATTTTAGGTTTAATAACAAGTTTTATATACAGAAAAAAGGTTTACCTATGGGGTCTTCATTATCCCCTATTCTTGCTGAAATATACATGAATGATTTTGAAAAGCAATTAATAACTTCCACTAAGTATAAAGACAATATAAAATTATGGTCTAGATACGTTGATGATGTATTAGTAATTTGGGAAGGAAGCATAGAAGAAGTGCATGAGTTTATAAAGGAGGTAAATAATAAGGATAAAAACTTAAAATTTAAGGAAGAGATAGTTGGTAAGCAAATAAATTACTTAGATTTAAACATAGAAATTAAAGATAATGAGAAACTACAGTTTGGGATATTTAGGAAAGAGTCGTATTCTGATATAATTATACCAAGAGAGTCTTACCACCCATACAGATATAAAATGGCGGCAATCAATGCCTTTTGTTACAGAGCTCAGAAGTGTTTAAAAGAGACCGAATCAAAAGATAGGGAGTTAAAAACGATAAAGGGAATTGTAAGGAATAATAATTATAGCACCAACATAGTGGATAAAGTTATAAAAAGGGTCAACATACAAAAAGCTAAAATAGAACCAGAACAAAAGAATTATGCAGGGTCACTGACATACATAGGTTCACATACTAGAAAAATTATAAAATGTTTTAATAAATATGGAGTAGATATAGCTATTAAAAAATGTGAAACGGTATTTGATAAGATAAGGAATAAGAATATAGAAAAAATTCCAGTATTACAGAAAAGCGGAATTTATAAATTAAAATGTAAAGACTGCAACAAAGTGTACCTAGGGGAGACAGGACGAAAATTCGTATGCAGGTTGTCTGACCACAAACGTGGAGAAGGTAATAGAACAACCAACTCGTTATATGCAAGACATTTTATAGAAGACAACCATAAGTTTGTTAATCCTTTGGAAGAATACGAAATTGTAAAAGTAGTAAATAACACAGTTGAAAGGAAGCTTAGAGAGGAGTTGGAAATATTGAAAGAAAGAGAAAAAGGGTAAGACAATTTAATTAATATTAAAATTAAATTTGATAATGAAGAAATATTTTATAACATGATTAAGAAGTAAATGAGAGAAGACAGATAGATAAGATTAAGAATTATATTGCATAGTACTAATTGGTTGTTTTAAAATAAGGGTGTGTGACTGACCCACATGTGTGGAGAGGAAGAGGGTAGTTTAAAAGGTTGCATGCACACACACACACACACACACACACACACACACACACACACACACACACACAAGGAATTTACTAGAAAAATATGTAACTGTACAGATGGTGAGACAAGAGTTTAGGGGGTGGGGAAGGGTCATTAATTTTTAGTTTGTTGTGGGTGAGCAGGGTGGGGAAGAGGGGTGAAGGGTTGGGTTTTACATATTTCCTGTCTATTCCCGATCTGACGATGAGCTGTGAAGCTTGAAAGCGCTAATCGGAATAATTTTTATATAGTGGTGTGCAACAGTGATCATTCTGATTGTGGTTTCAACCACTAACACAAATTTATTCATTAAACGTCTGAGAAATTATTGTCATGATAGGTAAATTTGGTGGTCAGTTAGAAGAAGGTGAGTAAGCTTACAATAAGTAAAAGCATAGTGAATACAGGAGTCACCCAAACAATGATTAAAATGTGAAAGGTTAGGTAGTTAGGTAGGTAGAAAGTTCAGAGTAGAAAGGAAATAAGAAATGAAAATGAAATAATAATAATATAGCATGAATATTAATAATACATTTGAAATAAATTAATAATAATAAATAATGGCTAATTAATGAAAGTTTATAATTGTAACTTAAATGATTTAAATGCAAACTTAAATAGATAAAATGTGCAAATCTTAATCAAGATTAAATATGAATTAACTATTTCAATGTATTACTGTATTAATATAATGATAATGTGTATTATTATGTATCATGTATTGTGTATTATGTTATGAAATTTTAACATGATGTATGGTAAATAGTGTGTGTGGAGGAGAAAGAGGGGTAAATATTGTTAACAGCGCCAATTATTACCTGTTAATAATAATAATAATTTTAATAATGAATTTAATTTCAATAAGATTTTATTAATTATTTTTTTTATAATTTTTCTCCATGTTTGAGTAATATTTGGGAGATTTATATGGGGATTTCCATGTTTCTTTTATAATTAAATTAAATTCTTTTTCATATAAATATTTATTTCTTTTATGATTATAAAACAGAAAGAGTTAATTATTATCGATGGGAATCGAAACAATTTTTACAATTCAGGGTAGTCCATGAAGAGAATGGCAATTCTATGTAATTCTTGTATGTTACATTTTTTGTATTTGTATTTCTAGTAGTTCAAGCAAACCCAGTGCTTATTAACACAAACCAGCACATAGCTAAGGGGAAACAGATCAGTTAAGGATAGAGTAATATACCAAGCCACTATTTTGATATTTAAATTTATTGTTTCAGTGTTTGGTGATGTTATGACGGCGGTCCTGAGCTGGCCAGCGCGTCAGAGCAGGGGCGTTACGCGCCTAATTGGCCTTATGGTGTTGAGATCTCGAAGGAGAAGTCCAGTAAGGTCATGCAGGTTCTGTCATCATCATCAGACCACGGGTGAGTTGATTTTCTTTTAATACAAGTTGTAAGGGGGTTGTGGCGACATATCCTGGCTGATCCCTTTAGGAAGTACGAATGGGTCAATGAAAGTTTTTATGCTTCGGCACAAAATCTTTCATTGAGGGGGTTCTGTGATGGTACAATTCTGGTGCAATAATAAATTTATAAAAACATGGTATAAAAGACCATAATTATTGTATTCATTTATTTTAATAATTATTTAAATATTTCATAATCCCTGTAAAGTTTTGGTGAGTGGACTATATAACTATTTTATAAAACGCAGATGTGAATTGACAGGATTCTGACCGTTTTCATTGCAAAACGACAAACGCAGCAAAAAACGTATGTAACATATAGTGATAAAGTGCCTAGCCCTGATGACGTCAGTGGTAAGGAATGTATATTTCCGTAAACAACTCAAGGCTTGGCTATATGAACAAAAGCCTGATGATGTCGCTTTTACCCCACCTACGCAATGTGAAACAAAGACTCTGGGTCATTTCATCCGGAAGCGTGAACGTAGCCGGCCGGCAAGAAGTTCACCAAGTGTGAATATTAACTTTTACACCACCAAAAGTGGATTAAAACATTGTTCAGATTATAATACTTCAAGATGTGACTGGTAGCAATCCGCGAACTCGCGGTGTGCGACGTTCGTAAAACGGCAGCTAAGTATTAGCTATCCAAAATCTATTCAAATTCATAATGACCAATTCAAAATCTTTAAAAGAGCTCATTTATTAAAATTGTACCAGAGAATGAGAGAGAGAGAGAGAGAGTGCGAGGGAGAGAGTGACTTAAATCATGCTGGGTTGTGCGAGCTATATATATGTTTAATGTTTAATAATCACATATCAAATGTTTAATGTTTACTGTGTAGGTATTTTGGAGGGTTTGATGTTTGCTAAACGCCCCATGGCGTAATATGTACGTAGAGTCTTTTGGAAAATAAATTGGGTAATATCATTTGGTAAAAATTTTAACAAGGTATTATTATTTCACATAACAATTTCCGCTACTCAAGAGTTCGCTTAAACGAATTCCTGCCCTATAGTAACTTTTAAAGGTAAGTAAAACTACAAGTCATTTACGTCTATATTTACTTTCTTGCAAATCAAGATGGCGCCCGACCTTTGAAATTATTGCTTAAGTAAAGACGTTATATCGTATATTTTATTATCAGCAACAAACGTAGAATAACAACATTGGCTCTTAACTTTAAAATAAAACAATAATTTCTTTAACTGTCTTTGAGTTAATTGTTTGATTAAGAGATAAATAAGTTGTTTATCACCTTATTGTTGTCAATCATACTCAATCGCAATCAATCCATCTGTAATCGTCCTCGTCTCGAACTCCAGCATCAATTCCTCTTGTCCAGCGTCGTTTCCAGACTTCAGTAATGTTCCTCTTGTCCAGCGTAGTCGCCTCTAGACTCCAGCGTCGTCTCACTCTCTGAAACTAAGTCGTCAGCTCTCTCGCTCTCCGGAACTTCATGTTACTTCTGTTCGTGCTGTTTCGGACGTCAGTTGATCATCTTATATAGATTTTCTTCTCGTGTAATTCTGTTACTATTTAAAAGTGATTGTATTTACAACTCAGGTACATAGTTGTATGTAACTGGAAGGATGAAACTATTTACAAAAAATAAATACTCCGTGCAGACGGACAGAAGCTCCCACTGCAACTGCGGGTGATCGAAAAAGATACAACTGTAGCGTGTATGTCCTATTTATACCCACGTCTTGGTTAACACCTGCAGTTGTACGAAATCGACATGTCTGAAATTGTCTCTGGGTTTTGTTCCCCCACTCCTCGTCAATTTCACTATTTCTTATATTTCTGCAAATTGCAGAGTCCTGTGAGTTGTTAAGTTAATATCACTCTACAAATATATAAAAACACATAAATTACTTTCACCTACCTGCAAGGGTCCTACCTGGGTCCAGAAATCCGATTCACACGAACGTCAGACGCAAACGTGTTTCATAGGTTAGTGAAATAATTGACTCGACTCATTTTTAAATGAAGAGAATTGATATTTTAGTTCTTTAGAATCATTTAAAATTTTTTCCAAAATTGTTGTTCATGGTTGTACAGATTAAATTACATTTTTTTCTTTTTTCTCTTTGTCATCTGCTACATGTTAACTTTACCTATTATCTTACCTTACTTGTTACACATCAATATATACACAGACAGAGCCCAGCCTGCAATTTTACACACTCTCACAGACACACAGAAAAATTACAATGCCCTTAACATTCTAAAATAATACCCCCCAGCCGGCACGCGGTGACCATTCGAGCTCGTTTTATTTCGTAAATAACTGCGTCGCCGTCGAATAAAACTGATTTGATTGTTCTCACATGTTCACTACTACCACTGACACATGTTAGTTAAATTGAATTTACTCTTGATATTAAAACTTATAAAATTTTGCAGAGCCCACTTGGCTCTGTGTCTGCGCAGACACAATCAGTGACGAACTGGGACGATGCGTCTCTCTTTCGCGGCCAACTCAATTTCGTCGTTTTAGCTGGAAGTCACAGCCTCATGGTTGTTCGTCGTCTTTTCGTCCCATCTAATTCATGCAAGTTTTAGTGTGCAGATCGTCTAGGAAATTGGTGCGGCACTGGCTAACGTCACGAGATGGGCGGACCTTAATTTGCATATCCGTCGCCTCGCTCGATGAAAGTGGATAAAATTTGTTTCCTGACCATCTTGGTTTTGGAAGTAGCGTCACCCCACGCGTATAACCGTGTCACGCATACGGGCGCATGGTCACACACAAGCAAAGTTCTTGGAAACCTAGGGTGGTGCGGATTCCTTTACCGATTTCACAACGCGATATTGCGTTGCCGCTTCGTTACAACACTGTTCTATTGACCACGTGTTCTGTCTTTGTTGGAATAAAATTTACACAATACATTTATAAAACCCAAAAATTGCAATAAATAAAAATACCCATAAATTTGGCACGTTACAGAGTATACTCTTATACCCATCTTATAACTATTTTCACTACACATGTTCACTGTACTTTTGGACATTGTAACTTAATCCTTGCAATCTGTACACAGTTATTTCACCACTACACTCGTACGGTGTGTCCCTTTCACGTGGTTTTCGTACACAGTATGTAGTTAATTTTATTACATTTTATTGTGTCTTTGGATTTTACTCCTTATTTATAGTTTATGAATAATTATGGAAAAACAGTAATTACGCAATTATTCATACTCGGGTGGCAAACTCGCCTGCATAGACCTGCGTCACACACACATGCAAAATACTGTTGTACACACTTTCAGTTACATCTGTGTGTGTGTACAAGTCGATTCAGGTCGAAACACCTGTCCATATTTTTGTCTGAGCCAAGCTTGCAATCCCTGACATGCTTACTTCTAATACATTATTAATTATTTTACAATTTATTATGTATATTTAAATTTTTATATTCAATGCTCAGTACAGCACTTATCTGTACTGTCGCATTATTCCTCTGCCTGGTAACAAACAATTTAATAAATTTATTTATAAAATTTTTTATTATTATTTTTCTTTATTACAATTGTTTGAAAAAAATATAACAAATAATAAAGAATAGTATTCGTCATTTCACCCTTAATTGGAGTGTACACAATACGTCTTCCCTCCCATCTTCACGCGCTCACTGCTCGTGACCTTGTAGGGTGGCTTCAACAACAGCTGATCTGACTGGTTTCATTGACCTCATTACTTTTATGTGTAAAACTTCCTAAATGACGTTGCGTGGAATTTACCAATTTCTTTCTTCTTTATCTCATCATATACAATGAAAGTGTGTTGTCTTACTCGCTGTCTTTTGTATACGGTCCATTATAAAGTCTGAAGAATTTCTTCGCCGTATTTTCGCTTCTTTTCCCAACAGGATTTGCTTTGAGTAGTACACTCTCTCCTACATTAAATGGTTGTAGTTTGTGAGTTAGATTAAATCTCTCTACTCTCTTGTTACCTCTTTCTATTATCCGTTGCTTTGCGTATTCAATTTTTACACTTATTGGTACAGGTACATTCTGGTTATTAAGTTTTTGTATATAGTGTACTTGGTCCAAAATCTGTTTGGCTTCTTATCTTCTTCCAATTCTATTGGAGTATATCCTGTTGCTTCACTATAATTTTCGTTGATGGCCTTCTCAAGAAATGGTAGATATTCTGCCCATTTATTGTGTTGATCATGGCAGTATATTCGTAAATATTTACCTAATTCCTTGTTAACTCTCTCAGCAAGGTTTCCTTGAGGATGTCTTATGGATGTGAGTACAGGTTGTATTCCATTTTCCCTTAACGTCCTCTCCCATTTGTTACTCTGGAATTGTACACCTTGGTCACTGAGTACCTTCTTCATTTTTCCATATGTCAGAATATATTTCTGCAGTAGTATCTTTAGAACAACTTTGGTTGTGGGTCGCATAATTGGGTACAGTCGGACTGCCTTGGAAAACACATCGATACATACCAATATGTGCTTCACACCTCGATTTGATCGTGGTAGTGGTCCCAGAAAATCCACTGCAATTACCTCTCCCTTGTTCTCCTTCTGGATGCTCTGCATTTCTATGTATGTGTGTAAATTCAGTCCTTAATTTTACATTATCTTACTCATACATTCTTACCTTCGCTTCTTAACTCCTTTCATAACATTATTATTCCAATCTTCATTCTTACATTACTTATACAATAGCTTAACTCTTATTACCTTTTATTACATTTCTTTAACATTACCTTTCTGATCGCTACTACTTTCCTGCAATACACTTCCATAACAGAAAACTCTTTTAGCTTTGTAGTGTGTCGCATGATCAGTTACAGAGGAACTGTCTTAGAAAAAAACGATATTTTTCTCGAAGTCCTTAATCCTAAGTAGTCTCTGCCCTTTGACTTTTCACTCTCGCTTTCTTCTGTGTCCTTGTATCTCCATTAAGTGTGAAGTTTTCGCTCGATCAGCCGTTCTGACAATTTTAGCATTTATTGCTCATCTTAACCATTTCCTCATATTAATAACATATCAATAATAATATTCCTTATCATTTCTTACATATTTCTTTACACATTTCATTCCTTAACATTTATAATACATTTCCTACCTTTCTTTGAACATACTTTTATTTAGCATAACATTCTTTATTAGTTAATTCCTTATTTATTTTTACACATATTATTTCTTATTAATTAACTCCTTTTCTATATAATATTTAATAATATTTATTACCAATTTTCCTTTACATATAATAAAAATTATACAATAAAGGACCTATAGGGGGCATAAATGCCTGTACATAGGTTGGTCCTTAGAATTAATATTTCTATACTTAATACTAATTGTGAGTTTTACCTCACCGATCATAGTAATATATTAAAAATAAATTATTTTTCAATTTTAACAAAATTTTAGTTTGTACTATAATACAATTCAATAAATAAATGAAAAAAAAGAGAGAAAAAGGTCCATATCATAACAGACTGTTTTTTTGATTATTCAATAACAATGTTCCTAATTTTTTCTTTGATTTTTTTTTAAGCACTTTTATATTTACACTTAGATTTTTCAGTTCATTAGGTAATTCATTAAAATATTTTATGGCATAATACACATAGCTTCTTTGCCCAATACTTAATAGGTGTCGCGGCAATATAATACTTTTATACCGTGTGTTGATTCGATTTTGTAAAAACTCACTTTTTAGATCATTGTATTGATAAACTATAGAATTCACTACAAACACCTGTTTAATATTTAATGGTTTATTCGAATCCTGTTCATTGACTCCTATAATTTTAAGAATACACTTTTGCAGCCGATCCAATGCGTCTAAAGATGATTTATATAGACCCCCCCCCCAGCCTATGATAGCATACCCTGCCACACTATGGTCCATAGTATATTTGTAGTAGTTGCTTTTTTGATAAAATTTGTTTAAGTCTGTAAAAAACGTAGACTAAGTATTTGATTTTTTTTACAATGTTAGCCACATGTACATCCCACTTCATGTTAAAGTCATATGTTATTCCTAGATATTTACTAATTTTAACTCTTTTCAATTTTGACCATTTATCTTAATTTCAAAGTCATGCGGAACAGAGTCTCTATAATTTCCAAAGGTGATAAAAACAGACTTGCTTATGTTGAATACTAGATTATTGTGATAGAGCCAAGAGTATATAATATCTAATTTAGTTTACATATCTGTTGCAAGTTCAGGCCATGTCTTTGCTTTCATTGGTACTGCTGTATCATCAGCATATGCTATTAATAGATCTTGTAACACTAGTAAGTCATTGATATATAAAATAAACACTAAAGGTCCTAATATAGAGCCCTGGGGCACTCCAACATTTGTTTTAATAGGCTGACTTCTAGTCCCATTCACCTTTACAACTTGTGTCTTGTCATGTAAATAACTGGCTATCAGGGATAAGCTTACACCTCTTATTCCCATATTCTGTAATTTGGATATAAGTATGCCATGATCGACAGTGTGAAAAGCTTTGGAGTAGTCCAAAAAAGTTACAACAGTTGGTATGCTAATACTTAGATTTTCATAAATAAATTTGCTAAGTAGGGCTATAGCATCATCTGTGCCTTTCTTCTTGAGAAAGCCAAATTGTTTAGCACTTAACAGGTTATGTTTCTTTACAAATTTAAATAATCTGGTAAAAATAATTTTTTCAAAAATCTTAGCTAAATTTGATATCAGTGCGATCGGTCGATAATTGTTAACCAAACTTTTTACACCTTCCTTATATATAGGACAAATTACAGCTTTCTTAAATTGATATGGACATGTACCTTGTATCATAGCAGTATTAATAATGTGAGTCAAAGCAGGAGTTATGAACGGAGCAGCTAGCTTAACTGTATAGGCATGAATTTCATCACACCCACCAGGTTTATTTTTGAGTTCACGAATAGTTTGGTAAACTTCTGACTCATTTGTTGGTGTTAGAAACATAGTATGCTGATTAATTGATATATCTGGTATTTCATGCTGCAGAATAGGAGGAGTCGCACTTTCATTCAGCCTAGATACTATTGTGCTGAAAAATTCATTAAAATAATTAGCCTTTGTCCAATCATTGCTGTTTAGTTTATTATTAATCAAAATATCATTCATTTGTCTACTTTTTGAATTATGATCCAATTTTAGATTAACATATCTCCACATTTTTTTAGAATCAGCGTTTTGTAGTTGTTTTCCTTCATGCCTATTTTTAGCAGTCCTAAGTAATGATTTAAGTCGTTTTTCGTAATTTAAGTACAGCTCTTTTTTTAGCAAGTCGTCTGACTATTCTTCCAGGCTTTATATAATTTGTTTTTGTTATTAACTGAATTAATGAGAGCAGGGGTAATCCAGGTCTTTCTTGGTTTTTGAATTTTTGGCTTAGTTTTGAGTGAAATTTCATTGATAGTTTGAATCTTGTTTATTAGCAATTCTAATGCTTCATTGTTATTTGGTGTATTACAGACTTGTTGCCATTGTTCTGAGCACACAGCTCCAAAAATCTTTTTTTGTTTATTTCAAAAGATACTGTAAGATTTTCTTATTAATAATAATTAATAGTAATATTATTTTTCATTTAAAAATAATTACTTATTCCATTCGCCTTGAGTTCGGTGTGTGGTTTGATTTTACACCCTTCTTATTATAACAATTGTTTTGTCCGTTCTCTACCGGACGTATATTGTTCCTTTGTAACATAGTCGTCGACGTGCTTACTATTGTTCTTACCCTCGTGTAAACAACGTCCGCATTCCATTGTATTACTCCCTCGTTATTGTGCGTATTTACCGCGTGAACGTTTGTTTTGATCGTATAAGTCACCTGTTCGTCGCTGCGTTGAATTGTTGCTGCCTGTATCGCGTGATCCACTTGTCTATAGGGTGAAAACTTTATTCTCCCTCTCTTTCTCTCGTTCACTCCGCGTTGCTGCTCTTGATGAACGCATTTCTTAATAGTTCGTATGCGTTTTACATACATATTGGAACATTCTTTTGTACGTCGTTTATGATAATATTCATCATAATTACTATACTTATAGTTATAATTATCGTTCACTTTATATTTCTTGTGTGTATACCTACCGTCATATTTACCACAATTGTGTGTAGTGTTTCGTATAGATAATTTACTACGTTTCTCGTTAGGCCTACAGTGATATTTATCTCCGTGAGTGTGGTGCCTTAAGTGTTTCACATGTGTCATCTTATGTGACTTACTGGTGTGTGTGTGTGTGTGTGTGTGTCTCACACTTGGGATATCGCTATTAATAAGGTACGTTTTATTAACCTTTATTTGCTTCTATTCCTTAATGTTAATTACTTTTTTATATTTATTGTTAGTAATTACAAACGTATTTTCAACTAGTATGAATTCTTCACATATTAGCTCCGTTTGTTTATCAATTATTCCACAGACATTTTCTGTGATCGTGTCAATACATAAATTTGTATCAACAATTTTTTCGGTTAACTGTGCAGTACCATCAATTATACTTTGTTTTATTTCAAGATTATCAATTTTTAACTATTCTAGCCTTTCCTATTTTTATGGTGTCTTGTTTAAAATTTTCAGTTTGTTCTTCTAATTGTTTCTTATTAGATTCTTTTAAATCGTCTATTTTAGCATTTATATTTTCTGTTTGTTTTGTGCTTATTTCGTCTATCCAAGCACGCATCATCGTTTGAAACGCCTCTATGTCCAAATTTCCTGGAGTCGTCATGTTGAAGTATTATTAAAATATTTATTTAGTAGTTATTCTTTAACACTTATTATTGATAACTGTTCCCTACTTATTTATTTATTTATTTATTTTTATTAATAGTTATTATTAATACTCATTACAGTTACACCTGTTACATAGACAAACAATATTATTTGTGGGCGCCAGATGTGTTATTACACAACAATTAACATAACATTCAGTCAGTGTTTAATATAAATAATTATTATTACATATAATATATTTTTCATTTAACACACCCTTATTTTCAGAGCAATCATTTAGCTAAAAAAAAAATTTCAATAGTTAAATGGTGGGGATCATGCCACACGTTCATGGGTGCCAAATATTTACAACAATACAACATTGCTAATTTAATATAATTTAAATTTGTGATGCCCCATGTTGGAAGCGACAAATATTTGCAACAAATTTTTTTTCTGAATTTAATGCAATATTAAATTTGTGGAGCCCCACATTCTTTGGGACGCCAAAAAAGTGACAAATTAACCTTCTTTGTGAATTAAATCTGTACATTACTTTAACTCATACACTTTATATAACATTCCTATAATGGCGTGTATGTGTATTTGGGGTTCAGGTGTATCTGTAATAGTAACTCGATGTAACTTGTAATGGTATTTCAAATTTATTTAGTAATAATGAAATTGTGCGCAAGGCACTTGATTCGACTTAAAAACATTCATTATTGCTTTGTTACTATGCCGTAAGGCTTACGCTGTATACATCCTTACTGACTAAATATTCTATTCTAATAATTACTTTATTAAACATATCATTTCCTGACTACTCAGTCAATTAGTGTGCTTCTAAATATCAATGCTTAAATATCTTTTTTTAAGATATTGTAACGAAATTAAAAATATTAATAGCTACTGAATTTATCTGTCTTTTTCAGTACTGTTTATAAAACTCTAATTTTTTTTTTACTTAAATGCTTTGCATTCTTCCCATTTCAATACTACTTTGAGTTCTTGTTTACTTTAATCTTACTTCAATAATATCTACCATTTTAACTCTATATTTATAAGAAACATTGGCTCTTAACTTTAAAATAAAACAATAATGTCTTTAATTGTCTTTGAGTTAATTGTTCGACTAAGAGATAAATACGTTGTTTATCACCTTATTGTTGTCACTCATACTCAATCGCAATCGATCCATCTGTAATCGTCCTCGTCTCGAACTCCAGCATCAATTCCTCCTGTCGAGCGTCGCTTCTCTTGTCCAGCGTCATTTCCAGACTTCAGTAATGTTCCTCTTGTCCAGCGTAGTCGCCTCTAGCCTCCAGTATCGTTTCGCTCTCTGGAACTAAGTCGTCAGCTCTCTCGCTCTCCGGAACTTCATGTTACTTCTGTTCGTGCTGTTTTGGACGTCAGTTGATCATCTTATATAGATTTTCTTCTCGTGTAATTCTGTTACTATTTAAAAGTGATTGTATTTACAACTCAGTTACATAGTTGTATGTAACTGGAAGGATGAAACTATTTACAAAAAATAAATACTCCGTGCAGAAGGACAGAAGCTCCCGCTGCAACTGTGGGTGATCAAAAAAGATACAACTGTAGCGTGTGTCCTATTTATACCCACATCTTGGTTAACACCTGCAGTTGTACGAAATCGACATGTCTGAAATTGTCTCTGGGTTATGTTCCCCCACTCCTCGTCAATTTCGCTATTTCTTATATTTCTGCGAATTGCAGAGTCCTGTGAGTATACTCTTATACCCATCTTATAACTATTTTCACTACACATGTTCACTGTACTTTTGGACATTGTAACTTAATCCTTGCAATCTGTACACAGTTATTTCGCCACTACACTCGTACGGTGTGTCCCTTTCACGTGGTTTTCGTACACAGTATGTAGTTAATTTTATTACGTGTCTTTGGATTTTACTCCTTATTTATAGTTTATGAATAATTATGGAAAAACAGTAATTATGCAATTATTCATACTCGGGTGGCAAACTCGCCTGCATAGACCTGCGTCACACACACATGCAAAATACTGTTGTACACACTTTCAGTTATATCTGTGTATGTGTACAAGTCGATTCAGGTCGAAACACCTGTCCATATTTTTGTCTGAGCCAAGCTTGCAATCCCTGACATGCTTACTTCTAATACATTATTAATTATTTTACAAATTATTATGTATATTTAAATTTTTATATTCAATGCTCAGTACAGCACTTATCTGTACTGTCACAATATATATTTAACAAATATGAAACATTCACATTTTTTACTATCAACATTCTGTTTGCCCCTCTCTTGTTAACTCTTCTTCCAAATTCAAGATATTTCCCTGAATCCAATCAGCACGTCAGAGCAGGAACGTCAAGTGCCTGACTGGCCTTGCGGTGTTGGGATCTCGAAAGAGAAGTCCAGTAAGGTCATTCAGGCGCAGTCACAGTCACTAGACCAGGGGTAAGTTAACCATGATTTTTTAATAAAACGTAAAGGGGTTGAGGCGACATATCCTGGCTGATCCCTTTAGAAAGTACGAGAGTGTCAATGAGAGTTTTTATGCTTCGGCATAAAACCTCTCATTGAGGGGGTATTGTAACGGGACAAACTATTGGGGTTAATTTTATTCTTAAATACTTGTAAAATATAGCAACCACTCAAGCTGAACAACATTTGCATAAAAAACGACGGATTTTTTTTGACACCTTGCAGTCAGTGCGGTACCAAGCCAAGCCATATGTACGTGTCGCACAAAAGCAATTAAAGAGTCTGGGAATGTAAAAGTTATCAGCGAGGGGCGTATTCACGCATACGCGTGCATGGGTGTGACACTGTGAACAGCGTGAAAAACACGTACAAAACATTCCAGAGCCGAACATGTGATGGAAACAAAGAACTCAATGCAGGACAATCCGCCCCAGTTGCATATACAGCTTAAAACCGGCCGGTTGTAAAAAGGGTTTCGCAACGAAAATGCGAGCCCGCAACTCAAACAAAATGTGATTTTAAAACAAAATGTATAATTTAAATCGGGACATGATTATACAGTGAGTAATTAAATAATTAAAATAACAGTTTCGATAAAAGATGGTGCAACGAATAGGTGCGGAGTGATGGAAGGTACTACGGAAAATTGGACTCTTTAATTGCTTTTGTGCGACATGTACGTACAGCTTGGCTTGGTACCGCACTGACTGCAAGGTGTCAAAAAAATCCGTCGTTTGTGATCCAAATGTTGTTCAGCTTGAGTGGTTGCTATATTTTACAATTATTTAAGAACAAAATAAACCCCAATAGTTTGCCCTGTTTCAGTGTGTCCTCAAATTAAACACTATAGTCAGCAAAGTTTAATATATTTGACCTTGGGCACACACATCAAGCACTTAAAAGTTAAATTAAGACCATCTACTTTCTCAGTATGTTCATAAAATCTCAAAATTTGTAGCCAATGTGGATGCCATATTTATATAAAAATAATAAACGATATGGATAATAAATTCATGAAAAAACAAAAATACTGGTACGTAACAAAAAAACTACTCAATTCACAAAACTGTAGAAACACAACAATAACAATTTGCACTATGCTGACTGCATAAATATAAAAATGACAATAAGCACGTGAGAACGGCAGTGAACGATAAATTGGTGGAGCTGAAAATCTGTTTAAATTAACCTCCTTTGTGATGTCTGGCAGTAGGAGGAGTGAAATTTGGTGTTCTTTGAACTAGCCAATCATTGCTAAACATTGTAAAGGTACATATAATCTCCATACACGTAAATACCCACATAAGATGTATTTAAAATAAAGAACTAACACTGAAGAGAAGAAAGGATGAAAGAGGTATAAAGAAAAGTGTATTTTAATATGATTATCCGGTCAACTAAAGAAAAGTAATAATAAAAGCAACAGTTGAAAGTACAACAAGAGACCTAGAGAGAAAAACTTATAAAATCACAGTACAATACGATTTAACTCCAATGACCCAATAGATGGTAAGTGAGAGGATACAAACACCAAACACTATAATCCCAACAAGGACCCAAGAACACCAATTATTATGATCCCACATGGACTAAGAAGACAGAAGAAGAGGATAGAAGAAAATGAAGAAAGAAGAACCAGTAGTGCCAGAACAATAAGTGTATATAAGTCAAGAAAAGTGTCTACAAAGGAGTACCTTAAAACATAGTGAAACACATAACAAACTATGACTAGTGACTTGACGCTGACCTGTAAATATAAAAAGATGTTCAATAATAATGAAAGAAGAGAAAGACATAATGATTGTATAAAACCTAACTAATAGTAGGGTAATAGAGTCAAAATAAACTCAATGCATAATACCCCAAATGACATGCTAAGTAGACCAGCATTAATAGCTGATTACTCTATAAGTAAACAAGATAAAAATGAGTAAGATAATAAATAATGATCAGATAAGACTAATGTGCAAATACCTGTGGGTGAAACTTGATAACTATAGCAAAATATAGAAATGACAGTAAACTTGCATGAATGCATTGTTGTCAACATACAGGGGTTCCAACTAACCTCACATATGGTACAGAACCATGTGCAAATACAAATAAGTGGTAGTAAAAGCCTGAAGTTTAGTAAGTAAATTACCATAATGAGAAAAGACATTATAGAGGTAATCCCAATACTAAATGTAATTAGATTAAGAGTGTTATTAGTGCATATAAAGTGTAAATACATGGGACTGACAGAGACAGCAAAAGTGTACACACACAAAACACCACAACACCACTTTAATTTAATTAACCAGGAAAACACCTATTGTACAGAAAGGTCAAATAACTCCTATTACTACTATTACTGGGTAATACTAATGATATAAGATGACAAGCAAGTCAGAATAAATATAAATTCATGCAAGTGTATGATCACACTAACTGTAAGAAGTAAAAACACTTCAATCAAGGTAAAACCTGTATATTAGGAAAATTCCAACATAAAACACCAATCAATCTTATCCAATAATGATAACTATCAAGTATGAGGCATTAAAACATAAAACTAAGTTAATCATTTGCAATTTTGAGAATGGCCTATATGTAGGTCAATGACCTACTTAGCTAAAAACATTCAAAATAAGAAATATATGCAGTGTACACAAAATCTGAGGTGTACAAAACAAATAAAAGACATGTCATAAGATTTATTTAACAAAAGAAATAATCAGAGTGGGCGAATTGTAGAAATAAATATGTAATTAAAACAATCCCAAACATAGGCCATAAGAGCTTAAACCTAAAACTGGCAAATCATTGTATTAAGACAAAAAATAACAATTATAATTGTAATGCAAGTACATCTAAGGTTAAAGATGATCAATGTACAGCATATACAAACCGAATAATGACAAATAAATGCTTATTGTAAATAAAATAAGTAAAAATAATAACAAAAAACTGTAATTCGTTAGTATAACACAGACATCCCTTGTAAGGACTTAAAATAATCAGTAATGTAAATGCAAGTGCATGGTCTGGTCATATCTTTTGTAAATAGTAGTATAAGATTGTTAAATTAGTTTTAAGAAATCATGTGTAAATTGTGAAAAAAGGGACGCCTTAGCGATATACTCTCAAAACCAAAAAACGGGGAGTAAGCTCGTTCATTAGAATGGATTATATAATTTTTGGGCCAATAAGAATCGAATAAATCATTGGGGAGTGTGTACGATTTACAGATCATCCCAAGCCCGCCCATGTATGAAGGAATTATTATTGTTGTAACTCTGATAGACTGCGCGTCGCCAGCCAGAAGACAGAATAAGTACGTCGACCCCGCGATATTACCTGTGCGGGTATAAACAAACCAGTAGGGTTATGTAAGATAATCTTTTTTATCAGTGTGAATTATTTGTAATATCAGAAGAATTAACCTAATAATAACAGTGCGACATTGATTATACAGTGTATAATCCAGTATAATCTCGTGAAGTGAATTTATGAATTTTAATGGAAAAAGTGAATTACAAGGGAGTATGGTGTTTGACATTTTTAGTTAATGACATGAACGATGATGACTAATATCGTCATGATTAATTTTGCACATTATCACAATAAACAATAGAGGCAAGAACCTCGAGACAATTAATTTGTTCTTTTAAAATTGTAATGAAGATATTTAAAACTTGTTTACCTAATATATAAACGTTTGTTATGAAAGCATATACGCTTTCTAATGTTGCTAATTAACTAATAACAAGTAACAATAAGGGATTTCGAACCTTGTATACAAATTTTAATGATGTATAATCAGATTTAATTTCCTTTTAAATATTTTGGTTCTGTAATTCAAGAACAATTATCATATGTAATGACATCAAGGTCAATCTAATCTATTTAAATGTCCTAGTCATAACAGGACTGAAGTTCACATTTTTTAATATGATTAATAAGAATTATGGTATTAATGGTCATAGTCCAAATTGTTAAAATACATTTAATATTTTTTATTTATATGGGAGTGAACATTTTAATTATATGGGAGCATATTTAATTAATTAAGTGCATATATAAATTGAACATACTTTAACCATTATATGCTTCATGTTTACCACACTTTTCAGGTGGAATGAATGTTGATAATATCCAAACATATTATTTGTCTACAAACTAATTAATTATCAATTATTTTTTTGTTCAACCATAACCATGTTGAGTTTATAGATTGTAACCTTTGTTTGTATGTGTTTTCTTGTATCTTGCAGACTACAAGAGCCAATAACCTGTTAATGTTAATTAAGGACTAAATGATGTTGATTTAATTTTAATTATAACCAAATACCCTGAGATTGAGATTGCTCATTGCAAATCTAAGAATTTAATGTAAATGCAAGGCCATCAGCCGATTATTCAAAATAATTGTGGATACTTTAAAACAAAATCTAATTGTGAATAAACCATTCTTTTATTTGTTTACAAAAACTTAGTTGACGAACATCATTTATCAGAAATAATAAAACTTTTCAGGTACTCAGTTAATAAATTACAGGTGACATTACAGTTGAAAGTGACTGACTCCAACAGTAAGTAACATCAGTGATCGTCAACACCTGCAAGACTATCTGACAAGGTACTTGGTAAGTGAAGTGCGGAATATTTGTCAACGGAGATTAAACATAAACAGAATCTAAGCAAATAATATTTTAACGGAAATTCTACATAAACAATCTACAAAATAAACCAACGTTAGTGGAGTGAAATTAAAGATAATTTCAGAATAAACAAATAGATAAAATAAATAATAACATTTTTAACAAGAAATAAAAAAAATAGTTACGCCGGTAAAAAGATACATTACAGAACTTTGAGGGCCCAATGTGGGGCTCGAAATTAACAATAATTTCATAAATAAATAAAATAAAATAAATATTTAAACATCAATTAACCTAATTTCGTGCAGCAGCTGTAATACAGTAACAAGATGCAACGAAGGGCTACTTCGAAGAAACGTGCGGCAGCAGCTGAGCAAGAAATTGACATGGGCGACAAGGAAGTGACTTCGATCGAGGACGCCGAACAAATGTTGCCCCCAATGGAGCCAGTCAAACCCATGCAGCCAGAGAATCAACCGGAGAAACCCACACAACCAGGGGACGCAGATTTCATGGAAATGATGAGAATAATGATGGAAGACAACCGGAAGAAGATGGAAGAAACCTTGAATAAAAAAACGGAAGAAACCAATAAAAATATAGAGTCACTGAGCAAGAAAATTGACGACGGAAAAGAAGATTTCAAGGGAGAATTGAGAGATTTCAAGGGTGAATTAAATAAAACTAACCAAAGTATAGAGTCATTAAAAGATGATAACCAAAAACTCAGCCAGCAGATGAACGAAAATAATAAGAACATGGAAGAAAAAAAATCGACGAATTCAAGCAAGACAGCCAGAGAATTATGGAGGTCTTAAACGAGAAGATAGCAGAGAACAATGAGAATATCAATAAGAAAATTGAAGACAATTATGAAAAAATGAATAAGAAAATCGAGGAGGAGATGGCAGGAGTTCGACAAGAAATTACAATGGTTAACGGCAGATTAGAGGATGCCAGTAAAGAAATACAGCAAGTCACAGAAAATGTTAACTCCCGAATAACCAACTTTGAGGAAGTCAGCCAGACTAAAATAGAATCTATACGGACAAGAACCGAAGAGGGCCTGCAACAAGTACGGATGGGCTTCGGAGAGAAATGCCAGGATATCGACACCGCCGTAAGCGAAGTTCGCAGGCAAGGTCAACACAACCGGGATAAAATTGAAGAGATCCAGAAACGGGAAATCGCCAAAATCAGAGAGGAGTTGGAAATTATTAATAGCAGACCACCCATAATATCGCAATTCCAACACATGGACAACCGGGAGGTCATCAATTTTAAACAATACAAGCATAACCCGATGGAATTCCTGGAGAGAGTTGATGAGCAGCTGGCAAAGACTCGGGAGAATCGATGGACAATCATCCGAGGATATCTGGATGAATACTTCCGGGATATAAATGACAACTGGTGGACGGCAACGAGACACAACCTCACGAGTTACGAGGAATTCAAAGCTGTGTTTAAGGGAAAATACTGGTCGGAGGCAACCCAGAACATCGTCCAAGATAACATATGTTTCGGCAGGTATGATATCTGTGATAGCACAGAGGGACGACTTTCACCGCCTATTTTTTGGGGAAGGTCTGTCTAGCAAGGAACCTGGAGCCGAAAATTCCTGAAGAGAGCTTGGTCACCAAACTCGCCTTTCATTATGAAGAGGGTGTCTCCAGAGCGCGACTGGCAGTCAGATCAAGACAGTACAATCGATGGCAGCCCTGTTAGAAGATTATGAAAGGGAGCGATACTATCGTAGAAGTCGACAACGGGACGACAGGGGTGACAACAGAAACTTCCAGAACGGTAACCACTCCAATACATCAACCCTATAGGCCAAATAACCCAAACTACAACCGGCCAAATTTCAATAATAATAGTAACGACAATAGAAATCGGAATAACCAGGATCGTAACTATCACCAGGTACACTATGTGAGGGCAGAAGATGACGGGAGAGGGAGGTTGTATTATCAAGGACGACGAAGTACCGACCAAAACGCATATGGACACCGGTACAGTAGCAGCATCTACGGACGGGATACCAGAGCCAACGTAGGCAGAAGTCGTAGTCAAGAGGTATACCGGCGTCACCAATATGAGGAAGATCGTAACCAGCTTGAACCCTGACCGTCAACAAGCGGAAGTCAGCCGACGAGTCAACAAGACAAGCGTGACGAACAGCCCGAACCGGCTTTAAACTAAGCGCGGCAGTGAAAAATCTACTTGTACCCTCACTGAACCAGTCTATTGGGTTAAATCGCAACTTTGCTCACACAACCAACGAATCAACAATTACAATCGTACGGAATAATTACTTGAAAAATGTAAGAGAAGATTTACTCGTAGAGGAAGATGACCCCTCTGGTAACAATAATAACAGCGAAATTGCTTATATCATGACCAAAGTCAATGGAGTACCAACGAGGATCATGATAGACATGGGATCCAATGTTTCATTAATTGACATCATTGAACTTCATAAAATCCAAGAAGCGAGTAAGACGACAATACTGACATTACCTATTAGCAACATTGTCCTAGTAGGAGCGACCGGACAACAGAACAGGATCGTCCGAAAACAAGTACAACTGGAACTCACAAGCAATGGCCAAACAATAACAATGACCTTTCTAGTAGCCAGCGGATTACCATTCCAAATGCTAATTGCTTGCGACATGCTGCGCCAGTACTCAGCCGTAATTGACCTGTGTAAAGCCAAATTATTCTTGAAAACAAGTGACCTACGGTGGACAACCGACTTAACTAGTAGTGACAAACCACATACCATATACAGAACTATCAAGACTCCAGAGAACGAACACCGAATAATAGAATTTGCGACGAGACCGACAATGAAGAACTATGGCATGAAAAAATCTACGAGATCCAAACTTTCCATAGAGAGAAGATGAACGCAGAATTAACCGTTCAACAAGCAGAACAACTCATAGATGTGTATAATAAATACAGACACATATTTTCAGACACACCTGGAAAGGTCCGAGATTATCAGTGCGAAATTGAATTCCGAGAGCCAGTCAACTTTAATAAAAAATCTTACCCGATCGCATATTCACAGAAGGAAGAGGTGAGAGCAGAGATCAACCGACTGATAGACGAGGACATAATTGAACCAAGCTACTCACCCTACGCTATCTTAGCCGTCCCAAAGAAACACGGAAAGGTGAGAATCTGTCTAGACGCCCGTGAAATTAACAAGCACATTGTGAACGACCGTACATCCCCAGGGGAAATAGAAGAAATCTTGAAGAAGTTCCACGGAATCAAATTCATCAGTACATGGGACACTGTTTGCGGCTATTGGCAAGTTGAATTACATCCGAACAGTCGAAGGTACAAGGTACATAACTTGTTAATTTTTAATTGTTAAAAAAATTTAATGATTAACGATTAAGTTTAAACATTTTAAAATTTAATGATTAAGTTAAAAAGTTAAACAAATTTTTTATGATTAATTTAGTCGTTAATTTTTTTAATCATTAATCCTAAGTCTGCTGTAGGAATAACATAGCAGTTCTGAAACTGTGTCTTAAACACAAACAAAAACATCATTCAATTTATATATAAACACTTACCCTTCAGAAACTTCAAAGCCCCAGTTGAGATGAGATACAATATATCGTGCCAAATTGTGTTTGATAGATGTCACTGATGACCTCACCAACCAGTCTTCTAGAATATTTAAATCTGTTTCGGTAGGTTTCCATATATTAAGTGGAAGGTCTTTCACTAGGTACAGAATCAGCTGTAACATATTGATAAGCAATATGAAAATAAAAAAAAAATAAAAGAAATATGTGAAAAACATGGAAATTAATAAAGATTTGTAATGCATAATACACCATACAATTTTCTCATATATGTAACAGAATGTCAGAGCACACGGAATTTTTGTGCGTGACTTGGAGTTGGAAAAGTGCGTAGTTTCTAACAGGTGTTCGTGCTCAAAACATATTTTCGCAAGCTTAGGGGTCTTGTGCAAGCCAAAAAGGAGACACAGGTGTTCAGTTTCCCGTGGAATAAGTGGAAAACCCCTGTTTAGGGCAGGGTCTGGTAAGCAATGCCTTTTCACGCAGTCAGGCAGTTGTTATTAGAACACCAGAGAGAATAGATGCCAGCGACCACGGCTGAATTCCGTTGGCAGTGAATCGCTTATTGGCAATTGGCGACTAGTGTAACTGTAATAGTAACAACTTTGTTTATTGTAACAATTGGCTTCCAGCTATCCAACAGAAGAGATGCCAAACACAGTGACTCAAGCCCACAAGTGGGTTGTAGGCCTACATTATACAAAAGATTACAACAATGAATGACATTTAACATTTCCAGACACCAGTAACTTCAGTGGATTTAAAGTCTCTCAGCGCCAGTTTTAACCGAAAAGTTGATAATTATTAGTGCAGAAATTGGGACAGTGATTCAAACAAACGAATTCAAGAAAAGTGAATCACATTCTCCGTGAGTGAACAAAACCGTGAGTGACACTGAAGACTCAGTACATACCACTGTACAGATAAGTAACATTTTGTGCGAGTTAAAATTACAAATGAAATGAGAGCTTTAGCATCTGTGGAGATGAGAGAATGAGAAAGGGGGGGAGAAAGCAAGCGAGAGAATGTAAAAGAAAAAGGGGAGGGGAGAGAGAGAGAGAGAGAGAGAGAGAGAGAGAGAGAGAGAGAGAGAGAGAGAGAGAGAGAGAGAGAGAGAGAGAGAGAGAGAGACTTCAGTGACTCGCTGTCCGCTGTTTGCCGGAAGTGAAAAGTCGGGGAAAATCGGGGGCCCGAAGTCTGGAACTTGGATAAACTTTTAAGTAAACACTAAACCTATTGTTAAAAAAAAAAAAAAAAAAAACAGCTCAAAAGACGCTGTTTCTGGAAATTTGCTATTTTTAAATTAGTCTTACTTGGCTAAAAGACAATCCACAGTTATCAGGTTAGTTTTACTAAATACTTTCCAATTGTAACTTGATCAAACCCAAGCATGAGTCTTTAATACTATTAACTAGTCATCCTCCTGCTGCTATCTTTCCTAACCTCTTCACCCATTCTTCCTTCTTGTGTCACTGTTAAGTGTCACTATTAACCACAAATAATTTTTAACTTCGCCAAATTGAAAGAACTAAAATTCAACTTTGATACGTACCCCTCTCTCTCTCTTCTGTAATAAAATAATTAATATAAACCTTAAGTGGAACCATCTGACACGCACTTATTCTTAACACTATTTATGCACATAATGTTACGTTACTGTTACTATTATCCCACCAGTTCTTCCCCCTGTAGTAATAATCAAAAACTTAAAACTGCCATTAAAAAAGTAATAGATTTTAATTAAATAAAACATAGCAAATAATCTTCAATGGCACAGACCACTATTAACTGACTGGTGTACAGTAGCATTATGTAGTCAGCTTACATTCAACACATTACCCAAGTTCAAATAATACTAAACAACACTGAACTATTGCATGCACCATATAAAGGCCCTAGTAAAAAACACACACACACAAAATTGAACACAAATTATTCTTTCAGATTTGATCACATATTACATACTTTTGTTGCATTTGAAGCTTGATGAAGCTTTTCAAGGAGCACAGAAACCAGTGCTGGATGCTTGGACACAAGATTTGCTAACATTATACTAGCTGACTTTGAACAATGCTCACGTGTTGATGTATTCAGGAACCCAATCTAAAACAATATTTCAACAGTAAAGACAAACAATCACATTTTATTTATTACCAAATAACTCTTAGAACATAAGAAGCTAAACAAAATTTTAAATGTAAACACAATTCTTAAAACACAAATAAATGTATTTGTAAGGTTCAAATTTATATTATCTGCTATACATCACTTTATATCATAAGTACACATAGGTTTAAGGATAGGAAAAATATATACTGGACTGTTTGTAGACATCATGCAAACGTTCGATACATTCAATCATGACATGCAGATGATGTATGATGATGTGTAATCAGTGATGGTTGTTCAACAATAGTTTTGTTCGTATATAACTAGGCAATTCTATAAAACTAAAGTCAACAACTCTTAGGCCTAACTTAACTAGACTAAGCCAACCAGCTAACTTAGACCAGAAGAGTTAACTTGGATAAAATGAAAGAGGTGAAATAACTGTAACTGTAATGGGTTGGTAGTAATCTACCATATAATTTATATTTCAGTAAGAGAACTGGAAAACATATGGTATTCACAAGTACATTGTTAATATTCAAAAGATTTCTGTAAAACATGTAGTATAGAGAAACATGTGATCTACACCATGCATTTAAACAGCAAACTAACCTTTAGTAATCCGCCGTTTGACTTCAAGTAGATTTTGGATTTTGATACTATACTAAATATAATTATTTCACTACGACTCGGAACACAAAACTTTTTATGTGTAAAAACATAAATGTTTTACCTTATAACCTGAACCAGTTTTCACTTTTTAAAAGCTTCTTCATAGGTTGCCGCTGGTAGCACTGTCCGTCTTGTTGTTGGCAACGGAACTGATTTTCGAAAGATCGATGTTGTGTGTGTGGGGTGTGATATGTTTGAATAACACGTGTGATTTGAATTGTGTCTGTTCGTTTAGGATGTCGTTTTTATTTGTTTTCGTGTGTTTGTGTATTTTCAATTGTTCTAGAGTGTCTAGTTTTCGGCCTTTTGTGTGTACGTGTAAAATGTTCATGTTACTGTCGATGTTTTTGTATGTGTGGTTTGCTTCAATGAGGTGGCTTGCAAAGGTGGATTCTGTAGTGGAGTGGAGTGCCTTTGTGTGTTCAATGTATCTTTGTTTGAAGCTATGTCCTGTCTGGCCTATATAGAATTTGTTGCAATCTGAGCAATTTAGTTTGTAAACACCAGGTAGATCGAATTTGTTTTGTGCTTTGTGTGTGTGTTTTGATAGTGTGTGTTCTGTTTTGTTAGTAGTTTTGTAAGTGATTCTGTATCCTGCTTTTTTGAATTTGTGGGCTATTTTTCAGTTTGTCTGTTGATGTATGTCAGTGTTATGAATTTGTTGTTTTCTGTCTTTGTCTGTTGTTTGTTTTGTGTAGGAGTTTGTTGATTATTGTTGTGTCGTATTCGTTGGATTCTGCTAGATATTTTATCGTGTTTAGTTCGTCTTTGTAGTCTTTTTCATCTAGGGGGATGTTGTTAAGTCTATGTATCATGGTTCTGAAGGCAGCTAGTTTGTGTTGTATTGGGTGATTGGAGGTGTTGTGTATTAGTGTGTCAGTTGTAGTCGGTTTTCTATATACACTGAATCTGTGCCTGTGTTCCAAGTTTTGTGATGGAGAGGTCTAAGAAGTTTATGCTACTGTTGTGTTCGTATTCGGCAGTAAAGGTTAAGTTTTTATGTATTTTGTTTATGTGCATTAGTAACTGTTCACATTGTCTTTGGTTTCCCCTGCATAGTATTAGAATGTCATCAACGTATCTGTGCCAATATAGTATTTTATGTGAGTGTCTGTCATTGTTTGTGAGGATTTTGTTTTTTCTAAGTGTTGGAGGAAGACTTCTGCTAGAATGCTGTTTTGTGTTCCGAGTCGTAGTGAAATAATTATATTTAGTTAAGTAACGGACACGTCATGGATAACAAAATCCAAGAATTGATACTATACGTTTCAGAGCATATGCTTCATCATCAGTAACTACAAATAAATTACATCACTCTTTCCAAGTCGTCACTAACTAAAATACAACTCAGCATATGGATTGTACGCGGTGTTAGGTGTGAACCCAATCAAGGTCAATCTACTCAAAGCAGTTTTTGGCAGTAGTAGTTTGAGCTTGAGTGGGTGTGTACAATCCATATGCTGAGTTCGATTTTAGTTAGTGACAACCTCAAAAGAGTGCTGTAATTTATTTGAAGTTACCTGATGATGAAGCATTTGCTCCGAAACGCGTAGTACCAAAATCTACTTGAAGTCACACAGCAGATTACTAAAGGTTAGTTTGCTATTCGATACAAGTGACTTGGATACCAAACCTGACATGAATGTTAAATTTAAACAGCCTTTTTTCTGCCAGTCTTTGGTAGGAAATTTGCTTACTCCCCAACTATAACCAGTGTGGCAACTCAGTCATGCTCAAAGTGGTTAAATGCCAAAAAGACTCCATATTCAAATGAAAAAATCCCACAGCTATAAAAATATATATTTAATGTTTTGAGTTGTTTTACCATGACTCATTATTATATTTTTCAAAATCTCTGGTATATGTTAAAATATTCACTTTCAACTATACCTATATTAATTATTTGATACATTGTGTAACTTGTAGACGGAATTTTCCTACTATGATATTTTAACTGTAACAACATATTCAATAGAGACTCAACATGGGACAAATACTGTAGTTAATGACTGAAGGATACTGGCAGGCAGGCAGGGAATAGACATGGGATATACAGAGTTCTGCGTTTTTCATATCATATAATTCACACTACATAGAGACAAGAAGCTGCATATGATTGTAGACAGCTGGAAATTGTTTTTGGATGCTGAGCTTGTAATGTGATGTACACACACTCATCCTTCTTGTGAGGTTAATACAATGGGTGCTGTACCTTTATCCATTCCTGCAGTAATTTTCTATATTTCAATTATGCGATTGTTTGGCTTCGATCTTTAGGGAATATTGAACATAATTTTATGTAGGTGAAAGAATTATATAAATTTTTCTCGTATGTTGCAAAATAGTTAGCTGGTGATTGCAGTTGGTAGTCTTAGTCCTTTTTTAATAAAAAATGATTGTAGCAGTAGTATATCACAGTTCTGTACCTGTGATGCCAAAAGTTGATGTTGTTAACATGAGAACTGAAATTACACATGGAAAGCGATACATGTGTAATGTAAAACTTGTTTTTTTGGCGGAAACTACGAAAAACCCCAACTAGAAAGTTGCTAATTACTAAACATCTCGTCTATTTTGTGGCAGAACTCGGTCTTCAGTAGAACTCGTTTTCCCAGTAGTACTTTTTTTTCATTAACACATTAACACTTGTTCTGTGAACAGATCACTGAAAAACCACCAACGTCAAACATAGGGCATGGTGGCCCAAGGGCCTATTACTATATATGTCACTTTCTTTGGCAGAAATCTTTTTTTTGGTAACATTCGTTTTCCAACAAGTACTCGTTTTTGTGGCTAACCACAAAGAAATGTCCATTATGTAGGCCTACAATATGTAGAGCATATGTTGTCATTCCTTAATACATTGTTTTTTTTTTGTGTTTTCCATTAACTATAAATATTTGTGTTTTTTCAGTTTATATTTTCTGTTGTAGAGTTGTTAATTTGTCAACTCAAAATCGTTAGGTTCTTTATTTAAGTATTACTGTGTTATAAGCAGTGGCGAAGCTAGTAGTTAATGAATGGGTAGGCAAAAATCTAACCTTAAATTTTTCTAAGGAATCACTAAAAGGATGGTAGTTCAAATCAGACGCTGAGGTAGAGTTTGCTGTTAGCGAATGGTTCCGCAAACAGCCATAAGAATTTTACTAGGAGGGAATCTACAGATTAGTGCAACAGTGGAACTCATGTCTTAATGTTAATGGAGACTTCTTTTAAAATTGTTGAATAAAAAATGCTTTACAGCCCTAAACGTGCTTTTATTGAACAATCCTTGTATAAGTCATACACAATAATACAACTGATTGAACTTCAAATTTTTAAACTTGATTAGTTTCTATATATATATATATATATATATATATATATATATATATATATATATATATGTATAATGTTACAAATAATTCAAATAACAATCTTGATCATCTGTTAGTTCAGCGGTATAACAGGAACACTTTTAATAACCGCATAAAATAAACACACTTATAAACAACACAGTGTGCTTTAACTTAACTTTTTGCATCACAGAAGTGAGACATGCCTCAACGCTCTATGTGTACAGCGCGGGACAATCCCCCTCCCCCGCATTTCCCTATCACGCCAGCACATTGCTTACATACGATGTACACAAAAACGCTGAGGCAAATTCACGTTGCCTCATTCGCTTGAATGAGCTATGCCGAATCTCACCTCTCACCATCTAGCGGTCGCCCAGTAAAGCACCTTTCGGCTTAATAAATTCGACAGTCACAGTAACAATGTATAATCTTTACGTTACGTAGGTCATACGTATTTATAGTTTCTATTCTACAGAATTTTTTAGGGTAGGCATTGCCTCAATTGCCTCCATGTAACTTCACCACTGGTTATAAGCATTGTATACACACATTAAACGTTATGTTTACCTCAACCATGGTTTCTATTTATTTCAGCAGTAAACTAAAAACCAAAAACCATTGTCACCTAACCTCACATATAAAACAATGCATATTTTTGCTTTGCATCAAGAAATAGGACAATTTACAATTAGTACACATCTTCTTTTCAACATCATAATATATCAATATAATTGCATATTAAAAACATCGAAAATGTACTGCAGGAATGGATAAAGGTACAGTTCCATAAAATGTTTATTCATTTTGCATATGTGCAGAAGTCTTACACAGGGGTATCAGTTGTGTGTGTGTGTGTGTGTTGTAACAATTATATAGGGTACGTCCTTCTTCCTTAAAGCCCCGCGTTGGGTTCGTCAATATGTAACAATTAATTGAGGTTGTACCTGTTAAAATGTGTCACACTTGTTTATTTTGTGTATTAGTGTGAATGTAGTGTGTTTGCCTCACACCGGTCGTTACATAAATCGACGTCACTACTGGAGTCTGTAGCGTTGTCAATATTACCAGTACAACCTACCTGTTAATTCATAGGGGTTGCGAATCCCGGGTGGCGCCAAATTGTTTCTATTAAAACAATTAAAATAGTTAAATTTTAAGATGCTACGTGTTATTAGCATGGACAGCTGGAGCGTTTGAATGGTTCCCGCCGCTATACAGGTTGCCGTCTCGACCACTCGTGATGAGCGCTAGTTGGTTATTGAATGCTAACACACATATACTCTACAACGTCCTATGAAATAAAAAGATAGTAATACTCGGTACTGTGATTTTAATACAAATTTGGTCATTAATTAATATGACAAATGAATTATAAATAATTTGATAACAGATTACTCCGGCTTACAGCATGAAACACAAATATCTCAGAGTTGGCAAAATTGATTTTAAAACACTTTTCGTTGCCGAGATGGCGTCAGTTACATACAATATATTACTATGTTTAAAATCTGTGGTTCTTTGGATTATGAAATAAGACATAAACATTGGTTACATTAAAAAAGTACACTACCATACCTTATACGTACTTAGAAAGTATAATGTGTTTTTACAAATTGTTCGGTAGTGTCGTATTTTTGTTAAAAAATGGTACTCTTAAGCGAGGTCATATTTTGATTAATAAAATGTTTTTATGTAAGTAAATTATGCATTAACACCTTTGAAAGAAAATAATATTTGTTCAATAGTGAGAAATTTTATCATTTGGAAAATATTTAAGGTAATTTAGTTTTTTGGGATTAAGGAATTTATTCGATACTTATCAGTTCAGATAGCGTTGATGTGTAGTCATCGGGGTAGTGGATATTCTTCAAATTTGGGCTGGTTTTAAGCTTCGAACATCTTTTTCAATCTCGTCTTGGGTTTTTGATAATTAATTTATTTAATTTGGTTCCCGGACATCGTTTATTCTTGGTAGGTCGACATCTATTCGTCTTTGGTCATCTTGGTTCACTTTCGAAACTTTTCGTAACTATTTAAATTAAAATTTCAATCATTCCAATTTTGCGTGCCGCTTACCCACGCGTCGTTTTTTCCAAGTCTCATATATTTAACGGAAAACTAGCCTTCAACGGCTCGTTACTACGGTAACAGCAATCCTGGGATTGGTTAATTACTCTTTCAAAGACATTGTTAAGAGATTTGAATTTTTATTCAAATTTATTAAGTATTTTCCTAATGGTTTTATTCCTTTACAGTTCCTTTGGGGTAATAAATGATATCACTATTATCTTTCTTTCCTTTCAAAGTTTACAATGATACCTCATAAGGTCATATTCTGTTATACATTAACTTTAGTCTAAATATTTGACATTTGATAAATTACATATCTTTCTTAAATTAAACTTTTATAATAACATTTCTGTTTAAAATGATGGACATATAATTACTGGCCATTTACTGGTCTTAGATTAGTAAGGTTTCTTGCGAAATTGCTACAATTTACATTTGAGTGTCTCTGACAGTTAGATGTTTTCATAGCCAAGATTAGCCATGATGGTTTTTTGGTGTATTTCTTTTAAATTACATTTTGAATTCAGCCTGATGGGCTTCACTTAGTTATCATATTTGTTTGTGTTTTAACTACTATTCAACATACATTTTCATTACACATATTTTAAAATATAATAATTAGGCTTATGGACTGTAGGTTCCCTTCAGCCATATCCCCTTTATAACATTGAACCAAACTATTCTTTATAAGTTATTAGTTATTATTAGTTCTAATATTGATTCCTTTCTTTTGTTACTACCTAGAGTGATAAACATCATCACTTCTTGCAAAATTATGAAAGTTAATTCCCCTTTCAACATGGGGTGTTTTATTCATTGTAGTCTTAATTTTAACAACAAAACTTTATTTCTATTCTACTATCTCCTCCATACCATGTTAACACAAATTGCTTTTGCCTGGGCTTTCTCCCTGAATAACATTACATGCTTCTTTTATATTTATTTGGAATATTATTTTTAATTATTTTTAGTTATATAAATGTGTACAAGGTCACTCCAATCATTGATTGTTCATCAATGTTTTATAAAGTGTTTTCTTACTTATCATTACATTTTTAATGCTTAACATACACTTTCACTATTTTTAGGGTACTTACACTTCACTATGTCACTTCACTTTGGTTCACTGTTTGTATTGAGTGTTATTTAATGGGTAATCCCTATACTTTCTCCTATTATTTCTCACTATTTCTTTCTAGCATAATATTTATTATTAATAATATTAGGTTAGTTATTTTTTGTTAAATCTAACCTTTCTAATTGTGTTAGTGTACTTTTTCTACACTACTTTACTTTACAATCGTATTGTCTTTAAAATGGGCATATAAGTTAATTCAATTATAACAATAATATTAGTTTCATCAATAAATAATTATTTGGGGTTTATTTACCGTATTCTATCCTTGAGTATACTATTTTTCCCTTTTTTATGTGTGTTAGTCCCCCCTTGGGTTTAATCTGTCTCCTCTTCGTTCTTCCTCTTCTTCGTTATCTTCATCTTCAATAGTCTTCATCTTGGTTTGGTTCTCCTCTTCTCATCTGGTTTGCTTTCTGTTTAATCGTAGGGATCTGTTCTCTTCCTTTGATTCTTCTTTAGTTCTGGGTTCAGATCTTCCTTTGTTAGTTCATAATTGTTTGGTCCATCACCTTTTTTCTTGAGTATGTTACGTGGTTCCCTTCTTTGTGTTTATGTTGTTGGATCAATCACTTGGGTTGGGTAATATCGTCGTTCGTCGTGTCAAAATATTTACATTTTATACATTTTTTGAACATTTTATTTTATATGAAGTATTTTTATATTAAGAATTATCTTTTTTATCACTGGTACGGAAGTTGGCTTAATTGTATCGTAACATAATGCCTCTCCTCTAAAATTGATCATTTTAATAAAACACTAGCATAGTTTTTTATGAAATTATCAGTTATAGTTAACCTTTTTCCCTTTCTCTCTTGTTTGTTTCTCCATTCTTCATTTCTCTTCTTACTTAATTCATTCCATTTTATTTGGATCTGTTTTTATTCATTTCCATTGGTGCATTTTCCCTCATACACAATTTTTTCCCTAACTTTATAATAGTTGGTTTCTCCCATTACTACTCATTTTTCTGAGACCAGAGGCACATCATCTCTGCTCAGTTTATTTGGATTGCTGGACTTTTCAACAGTCAATCTTAAATATCTTCTTTGTCAACTTGTGACTTAAATAATAATAACAATAATAATATAATATACTTTGGGATTGTCCACCTTGTGGTTTGTTTTTAGATCACTTTGGCTTTTTACTCATTCTTCCTTCCGCTATACCTTAACTCTACATTATCATCTACTCATACACTTGGTTGTTTTTATATTGATTCATATGTTAATTTCATCATATCATTATTTTTCATTCTTTTGTTTTCAATGCTCGTTATGATCATTTTAATTGTCTCAGACATTTTTTATCCTTTTCTTAGTCATTTAGCAAGATTCTGCTCTAGCCATATCTGTATATTTGTTTTATACATAATCTCTCTCTCCCCTTGTACCAGTTAAAAATTTTTTTTTTTTCTTAGAATACTTTTGATTCAGTATAATTTCAGGTATTTATCTCAGTAATTTGAGCTTGATTTTATTTTTGTTTATCTTGTTCTGTATTCAATATCATTTTTGATAATTGTTTGGTAAGTTAATTGTCTTACCTTAAAGGAATGTTTGTAGCGTATTCCTTTTTAGTTATTTTTTGTTTAATCATAATAGTAAGTTTGTGATTCTTACATTTTCATTATATAGGAATGTGTGTAACTTATTCCTTATTATTTCACTTTTTACTTCATACTTCATATCTCAATCTTTTATTAGACTGTAAATTGATTTAAATTGAAAGGAATTTGTGTAACTGTTTCCTTTGTGTTTTTTTTTCATTATTATATTAATTCTTTTTATTATTCCGCATATATCATCTAAATAAGGTAGTAAGCTGCTCTTACAATCTTTTTTGGAATTTGGAAATATGTTTCACTTCACAATGGTTTTATTCTTCTTCGTAAAACTTTTTTATCGAAGTTTGGTTATAAACTCCCTTTATTTTTTTGTATTGATATTGCTTATCTGGTAAGTATTATTACCATTATCTTTTGTGATGGTATACGGTCTATTATGATATACATAATTGTTCTATATACAGGACCTTGTTATTATATTTTTTGTAAGCTGACTTCTCCTTTTCTTTCCTTTATTATCGCCTTCTCTTTTGTTCGACACTTCGTTATTCTGCACCTCTTCTCCTTCAAGTGTTTGATAGTCACACTTATTCTGGATAATTTTTCAAGTTTATTTATTAATTATAGTTTAATTTTCTCATTTAATTCATCTTGGTCATTGTCATTTCTTGTCTTGGTGATTTTTATTGGTCTAATTTAACTTTCCTTCTATTCCATTGGGTTGCTTGGTCAGTAACTTGAAGATCAGTCCCTTTTCTTGGTGTATGGTATCTTCACTTAGTTTACCCATGGTCCATCAGTTCCCCTGCCCTTATGGTTCGGATAACTCTGGCGTATAGAACTGTTTTCTTCCTTTCCACATAGGTCTCCTTCGTCTTGTACCATAATTCCTCTACTATCATATGTTCCGTAGTAGTTATGTCTACTTCAAACATTTGATTGTTCTGTTGATTAATCAGAGAAGTTAATTGTGCCTCTCTAATTAGTGTTATTTTTGTTTTTTTCTTCGGAATTTCCATTTCTGGTGTGTTCCAGTGTTTTATTGACCTTCTTGATTTGTTATACGCTGTTTTGTTGTCAGTCATTTCTATTTCTGGCATCTTCCATCTAAGTATAGATTTGTTGAAATTTTCATCCACTGGTTGGTTGTGAATTCCTTTTATAACTTCCCTCAGAGTCCTCCTACAATCTTTATACTTTATTAATTTGCTTTGGTAGTTAAGGGGCAAATTAAATACATCGATGAGTCCGTTCTTCATCAGCTCCACTTCTTCTCGTGTCTTGATGAGTTTCCTTTTATATACCTTTCTTAATTCCTCTGTTTTCTTAATCTTCTTAATGATTCGATTCTTCTTCATACGACTGTTTACATCTATTTGTAGTTTTTGGTGCCTCTCCTCCAGTTCCTTGACCACTCCTTCTGTGTTATTTTCTGATTCCCCGGTTCCATGTTCTCATTCAATGTTTCTTTGATACTTTCAGGAATGCTGTCTAGTGTTTCATTCCTTGGTTTGAAATCACTAACTAAAGTTTCTTGAAGTTGATCTACTGGGTAACTTGTTTCTTCCCATTTCTTGTTCATCCCCGTTTTTGCCTGTTTGACTTCTTCACGAAACTCTACTAGCATGAATCTTAATTCTTCTCTGTTCTTCTCACCATCTTCCTCCATTTTCCGTTGGAGAATAACATTATTATTTTCCATCTTTTTGTTTACTATTTCCAGATCCTTCTTCCTTGTTTGACTTCTTCACGAAACTCTACTAGCATGAATCTTAATTCTTCTCTGTTCTTCTCACCATCTTCCTCCATTTTCCGTTGGAGAATAACATTATTATTTTCCATCTTTTTGTTTACTATTTCCAGATCCTTCTTGATCTGTTTCTTCAGCTCTTCGCTCTTCGCTCTTCTTTTCCAATGCCTCCTGACTTCCCTGTATCACCTGCATTTGCTTCTTCAATTCTTCGCCGTTTTGGTCCAGTTTTTGATTCATTCCCATTTGTAATGATTCCAATTTTTTATTCAAATCTTCCTTGTCTTCCTTTCTTCCCTCTTGCAGTGATTCTAATTTTTTATTCAAGTCTTCCTTGTCTGACTCTAATTTTTTATTTAAATCTTTATGGCTCCTGTTCATTTGTCCAAATTGTTCCATCATGAACTTCAGCATGTGATCTAATTTTGTTTCTTCTGTTGGTTTGACTGGTTGGTCGTTTACCATGACTTCTGCTTCCATTTCTGGTTCAGGTGGATTTGGATTTTCCAGCGGGTCCTCCTGTGGATGTTCTTCCGACAGTTCTCCAGTCGTTTCCTCAACTTCTTCCATTTCTTCTTGGTTTCCTTCTTGGTTTAATGCTTCCTTCCCTTTGCGCCTCGTAACCATACCGTGTCTGTTCATAACCGCCGCCAGTTATTCTTTCTAGCCTCACGTTGCTGGTCGCCAATATGTAACAATTATATAGGGTACGTCCTTCTTCCTTAAAGCCCCGCGTTGGGTTCGTCAATATGTAACAATTAATTGAGGTCGTACCTGTTAAAATGTGTCACACTTGTTTATTTTGTGTATTAGTGTGAATGTAGTGTGTTTGCCTCACACCGGTCGTTACATAAATCGACGTCACTACTGGAGTCTGTAGCGTTGTCAATATTACCAGTACAACCTACCTGTTAATTCATAGGGGTTGCGAATCCCGGGTGGCGCCAAATTGTTTCTATTAAAACAATTAAAATAGTTAAATTTTAAGATGCTACATGTTATTAACATGGACAGCTGGAGCGTTCGAATGGTTCCCGCCGCTATACAGGTTGCCGTCTCGACCACTCGTGATGAGCGCTAGTTGGTTATTGAATGCTAACACACATATACTCTACAACGTCCTATGAAATAAAAAGATAGTAATACTCGGTACTGTGATTTTAATACAAATTTGGTCATTAATTAATATGACAAATGAATTATAAATAATTTGATAACAGATTACTCCGGCTTACAGCATGAAACACAAATATCTCAGAGTTGGCAAAATTGATTTTAAAACACTTTTCGTTGCCGAGATGGCGTCAGTTACATACAATATATTACTATGTTTAAAATCTGGGGTTCTCTGGATTATGAAATAAGACATAAACATTGGTTACATTAAAAAAGTACACTACCATACCTTATACGTACTTAGAAAGTATAATGTGTTTTTACAAATTGTTCGGTAGTGTCGTATTTTTGTTAAAAAATGGTACTCTTAAGCGAGGTTATATTTTGATTAATAAAATGTTTTTATGTAAGTAAATTATGCATTAACACCTTTGAAAGAAAATAATATTTGTTCAATAGTGAGAAATTTTATCATTTGGAAAATATTTAAGGTAATTTAGTTTTTTGGGATTAAGGAATTTATTCGATACTTATCAGTTCATATAGCGTTGATGTGTAGTCATCGGGGTAGTGGATATTCTTCAAATTTGGGCTGGTTTTAAGCTTCGAACATCTTTTTCAATCTCGTCTTGGGTTTTTGATAATTAATTTATTTAATTTGGTTCCCGGACATCGTTTATTCTTGGTAGGTCGACATCTATTCGTCTTTGGTCAACTTGGTTCACTTTCGAAACTTTTCGTAACTACTTAAATTAAAATTTCAATCATTCCAATTTTTCGTGCCGCTTACCCACGCGTCGTTTTTTCCAAGTCTCATATATTTAACGGAAAACTAGCCTTCAACGGCTCGTTACTACGGTAACAGCAATCCTGGGATTGGTTAATTACTCTTTCAAAGACATTGTTAAGAGATTTGAATTTTTATTCAAATTTATTAAGTATTTTCCTAATGGTTTTATTCCTTTACAGTTCCTTTGGGGTAATAAATGATATCACTATTATCTTTCTTTCCTTTCAAAGTTTACAATGATACCTCATAAGGTCATATTCTGTTATACATTAACTTTAGCCCAAATATTTGACATTTGATAAATTACATATCTTTCTTAAATTAAACTTTTATAATAACATTTCTGTTTAAAATGATGGACATATAATTACTGGCCATTTACTGGTCTTAGATTAGTAAGGTTTCTTGCGAAATTGCTACAATTTACATTTGAGTGTCTCTGACAGTTAGATGTTTTCATAGCCAAGATTAGCCATGATGGTTTTTTGGTGTATTTCTTTTAAATTACATTTTGAATTCAGCCTGATGGGCTTCACTTAGTTATCATATTTGTTTGTGTTTTAACTACTATTCAACATACATTTTCATTACACATATTTTAAAATATAATAATTAGGCTTATGGACTGTAGGTTCCCTTCAGCCATATCCCCTTTATAACATTGAACCAAACTATTCTTTATAAGTTATTAGTTATTATTAGTTCTAATATTGATTCCTTTCTTTTGTTACTACCTAGAGTGATAAACATCATCACTTCTTGCAAAATTATGAAAGTTAATTCCCCTTTCAACATGGGGTGTTTTATTCATTGTAGTCTTAATTTTAACAACAAAACTTTATTTCTATTCTACTATCTCCTCCATACCATGTTAACACAAATTGCTTTTGCCTGGGCTTTCTCCCTGAATAACATTACATGCTTCTTTTATATTTATTTGGAATATTATTTTTAATTATTTTTAGTTATATAAATGTGTACAAGGTCACTCCAATCATTGATTGTTCATCAATGTTTTATAAAGTGTTTTCTTACTTATCATTACATTTTTAATGCTTAACATACACTTTCACTATTTTTAGGGTACTTACACTTCACTATGTCACTTCACTTTGGTTCACTGTTTGTATTGAGTGTTATTTAATGGGTAATCCCTATACTTTCTCCTATTATTTCTCACTATTTCTTTCTAGCATAATATTTATTATTAATAATATTAGGTTAGTTATTTTTTGTTAAATCTAACCTTTCTAATTGTGTTAGTGTACTTTTTCTACACTACTTTACTTTACAATCGTATTGTCTTTAAAATGGGCATATAAGTTAATTCAATTATAACAATAATATTAGTTTCATCAATAAATAATTATTTGGGGTTTATTTACCGTATTCTATCCTTGAGTATACTATTTTTCCCTTTTTTATGTGTGTTAGTCCCCCCTTGGGTTTAATCTGTCTCCTCTTCGTTCTTCCTCTTCTTCGTTATCTTCATCTTCAATAGTCTTCATCTTGGTTTGGTTCTCCTCTTCTCATCTGGTTTGCTTTCTGTTTAATCGTAGGGATCTGTTCTCTTCCTTTGATTCTTCTTTAGTTCTGGGTTCAGATCTTCCTTTGTTAGTTCATAATTGTTTGGTCCATCACCTTTTTTCTTGAGTATGTTACGTGGTTCCCTTCTTTGTGTTTATGTTGTTGGATCAATCACTTGGGTTGGGTAATATCGTCGTTCGTCGTGTCAAAATATTTACATTTTATACATTTTTTGAACATTTTATTTTATATGAAGTACTTTTATATTAAGAATTATCTTTTTTATCACTGGTACGGGAGTTGGCTTAATTGTATCGTAACAGTGTGTAATTGAATAAGATAGTAAACAATTAACCAAGTGATCTTTCTCTATCCACTGCATCTTTCATTAGCTCAGCAAACCTCGGCTTACAAAAATCATCATCAGGCTTCTAAACTAATATAGGTACAGACACACTGAATAAAACATTATCAAATTACGATTGTAGACAAAATTAACATTAAATGCAGGCCACACCATTTGTATCTAATTTCATTTAAATCTGGTATACCAAAGAAATGCCTACACTAAAATGCCTGAACTGATCCCAGAAAAAGCTCTCATCCTAAATACATTGCAACAGTACAAGGATATGAAGTTCTTTTAAGTGGAATACTAATGCTATATAACATTTTCTGATGGCCATAGACATGTTTTAAATTGATTTTGTTCTTTCTTTGTAAAGTAGTCATAAGTTTTGAACCACGCTATGTTTAAAAAAGTATGTTATGTCAAAATGTTCACAACTTTATTCTCTTTTATGTCATGTGAAATATTTCTGTGATAGTGCGCGTGTTGATTTACATTTTATTTAATAACTTCAAAGAAAATTAACATTTCGTTCTGAAACTTGGAAAGAGTATTTTCATGGTTATAAGCTACATTTTCCATACACTCAATTCTCCACACCTATAATTTTTATATGGTTTTTTAATGAATTCAATTCAATTTTATTCTCGAAAGTAATAAAATTTATAGATTATATCTAGACAGGCCTTTGCAGAATCGTACAGAGTTTAAGCCTGATTTCAGTCTATCTATGTTCTCATTTGTGACGTTGCTAAAGTTTCAACCAATCAGAGGGTCTAAAATTTATTCAGTTTGCTCCTCTGTCGAGAGCACTTCGGGCAGTTTTCTTATAAGGACTCATTATAGAAAGACGTACTCGCTGCCACGAGTTTTTTGTGACAAGACAGGTCGTTTTCCTTTAAACTTAGAAGTTGGTTCATGGTTCGAGGTCTTCGAAACCATTACCACTTACAGAACTCAAATAATAAAAAAATAGATAATTATAGTGCTTTTCATGTATAGTAGAAGATATCCGCTAGGTACAAAATATCTACAGAGATATTTTGAGTCAACACGAGAACACTTCAAGAAGCCGGATTTGTGTAAGCTCAATACACGATCTATTTTACCCAGTTTTAAAACCTTGAGATAATTTTATAAACAATAACAGTTCATATCGCAGTGTACGTGGGTGCAACGATGTGAATTGTCAGCATTAGTGATCATCGAATGGTCTATGGGCAGAGTTGTAGCAGTCACCAGTCGAACTACGTGTGCAGAGCGTCAAGTGGCTATGCAAACAGTGGATTTCAAACACATCAAGTAACATAATTGTAAAGCAAGCCAATAGACTCAATTTTGAAAGACACTTTCTTAAATAAACAATTTTATAGTATAAATTAATAAGACAATAGTAAATTTTAATGATTTAATTTAATAAATTTTCCTACCTCCAGATATAGACTCTGTTGTACTAATTTCTATGCAGTTTTAAATTGTATCGTTGCAATACATTTTTGTCCCTAATACAATCTTTAAAACAAAGGTTTTTAAAAATATATAAAAACTTAGTACGTTTCACCATTTTTATTTAACTCTGACAGCTGTTTCAACTTCTTAAGCCATTGTCAAAGAGATCCACTGATGAATTGTTATTATACTAACACTCTAATTACAATTTTAATTAATAAAAACTTCTCATCTTACCTTTTGTCTGCCAGGGTCCTGCACACGAACTCGTATCTATAAACGTGATTTGGTTTTTTTTTGTTATCAAGAAACTCGACTCTCATTTAATTGTTAATTTACTCAACTTTTATTCAACAAATACCACATTTATTTTATATTCTTTTTTAGCTTTACTTGTTATTCATTTTCCTTCTCAAACAAAAAAAATTATTACCGTTTCTTTAAACATACAAAACATTGTTTATGAGGAACATTTCAAGAAAAAACATCTTGAAAAGACAACTTAAACTATTTTATAGCTATTCTAAGACAACCCAGTATTTGCGCACACGCTTCTTTTATACTTTTACCCCATTCATTCTGTTTAGAGCTCTTCTTATAAAATTCTTTTATATTTATTTAAAATGAGTTTAAAACAGTTACTTTCCTTTTGCCACCCTGAATACCAGATTTGTAATTCGTCCGTTTTGTTTGTGCACTGTTTTAGTCCGAAAAAGTTTCTGCTGGTTAAAATTTTGGTCACTGCATTTAAAATGTTAAAATTTCACTGTTTACTCTAGTTGACTCACGGTGAAACGTACTAAGTGTTTATATATATTTAAAAACCTTTGTATTAATATGTTTCACCAAGTGCCCAATGAGTCATCAATTAACAATCTTTAAGTCCCCTAGATTTAGTGATCCCCCCCTTCCAGTTGGCAACATTGACTATCATTCTCTACTAAAAGGTATTTCATGCTGTAGCTAACCTATCTGCCCTCATAACACTGGGCACTAAAACTCAGATATTCTAGCCAGGGACGTATCTAGGGGTTGGCAAAAGAGGCCCCCGCCAAGGGCGCAGGTGTCGAAGGGCGCAAATGGGCTTGAGGAAAAAAAATATGAGATTTTCAGGCGTGAATGTTTTTAGTACATCAGTGCAGTTTGTCAATCGAAGAACAACTTAGATGACGTAAAATATATATTTAGATCTTTAATACCCTTTCGCCACCATCATAGAATAGAAAGCCAAACATACAATCGTAAAGTAAAATAATTCAGAAAACATAGCTTCTAAATCTGTAAAAGTTACAAGCGTGAGTGATTGAATGTGTAATGATGCGTAAGCGGGAAATTCTTCTTTGTCTCAGCGGGGAGTTTAAAGTGTTGTTATCTTGGCAACGCTGAGATGAGTGAATATCTGTCTGGATGTGATGAGATCGCAAGGGCGCAAATTTAGTTTGTTGTTATAAGTCAGTTGCTATTTTCGTTCGTTATTAGTTTTGATTTCGATTTGTCACACCTATTACTGTGCTACAGTTTGAAGGTAAGTCTAAAATATACTACATATAGTTTGATTTTTAGTATTGGCCTATTAACTTGTAATATGAAAAATTATAAACAAACGCAATATAGCAAAGACTAGGAAATAACTTAGTAAACTTAAGTGGCATTGCACCGTTTTTTCAAGAAAGAAAGTGTCTTTTAACATTGCTTTAGCCTTTATGGCTAAGGGCTAGTAATTGATTTTGATGCCAGATTCCAGATTTGTTTGTTGCAGAGTATAGTTATTACCGACAGAAGGACTGTATTGCTAGGTTACGCGGACGGACAAGGCATAGAAGAGAGAAAAAGACAGCAGCGCCTACTTGCTTCGTCGCGAGTCTGTTGGTACTGCCTTTGTGGCGGCATTCTCAAATTTGCGTCGACATCGATGTGCGCGTTAGGCTATCGAGTACATTGTTGTTGTTTACGTCTCGCTCTTGCCTCTACGCCTGAACGTAGTAAGTAAAATGTTGTTGTTTCCGTCTCGACATTCCGGCCACTTGGCGTGCTCGTAATCATGGCGTACTAGAGTACGTGACATAGAAAATGCATTACAAGTAACCTATCTACAGGCGGCTGGCTAAATGGCTGCATGAAAATTGACAATATATTTAAAAAGGATCATTCGTTTCGGTGTTTATGTTAATAAGAAGATAAAAACCAAAACTTATTTTTGTCATGTGGAATATATTTTTTATTATTAGCTCACTGGAGTAGGCCTATGTTGTGGTGTCGTGCTCGCTTCTTTAGGCATGCCAAACACAAAATCAAACGAGTTGCGCGTAACTTAGGCTGAAACGCTTTTAGGCAAAACGTTTTGCCTTGACGGATCTGGAAGCGTGCGCTGTTTTTCTTTTCTAGCAAATTTACCTTAAGAAAATAAGCTAAAAATAAGCTCGTATTACAATTATAATAGGTCTCATACCTAAAGTTAAGCTCGGAACCTTCATAAAACAATTTGTTTTATTGTTTTATGGTGAATTAATTTGTTGTATTGTGGTCTCTAGAGTACAAAGGAAATGTTCGTTAGTTTTTTATTATTATTATTATATTTTTGCAGTTTGTTAGGTGTGTACGGAAATTAATAATGAAGTTTTGGAATAGCATACTTGTATATTGTTTCAGGATGGGACCAAAAAAGCTGTCTGGCAGTGCTTTCAAAAAAGCCCGGATAGCTAGAGATGAAAGTGCAAAGGAAGTGGCGCTCGATATGAGAAAATGGTTAAAACAACAAGTCAAATCTGCATCATCTACACCACCTGAGGACAATGAGCAGAGTAATGAAGAAGAAGGTTTAGATCAAGAGGATAAAGTTATTGACGAAAGTAATGATCTTGAAGATGAAAATGCAGGAGTTATCAGAAAAGTTTAACTAACAGATGAGGTGGAAAAAGAAGAAGACAATGATCTTGCAGAAGAAAGTACTTCTAAGGATGAAGAAGATCACCAAGAACAAGTTACTGATCCCGATGATAATAGGAGAAAAGTACAAGAAATAATCTACGATTATCCTTGCAAGTAGCCAAATGTTACAGATTCAGTTCGAGTAAAACTCGTAGAACGTGGCCCACAAACAGTAGACCTGGACAAATTTTATTTCCCGATCTCAGATGATGCCAGACACTTAAGTAAAAAGTGGTTTTTCAAAGATCTTCCAAACGGCGAGAGTGTGAAAAGATAGTGGATGTTATACAGCAAATCTCAAAATGTAGTTTTTTGTTTTCCATGTATTCTCTTTAGCAAAGAGTCAAACACTGGACCCTTTGAAGACATAAAACAAGGGTTTAATGATTGGAAACACCTCAATCCACACATCAAACTACATGAAAATTCTGAAATGCACATAAATTGCTATTTTGAATGGAAAGAGCTAGAAGTGAGGCTCAGGCAAAATTCTTCTTTGGACGCGTATTTTCAAAGATCTATTAATGCAGAGACAGAAAAGTGGCGCAATTTATTGAAAGTAGTAGTTGATGTAGTTTTGTACTGCGCTAAAAACAACCTACCACTAAGAGGATCGTCAGATTCTATAGATGATCATAACTGTGGGGTGTTTCTGAGCATGTTAGAACTTATAAGCCACTATCATCCTCAACTTAAAACCCACATTGAATACGTTAATTCCAGAAAGAATTTCACAAGCTATTTTTCACCACTGATTCAAAATGAAGTGATTGAGCTCCTTGGGAATAGAGTGCGCTCACACATTTTAAAGAAAGTGAAATCCGCAAAGTACTTTTCAATTCTTTTTTACTGTACTCCTGACGTTTCATATTCCGAACAAATGAGTGAAATCTTAAGGTACGTTGATTTTTCTAGTGGAGAGTGCCAAATTGTTGAAAGTTTTGTTGATTTCATTGTGAGCGATAAAAAAACAGGTGAGGGAATTTCAGAAGAAATTTTTGCAAAGATGAAAGAAGATGGATTGTATATCAATGATTGTCGCGGCCAAGGTTTTGATAATGGGTCGAATATGGCAGGCATTTACAACGGCGTGCAGGCCCACATTGGTCGTATGAATGATCTAGCTAGGTTTGTACTATGTGCCGCGCATAACTTGAATTTGGTAGGTGTCCATGCAGCACAGGTATCTCCAATGATGATTACCTTTTTTAGAGTGATACAAAATATATTCTGTTTTGCTAGTGGTTCTACCATTAGGTGGGAGTTCGTAAACAAATATTTGGATACCACTCTAAAGGGAAACACTGACACTCGATGGTCATCAAAGAGGCAGGCCATCACTTCTGTTGAAAAAAACATGAAAGGTTTATACACTGCTCTTCAGAAAATGACTAACAATCAAGAATGGAACAATGACACTGTCTATGAGGCCTCTAGCATAATAAAAATATTGATTTCAAATTTATTTGCCTACTTCATATGTGGTCAGAGATATTGATATCAGTTGATTATACGAACAAGTTGTTGCAACAGAAAGACACATCCCTCGACATTGCATCGAAGCTGTTGGATGGATTGTCAAAGAAAATCCAGAAAAGGCGTGATGATGGTGTAGATGCTATCATAGAAAAAGCTGTGGCAACATGCGATGAAATTGGCGTTGAAAGTAACTTTCCCACTCCCACTGATAAACGCATCAAAAGAGTGAAGACCTTGGCATCAGAAATGGCAAAAGATGAAAGCTGCCTCGGCCTCAAATCAGCAAAACAAGCATTCCAACGAGAATGTTTTTGTGTTTATGACAAGTTGATCATCAAAATGACAACCAGATCAAAGGCATACGAATCAGTATTTGCAGACTTTGAATTTTTATCAGGGTCATCATTGAAGAAATGTACCGTTTCTGAATTGGAAAACTGTGCCAAGGACTTTGGCCTGAAGTACAACCGAGATGTTGACGCTGTGGAAATGGTAAGAGAAATAGGGAGCTACAAATTTCATATGACGGAGCTGCTTAAAGACGTAGCCTCAGCTTCCCACTTAGATCTATTACAGTCCATAAATACCTACCAACTAAGAGATGCCTATCCTAATATTGAGATTGCATTGAGAAAGAAGCTTTAGCAAACTGAAACTAATCAAGAACTACTTGCGTTCAAGAACCGGCCAGGGACGGTTTTGACCAGTTTGGCAATTCTGTCAATTGAGCACAAAACAGCAGCATACCTGAACTTTGATGACATCATTGACGAATTTGTATCCATAAAAGCCAAGAAAGTGAAATTTTGAGCATATGTAGATTGTGGAAGTGGAACCTCCAATGAGTACACAATTTTTGGACTGTAAATATTTTTTTGGAGAATGTTCTTGAGATTTTATTATTAAATACAACTATTATATTAACGACTCGGAACACTATTCTCTCATACTATAATTTGCTCGCTTTCTTAAAGATAATTTGAAGATGTAAACAAACTATCATAAGTCTTCACATACAAAATGATACATACATATGCACGCACACACTCACATCACCAACACGTTCACCCAAATATTTAATTGTTTCGTTATGTTTGATATTTCTATTGTATTTCATACACAGGTCCTGAAGATGACAATAAATATTGTCAAAACGTCGACGCAAAATAACTAAAAGTTGTATTATTGACCGATCCTCACTAACTATCCACTAAAACATTCACTGATTGACGGTCACTAAAAATTTAAGGATTTAAAAACATAAGGTTGTAAGGTAAAACTTTATGTTTTTACTTATAAAAAACTTTGTTCCGAGTCGTTAATATAATAGTTGTATTTAGTTAAGTAACGGACACGTCATGGACAACGAAATCCAAGAATTTTATTGTTATTGTGTTTAATTCTTGTGTGTTATTAAATTACATTTGTCAAAGTTCCAAAGTTACCTTCACACACTATTATTATCCTTCCAAAACCATAACTCGATTCAGATAATTTGAAACAATACTATTGATTAAAGTTTTTAAATGTTCTATATTTTTAATTTAAGAAATATTATCATTACTTTGTCTCTCATAAAATCTGTCCTTAGTTCTACTCTTACCTCGATTAAGAAGGAGTTTTGTTAGCAATATAAGGCCTATATTATAAAAGACATATTCATATGCAATTGAATATTCATTAATGTTTTAGAAAAACACTTTAGCTGTTTAATTTCTTATTTCACTAATATAAAGCTATATAAGAGTGTCATTGAACAACATAAGTAATTTATTGTCATTTTTTCCGCGAGAGGTGGGGGAGGGGGATACAGGTCATTTCGCCAAGGGCGCAGTATGGGCTAGATACGTCCCTGATTCTAGCCCCAGAATAATAATTACAGAGGAGGTGTCATAATTAATCAAATAATTGTTTTCAATGTAACTTGGTTTATTTATAATAAGTTAAAATCACAGAGAGAATATCATTTGTTATTCCATTAGATATTCTGCAAATGTTAAATTCTTCAACATTGAATTCAAGCTCTCTGTTACGAGAGTTAGTAATCGTGCTTGCAAAAGTGAGTAAAATAATAATGTAACAAAATAAATGTCGATCTAATACACACATGCAACTTTTACCAACAAGAAAAATAAGAACAAGATCAATATGACTACAGAGATAGATTTTCTTATGTCAAAACATTTTTATGACTGGGTATACAGCATAAAGTGAATGCTACTGGCACAAGCAAAATTAGCTAACTTTAAACAGCTGTTACTGTGCTTATAAACACTAAATAAAAAAAAAAGTAAAACGTAACAACCAACATGACAACCGATCTAAGTGTAAAGTATATGAAACTTTTATAAGGATGGTAATTACTTTGGTTGATAGTATTGACTATGTCTTCGTCTGGATGAAAACAACCTTAGAATCTCAGCATGAATGATAATGAGGAACTGAATAATGGAACATGAAATAAACTAACCATGAAGTAGATCAGCAAGAAGGTAGCATCGACACAGTGAAATTGATCAAAGCGTAAAAAACATGTGGCTTGGGCATTTGGAAAGAATGAAATGAGAATACAGACCGGCATAGAAAATTGTGCAGAAAAAACACAAGGCCACGGAGCAAGGCCGAGAAAAACATGGACTCTTGTTATTTTGAAAGCTTTCAGAACACTGTTTGAGTGGGTGAATGATTGGAGGCATTGTAACGGGACATTTAAGCCCATCTAAGAATATTTTTTGGGGAAACAAAGAATAAATTATAATGGTAAATTTTGTTTGAAATTATGATGCATGCCAGTAGACGAATTCGTGTCAAGGTCAACAGTGAAACAACAGGGGGCAGCTATTTTTAGCCGAACGACATTTGATCTTTGTCAACAGTGAGAAAAACATCTGACATCAGAGCCGTTCCCAGACATTAATCAACATTGGAATGTCGAGCCAAAATAATGATCTCGCCAAAAGTGTTGAAACACCAATGGAACAATGAAACCAGACCACGTGATCGTCCGCCAAATTAAGAATCGTCATCTTTACGAAGCCAGTTGGCCATGAACATCTAATAACTACGGACATGGGCAGTTCGCTCACCCGCCGGCTGAATAGTTTTCATCGCGCCCGCAAACCACAAAATGTGAAATTTTAAAACGAAACCATTTTGACTACCATATCAATAATGTAAATACTCAGTGACCAATAAAAATTGGAGTGACAGTTTCGGCCAAAAATGTAAAAAGTGAGAACGAGGAAACATAAAAAACAGTGCGTGCACAAGAAGACGTCCCATGGCGAACGTCATGAAAGGAAAGTAAATACTACAATGATAATTAAATACTGGCATTTTACAAAATTTTATAAATTGAGCTCAACAAAATATAAAAGTATGAAAGCGTGTATAATTGTGTGAGTGAAAAATATATATAAGAAGTGCTGAGTTTGCGAAATATACGTAATCTATTTTTGATGTAATAGTTGTTTGTGGCCAGTTTTACGCCTTAAGGTGGAATAAATGTTTTCATAACACATTTCATGTTTTCAGAAAAATAAAATAATGTTATATTTTACTTGAGAAATACGCATTTTGTTAATTGTATTTGCCTATTGTTCTCTGCCGAGTACACTAAACGACGTCCTTGGTCAACCTTAACACGTAAAATCAATATTAACATAATAATCAAAATATTGAACATACTTCAGTTGGCGCCCGAATAGGGACACATTTAAAATCAAAATACTGAACATACTTCAGTTGGCGCCCGTTAACAGTGACGTTGTAAATTAAAGTTAACAAATTTGCAACAGTCGAAAATAGCAGAGAAAAATACAAATACAAATTTATATGAAAATGCAGATGTGGGGTCCATGTTGGACGTTACACAAGATGATGTAGTAACCACAAATGAAAATGTTAATGAGAATGTAGGCGAAGTAGCAAATGTAATTGAAACGGTAAGAGCTGAGAGTAGTATAAGTAACGAGGTAAATATATTTAATCAATTATCAATGATTATGGAAATGATGAACAATAATTTGACCAACAAAACACAAGTTTGAATGAATTGAAAACTGAAATAATGTCAGAGATGCATGTAGCATAGAGTTAAAGTCAGAGATAAATGAAATAAATAATAGATTTAACAAACAAGACGAGAAATTAAGAGACATAAATAACAAATTTGTGAACATAAGAAGTGAAATAAAAATGAGTAATTTAAGTATGAATAACCAATTTGAAAGTATAAGTGAGAGTTTTAGGGGAGTGAATGAGAAGTTCGTTGAAATAAATAATAAACTAGAGAAACAGAGTGAGATAATTGCTGGAATGAAAGGTGAAATGACTATAAATTGTAACGTTACATAACCCCGTCCCAATAAATGATAACTTAATTATACTAACATAAAGGTCAGAAATGGGTAAACTATAACTAGCTATAAATTAAGTTATATCACTAAACATTATAAACGATATTGAAGTGATATACAGTGACAAGTGAGTTATAGTGTACCCAGTGCGTAAATAAGTGAATGTGAAGGGAACTTCTTACAGACTTGTGCTGTAGATGTGGGAATTATGGATTATAATAGTAGACTGTGATGCTACTAACTAATTATGTATTTTGTTTAGTTATTGTAGGATTTATATTGTGTAGGCAACTAAAATTTAGTACATATGTTTAATTTTATATTTAATAAAATAATTATGTTATTATATAAGATAACCCAGGGTTAAAAAATAAAAGAGTTAAATATAAGATGATAATAAAAAATAAAATAATACTGTATGAGGAAAATGGCAGAAGAAAATAGTGCAGTGTAAGAATACTATAAGAGATTAATAAATAATATATAAATTCATTTAAAGTTAATAATAATATTAAAGACTTATATTTAAAGTTATAAGAAAATAAACGAAAAACTGTTATATAAATCAAATTGGGAAATAAACCAAAATTAAAAAGAATTATTTTTCTATAAATCAAAAATAAATTTATAATAATTAAAAACAGCCTATATACTCAAAACTAAATAGCAGCACCAATAAAAAATGATATAGAAATTATGTGTTACTAACAGTAACAGAATAACAACATATCGTTTAATCGAATTTGAGATTGAAAACTGTTCGGTTGAAAAAACGTAATGAGACCAAAATTGTATTAAAAAACCTTTGAAAACATTTGGAAACAGTACAAAATTATAACAAAAATTAACTCACAGTATACACATTATGTACCACTCCTTTAAATATCAAATATAACTTGCTTTACCCCATAACGAAGTGTTAAAAACCATTTTCAAGATCGGGCCTAGCCAAGCCGCGCTTCGAGTTTTTAACGAGATGGTATCTGATAGACGTTCATGAAATTACAAAACAACTAGGAACACCACACGAGAAACCGCTTCACGCAAGTAAGAACTTTGAGGAAAGAGGTAATATAAATATTTTTTTTAATATTGTAACAATTAACTGAGGTCGTACCTGTTAAAATGTGCACACTTGTTTATTTTGTGTATTAGTGTGAATATAGTGTGTTTCCCTCACACCGGTTGTTACATAAATCGACGTCACTACTGTAGTCTGTAGCGTTGTCAATGTTACCAGTACAACCTACCTGTTAATTCATAGGGGTTGCGAATCCCGGGTGGCACCAAATTGTTTCTATTAAAACAATTAAAATAGTTAAATTCTAAGATTATACGTGTTATTAGCATGGACAGCTGGAGCGTTCGAATGGTTCCCGCCGCTATACAGGTTGCCGTCTCGACCACTCGTGATGAGCGCTAGTTGGTTATTGAATAAAACTTGCTAACACACATATACATTACAACGTCCTATGAAATAAAAAGATAGTAATACTCGGTACTGTGATTTTAATACAAATTTGGTCATTAATTAATATGACAAATGAATTATAAATGTTTTGATAACAGATTGCTCCGACTTATAGCATGAAACACAAATATCTCAGAGTTGGCAAAATTGATTTTAAAACACTTTTCATTGCCGAAATGGCTTCAGTTACATACAATATATTACCAGGTTTAAAATCTGGGGTTCTTTGGATTATGAAATAAGACATATACATTGGTTACATTAAAAAAGTACACTACCATACCTTATACGTACTTAGAAAGTATAATGTGTTTTTATAAATTGTTTGGTAATGTCGTATTTCTGTTACAAAATTGTGCTCTTAAGCGAGGTTATATTTTGATTAATAAAATGTTTTTATGTAAGTAAATTATGCATTAACACCTTTGAAAGAAAATAATATTTGTTCAATAGTGAGAAATTTTATCATTTAGAAAATATTTAAGGTAATTTGGTTTTTTGGGATTAAGGAATTTATTCGATACTTATCAGTTCATATAGCGTTGATGTGTAGTCATCGGGGTAGTGGATATTCTTCAAATTTGGGCTGGTTTTAAGCTTCGAACATCTTTTTCAATCTCGTCTTGGGTTTTTGATAATTTATTTATTTAATTTGGTTCCCGGACATCGTTAATTCTTTGTAGGTCGACATCTATTCGTCTTTGGTCATCTTGGTTCACTTTCGAAACTTTTTGTAACTATTTAAATTAAAAATTTAATCATTCCAATTTTGCGTGCCGCTTACCCACGCGTCGTTTTTTCGAGTCTAATATATTTAACGGAAAATAAGCCTTCCAACGTTCGTTACTATGGTAACAGCAATCCTGGGATTGGTTAATTACTCTTTCAAAGACATTGTTAAGACATTTGAATTTTTATTCAAATTTATTAAGTATTTTCCTAATGGTTTTATTCCTTTATAGTTCCTTTGGGGTAATAAATGATATTACTATTATCTTTCTTTCCTTTCAAAGTTTACAACGATACCTCATAAGGTCATATTCTGTTATACATTAACTTTAGTCTAAATATTTGACATTTGATAAATTACATATCTTTCTTAAATTAAACTTTTATAATAACATTTCTGTCCTAAAATGATTGACATATAATTACTGGCCATTTACTGGTCTTATATTAGTAAAGTTTCTTGCGAAATTGCTACAATTTACATTTGAGTGTCTCTGACAGTTAGATGTTTTCATAGCCAAGATTAGCCATGACGGTTTTTTGGTGTATTTCTTTTTAAATTACATTTTGAATTCAGCCTGATGGACTTGACTTAGTTATCATATTTGTTTGAGTTTTAACTATTATTCAACATACATTTTCATTACACATATTTTAAAATATAATAATTAGGCTTATGGACTGTAGGTTCCCTTCAGCCATATCCCCTTTATAACATTGAACCAAACTATTCTTTATAAGTTACTAGTTATTATTAGTTCTAATACTGATTCCTTTCTTTTGTTACTACCTAGAGTGATAAACATCATCACTTCTTGCAAAATTATGAAAGTTAATTCCCCTTTCAACATTGGGTGTTTTATTCATTGTAGTCTTAATTTTAACAACAAAACTTTATTTCTATTCTACTATCTCCTCCATACCATGTTAACACAATTTGCTTTTGTCTGGGCTTTCTCCCTGAATAACATTATTTGTTTGTGTTTTATATTTATTTAGAATATTATTTTTAATTATTTTTAGTTATATAAATGTGTACAAGATCACTCCAATCATTGATTGTTTGTCAATGTTTTATAAAGTGTTTTCTTACTTATCATTACATTTTATTGCTTAACATACACTTTCACTATCTTTAGGGTACTTACACTTCACTATGGCACTTCACTTTGGTTCACTGTTGGTATTGAGTGTTATTTAATGGGTAATCCCTATACTTTCTCCTATTATTTCTCACTATTTCTTTCTAGTGTAATATTTATTATTAATAATATTAGGTTAGTTATTTTTTGTTAAATCTAACCTTTCTAACTGTGTTAGTGTACTTTTTCTACACTACATTACTTTACAATCGTATTGTCTTTAAAATGCGTACATAAGTTAATTCAATTATAACAATAATATTTGGTTCATCAAGAAATAATTATTTGGGGTTTATTTACAGTATTCTATCCTTGAGTATACTATTTTTCCCCTTTATATGTGTGTTAGTCTCCCCTTGGGTTTAACCTGTCTCCTCTTCATTCTTCCTCTTCTTCGTCTTCTTCATCTTCTTCAATTGTCTTCATCTTGGTTCGGTTCTCCTCTTCTCATCTGGTTTGATTTCTGTTTAATCGTAGGGGTCTGTTCTCTTCCTTTGATTCTTCTTTAGTTCTGGGTTCATATTTTCCTTTGTTAGTTAATAATTGTTTGGTCCATCACCTTTTTTCTTGAGTATGGTTCGTGGTTCCCTTCTTTGTGTTTATGTTGTTGGGTCACTCACTTGGGTTGGGTAATATCGTCGTTCGTCGTGTCATAATATTTGTATTTTATTCATTTTTAAACATTTTATTTTATATGAAGTATTTTTATATTAAGAATTATCTTTTTTATCATTGGTACGGGAGTTGGCTTAATTGTATCGTAACAATATTTAACCAAGAAAACCTCAAATCAAATCGTTGTGCAGTACAGAAATTTCTAAAATGTTGTCCTGTGTTTAATAAAAACATAATCTGCACTCTCGCGGACAAATCCGGAACTACGTACCAAGAGAATAAACAAAAATTCGAAATTGATTATTTTTATCTTGTAAAGCGTAGTATATAATTATCCATTTCTGACCATCTCATAACACAAAGAACTTACCCTTAACCCTGGGGAAATAAATAAAACGAATTATATGTTGATTGATGTTTAATAAAACATAAAATTGTAAAATCATTAAAAACCAGATTTTATGATAAATCCATGTTTACCCAATTAAATCGATATCATGCATTAGTGATTGAAAGGATCGATTGTAATATTTGTATATTGGCGGAAGAGAAAATCAATATTATACAAATAAATACTATTAATAATTTATGTTGAATAATAAAATGTGTCTTTTTTATTGTACAGGGTAGTTGTGGTAGATTTCAGTAAACTAAGAAGAGGACTATCCATCAGGTAGTATTACGGAACAGTGTCGTTTGGTTAACCTAATATTTGGAGACTAATGTCAAAATCAGCTGATCTCATGAACGACTAAAGTAAACAAATGGTACTCGCTCTCTCTTCCAAATAAGACTAAACAACTTCCTTAATCTCGACCAAATCACACACACTCGATTTCTGTTTCGTTTGAGTAACATTACAATCAAATTTATTTAAACATTGGTACTTATAATTCATAAGTGGCGATCGCTAAGAGGTGCTCTGACCGCTCCGAGACTGTCAAAAGACGAACGTCACACACACATTTAAGCGTTACGTTATAAATGACGTACTAACATTGGGGCTGAATTAAATATAACTCAGTAATTGTAAGACACTCCGGAGAGTACTTTACATTTAAACGTTACGTTACAAGAATGACGCATACAACGTGGGGCATATAATATAACTCTACTATACCTCTGAAGCGATTACGTTACAAAATGGAGCTCAACGTAAAAGGGCTGTAATTAGAAAAGAATTTTGGGACATTCAATAAATTAATATACCAAAAAACCTAATTATCGTCGGCAGTTATGAGAAAACAAGAAATGCATAATACCGGAGGCAGATCGAAGAAGAGGGCCGAAGAAAAGGAGATCGAAGAAGGTGGACAGGAACGAGAGATAGAAATAGTTATGGACGATGAAATGGAACAACCAATGGGTGATAAAGAAGAAACTGAAGCAATTATGAACACGGAAAAGGAAATAGTTGAAGAGGATGCCCAAGGGGACCAACCAGACAAAGCGGTAGCCAGAGAAGAACCTAATTGGCAAGACATGATGAAATTTATGGCTGAACAATTTAGAAAACAGGAGGAAACTTCAAAACAAACCAATGACAAAATAGATGAAAATTTTAGAAAGCAGGAGGAAACTTTAAAGCAAACCAATGACAGAATAGATGAAAATTTTAGAAAACAGAAGGAAAACTCAAAGCAAACCAAGGAGGAAAATAAGGAGAATTTTAGGAAACAGGAGGAATAAAATAGACAAACCAATGAGAAAATAGACAGCATTCAGGAAAGTTTAGTCAAACAACTAAATGAAAAAATTGAGACCATTCATGGAAATATCAGACAAACCATGAATGAACAATACCATGAATTGAAAGAAACTATTAACGGACAAAGGGAATATATGAACGCAAAATTTGAAGAAAGCAATAAAAATATAAAACAAATTCATGAGAAGATTGAAATGATCAGTAACACACTTAGCCAAAAAGCAGATACATACAAGGAGGAAACAAATATGAAAATGGATGAAGGTTTCAAGAATTTGGATGAAACACTAAACAGCACTTCCGAAGGTACTAAAGAAAACCAAAGTGCATTGTTATCTGAAGAGAAACCTAACAGAGAGAAAGAAAAGATAATGCCCATAGAAATTAACATTAAGGGAGTAAAGAAACAAATAATTAAGAAAACGAAAGAAAGAAGAATAATACATCTTAACAAAAGGAAAAATACACGGGAAGAAGTAGATATGATTAAGAGTGGGCTGGTTAATGTACTTAATCTCCCAATCGTTAATTACAGAGAATTGACTGTTTTGAAAAGTTATAGAAAAAACTTAACTAAATCTATATTTAAATTAAATATACCAGTAAATAAAAGGTCAGTGACATCACCAGTAAATGATATATCATCAACATATTTGTGTAATAGACTACATATAAATATGATAGAAATAAGTGTATTAGAAAAATTACAAGACATGGTAGTAGAAGAATATGTTACAAACGTTAAAGAAAGAGTTCGGAAAACGATGGTAACCATTGAATTTAATGAAAATTCAATATCAGCAGAGTTACAATATCAGATGATAGAGAGCTATTTAACAAGGACAAAAATCATTACGAACACCCCAGTAATCCGAGAACATGGAGTACCTGAGTTAATGGACCATGGCTAACCTAAATAATAACAAACCAGAAAAAAGGGGACTGAATTTTTGAAAACCGACCAAGCAACCCATTGAATAGCAGAAGAAAACCCCAAAATTCCAAAAAACTGTAAGAACAACTTACTAAATATATATTCAGGAACAATATGATTTAATAAAAAGTATGTAAGTACAACTTACTTAAGATATTTCGAAACCATTTGATTTAACAAAAAATAAGAACAGATTATTAAATAATGTTTATAAAGAATTGATTTAAAATGAAATAATAGGAAAAAGTAATATTTTATGGTAACAAACAGAAGAATAAATAAATAAATAAATAAGAACAATTGATGGTAATGTGCTCAGATAAGAAGAATAAAGAATAATTTAATGACTCCAATGAAGCTGAAGGAGGATAATAATTAATACAACAATAATTAGAATTTCTCGGAATTGAAGATTATATAAGAAGAAAGGATACGGAGAAATATGTCACAAGAAGGAAAGTCAAAAGGATTTTAAAATAATTCCTATCAATAATGTTATATGCTATTAGTTAATGGAAAAGAAGAAGGAATCAAGAAGAAGAAGAAGAAGAAGAAGAAGAAGAAGAAGAAATATATAAATAAATGCAAACAGCTATAGTATGAAGAATCCCAAAGGTGTTTAGTATTAGTCGCTAATTGACTACTTATAATCTTTTTATTTTTATGTATTGACCGTAGAAATGTTCCGGCAATAATTTTCCTGAGCAGGGATGATGTTCCCCTGGTCTCAGAAGGTGTAAGGATGGACAGCGGAGTTATGGACCCAAAAGTGGCCACCCGACTGGTACCACTGCACAGGATAGGGAAAAATGTTAGGGAAATTGAATATTTAAGTGATAATAATTATAAAATAGCTGAAAAGAGTGTTATTAGATTCCAGAAGTATAGATGACGAAAATAGAAGGAAGATAGCAGACAGAAGCTTAATTGATAAAGCGAATTTATAGAAGTAAATAGAAATGAGTGTTAAAACATGTTTAATATGATTAGTGTGACCAGTCCTTATCAAGTAAAATGTGGAAGTACCACTACCCAGAGAAATAAATAATTGATGAATTTGCCTCCAAGAGAGAGAGAGTAGAGTAAGAAAACAGCAATTACCACCAGTCTGAATTACCAGTCCGTGTATAACCAGTATGAAATGAAGGAAGATATTATGAAGATATAAAACCAGGAATATTATGAAAATTGAAGCAATCAACAATTTATTTTGGTAAACAAGTAAAACAAAAATAAATTTGTTCTAGTGGGGGGGCTTTATGTAACGTTACATAACCCCGTCCCAATAAATGATAACTTAATTATACTAACATAAAGGTCAGAAATGGGTAAACTATAACTAGCTATAAATTAAGTTATATCACTAAACATTATAAACGATATTGAAGTGATATACAGTGACAAGTGAGTTATAGTGTACCCAGTGCGTAAATAAGTGAATGTGAAGGGAACTTCTTACAGACTTGTGCTGTAGATGTGGGAATTATGGATTATAATAGTAGACTGTGATGCTACTAACTAATTATGTATTTTGTTTAGTTATTGTAGGATTTATATTGTGTAGGCAACTAAAATTTAGTACATATGTTTAATTTTATATTTAATAAAATAATTATGTTATTATATAAGATAACCCAGGGTTAAAAAATAAAAGAGTTAAATACAAGATGATAATAAAAAATAAAATAATACTGTATGAGGAAAATGGCAGAAGAAAATAGTGCAGTGTAAGAATACTATAAGAGATTAATAAATAATATATAAATTCATTTAAAGTTAATAATAATATTAAAGACTTATATTTAAAGTTATAAGAAAATAAACGAAAAACTGTTATATAAATCAAATTGGGAAATAAACCAAAATTAAAAAGAATTATTTTTCTATAAATCAAAAATAAATTTATAATAATTAAAAACAGCCTATATACTCAAAACTAAATAGCAGCACCAATAAAAAATGATATAGAAATTATGTGTTACTAACAGTAACAGAATAACAACATATTGTTTAATCGAATTTGAGATTGAAAACTGTTCGGTTGAAAAAACGTAATGAGACCAAAATTGTATTAAAAAACCTTTGAAAACATTTGGAAACAGTACAAAATTATAACAAAAATTAACTCACAGTATACACATTATGTACCACTCCTTTAAATATCAAATATAACTTGTTTTACCCCATAACGAAGTGTTAAAAACCATTTTCAAGATCGGGCCTAGCCAAGCCGCGCTTCGGGTTTTTAACGAGATGGTATCTGATAGACTTCACAAAATTACAAAACAACTAGGAACACCACACGAGAAACCGCTTCACGCAAGTAAGAACTTCGAGGAAAGAGGTAATATAAACATTTCTTTTAATATTTAACCAAGAAAACCTCAAATCAAATCGTTGTGCAGTACAGAAATTTCTAAAATGTTGTCCTGTGTTTAATAAAAACATAATCTGCACTCTCGCGGACAAATCCGGAACTACGTACTAAGAGAATAAACAAAAATTCGAAATTGATTATTTTTATCTTGTAAAGCGTAGTATATAATTATCCATTTCTGACCATCTCATAACACAAAGAACTTACCCTTAACCCTGGGGAAATAAATAAAATGAATTATATGTTGATTGATGTTTAATAAAAAATAAAATTGTAAAATCATTAAAAACCAGATTTTATGATAATTCCATGTTTACCCAATTAAATCGATATAATGAATTAGTGATTGAAAGGATTGATTGTAATATTTGTATATTTGCAGAAGAGAAAATCAATATTATACAAATAAATACTATTAATAATTTATGTTGAATAATAAAATGTGTCTTTTTTATTGTAGAGGGTAGTTGTGGTAGATTTCAGTAAACTAAGAAGAGGACTATCCATCAGGTAGTATTACGGAACAGTGTCGTTTCGTTAACCTAATATTTGGAGACTAATGACAAAATCAGCTGATCTCATGAACGACGAATATTTGAAAAATTAAGAAATTGTCTACTCCGGGTGTAAACAAATGGTACTCGCTCTCTCTTCCAAATAAGACTAAACAACTTCCTTAATCTCGACCAAATCACACACACTCGATTTCCGTTTCATTTGGGTAACATTACAATCAAATTTATTTAAACATTGGTACTTATAATTCATAAGTGGCGATCGCTAAGAGGTGCTCTGACCACTCCGAGACTGTCAAAAGACGGACGTCACACACCTTACAAGCGGTTACGTTACAAAAATGGCGCTTACAACAGTGGGGCTTAATTAAATAAGACGAGCACACAATAAGTCACATCCAAAGACTCCGCGGAAACTACCTCTTAAGCGAGACGTTACAAAATATAAATAAATTACAAGATGAAGTAAACGAAAGTAGAAAGAGAAAGGAGGGGGTAGAAAACTGTACAGACAATAAGGTAAGTGGTAGTAATGGTATCAAAAATAATGATGGTGATATAATGACGAATAATAATGAAGAAATAATTAACGAAGTAAGTGATAGTTATAAAAATGTGTTAACAAATAGTAGTGGTAAGATAGTTGAAAACGAGATATATAAAAGTGATACAGTGAAAATTAATAGTGACGATGAGAATATAGAGATAGTAAGAGGGAATCAGAGAATAATGAGAGTAGGGGGTAGTGAGAGAGTAGAAATCAGTGTTGATGAGTTAGAGAAAGAGTGGAAAGAGAGTTTACAGGCAGAGGGGTTGCAGGAGGTAAATTTTTCCCGTGGTGTTGTTGGGGGGTGAAGAAAAGACTTCACGAGCGTATTTGGTAGATGAAAGATCTACAAATAATTGTCCCTTGAGTTTTTGTGGTGTTCCTGGAAAAGCCAGGAGGTGTTTTTATGATTTAGTACCCTCTGCATGGAATGATAGAACAAGTGCGAAATGGTGTTATGATGAGAGGTATTTTAAGAGGGAGTTCTTTTTTGAGAGGGAGATAGAGTTGTTTGAGGTTAGTAGGAGTTATAAAGAATTCAGAGAGAGAGCGGAGAGAGAGAGATAGAGAGAGAGAGAGTTGATAATGATATTGAGTACTTACCTTGTGACGTAATTAGTGCAGCAAATGATGATAAGGTTGATGATATTGATTACTTACCTTGTGATGAAACTGGTATAGCAGCAGATGATAATAATGATGAAATTATAATTGACCTAATTGTGACAAATCATACTAAGGGCGACTTGACTGTACTTGATGGTGACAAGTTATATGATGTAATAATATGGAATAATCCTGTTGATTATTATGGTATTGTGGAAAAGTATAAGAATTTAAATAGTCATTGTACTGATAGAGATAATATAATGTATTTAATAAAAAATGAATGGTGTAGATGTAAGACCAGATTATTGTTCAATGATGGGAGGTAAACAATTAGTGTTTATGAACGTTTAACTATGTGAGTAGTGGTCTTGAATTGGACTGTTTTATGAAATGATTTGTGGTACACGATAACAGATAATAATGTGGATTGTATATACTTTTGTGTTGATGTTAAATGTAATGATGCAGCAAGGTGAAGTATACTCAACTTTGTGAATTTTGTTAAAGTAATGAAATGTGTTTGATAAAACAATTGAATTAATTTGAAAGGAGATAATAAATGAAATATTGTACAAGATGAATGTTGATAACAAATTAAAAAATTTTGGAGAATCTAATGGTATAATAAATGATAAATAATTGATGGTTGATTAGTAAAAAGTTCAATTGAAATTAAAGTGTAATGTTTATAATTTTATATGCAAATTTAAAGGTGAATTGTTTATTCTGATGTAATAATCACAATGTTAATTATGAGTGTTTACTATGTTGTATTATGTAAGTGTAGAGATAAACCATATAAGATATATGGTAAATACGATTCCCCATTTTCGGGCGGTCACGGTTTCACCGAACCCTGACCGTGGATTTGGCTTAATATTCTAAATTTGTGAACGCAGAAATACAACTAGGGGTAAGATCAGGGGAATCTAAGATGATATAACTTTGGAACATGGCTATATACCTAAGTATGGGTGATAGACCGATTAAGGGAATGTGAATATTAACTTAGTAGGATTACTGGTATCCGGAATATCAGTAATGCCGAATTTTGTATAACGCCAACGCAAGGATGGGGGAGAAAGGAAAGAAAAAAGTGTTCACCCCTTCTGCTTCAGTCCTTGTGGAGGCAACTGGGCGCTACAGTCCAGGGGGGGTAATAGTGTATGTGGAAGGAGAAATTTTAAATGAATTATGTGATGATGGAGAAGGTGGTTACTAAGTTGTTAGTAACAAGTTATTAAATATTGTAGCATGACAGATATTCCACCAATAATTAATTCATTTAAGATCATAAAAAATAATTAAATTACATATACTTGAAGAATGTCAAATGAAATTCAATTAAACTTCAAAGGAAAACACCACAATAAAAGAAAAACCATAATCAAATAATAAAAATTACAACCATAAAAGTCAAAGAAAGAATTAAAGAAAACTCATATTAAAAAATCAGGAGATTACCCAGGAGGTTAGGAGCAGAAAATAAAAAAGAAACCCTAAAATCAAGAGAAAAGAACAAGATTAGGAGTCGGTGATAATCAGAATACCCCAAACACAAGAAGAAAGAAGAGTAAGGTTTATTATCAGGAGATAAACAATACCCTGAAACCAAGAAAGAAGAGTAAAGTCAGTATCAGAAAATAAAGAAGATACTCCGAACCAAATATCAGACAAGATAACATTGAGTACCTTGGTTTACCCAAAAATGAAAACAAGAAGGAAGATGAGAAGAAAGGAAGAAATACCATAAAAAACCTATTATTAAATACCACTGACCCCAAACCAATAGATACAATTAAAGAAAGTATAACATCTCGAAACCCTATAAAATTGTAATTATTAATAAACAAAAGTGTTATGTAGTATGATAAGAGGTGCACCAACTAAAGTTATTATGTGATAAAAAATAAACAAATCTTCACAGTCCATTCTGACTAAAGGTCTGGTCTGAGAATAATAAGACTCAATATAAGTCAGAACTACCAGTGAAAGTGTACTAGTGTAAGTGTTTTGAAATATAATAAACTTGAAGTTGTAGTGTTACTATAACTTAAACTATATGCTATAAAACAACTTTAATATTTGATAATTAACAAATCATGAAATAATAAAATGGAAGGTATTTCCAATATTTCATTATTTTAGGTCACTTTGTTATCTCTAGACATTTGTAGGAATGACAATAACTAAAGTATGGGTGGAAATGTTTACTATATAAGGGTATGTTAAATAATAATAGTAAAAACAGAAAGGACTGGAAATAGTTTAAGTGTTAATAGAATTTAGAAATTTAAATGGCTAACATTGTTCAAAGCCATGAACTCCATATTTTTAAAAGAGTTATTAGAGAATAAGATTTATATGTTTAGAATAAGTTGTATTTGTTATATCACAGCATACATCCAAATTTAAATGTTTCATTATGGATGCTGTGTTAAAATACCAATGAGTTAAATGTATGTTCAAAACAGTTTCAGCAAACATGTTCAACTTTATAGAATGCTGAGTGATGTTAATTATTATTTTTATAACAGTAGCATGAATTAGATGCTACACATCTCAATAAGTTTGTAAACAATTTTATTTTGTCATGTTAACTATTAAGAGTCAGAGGAGGTGTAGAATTAAATTTATTTGAAAAAACCATACATGTAAACTACTAAACTCTAGGCCAAATAATGAATTCATAAAAATCAATATAAACCAGTTAATTCACCAATGAATCATGTAAACTGACAAGATTTAGGTAAGGTAGGTCAATTAACAACTACTGTAAATGAACCTATGATTTAAAAGAGTAATATAGAAAAATATCTTAAATTATTGAAAATTTTTGAAATGTATAAATTAACTATTTTTAAAGAGGAATGTTAAATTCAGAATTTATCACTAAAAAACAGTTCAAATGTTAAATGTATAAGTAATTAAGGAAAAGAAAGGATTTATGACCATTTGAAATTTATTATAATTATATTAATAACACTTAAAATGGCAGTAAAAGTGTAGAAGGGCGGAAACAGTGTTTTTGGGCCTAGATTTCCAAAAAGACAGAAATTTGGTAATTTTAACAAAAATCTCAACAAATATGGACTATGACATATCAAATTAAACAGAATGAGATAAATAAACCAATTATATGGTTAATAATTCATGAAAGCGAATAATAAACTAAAATTATTCCATATATAATGTATTTTGGAATCATGTATATGGGAAGTGACAATTATTTTAACAATACTTTTCCAATATTAATTTGGCAAGATTTTTACTAAAGTGGAGGAAGTTAGTTAGTTCTTTGTTAACGTTCAAACTGAACAGTCTAGGCGGAATTGCGTTCTTTAAAACCGTATAATGAAGTGCTAAGGTTAAAACCGCCCATCTGTGAGAAACGAGAGTTACTTAAATAAACACTTTTCAAGTCAAAACCTATCAAAAACTCAACGACAACAGTGAAAACGAACACCACACTACATAATACCAGTGAATTAAAACATTAAAACTACATATTAGTAATAATTCAATCTACCACAGAATAACCATATTTTTCGTAACGAACAGACATAAGTGAACACCTCTAATATCAAACAATTAACACCAGTGGACACTGAACACTCATCCAGACTACCCCAAACAACATACTAGACAGTTTACACAAGTTCGGGGATCTTTAAAACAATTATAAAGTGGATTTTATTGTGAGATTTTCTCGCGATGAATATTGCGTATAACCTCTTCGATTCAACTCGCGGCCATGATGGAAAAACGATGCAATGCCACCAACGTTGACTGACGTCATAGCCTACAATTGGTTTGCAACTCAACTATATTAAACATTTTATATATATTATTTACAATTGTTAGATATTAATTATTTAAAATTAGTTATTGTAAATGTTATACTTTCTCGTCCTGCCCTTCTATGACTATTATAAAATAATCGCTCCAAGAACCTTTTATAATAATTATATGAATTTTTAACCTGTATTAACATATCGATTTATCCCTGAGACGGAATCGACAATTGCTCGAAATCGATTTAATATCGATTATTATTTATAAATGTTAATAAATCAATTCATTTCAATTGTGTGGATTAGAAAATTATTTCACATTGTAATTTAAGGTTTTAATTAAGCACGAGACTTCCTGAAAGAAGAAAATATTAACGAAAGGTGAGATACTGGAGCAGCACGGAAAGTCGTTAATCGATTGCTGACAGGAGTTAATCTGATTAACTCCGGATTTTGTTAATATCTTCCAGAAGTGCGAATTAAACAAAAAATACCTTTCAGAATTTTAGAAATTTGATTAAAACAATAAACCAGAATTAATTACAAATTATATACACCATAAACAAACATACATTTTTTTTTCAGAAAAATTTTTTTGTTTTAAATAAAATTTTTTGTTCTTTCTTTTATTTGTAACTACGGTGACAGGTCTTGTTACAAATTGGCGTCCAACTAGAGGGCTTAATAATTTAAGCCTGGCAGCGGTTATATAATAGAAAAAGGAGACGGAATGCAAAGACGAGCTACTTCGAAGAAGAGGGCGGCAGAGGCCGAAAAGGAAGTTGACATGGGGGATAAGGAGGCAACACCCGTGGAGAATCTGGAAGTGTTACTAATCCCGGTGGAACCGAAACAACCAGCACCACCAGAGGAACAACCCGAAGTACCAACTCAAACAGGGGACGTCAATGTCCCAGAGAAGGAGAAGGAGAAAACTAAAACAATGGAAGAGAAGATAATGGAAATGTTCATGCAAATGAGAGAGGATAATATATCGATGAGTAAGAAATTGAGTAAGGACATGGAAGAAAATAGCAAGAAGATGGAGAAGAAAATGGATAACAACAACCAGTCCACCAAGGAAGATTTGAATGGAATAAACAAAAGCATTAAAAATACCAACAAGAGAATTGAGGAAACCAGTAGGAAGATGGAAAAGAAAATGGAAGAAAATAATAAGAATATGGAAGAGAAGATGGAGGAAAACAACAAGGAAAGGAAAAAGGACAACCAATCCTTGAATAAGAAGATGGAAGATCTGAAGGAAAAATTGGAGGAAAATAATCAGAAAATGGAGGAGAAACTGGACGAGAATAATCAGCGATTAAGAGAAGAATTGAGGGAAGTCAACCAGGAAAATATGAACAAGGTGGACAAGAGAATCGAATTAGCAAAGGAAGAGTTAAATAGAAAAATAACAGACACTAAGAAGTCCATCGTTAAAAAGTTGGAACAGGAAGTAGTTGTTGTAAACCAGCAGATCAGGGAAGTGGACGAAAGATGTCGTCAGACGGAAGGTGAAGTACTGGAAGTCAGGGAGTTAATAAATAAAGAAATTGCCCAGGTAAAGGAACACCAGAAAACTAAACTGGAGGAAAACAAAACATTAGCACAGGAAGAAATAAATAAAGTGTGAACACATGTCACCGAAAGATGAGACGGTATGGAAGCCGCTATGACTAACATCACGGGACAAGTGCAACAGAGTCAGGAGGAAATAGAGATAATCAGAAACCGACCAACTGGCTACAATAATTTCCCCATGTCTGAAAATCGAGAATGGCTAAACTTCAGGCAATATAAGCGAAAGCCAATGGAGTTCTTGGCCCGCATTGAAGAATACATGGACAAGCATAGAGGAAACCGATGGGTCCAGAACAGGGAACTTCTAGATGAGTCTTTTCGGGAGGTGAACGACCATTGGTGGATGGCCAACCGAAGCGACATCGAGAGCTACCAACAATTTAAAAGCCTCTTCAAGGCAAAGTATTGGTCGGAAACGACACAAAACCTAATACGGGACAACATATGCCACGGCCATTATAACAGCAAGTCGGTAGTTCCATGACGGCGTATTTCCTCGGCAAAGTATGTATGGCCAAACATTTAGAACCGGCCATACCTGAGGAATGCCTGATCAACAAACTCTCGTACCATTATGACGAGGAAGTAATTCGAGCGAGGAGAGGCAGCCAAATTAAAACAATTCAGGCAATGACCGAACTCCTCGACAATTACGAGAACGAAGAGTACTACCGACAAAGCCGGAGAAGAAACGATCGGCCCGAACCTAGGACGTATCCAAATAACAACCAGGGTACGACCAACACCAACACGGGATACCAAGGAGGCCGGGCATACCCACAGACCAACAGCTTTAATAACACTAATAATAGTAATAATAATAACATGGTTCCAAATCATACGAACCCGAATCGACCCAATAATGGTTATCAGGGTAACCGGAACCAATACCCTCCAAACCCTAATAGTCAGAGAAGCCCCAATTATGGTAACGATCGTTACTATAACAATAACAATCGTGGTAGTCCACCAAATGGTAATCCCAATAATAATAGGTTTTCTCGACCACGTGTGAACTTCATTCGAGCAGAAGATGGTCGCCAACGGAGGTACTACAACCAGAGAAGAAACAGCTATCATGAGTATGAAGATAGGCGGAGGAGCCGAGAACGAGATCAAACAAGGTACTATCCTGCGAGACGGAGTACCAGTTTGGACAATACTGAACGGCTGATCAACAGCGAACGACCGGTAGATCACAGAACAGAGCGGCAGGGGCCCACTCCAAGCATCCCAAATGATGCATCCACAAGTGCGACCCAACGGAACAATGATGTCGAGCCTTTAAACGGGAGGAGGCAGTAATAAATCGCCAGAACCCGTTACTGCTCCTAAACACTGGGTATTATAATAATGAGTTGACTAAAAAGTATAAACATAATCGTATCACTATAATAGGGTGTAACTACCTTAAGAACATCCGACATGAATTATTGGAAGAGGACGACAATAGTCCCACCAATAACAATAATAATGAAATCATACATGTAAATGCGGAGGTAGAAGGAATCCCCGCTAATTTGATGATCGATACTGGTTCCAACGTATCAATTATAAGTACAACTGAGTTGGAGAGAATACAGAGAGACTGCGGAAGAACATTACCGACGTTGCCATTAAACAATATTATTTTGTTAGGTGCAACCGGCCGACAAAATAAAACAATACGAAGGCAAGTCTCCGCCAGTGTGATGAGCTGCGGTAAAGCTATAGAAATGGAATTCTTGGTGGCGAGCGGGCTGCCGTTTAATATATTGGTCGGGTGTGATGTGCTCAGGCGGAAGTCCGCCATAATTGATTTGCGAACCGAGAAATTGTCTCTATTTACAAATGGAAACACTTGGACGGCTAACTTGGTTGGTAGTGACCAAGTAATTCCGGATAATATCCACTAACAGATTCGTAAGATCAATTATATACATCCCACATCTATTATTGAACAGAAGGTAGACGATAACTCAAATAAAGACTTATGGTCCCAAAAAATCCAGGAGATCAGGGATTTCCGGAGCGGTATAACCGGAGAGAAATTACAACTATACCAAGCGAATAAGTTAATTGAAATATACGAAAAATATAAATCAGTCTTTTCTGACGAGCCCGGTAAAGTAAAAAACTTCCAGTGTACTCTACAGTTCCGAGACACAGTGGACTTTAACCGGAAGTCTTACCCCATCGCGCAATCACGAAAGGAAGCAGTAAGAGCTGAAATAACAAAGATGATTAACCGTGACATTATAGAGAGTAGCCAATCCCCATACACAAGTCCTATCATGGCTATTCCTAAGAAAAACGGACAAGTCCGTTTGTGCCTAGATGCGCGGGAGATTAATAAAATGATTATTAATGACAGGACTTCACCCGGTGAGATTGAAGAGATTTTGAAACGGTTCCACGGTACCAAGTACTTTAGTACCTGGGACACGGTGTGCGGGTACTGGCAGGTGGAATTACATCCACAGAGTCGCCAGTATCTGGCCTTTATATTCGAAGGACGGAACTACCAGTTTAAGAGGTTGCCCTTCGGACTGGTGAATTCAGTCGCAGTCTTTGTACACTGCATGGACCAGATACTTGGCCAAGAAGCACTACAGTTCACCACCGTGTACGTTGATGACTTGCTAGTGTCCTCAGAAACTTGGGAGGAACACTGCTACCGTGTGGAACACGTATTAAGAAAATTAGCTGCGAATAACATCATGCTAAAGCTAGAGTCACTTTATCGCCAAGGAAATTCAATTCTTGGGATTTATATTGAACGACCAGGGAATCTCACCGTCGGCTGAAAAGGTAGAAGCGATTCAAAACTTTCCCACACCTAAGAATCGAAGGCAATTACAGTCATTCCTGGGACTCTGTAATTACTACCGCAAGTTCCAGGAAAAGTACTCTGAATTGACCGTCAGATTTCAGCCGCAACTGTCATCCAAGAATAAATGGATATGGGGTACAGAGCAGAATAAGACATTAACACTAATTAAACAGAAATTTCTGGAACCTATAATACTTTGCCATCCGGATTTCAGCAAACCGTTCTATTTGAATTGCGATGCCAGTGACATCAGCCTCGGCACAACATTGTATCAGGAGGATGAGGAGGGCGAACATCTCGCGATCTGCTTTGCCAGTAGAGCATTAAATCAGTGCGAGAAGAATTATCATGTCACCGAAAAGGAATTGTTAAGTGTAGTGTTCGCGTGTGGAAAATTCCGCACATACATCCTTGGTTACCCCGTTACCGTCCGGACAGACCATAAGTCTATATCGTTCTTAAGGAGATGTAAACTAAGTCACGGAAGGTTGACACGGTGGATACTGTTGCTACAAGAGTATGACCTTAAGTAGGAGTACATCCCCGGGAAAAAGAATGTCGTCGCGGACGTGTTGTCTCGAATAGACATTAATAAACAAACGTTCGAGGGGGAAAAGGAAAGTATACTTAAGGTATACCACATTCTGAGTAACAGCGCCGATCTACAATCAATATTGGAAAACCTGAGCACACACCAACAAGCAGACCCGAAGTTACAATCCATTAAAACAAGATTGGAAGCAGGGGACGAGACTATCGCCCAATATTATAAATTACACAACGGGATACTGTTTTTGCAACCATCTTTAAAGAAGGAAGAATGGAAAGTTGTTATTCCAACCCATATCGAAAAGGAGATAGTGAATAACTATCATGTTCGATATGGGCATATGGGCGCCTTAAAGGTGATAAAGGCCCTGGAAGAGAGCTGCCACATTAAGGATATTAATCGGAAGGTCCGAAAATACATAAAGAGTTGCCGCATTTGCCAACTCGTGAAGTCCAATAACGAGAAAAAGGAAGGGCAAATGATTCCGATAACATTTCAACCGAAGCTAGAAAAGGTATTTCTGGACATCTGCGGGCCATTTCCCGCAGTGGGGGCCGTCACAGATACAAGTATCTAGTCATCGTGATGGACCATTTCACGAAGTTCATCAAGCTATACCCAGCGAATCGGGCGACTACAAATAAAATTCTCGACATCTTAACCAACCAGTACTTCCCAAATGTCGGAAAACCAGTTTCGATCATCACCGATCACGGAACCCAGTTCAAGGGAAAAAAATGGCGGGATACACTACTGTCGATGGGGGTTCATACCTATAAAACATCGGTATACCACCCGAGCAGTAACCCGGCAGAAAGAGTATTGCGAGAGGTGGGGTGCATATTACGGACGTATTGCCACGATCAACAGAGGAGGTGGCAAGAATACCTAGAGGCCACAGAAGAATTCCTCAACCTGGCATACCACCCAGCCATAGGAATTACCCCATACTCCGCCATGTACGAAAGACAACCCCCAAGGGAGATCGAAGAGATATTGGAGTTCCCGAGGGAAAATAAATATATTTTTAATAAAATTAAATTTTATAATAAGGTGGCCGAAGACCAGGAGAAACGGCGGATTAAATATAATAAAGGGATGGGTAAGATAATTACCTATACCATTGGAGAGAAGGTTTTATTGAAAATAGGGAGTTACCCAGTTCACTAGAAGGGATAACTAAGAAATTATTGCTTTTATACACTGGACCATGTACAATCTCCAAAAACAATAATAATAACACTTATGAAATTAAGGAGATGGGTTCCAGTAAAATTAAGGGTGTCTATAACCAGGCATCCATGAAGAAATATAATGAATAAATTCTAAAACAGAGTAAGCACAGCTTACAAACCAATTATTGGAAGAATCATTTTGGACAGATAAAAATAGAGAGAATTTTTGAATTAAAAATGAATAAATTCTAAAACAAGGTAAGAACAACTTACTAACCAATTATGAGAAAGAAACCATTTGGAAATATAATATAATGATGAATAAATTCTAAAACAGAGTAAGCACAACTTACAAACCAATTAATTATAAACCACTTTATGGAACAAGAAAAAAGAATTTTTGAATCAACAAAATTCTAAATAAATGTAAGATCACCTTACATACCAAAGATTATTGAAAAAACATTTTGGAAATAGAATATAGTATGAAAAGAATTTTAGAATTAATCGAAAAAATTCTAAAATAATGTAAGATCACCTTACATACCAAAAATTTGAGAAAGAAATATTTGGAAATATAATATAATATAAAAGGAATTTTAGAATGAAATCATGAACATTCAGAAACAATATAAGCACACCTTGCAAACCAATTATTAGAAAAAACTATGGTGAAATAAAAAGAAGAGAATTAATACCATATTTGTGGTACTCATACAATATATTTACCATATTTATAAAGGATCATTATGAGATAAATAAAGGAAACAGAATTTAGAATTAAACCAAGTAATTCTGAAGAAGTATGATAATGTCTAATTTCAATATAAAGTGTAAAAAACCTTCAATAAAATGATACGAAGGGGAATAAACATCAGTGATACGATTTGATTGATTAAATATGATAAAATACAGAACTTATGTGGAAATATAAAATAATAAAACTTTGAAGTGGTATGAGGAGCAATGATGACCTCATTATCAAACTAATTAAAACATTCATTCGAAAGAATAATAACCAAGAGAGGAGTAATTTGAGAATAAAATCAAAGATATGATGTAATTAAACAAATTAATATGAAATAATTATGAATTAAATGTCAATTGTAATAACGACAGTTATAAGAAAGTTCTAGAACATAGAACAAGTGGAACTAATAAAAACAAAGAAACAAACCAAAAATGTCATAAAAATATGCTACTATAAACCAATGCAGATTGTAATAAAAAACCAGAAAGTAATAAAGCATTAATAACCAAAAACTTTATATAGTAAGAAAAATTGAAAAATGTACTAATAGAAGAGCTTCCTACCATGATATCCATGGAAATAACCATCAAGTTAAAGAGTCAGAAGAACAACTGAGATATGAATATTAAAATCTCTGAGCAATATAATAAGTAAAGTATCCAAAGATATATATTTTTTTTTTATAGTAACAAAAGTGTACTATTCTGATGTAATTTTTTAATCTGTCTGTAGATAATTCCAGCAGTATTAATATGTTTTTTGAGCAGAGATGATTGGCCTCTGTACTCAAATAAGAAGTGAAGTATTGGACAGCAGAGGAAGTAGCGTACAGTGCCTCCCTGAACTGAACCAGCTCACAAATTAGGGAATGATAGGGAGGAAATATCCCAAGGAGAAAATACTAAGAAGAAATATGAAAAAAAAATAATAAATATGAAACTCGGATGACTATTACTATCAAGGAAGATCAAGTGAGAATGAGAAAGATATAAGCTCAAATATATATAAGAAAATTTTTATAATTGGAAAGAAGTCAAGAATAATAAAAAACTAGAATAATTATCATAAGCAATTGTTTCAGACAAAGCAAGTATAGTCTCAAAAATCACTTCTGGAGAAGGGCATTCTGTAGCATGACAGATATTCCACCAATAATTAATTCATTTAAGATCATAAAAAATAATTAAATTACATATACTCGAAGAATGTCAAATGAAATTCAATTAAACTTCAAAGGAAAACACCACAATAAAAGAAAAACCATAATCAAATAATAAAAATTACAACCATAAAAGTCAAAGAAAGAATTAAAGAAAACTCATATTAAAAAATCAGGAGATTACCCAGGAGGTTAGGAGCAGAAAATAAACAAGAAACCCTAAAATCAAGAGAAAAGAATAAGATTAGGAGTCGGTGATAATCAGAATACCCCAAACACAAGAAGAAAGAAGAGTAAGGTTTATTATCAGGAGATAAACAATACCCTGAAACCAAGAAAGAAGAGTAAAGTCAGTATCAGAAAATAAAGAAGATACTCCGAACCAAATATCAGACAAGATAACATTGAGTACCTTGGTTTACCCAAAAATGAAAACAAGAAGGAAGATGAGAAGAAAGGAAGAAATACCATAAAAAAACCTATTATTAAATACCACTGACCCCAAACCAATAGATACAATTAAAGAAAGTATAACATCTCGAAACCCTATAAAATTGTAATTATTAATAAACAAAAGTGTTATGTAGTATGATAAGAGGTGCACCAACTAAAGTTATTATGTGATAAAAAATAAACAAATCTTCACAGTCCATTCTGACTAAAGGTCTGGTCTGAGAATAATAAGACTCAATATAAGTCAGAACCACCAGTGAAAGTGTACTAGTGTAAGTGTTTTGAAATATAATAAACTTGAAGTTGTAGTGTTACTATAACTTAAACTATATGCTATAAAACAACTTTAATATTTGATAATTAACAAATCATGAAATAATAAAATGGAAGGTATTTCCAATATTTCATTATTTTAGGTCACTTTGTTATCTCTAGACATTTGTAGGAATGGCAATAACTAAAGTATGGGTGGAAATGTTTACTATATAAGGGTATGTTAAATAATAATAGTAAAAACAGAAAGGACTGGAAATAGTTTAAGTGTGAATAGAATTTAGAAATTTAAATGGCTAACATTGTTCAAAGCCATGAACTCCATATTTTTAAAAGAGTTATTAGAGAATAAGATTTATATGTTTAGAATAAGTTGTATTTGTTATATCACAGCATACATCCAAATTTAAATGTTTCATTATGGGTGCTGTGTTAAAATACCAATGAGTTAAATGTATGTTCAAAACAGTTTCAGCAAACATGTTCAACTTTATAGAATGCTGAGTGATGTTAATTATTATTTTTATAACAGTAGCATGAATTAGATGCTACACATCTCAATAAGTTTGTAAACAATTTTATTTTATGTCATGTTAACTATTAAGAGTCAGAGGAGGAGTAGAATTAAATTTATTTGAAAAAACCATACATGTAAAATACTAAACTCTAGGCCAAATAATGAATTCATAAAAATCAATATAAACCAGTTAATTCACCAATGAATCATGTAAACTGACAAGATTTAGGTAAGGTAGGTCAATTAACAACTACTGTAAATGAACCTATGATTTAAAAGAGTAATATAGAAAAATATCTTAAATTATTGAAAATTTTTGAAATGTATAAATTAACTATTTTTAAAGAGGAATGTTAAATTCAGAATTTATCACTAAAAAACAGTTCAAATGTTAAATGTATAAGTAATTAAGGAAAAGAAAGGATTTATGACCATTTGAAATTTATTATAATTATATTAATAACACTTAAAATGGCAGTAAAAGTGTAGAAGGGCGGAAACAGTGTTTTTGGGCCTAGATTTCCAAAAAGACAGAAATTTGGTAATTTTAACAAAAATCTCAACAAATATGGACTATGACATATCAAATTAAACAGAATGAGATAAATAAACCAATTATATGGTTAATAATTCATGAAAGCGAATAATAAACTAAAATTATTCCATATATAATGTATTTTGGAATCATGTATATGGGAAGTGACAATTATTTTAACAATACTTTTCCAATATTAACTTGGCAAGATTTTTACTAAAGTGGAGGAAGTTAGTTAGTTCTTTGTTAATGTTCAAACTGAACAGTCTAGGTGGAATTGCGTTCTTTAAAACCGTATAACGAAGTGCTAAGGTTAAAACCGCCCATCTGTGAGAAACGAGAGTTACTTAAATAAACACTTTTCAAGTCAAAACCTATCAAAAACTCAACGACAACAGTGAAAACGAACACCACACTACAAAATACCAGTGAATTAAAACATTAAAACTACATGTGAGATAATAGTTTAAAAAGATGGAAAGTAAGACGGCTTTCACACTTGATAATTTAATAGCCTCTGGTGAGCTCGAAAGCAGCAGCATGCAGAATTGCTAATCAGACATAAATAATATAAAAAAATGACTTACCGTATCTCACGACTGGGTGATCCTGACACTCAAGGCAGGATAGACTGGTTGGGAAAAGGATGGGTGAAATGCATGGATTTCTACCTGCTGAGAAGGCCCGACTCGTGGATGATGACACTGAGATGGCTGACGTACGACAGAGCTAAAAGTTCACGTGCAGGTATGAGCTCTACAAAGCCATAGTGCCAACCTCGGAAAATGAAAAGAATGACCGGTTCGATCCGAAGTATCGAACACCGGCCCCCGTTGACCGCAATGGGTCAACCACCAACTACACCAAAAGACATGGCCAAAAATGCAGTATAAAAATTTGGCTTTTGGTGAACAGGAACGTTCTCTGAAAATTACCCTCCAACATAGGAGGGGGTCACACGCAAACACAAGAAAATACAAACATACACAAAACATGCAATGAATCAGAAAACCATGCCGAATAACTCTGCCGCGGGCGAGCAATCCGAAAGGTTCGGGTAGAGCAGACAAAACCCAATAACATACAATAAACAATGGCCCAGCCAAACACAATGTAAAACTCAGCAAATCAACTTAGTTAGTTCCCTAGTTTTTACATTTTTTTTCCTTTTTTATTTTATTTTTTTTGTTCCCTTTATTCCCCCCCTTTTTTTCCTTTTTTTTTGTTTTACTTATTTTTGTTGTTGTTGATTTGTTGAGCATCCATAACTCCCAATGAACTGGCACAACGCCATGCCAGAAACAGTCCACAATGTAAAATTCACTGCAGACAACAGCTGGAAGGAATCACCTGGGAAATCCCAGCAAAGTGTCCAGTAAGTCCACAACAATCATTGAAATTAATTCTGCTCACCCGAAAAAACAAGATAAACCCAATTAAGAAGATATGGGCAACTGGTATAATTTAATAGCCGGTCGTTCAAAAGAACCTGTGGATGTTTTAACTGAAGCGCGACGAACAACCCCATCGCTCCCCGGAAACACAGCTGAAACTCGGCCAAGAGGCCACATCAGGGGGGGAGAATTCTGTTCCTCCATAACCACCAGGACCACTTCGATCGATCGACCACTTGAAGTGCCGTCAAGTATTCCAAACGCCACCTTTTCCAAAAGGCTTGGAGCAAAGCGGCAATTTGTTTGTAATGACGGATGGTCCCTTCATTTAATGAGACTTCAGCTTCCGGGGGCGCGGTAATGGGGCGGCCAACCAAAAAATGACCAGGCGTTAGAGCCTGGTAATCACTAGGATCTGAGGATAGGGCAGTCAAAGGACGAGAATTTAAGATTCCCTCAATGCGAATGCATAACGACGAAAATTCTGCTATGGTCAGCGACCTGGTCCCAATCATACGTTTCATGTGAAACTTGGCCGACTGGACAGCCCGTTCCCACAAGCCACCCTGATGAGGGGCAGACGGAGGGATAAATTTAAATTCAATGTTATTGTCAACAGCAAAAGCTGTTATCTGAGCTGACTGGTCAGGATTGGAAAGAACATTTTTGAGCTCCCGTTTCAGTTCGAAGCGCGACCCCACAAAATTCCTACCACAATCCGAATACAGTGTTTTCGGAGCCCCACGGCGACTAATAAACCGCCTTAACACATCAATAAACTGGGGCGTTGAAAGATCCATAGCCACTTCAAAGTGAACCACTTTAGTGGCTAAGCAGATGAAAATGCAGAGATACGCTTTGACTATAGGTGCCTTCCGAACAGCATAGGCCCGTACCAAAAAGGGGCCAGCATAATCCATGCCGGAAGAATAAAATGGAGGTGCCGGATTAACCCTAGGAACTGGCAGATCCCCCATTAACGGGTTGGTGGGGCGAGGACGCGCCCTGAAACAAGGAAGACATTTCCAAATTATGGTTCTTATTGCCTGACGTGCGGACAAAATCTAATAATTTTGGGCAAGCTGAAATTGAACTTGCAAGGGCCCAGCATGACCTAACCACACGAGTGTGATGAATTAGCAACCCTACTAGGTGGTGATGCTTGGGCAGTAAAATCGGAAAACGATTTCTAGTAACCGCAGAGTTAGTCAAGCGACCGCGTACTCGAATGAGGCCAAAATCATCTATAAACGGGACCAGGTGCTGAATGCGGACCGGGAGCCGCTTACCTAAACAAAGAGCCGCGAGCTCCTGTCCATACACGCTGCGCTGAATGTAGCGTAAAATATACTTAACAGCCAACTTCTTCCAATCCATGGCTGTGGACGCTTCAATCCGCGAAGGCATAGCCCACCTTAAGATGACTGAGGTAACCCCCACCACTAAGGGCCACGAGGACAAGTGCTCAAACAATTCCACCCGGGGCTCCTGAGTGAGAAACGAAGAGACCTTGGTCTCCAAGGCAACATCTTGCACGTCGTGATTCGGGCGATAATTAATAGGGGGCCAGTATAGAGCATCAACCTTTAACCAATCTGGCCCAGACCACCACAATGTCGACGACCGGAGGCAGGAGAGTGACGTGCCTCTAGAGGCTAAATCAGCGGGGTTAGAAACACCATGAACATGACACCAAGATTTAGTATCGGTCCACTCGGTAATGGCAGCCACCCGATTAGCACTAAATGTCTTCAATTTAAAAGTAGGCATATTCAGCCAATCCAAGACAATCGTCGAGTCCGTCCATAAGAAAACTTGACTCAATTGAATACATGATGAGAATAAGCCAACATAATGACGAACAAGTTTGGCTAAAAGATAAGCTCCCAACAACTCCAAACGTGGGATTGATAAAGTTTTAAGAGGTGCCACTTTAGTTTTAGACGACACCAACGAAACCACTGGAGGACCAGAGTCAGTATAAATGGACAGATAGAGGACGGCCGCGTAACCTAACTGGGAAGCATCACAGAAACCATGCAATATTACCCTTTCAATATGCCCACCTTTAGGGAAGAATGGCCGGGAAATAGTAATTACCGGAAGATGATTCAAAGAGGACAGGAATTGACTCCAATAATCGTTTAAGTCATCACTTAGAGGAGCATCCCAGTCCAAGCCCTCAGCCCAGAGTTTTTGGAAAAAAGCCTTGGCCCTGAAAATCACTGGTGAAAGCCAACCACATGGGTCAAATAATTGTGCCATCTGAGATAACACGACATGTTTGGTAAATTGAACCTGAGCATTGCTGCAACAGGCCAAAGGAGGAAAAGGAGGAAAGGAGAAGCAATCGGTAAAATGGTCCCAACTTAAACCCAGAATATCCTTATCCTTAGCAACGACGGAATCACTTGGAGCGGCTGATTCAGGTAGGCAGTCGGGTTGATTAGTGCACCATTTTTTCAAATTGAACCCTCCTGAAGACAACAACAGAATTAATTCCCATTGTAGTTTGCAAAGCTCTGATTTTGAATCAGCGCCAGCAGCAATATCATCCACAAAAATATTACGGCTAAGTACCGCCGCTCCCGTAGGAAAATTAACTGCCTCATCCTGAGCCAGCCGCTGCAAGGTTCGCAACGCCTGAAAAGGGGCGCAAGCCAGCCCGTAAGTAACGGTACGCAAAGCGAAAACCCTTAGTGGGGCGGTAACCTCCTCACGCCATAAAATACACAGGTACGCCGAGTCATCAGGATGCATAGCAATTTGGCGGTACATCTGTTCGATGTCGCACGTAAAAACATGGCTAAACCGCCGAAACAAAGTCAAAACGTCGGACAGTAAGGTCTGCAACTTAGGGCCGACACATAACACATCATTTAAGAAAATCCCAGAGGACGTCTTCATACTGGCGTCAAACACCACCCTGATTTTTGAAGTATCACCTCTAACCTTAAAGATACCATGATGAGGGATGAAATATTTTGGAAAATTGCGGTCATACACCAATGACATATGCCCCTGAGTGACATAATCCGTTATAAATTCTACATACTGGTTCTTAAACTGACTGTTCGCCGCAAATTTCCTCTCTAACGCAAAAAACCGAGACATGGCTCCCTTAAGGGAATTTCCCAAAATGTGAGAAGAGTTTTTGAAGAACGGCAAGCGCACCTGGTAACGACCCGACGGCAACCGACTTGTTGACTCCATGTAAAACCTTTCAGCAAAGTGATCCTCTTCAGATAATTGGTGGGGTACAGCTGGAGGCTCCTCGACCTCCCAAAAACGATGAACTTGCTCAATTAGGTTTGTTGTATCCGTAGATAACGTTGTGACGGAAGGATAAAAGTGGTGGAAATGACAGTGAAGCTGATGTGCAGATACCAGATCCAAAGGAAGGCCAGTGAGACCGCTAGCACAAGTCAATGCACAATTAAGTGAAATTGGGGCTCTACCCATAATCACAAACCCAAAACGTGTCCTAACTGCAACAGGCAAACCTGCACCCAAAGGAATAGTCTCTCCCATAAGAATAGCCGCTACAATATCGGCTCCAAACAACGCATCAATTGGGGCTGCTACATCGAAGGTAGGGTCAGCTAACAAAAGATCTTTTGTAGCCTGCTTAACTTCAGGCAACACCTGGAACCTAGGTGAGTCCGACGAGATCTTAGAAAGAATTATAAAGGCATGGTTAGATGCCACAACCTCGCGTTTTAAAGTTTCCAAGGACAGATGGCACACCTTTTTTGCTTTGGTGGCAATATCACCTACCCCATTGACACTTACCGAAGCGTCAAAACAAGCACATTTTAAGTGAGCGGCACATGCTTCAGTTATGAAAGAAGCATGGGACGCGCTATCCAGAATGGCCCTAACTACAATATAACCACCATTCGGAGACGACAAGACTGCTAGACAGGTGGCTAACAGAACCCCTGCAGGATGGGGCAGAGACACGGTCAGAGTAGTGCTAGACAGATCAACAAGCGATGACTCCGCTGCCTTAAGTTCAGCTGTGTCAGAAATCAGTGAACGAGACGGAGACGGACGGGCACTTTTGAAATGAAGTAAAGTGTGGTGGTACTTAGAGCCACACGTTTTGCACCTATTTTTGCACCAGCCCGAATGTTTATGTTGGAGGCACGAAAGACAACATTTTTTATCTTTAAGACTCTGAAATCGAGCCCTAGGGTCCTTACTCAGCCACGCCGGACACTTGAGAAGCAAATGGGTCCGGGAATCGCAATGAAGGCAACGTGAACCAGATGCATCCCGTTGCGTAACCTCCGCAGATAACGTAGACACAGCAAGAGGAGTAGCCTTAGAAAAAGAAACCTTCTGGGTTTTCTGGTGGCTAGTGCTGGGAAGAGCAGGTAAAGCCGATTCCAAAGATGCCTGTTCTTTCTGTTCCGCCATAGCGGTTAAAAATGTCATAATTTCTGTTAGGGCAGGGAGATTCTCTTTGTCCGTAACAGATGCCTCAAAACGTTCACGCAATGATAGATCCAGCCTAGACAATACAAAAGACGCATATATTGCTTGATATATATCAGCAATGTTTAGAGCTGACAATGCTGAAAAGTTAGCATTGAAGCTGTCCACCAACTTTCTAATAGACGCAGCTGATCGCATAGAAGCGGCTGGTAACTGAAGCAGATTGGTACAATAAACCCGAGCGGCCAAACGAGGATTGTGATAACGACTTTTAAGAGTTGACAGTGCAAGTGAATAACTATCATCAACTATGGGAAGCGCGGCAACCTTCTCATAAGCCTCACCCTTAAGATGAGTCAGTAAATATAACAATTTTTGCTTCGGAGTGAGGGCAGGACTTTCGTCCACCAATGTGGTGAACTTTGACCAAAACTCGGACCAACATTTGGCCTGGCCATCAAAACAAGGTAACGAAAGCTTCAGCAACTCATGAACAAGCACACCTGGGTGCCCGCCACTTGCCGATGAAAATCGACCGGAACCAACCGGTATCTCTGGTTTTGTTAGTTTGGCCACTAAAATGCTACCCCGGACATAAATATCCTTAATTTGAGCTACCACCGCAAAAATGTGGTCCTCGTCCAATCCCTGGGGCAATGACTCGGCCAATAGGTAAGGATCGACCTTACCTAGAAGGTCCTGATATTCTTCGGACAACCTGGAGGCCAAAATACCGGCTTCATGTTGATCCACGGCTCTCAATTGCGGCAACCCTTCCAACTTATTTATCAAATGCTGCAACGCAAGTATTCCCACCGAAGTGGTCTGGTCAAAAGCTGCCAACGACAATTTAGCAGGCATATTAAATTAAAAAATATCGCGCAACCGACAACCACCCTTAATAAGAGAATTAGAAACTGAACAATAATCACGCACCGACTTAGCCTAACAGTGCTCGAGATAACTAGGCGTCTCACAACTACTTTTCATAAACAATACCGAGCAAGATAAATACAAAAGTAAATTAGTGCACGGCAAAATACAACTTACACAATCCAACAGGCAAATAATGCCAAACACAATAAATTAAACACGCAACAAATTGATTTACACAGCGCAAAAGCACGACAACAAAAACACAAGTTACACAAGATTACAGCACATACGGTGCCAAATAATGGTACACAAAAGTGCACCCAAAAACAAACATGTATAATACCAAATAGAATAAATACACACAACACAGCAAAGTACAATGTACAACAATTCACCAGTTACCGAACCAAACACAAATAACTGGGACCCAATAAATGCCAAAATTGATGGTCAACGCGTCGTGTATGGACAGGATATCGCATATGCAAAATATAAATCGCACCTAAAGGTAATAGTCATGCCAAAAAATTAAATTAAATACAAAGGCAGGCTAATCCAAAATCCGGATAACCTAAAACCGTTCCCTTTACGCCTGACAAACACGTAGCGCACAATTTCACGTGGGACGCAAACCGTAACAGGACGGAAACAAACTTTACCAGACTTAACCCAGTAATTAAACGACTACCCCAAAAAACAAGGTGCAAAATTTTTACACAAAATTTGCCCACCTGGCGATGCACACACGACGACACAATGCAATATACAATCGACACAATGGCGATGCTGACCACAAGCAATAGCCATAAACGCAAACTCGTAGTTCACATGCCTACGTATTATACCAACGTGCTTCCGTGCGATAGCATGCAAATGACAAACATTCATGAAATTTAAAAAATTAACCGCATGCAAAAACACCCACGAGCAGGCACAAAAAACAAAACGGCACGGCACGTTGGTAATTAAAATAAAAATCACGCAGCCAAAACTGACTTACAACCCAATTACTGAAACTCAACCCATCAGCAGCATCATGCACAAAATTACGCAGCACGTGCTCCCAGTCGTGACGGCAAAATATTTAATTGAAAAGCTAGCAACCTCATGAACACCTATGGTAGTAAATATATGTGAGATAATAGTTTAAAAAGATGGAAAGTAAGACGGCTTTCACACTTGATAATTTAATAGCCTCTGGTGAGCTCGAAAGCAGCAGCATGCAGAATTGCTAATCAGACATAAATAATATAAAAAAATGACTTACCGTATCTCACGACTGGGTGATCCTGACACTCAAGGCAGGATAGACTGGTTGGGAAAAGGATGGGTGAAATGCATGGATTTCTACCTGCCGAGAACGCCCGACTCGTGGATGATGACACTGAGATGGCTGACGTACGACAGAGCTAAAAGTTCACGTGCAGGTATGAGCTCTACAAAGCCATAGTGCCAACCTCGGAAAATGAAAAGAATGACCGGTTCGATCCGAAATATCGAACACTACATATTAGTAATAATTCAATCTACCACAGAATAACCATATTTTTCGTAACGAACAGACATAAGTGAACACTTCTAATATCAAACAATTAACACCAGTGGACACTGAACACTCATCCAGACTACCCCAAACAACATACTAGACAGTTTACACAAGTTCGGGGATCTTTAAAACAATTATAAAGTGGATTTATTGTGAGATTTTCTCGCGACGAATATTGCGAATAACCTCTTCGATTCAACTCGCGGCTATGATGGAAAAACGATGCAATGCCACCAACGTTGACTGACGTCATAGCCTACAATTGGTTTGCAACTCAACTACATTAAACATTTTATATATATTATTTACAATTGTTAGATATTAATTATTTAAAATTAGTTATTGTAAATGTTATACTTTCTCGTCCTGCCCTTCTCTGACTATTATAAAATAATCGCTCCAAGAACCTTTTATAATAATTATATGAATTTTTAACCTGCATTAACATATCGATTTATCCCTGAGATGGAATCGACAATTGCTCGAAATCGATTTAATATCGATTATTATTTATAAATGTTAATAAATCAATTCATTTCAATTGTGTGGATTAGAAAATTATTTCACATTGTAATTTAAGGTTTTAATTAAGAACGAGACTTCCTGAAAGAAGAAAATATTAACGAAAGGTGAGATACTGGAGCAGCACGGAAAGTCGTTAATCAATTGCTGACAGGAGTTAATCTGATTAACTCCGGATTTTGTTAATATCTTCCAGAAGTGCGAATTAAACAAAAAATACCTTTCAGAATTTTAGAAATTTGATTAAAACAATAAACCAGAATTAATTACAAATTATATACACCATAAACAAACATAAATTTTTTTTTCAGACAAATTTTTTTGTTTTAAATAACATTTTTTTTTTCTTTCTTTTATTTGTAACTATGGTGACAGGTCTTGTTACAATATTAAAATGAGTTACATCAATAATGTAGAGTGTGTAATTGATTTTCTGATGTAAATGAATGATGTATTGACGAGGAGTATTTTATTTTGATGTATTAAGGAGTAATCTGAAGATGCTTAACAATTGTTAAGTAAGTAATTTGTTCTGATGTACTTGATTTAATGTGTTTTACTCTATATAAGAAGTTTATTAATTTTGAAATGAGAATTATATAATGCAAGGTATTTGTATGTAGTAATGGGAAATGTTTATTTAAATTTTGATGGGAATCAGAACAACAATTTTGAATTTTGATATAAGAGTTAAGGAGAGAAGGGTGGGGGTGAGCTGGTTGGTCCTCGTCCTGCCCCTGGATAGCTGTTTACAGTGAACTGAACACCAGCATTTGCTTTCCTTGTGAAAGTCCCATGAACGAAGCGAATAACAAAACGATCCTCTCAAACAGTCCTTTTCAGGATTCTCGACGTGTCTCACCATCGGTGAGACGAGAACATCCTGACCGACTTAAGGTTTTATTATGGAATTTAAAAGGACAAAGCATTAGAGCAATGCGGCTGAAATACAGAATTGACAAAGATCTCATAATGAGAGAGAGAGGTGTGGGGGCTTTCAAAAGATACGATATTTGGTGCCCGACAAGAACATTCGCAAACACTTTAATGTGCGAAATTAAAATGAAAGCTAAACATGAAAATGGGCATGTATCTTTGGGTACAACATTTAGAGAAAGGAAACTGAAATTAAAGAGGAATAACAACATGACATCACAAACAGTGAATGGTATTATTATCATGCACTGGAATGCAAGGTCGCTCCGAAATAAATCTGATGAGCTGAGAAAAATCTTGGAAGAGAAAAGAGTGAAAATTGCGTGTATACAAGAAGCTTCATTACCACAAATCGAAACTTATCACCCGAAATTTAGTGGCTTCAAAATGTATCACGCATCGAGAGAAAACCGTAGTGGTGGAGGCTTAGTGACGCTAATCCATGAATCACTGACTGTAGAGCGTATTGAGGGTGATATAACCCCCGAAATGGAAGTTGCAAAACTGAGGATTAGAATTAGCAATAATGAGGCTTTTACACTCTACAATGTGTATGTACCTGGGCAAGGACTACGGAAAGAAGACCTACTGACGTTGCTGCCGACGGAAGAGAAAACAGTAATTGTCGGTGACTTCAACAGCAAACATCACACTTGGAACAGTGGCTCATCAAATCGAAATGGAAAGATCCTCTATGAATGGCTGTTAGGAAGCAACCAAATTCTATTGAATAAAAATCACACAGCCACGTTCCAATCAGCCTCAACAGGTACACTCAGTACCCTGGATTTATCGATAGTCACTCCAGGTATGTGGGGGAAGGTTGTAGGCTGGCATGTGGGACAAGATCTTGGTAGCGACCACTTCCCGGTCTTCCTGGAACTCGACGCGGGAAACACTCAGATAAGGAATAACACCACAGTACACAGCAGGTATAAAATGAAGAAAGCGGACTGGGATTCCTTCAAAGATGAAACAACAAAAATTCCAACTCAAGACATAGCTACGTTGGAGGAAATAGAAACAATTATTATTAACGCAGCCGACAAAAGTATCCCAAAACAGTCAGGAAAAGCCAAGCACAAGTACATGAATAGCTGGTGGAACAACGAGCTTCAGGAGCTAAGAAGAGCGCGTAATAACGCTCGGAAAAAATGGAAGAAAACAAGAATAGCTTTAAACCGAAGTCAGTTCAACAAATGCAATGCCATGCTCCGCAAAGCTATTCTTGAGGCTAAGCGAGGGTCGTGGAGGGAGTTCGTCAGCTCCATGAACACAAACACCCCTTCAAGTACAGTATGGAAAAAGTTCAGAGCAACAAATGGAGAATCCTCAAAAAGGATAAATGCAATTAGTCAACCAAACGGGAATCTCCTCCTGGACGATGGCTTAAAAGCGGAAGCCTTCAGCAAATTCCTCTCGGATAGGTCGGGTCGCAAGATTTCATGGCCAAACAGTTAAGCCGAGATGAACAATTCCTGTCTTGCCGAATGGAACATCTCTATAGGTGCGCGGACCCCGATGACGCCCCTTTCACACTGGCGGAGCTAACAGATAGTGTGGGAAAGCTTAAATGCTCAGCTCCAGGTTCGGACAACATCCACAACGAAATGTTGAGTAACTGTTCCCCCAAAATGTTGACGAAGATCTTGGACCTATTTAACGATATCTGGAAGACAGGCGAAATCCCTCAAAAATGGAAAACGGCCAGTGTTATTCCCTTATTAAAACCTGGAAAGGACGAATCGAAATTGGCCTCCTACAGACCCATCTCATTAACTTCTTGTTTTGGGAAATTAATGGAGTGCCTAGTCAACAAAAGGTTGACTTGGAGGTTGGAGTCTCAAAACCTTTTGGACAAATATCAGTTTGGATTTCGGCCTCAACGAAGTACCACGGACGCCCTGCTATACTTCACAAATAAAGTTTACGAAGGCTTTGAATGCAAGAAGTCCACGGTTGCGGTCATGATTGACTTTGAAGCCGCGTTCGACAAAATACCACATGCCACAGTCATCCTACAGTGTATGAAAATTGGGATTAGGGGAAGATTATTGCAGTTCATAGTAAAATTTCTTGAAAACCGCCAAATAGAAACTGTAGTAAATGACACAAACTCTTCGAGCCACAGAATAGAGAATGGAATACCACAGGGCGGAATAATCTGTCCGTCGCTTTTCAACATTGCCTTACAAGATATCTCAAATGAACTTCCACCTGATGTACACAGTGTTACTTTTGCGGATGATAAAACCATTTGGGCGACGGATACAAACCACGAGAAAGCAACGGAATCCATTCAGCTAGCCCTCAATGTTATAAGCAGGTGGTGTCAAAAATGGTCTTTAAAGATTTCAACCCAGAAAACTGAATGCGCATTTTTCACCAGACGTAATAAACTCGCAAACTATGTGCCTCTCCTTACCCTTCAAGACGAAATACTTCAGCATAACAGAAATCCAAAACTGTTGGGGTTGGTTCTTGATCCAAAACTTCGGTGGTCAGCACACGTGGAATATGTAATAAAGGCATGTACCCCAAGATTGAACGCATTGAAAGCGGTAGCCAGTCGCAACTGGGGCGCTGACACTTCAACGCTGAAAATGTTTTATCTTGCATTCGTGAGGTCGAAGGCTGTTTACTGTTGTGAAGTTTGGGGTTCAGCTGCAAAAACCCACATAAACAAAATTCAGGCGATCCAATCAGCGGCACTACGTCTTTGCCTGGGTTGTACAAAAACCACCGCGATAGCTGCTATGCAAGTTGACTTAGGTGTTGAGCCGATCGAAATGTACATTAGAAGACAAATGTGGACAAAACTTTTGAAAGTCAATACATTACCAATAACTCACCCATTATACAACTTGTGTGCCAATCAGATAAGCATTAAAAATTCGTTCAACTATCAAATGAACATACTGTCGACAACGTTATCATATAATGTGCCGGAGCAAATTCCACCTGTGTATGATGAACCGCCACGTAGCTGGCCGGGAATAAAAGCGATTGTGGATCTTCCACACAAATTCGGCAAAATGAGTCATCCAGATATACTTAGAGCAGAAACACTAGAGATGATTGACGAGCAGTATAAAAATCATACGAAGATCTTCACAGATGGATCGGTGGACATCGAAAGCGGGAAGTCAGGTGCAGGGTATTTTAACCAGAGTAATGGCGAACGGTACTATATTCCAGCTAACGCACAGTCCAGTATGGACGCCGAATTATTGGCTATAAACGCGGCATTAACCTGCTGTCTTTCCATTGAGCAAAAGCTCATCTGTATCTTGACTGACTCCAAATCATCATTAGAAGCGCTATCAAAATCTGGCACGAGTGCGTACTTCTTTCGTATTAATGAAATAAGGAAACTATTCCTCCAGCTACACAACGAAGGAAAAATGATCACCCTTCAATGGGTTCCATCCCACTGTGGAGTCCCCGGAAATGAAATAGCAGATGGGATCACAAGGGAAGCGTGCACAATGTATCCAACTAACCTAAAGAAGTTCTCCCTGCTGCAGTGCAGAAGCTCGGGTGACCGACACTTCAGGAGCTCTTGGGAGGACAGTTGGAAATCAGCAACCACAGGTCGCAGCTTATACCAAATACAACCTGTGCCGGCCAAGGAAGACATCTACAAGGGAGTAGCGCGTCCGATAGCTGCTTTTGCTGCGAGGGCACGTACCGGCCATATCGTTACCCAAGAATATCTCTTTAGGTTCAATCTCACGGATACGCCACAATGCTTATTGTGTGAAGACGGAGAGGAGAACCTTGAACATATACTCATAAAATGTCATTACCCGATTGCCGCAAGGGATATCTTAAGGATGCAAGTGTCGGGATGGCAAGAAATCATGAACAATAAGAAGTACTGGGCTATCGCTTCTATGATCTACCATGGACATCGGGCTATCGGCTACAGTTGAAGCTGGACGCCTGCAGGAAGAAGTAAGAAGTAAGTAAGGAGAGAAGGGTATACAGAATGTTGGCATGGAAATCTTATAATGTATTATGTTAGATTAAGTATTCATCCATGTGTATGATAAAAAAGAAAAAACCAGCACTTCTTAACGCAAACCAGCACAGCTAAGGGGAACCAGATCAGTTAGGGATATGTTATTCTACCAGGCCACTATTTGATACTTTTGATTTCATGTTTCAGTGTCTGGTGATGCTGTGGCGGCGGTCCTGTGCTGGTCAGTGTGCCAGAGCAGGAGCGTCAAGTGCCTGTCTGGCCTTGCGGTGTTGGGATCGGTCACAGTCACTGGACCAGGGGTAAGTTAACCACGATTTTGAATAAAACGTAGAGGGGGTTGTGGCGACATATCCATGCTGATCCCTTTAGGAAGTATAAGAGTGTCAATGAGAGTTTTTATGCTTCGTCATAAAACCTCTCATTGAGGGGGTATTGTAACGGGACGTTTAAGCCCATCTAAGAATATTTTTTGGGGAAACATAAAGAATAAATTATAATGGTAAATTTTGTTTGTAATTTTAATGACGGCGCATGCCAGTAGACAAATTCGTGTCAAGGTCAACAGTGAAACAACAGGGGAGCAGCTATTTTTAACTGAACGACATTTGACCTTTGTCAACAGTGAGAAAAACATCTGACATCAGAGCCGTTCCCAGACATTAATCAACATTGGAATGTCGAGCCAAAATAATGATCTCGCCAAAAGTGAGGTTGAAACACCAATGGAACAATGAAACCAGACCACGTGATCGTCCGCCAAATTAAGAATCGTCATCTTTACGAAGCCAGTCGGCTATGAACATCTAATAACTACGGACATGGGCAGTTCGCTCGCCCGCCGGCTGAATAGTTTTCATCGTGCCCGCAAACCACAAAATGTGAAATTTTAAACGAAACCATTTTGACTAACATATCAATAATGTAAATAATATAAATAATGTAAATACTCAGTGACCAATAAAAATTGGAGTGACAGTTTCGGCCAAAAATGTAAAAAGTGAGAATGAGGAAACATAAAAAACAGTGCGTGCACAAGAAGACGTCCCATGGCGAACGTCATGAAAGGAAAGTAAATACTACAATGATAATTAAATACTGGCATTTTACAAAATTTTATAAATTGAGCTCAACAAAATATAAAAGTATGAAAGCATGTATAATTGTGTGAGTGAAGAATATATATAAGAAGTGCTGAGTTTGCGAAATATACGTAATCTATTTTTGATGTAATAGTTGCTTGTGACTTGTTTTAAGCCTCAAGGCGGAATAGATGTTTTCATGACATGTTTCATGTTTTCAGAAAAGTAAAACAATGTTATATTTTACTTGATAAATACGCATTTTGTTATTTGTATTTGCCTATTGTTCTCTGCCGAGTACGCTAAACAACATCCTTGGTCAACCTTAACACGTAAAATCAATATTAACATAATAACTAAATACTGAAAATACTACAGTTGTGACGTCCGAACAGGGACGAATTTAATTATTAAACACCCAACTACTTCAGCATACACATCAGTGTGAACGCAAGCTAAGATTGACACAGGACTACAGATGGTGAGGAAGAATAAGAAGGAAAAAGCTTACTTCGAGCAATTGTAAAGTCACAGCCTGGATAAACAACCAATCCTCTTCTGTTCTAGACACTGCCATTGTTGCTACAGTTGTCAGCAGATAGTAAACTTCAGCATCAGACAATTCTGATAAGTGTTCATCAAGCCGATCACTCCATCTCAGTTCATCTGTAGACAGTAACAAAAAACATCAGTGAGTAACGATAGTTTGTCAGTTAAAATTACAAATTTATTTTATTTATTACTATTTTTTTATTAAACATACATCACATCAGTCTACAGCAACTGGCTAAATCAGCCAATTATTTTTAAAATTTTACAAACTGACTCTTAGTTAAATGTACATCGGTTAAATTAATATAATCCAATTGTTCCAACGTAGAGTCTGATAAATTTCACAATATACTACACTATACATTGATTTTTCATCTTGAGACACTATGCTAGGTTGCTGCTGTTGAGGAGTTGTTTTCATATTAAGTATCAGTCCATCTTTATATCTCTATATGTTAGAGATGAAATCCATTGTGTTGACACCAGTTGACCAACTGATTGGAGTGTTGGATTGTCATCCACTAAAAAAACACTCTTTCTACTGCATGTGCACCCTAGACCTACTAAGTATATATCTTCATAAGCACACAGGCAGTGTTCCCCTCTCCCCTTTCCCTTTACTGTTCAGCACTCCATCCCCTGATACCAGTCTTGTTTCTCAGTACTAGCTGCTCCCAGTTTTAGTTTCTTTTCCATCTCCATGCTCCTTATAATGGACTTTATCATACTGTGTCTTACCATCCAATTTTTTTTTTATATACTCTTATCATATCATACGAATGTAACTCATTTCCCACCATGGCATATGCCACTTCTTGTATTCATCTCTATGCATTGCATCAAAATACTACATGGTCCACTGTATCACTCTTTCCACAATACACGCATGTCATTCTCCACCTTTCCAAATTTCCTTACAGAAGCCTTACAAACTCCAGTTAGAACTTGGGTTTGCTAATAATCCTGTATCCTGTGCTTACTATCCAGCCACTTTGTTGTACTAAGAATTAGACTTTTCATCTACTGTTACTTTATATAATTTTATAGCTTAACAGCTCTCATTTAAAGCATCACCCATCAGCAAAAAAGCAACTGTTATCAGTTCTTAATTTTTTATCTTGCATCAATGTACATAATGTTGTTGACAAGTTTTTGTACAACAATGGCTACACCAACAGCAGAATCAGAACATAAGGGATCAGTTTCATTAAAGGCCGTAAGTTGTGGTTGATGAATACTAGTTGTGGCAACACTATGTCAATGTGGACTCAAAACAGACAGTAATCACACCTCACTAAGAGTGCACCTGATGGGCGCACAGAGACAGTGTTCGGAAGTGACTCTCTTTTAAGAACACGTTAAAGGCTTCTGACTTCCTTTTGGCTTTTACTTGACAACAGTATTACTCCTGGTTTACATTTTTTATCTCTGGCTATTCTTTTTTGTTGTTGGAAAAACTACATCATCGCAGTTCTATCATATATCTTCCCTCCATCACGTGTGCATTGGTATTACACCCATTATGACTTGCACAGCAATGACAGATTATGTTCAGTACACAGACATCGCCATAAGTAACATCTTTCTTTGGGCCCCAGCAACCATGAGTTCTGAATATCTTTGTGTTTCCTGATTATCATGTTCATCTCATGTTTCATAGAAGGAATGTTGAGCCCTCCCTGAATACCTTTACTTTGAACAAACACTGGAGTATCAACTAAGCATTTTAATATGTTATTCTGAAATGTATGAGTTTGTCAGTGTTGGAGCTTTGACAGCATAGCTAAACAGCTCCATGCCATCTACGAGGCTTATCCAGAAAGTAAGTACCGTTTGGGCATTAAGAAAATTATACAAATTATTTTCAAATTCATTTATTTTTCAAAAATTCTACATACCTTCATCTACGTTTCTACATAGTCACCATGCAAGTTGAGACATTTGTTGTATCTTGGCACTAATTTTATTATGCCCGCTTCAAAGAATTCGGCCGCCTGCGACTTCAACCACTGCTGGACGTTTTCCTTTATCTCATCATCATTTTCAAAGTTCTGGCCGGCAAGAAATTTCTGCAGATGCAAAAACAAATGGAAGTCGCTGGGAGCCAAATCTAGACTGTAAGGAGGATGACTGAATTGTTCCCAGTGAAATAAATCAACAAGCGCCATCGTTACACGTGCGGTATGCGGTCGGGCGTTGTCATGCACAAACACCACTCCGGAAGTCAGTACTCCACGCCTTTTGTTTTGTATTGCTCGCCGTAACTTTTTGAGTGTTTCACAGTAAACTTCTGCGTTGATTGTTGTGCCTCGTTCCATAAATTCCACTAACAAAATTCCCTGACAGTCCAAAAAAACGGTGCACATGATTTTTTTTGCAGAAAGAGGTGGCTTTGCTTTCTTGGCTTTCGGGGAACCAGTATGCCGCCATTGCAGTGACTGTCGTTTAGTTTCTGGTGTCTTGTAAGAAACCCATGTTTCATCACCAGTGACAATTCTTTTCAAAAAACAATTTCCATCTCTTTCATAACGCTGCAAAAATTCCAAGGCTGCTCCCATGTGTTTCATTTTGTGACTGTCCGTTAGCCTTTTTGGCACTCATCTCGAACTCAGTTTTTTGTAGTGTAAATGTTCAGTCACAATTTCATGTAATAAAGATCTAGACATGTTTGAAAAATCCATTGACAAATCTGAAATTGTGAATTGCCTATTGGAACGAACCTTCTCGTCAACACTGCACAGCAATTCTTCATTGACTAAGGACGGGCGACCACTACGCTCCTCGTCATGAACATTTTCTCTTCCATCGTTAAACATCCTAACCCACTTTTTCACCATACCTTCACTAATCGCATTCTGTCCATAAACTTCACAAATCTGATGATGAATTTCATAAGGATGAAGATTTCTCCCATTCAAAAACCTAATAACTATTCTTATTTCACAACTGGCGGGCCGATCAATTTTTTTAAACATGATTACCGATGTGTAGTAAACGTAAACCAGAACGTAAACAAACAATATAGCTTGGCTACTTCGTCGTCGAGTAGAAGGAAGTAAAAACGCATGCGCGACCTTCGTACTACAATATGCACGGGATATATGCGCAAACGGTACTTACTTTCTGGATAAGCCTCATACATCTACATTTTCAGAATCCTGAACATGTTAAATCTTTAAATGCTTGATGATACATCCATATAATCAGAAAATCGTGGATCCAGAATCTGCTTATATAAAAACACACTCATTCTGTATGAATAAAGATTGATACATTTAATTACATTTCATCCAGTTACATTGCTGTATTTGGTTATTCACCAACCAAGATCGAGTTGTACCTAATATTAAGCTCTTGCCTCATATTCTGTATGTGCTTGTTTCACAACAGTTTCATACCAGGATTACACTAAGGTATTTGGCTGAATTTACATGAGTGATGTGGATGAATTATATCAATATTCTTGACATGGGTGTTTTCTAGTTTATTATGTATGCTGATATAGGAATATGATTCATTTAAGGTTATATTCTATATTTTTTTACTCCAGTTTCATATGAAATCACAGACCAAGTACAATAGTAAAGCCATAATTATATTAGTAAAATATAAACCAGCAGAACCAATGTACAGCACTTAATGAGAGAAGCTTCAACTGCAAGTGGTATCTGGTATTGAATTATTTCATATGAAAACTAACTGGAAACAGAACTTACCAACGGGATCATCGTCTCCTTGTAACAGTGCACAGAAGATATTCCAGAGGCTGTTTAGGGAAACACAACCAAATGGCAGCACAGCAAGAAACTGCCACGCACAACGTCCAGGACTGTGGTACAAACAGCTGACAGCTCTCATAACCAATGAATCATGTTCAACTTGCAATCTCAGCAACATTGCTGAATCTGCAGTACCTTTATTATAATTCCTGTAATCATTTACAAACCCTATACACTCAAATGCTGCTAAAAACTAAAAAACAATTTCAAAGTAAAATATAAATTTTACAAAATTATTAGTAAAACAAGAGAATTTATTTAGCATTTTTTTTCCATCTGTTATAAGAGATGGTTGAAGCAAACACAATAGTCTCTTTTCTTAAGCAAGAAATATACATCACTGAACACAGGCTGTCTTTGTCTCTCCTGTCTTGTGAAATGAAAATGCCCTCTCCTTGTACATTCCCAAATGCCAAAACAGAAGACATGTTACATTATTTATAGATGTTCCACTTATTTTTTATAGGGTGTATGACACATGCCTAGCAGTAAATGCCGATTTTCCTAAGTCACAAGTTGACAGTATAAAATGAAGTATATTGATATGCTGAGTAAACAGATAAAACTGCATCGCTGTGTGACTATGGGGTGCTTTGCACGTAATGCGTATGTGGCAGAATTAACATGCAGGAAAAAATGTACCAGACGTACAGGGAAAGGATGAGTTCAGAAATGTGATATGCTTGATACACGATCAGAAACAGTTGCTGAAGAGGACGATACATGAAAGGCTGGAAGGGGACTGGGAAAGAGATAGCTCCAAGTGGTCTGGAAGTGGAAAGAAGACTTTTAAGAGTCAAACATAAAACACACACACACACACACACACACACACACACACACACACACACACACACACACACACACACACACACACACACACAGATTTGCCAGTTCAGTATGAACAGGCTTAAAGAGGGAGCAGTTCTATGCTGAGAAAATAGATAACACTGCATTACTGTGTGACTACATGACACTTTGCGCATACTGTGTGCACCGCAGAATTATGTAATGCTTTAGAGCATTCAAGATGCGCCTTCCAGACGTTGCTTGACTATTCTACCAGCATCTAGGCCTACTGTGTCACTACAATACCACACAGCAGACCTGGCGATATTTCAAGTGCGGTTCGGAGTGATTGTTGCAGTGACTGCTGTAATAAGGTGACATTTATTGTTATGTGGTGGACAAATTCGCTTAAGTTATTGTATAAGAGAGCCTTTCTTGTTTCTAACTGTTGTTCATGAAAGTTGTAATAAATGACTTCATCTGGTGTCAGTTATTCTGTTTCGACTGTACAATATGGTGTAACTGTAACAGTGGTGTCAGAAGTGTCATAGGACCATTTAAACAGAGGAAACAAGTGGACACTTCGTAGAAGAGTACTTACTATATGCTGTATTAACTTAAAAAATGGATACGTCAGTTAATGGGATCTTTCCAAGTGCTGCTGCTGCAGAAAGAAAAATAACTGGATGAGAAACTACAGGGTGGGAGTGATGACAGGAAGCAGCAGAAGCAGAAAACAGGATGAGAAATTCACGTATGAAAGTGAAGAACAGAAGAGTGGCAAAAAGTGCTCTTGCTTGAGTCAGAGAAATTACAAGACTGTAAGCAGGAATCAGAGGACATCAAAGCATTAATACAAATCAAAAACAGATGTAAGAGCACACTGCTGCAGAACTGGATCTGTTATGAGGTGAGCTTAATAACCAAATTTCTAGACTATATTGAGTACAAAAATTGACATCTACAAAAATATCTGACGGAGAAGAATCCAATAAAATACCTGAAGTAGATGAGACTGTACCAATTGTAAAAGGTCAGTGTCTACTATAAAAGAGTCAATTGCAAATATAAAAGAACAGATAAAAAAAGAAGTCAAACAATTAAGTACAGCCATTCTCTTCAAAAAAAAATTACTGAACAGACTATACCAATAGTAAAGACAGATAACAAGGTATCAGAGAAAGTGGCTTTGCGTGCGTGCAGTTGGGCCAGTTCATGTCAAGGCCACAACATCTGATGGAAGCGCTCACTGGGTAACATATCTGCGGCAATTTGAAACCGCTGCTCATGCAAATCATTTGGACAGAAAAAGAGAAACAATGCCACACAGCAGTGGTATAAATAAGCAGCCAGCAGCTGACTGAGTTCAGTTAAACCTGGCGATATTTCAAGTATGGTTCAGAGTGATTGTTGTGGTGATTATTGTGTTACTTTGTGCTGTAATAAGGTGACATTTATTGTTGTGTGGTGGACAAATTTAACTTGAGTTACTCTACAAGATGCCTTTGTTTATTTCAAACTATTGTTTGTTTCTAATTAAAGTAGTAATTAGTGACTTAATCTGGTGTCAGTTATTCTGTTTCCACTGTCCAACACGACGATCCATGTGACCATTGTAACAGTATCATTATATACTAATAACTCTTATACTATAAATATTAATAAATTATTTAACTGATAATTCAGAGTTTACAGGACGTTTAACGTATTCCTCAAATTACAAAAGTGTCTCTGGTTCTCCAAAATGCTATAGATAATACACTCACATAATATACTATGTATACTGCACATTTGTAACATAAGGAAAGATAATAACATATATTAATTTATGTTCTATACCTTGCACTAACGCAGTTCTTTTTAGACAAAACAGCCCAACATCTGATATACTGGATATTATTTGAAACTGACACTATTATTACAAGAATCAATTTTTAGGTCTACAATCAGTCAGACATATAACCAACATTAGTAGCTTACAATGCAACCATCAAAACACATAAGTAAAACTAGAGACTAAAATCAAAATAATCTTTTATAACAAACAAAATATGATCTGCCATCATTATATTATGCAAGAAAAACTATGAACTATTAAATACACCAACAATGACTAAAAATAAAAAGTATTTAACATGAAATGTAAATGCTCGTGCAACTTGGGAGTTTACATGAATTTTATGTTATGTATAGTAAAATTTGAAATTTTTTTGAGTAAAACATTTACAAAAGTACACTAAATATGCAAAACAATATTTTTACTAATCAAAAATCCATGGATATAAAAAAATTTCTGCCAAAAACAACATTAACTTTACAATCATGAACACAACCTGAAAACAACAGTACATCAATACTGCCAGAATATTATCACAGCACTGCTCGAAATAATGCACTCTTGAGGTTGGATTACTGAACTACTAATGTTTGTTACGAGGGCGATTTGAAAAGTTCGTGGCCTACCATAGAAACAAATATGTGGCGTTTCTGTTTTTTACCGCATTGTGGCGCTATGTTCACCCCACGAACAGCAGTGAAGCATCAAGTCATTACCCCATCACTTACTCCATTGAGGAAGTCCGATTCTTCTAGGTCCTCACAATAACCATTTACTGCCGGTTTCAGCTCGTCATCTGAGGAAAATCGCTTCCCCCCAAAAATTGTTTGAGGTTTGGGAATAGATGAAAGTCAGATGGTGCTAAATCAGGTGAATAAGGTGGATGATGCAACAGATCGCACTTCAACTCGGCGATTTTTGCCATAGACACAACGCATATGTGAGGGTGTGCATTATCCTGATGGAAAATGATCTTCTTTGCTAAACTTGGTATTTTTCATTTAATTAGCCCAAAAGGTAAGTGTAATGCTCTTCATTTATCGTTTGACTCTTTTCAAGGCAATCTAGTAACAATATCCCCTTAGCATACCAAAAAAATGAATCCATACACTTTCCAGCCAACAAAATGGATTTTACCGTTTTTGGAGGCAGCGAATCACTATGCATCCATTGTTTCGTCTGTTGTTTTGTTTTTAGAGTGAAGTAATGGACCCAAGTTTCATCAGTTGTTACAAATCTACAAACAAAATTTTTCAGATTTTTCTTAAAACAGACCAAACATTCCTGAGAAGCTTGCACTCGCATGCATTTTTGGTCATTTGTCAACAAACGCGGCACCCATCTTGCAGACAGCTTTTTCATACCTAATTCCTCAGTAAAAATGTCCACAGGCTTAACAATTTCAGACACCTTCAAACGCCAATCTTCCAAAACAATATCTACACTTTATTGATGATTTCTGGTGTAGTGGTATTTTTCGGGCGCCCGAACGTGGGTCATCTTCCAAACTTGCACGACCAAATAATATCAACCGCGCGATTGCGTCGGCGCGCGGGTCGAATAATCTTAACAATGTAGACCGACCGGCAGAAAAAGGCAGAATTTAAACTCAAACAGTTCGGCAGTGATCAAAATTTAGTGAGAACGTAGTTTGACGCTACCGTGAAATACCAGGGAAGAAGTGCAACGTGTGTTCGGCAGGAAGACACCAACAGAGTAACTATATGTAAACTCCTTATTAAAAAATTATACAAAAAAAAATTTAAGTAAAAGAGCTCTTAATTCTGGGGGGTAAAATCTGTGAAAGTGAGAGTGAGCAAATATTGGGTTGTCATATAAAATAAGAGAAATATTTCATTTAATTATAATAAGTAAATATATTAGTTTTTCTTTGTTACGTAAGAATCAGTAAAGAAATTTAAAAAAGATTATACAGAGAAATGTTAAATAAAATTGAGATAGTTAAAACATGCTATGAGAGAGTAATTATTACAAAGTAACCCCAAATCACTTATAGGTACGAGTTCACATGAAGACTCTGAGACCCAATAAAGGTAAGGGACTTGTGTATGTTGTAGCATAACAGAATTATCACCTTAAAATTTAACTTAATACAACATGAATAAAGAAGAAAATGTCAGTAGTGAGTGAGAACAATAAATGGTTAAAGATTAAACTAAAGAAACTGTTCATTAAGTCGATAAAATGTTAATAAAATCAAATTAATTAACAAAGAAAACTCTTGGTCCATATACAAATAACCAACTATATAAAAACAATACAAGAGCAGTATACCCAGTAGGTTGGGGAGCAGTAAAAAGAAAAGGTAAAAAGGTAAACAAAAAATTAATAAGGGGAAATATATTAAATAAAGAAGGAGAGAAACCCCAAGACACAAAACCAATAACGAATTAATAAGGAGTTGTAAATAAGAAAAGGACATGAAACCACAAGATAAGGAAATGCTAGTATAATGAGAAGGAAGAGACAAATATATCAAGGTCCATAAAAAGAATATAGCAACAAGAAGGGATATCCACTAAAACCTTATGAGGAATGAATATACCCAATTCTAATACATTTAAACCCAATGATAATTGTCAGACCAAATAACAAGTTACAGGATACAATACAGGGAAAAATAAAACTGTAAACTAGTTTGTAAGCCTAGCTTAAGAATAACAAGTGACATACAATAAGAAATAAACAGTGAAAGAAAATAAAATTATTTAAAAGAGACTACCATTAGTGTAGAGAGATACCAGACAAAATTAGCTTAAGAACAAAAGACAGTTTACTAACTGAGAATATTACTAGTAATAAGAATGTTTTAAAAATTAGATACAATGAAGAAATCATAGATATAAGATGTTTTATTATAGGTGAGTGTTACAAAAAAGCAACCTAAATACAACAGACAGTGTAATAACTGAAGGTATTATTAATGATAAGATGTTTATAGTGTAATCAAATTAGAAATAGTGAACACCAAAGACAGTGTAATAACTAAAAAGTGTTATTAGAAATAAGATGTTTTTTAGTTCAACCAATTTATATATAATAAATGCAAAAAAGACAGTTAAATAACTGACAGCATTATTAGTAATAGGATGTTTTAGAATAATTATAATTAAATGATATAAAGGAAAAATAATAAGCTTAAGATATTTTTTGTTATGTTTAGGTAATATAAAAACTAGCAGATATAAGATGTTCTACTGTATTCAAAATAATGTTAAATAATTTCCAAGTTTGTTCAGGCAGAGAAGGCAAGTAGGTAATAGGAATAAATATCACTATAATATTGACGACTCGGAACACAAAGTTTTTTATAAGTAAAAACGTAAAGTTTTAACTTACAGCCTAAACCGGCTTTCACCTATAAAAGGCTTCATCAGAGGCTCTGATGAAGCCTTCTATAGGTGAAAGCCGGTTTAGGCTGTAAGGTAAAACTTTACGTTTTTACTTATAAAAAACTTTGTGTTCCGAGTCATCAATATTATAGTGATATTTAGTTAAGTAACGGACACGTCATGGACAACAAAATCCAAGAATGTAATAGGAATATTGTATTATTTTTGATTAAATTGTAAACCATATAAAAAGTATAAGGCAAATTAACTAACACACCACAATAGAAAAACAAACCAGTATTGTAAACCAAAATCACCTATCATAGAATCAAACTCAAATAAATAAATTCAATCAAACTATATATAATGAATAGAAACTAGTCCATACAACACAAAGATATGAAAATGTAATCAGTACAGAAACAAATAATAACAAATGTAATGACAAAAGAAGAAAATTAACTTTATTTGGAAATAACTAATACTAGGCCTAAAGGGTACTCAACTCAGATAAAAAGTAAACTAATCAATATTGGAGTATTATAACAACAAATTATTAACAACAAGCAATAATCATGGAGTGAGTAATATTATTTAATGGAAATATTAACATAAAATCACTTGTAAACCATTTAAATACTAAATTTGTAAAAATTATAAGGCCTACAATAAATAGCTAAAACTGTAAATTTTAGGCTTATCTGAACTTAAAACAGACCCAGTTATATATCAAATTATGTAAAATTAGCTTAAAAATATTGCTGAATAGTTAGATTTTTGTAAAATTAATAAATAATTATGTTACAGCAATAAATGGGAAAACTTGTTATGTATGTTTATGAGTTGAAATCAAATCCAAGACATGTAAATTTGTAAAAAACAATGGGAAGAGGAAAAAGACATTTTATAAATTACCACAAAACGACGACTTTCAGTCATTGTTTCAGTCTATTGTTAATCGTGAACGAGTACAGATCAGAATTAATGACGGAAGATTTAAAAACCAGAAAAGTGTAAAAACAATGACGAACAACCTCCAAAAGTGTTACTGAGGTTAACAAATGGAAAACAACACATCTACTTTATAAATAACACCAATAACTACCAGAACAACTACAATAGTAATATCCAGTTACTAGAACGAGAAATCAACCGCCATTTTAAGCAAGATTCAACCCACATTATCTGGACACGAACTCAACATTTTGAACACAGAACACTGCACCAGTAAACTACCACAGAACGACATCGCCGAAGAGGGAAGAACACTTCACGCAATTTTCCAGGGATCCTACAACCTCGCCGAGAAGGGAATTCACATTTTATTTCCGAGGGAGAAGAATAGCGTCAGCGTTGTATAGCAGAAAGTCAACGAAGTGAGCGGCAGTCATACTGGATTTGCACAGCGAACGGAACACAGCCTTCACGAGCCAGTGACGTCATTCTACGGATGGTTCGACCTTATTTAATAAATTGACAATTTTCATAATCCTGTTATTTTTTCAGCAAATAATAATTTATTATAAGATAGTTGTAAGTATTGTATCTTGTTCCTTGCCCTCTCTGACCATTTCGACAGTTAAAAGAATCCGAAATAATTAATTTTGTAAGCATTATATTTTGTCATTTTGTTCACAATCGACCTGAGCGAATCTCAATCAATGCCTGGTCCACGCGCATAATAGTGGCACATAATTTCAAATGTTGAGAAATAAACATCATAATTACTCAGATACATGCGTTTATAATTATTTGTATAGTAAATAATTTCTTCTAAAAAATAATTTAGAGTCATTAAAGAAATATACCAGAAGGAAGAAGAAGAAGAGCAAAGTTACAAGAGAGAATAATAGATCCAACTACATAAATAGATTATCTATAGAAACAAATATTTTCAAAAACACAAAATCTCATTTATTTAATCGAAAGTAATTAAAAAATATACAATTAATTAATTAATTAAACAAAAAATTTTTTTCTAAAATAACAACAAAATTTTTTCTTATCCACACATTATACATTATTATCATTCAATAAAATATTATTTGTTTAATTACAAATTGGCGTCCAACTGAGGGGCTGAAAATAGGAATCAATAGATCTATAAAATAAGGACAATTTGTCCAGTTTCCTATTTTAGCTAGGCAGCTGTCAACAGGTCAGAAAAAGAAACAAGATGCACAGGAGGGCGACATCAAAGAAAAGGGCGGTGGAGGCCGAGCAGGAAATAGATATGGAGGATAAGGAGGCGACACCCGTGGAAGATATAGAATCGAGATTACCTCCAGCAGAACCAACCGAACCAATATCCCAAGGGAAACAATCTGAGAAGTCTGAACAAACAGGGGAGGTCAATTTCCAGGAAACCATGATGAGAATGATGATGGAAGTGAGAGAGGAGAACAAATCAAATAGTAAGAAGATGGAGGAGAAAATGGATAATAACAGTAATGAAATGAAGGAAGAATTAAGCCAAATAAACCAAAGAATGGATGAAAATAGTAAGGAAATGAAAGTGATAACCAATGAATGAAGGAAGAATTAAGGGAGAATAGTAAGAAGATGGAGGAGAAGATGGAAGAAAACAGTAAGAAGATGGAGGAGAAAATGGAGGAAATAAAAACTGACAATAAACAATCGAAGGAGGAATTAACGCAAATAAGCCAGAAACTGGAAGAAACCAATAAGAAGATGGAAAATAATAACCAACAATTAAGAGAAGAATTAAGGGAGACTAACCAAGAGAACATGAACCGGTTAGATGGAAAGATGGAAGTATTAAAGAAAGAATTGGGCCAGAAGATAGCTGAAAACAATGAAACAACCAGCAAGAAAGTAGAAGAGGAAATAACAGTGATCGAACAAAGGATTACAAGGGCTGACGAAAGATGGAGTCAGACGGAACAAGAAGTACAGAGTATCAAGACCGAGATAAATACTAAGGTTGCCAACATCGAAGAAACGAATAGGAAGAATTTAGAGGAAAAATTAAAGGGAACACGTGAAGACTGGGAGTGAGTGCACGACCGATTCACAAAAAAATGTGACGGCATTGAAGCTGCTGTGACCAGTATCAACAATCAAGTGCGACAGAATCAAACAGATATATATCTGTTCCATAGTCGGCCAACCAGCATCACCAGTTGTCCTAATAACGAAAATCGTGAAGGTATTAACTTCAGGTTTTATAAAAATAAACATATGGAGTTCCTAGCCAGAATCGAAGAGTACTTCACCAAACACAGAGGCAATCGCTGGATAGAGAATAAAGAAGTACTGGACGAATCCTTCAAAGAGATAGCCGATAATTGGTGGATGGCGATAAGAGATGAAGTGACCAACTACCAACAATTCAAAAGGCTATTCAAGGCCAAATATTGGTCTGAATCGACACAAAATATCGCCAGAGACAGGATCTGTCACGGAAAATATAACCCGTACGGAAACCAGACTCTAACAGCGTATTTCTTGGGAAAGGTGTGTGTGGCCAAACATTTAGAGCCCCGAAAACCGGAAGAATACCATAATCAACAAAGGAAGTTGCAAGAATATTTATCAGCTACCGAAGAATTCCTTAATTTGGCATATCACCCCGCTATAGGTACCACGCCATACACGGCAATGTATGAAAAACCGCCTCCAAGAGAAATACAAGACATAATAGAATTCCCATGAGTCAAGAATACAAGTTTAATCGAATCAGGTTCTACAATAAATTGCCAGAAGACCAGGAAAGGCGCAAGAACAAGTATCAAAAGGCGATTAAAAAGGTAATAAACTATGAAGTCGGAGAAAAGGTACTATTGAAAAACAGGGAACTACCCAGTACTTTGGAAGGCATTACCAAAAAGTTGTTACTGCTGTATACCGGCCCATACCTGATTATTAAAAACAATAACAACAATACGTATTTATTAAAAGATATCAATTCAAATAAAGTAAAGGGAACTTATAATCAACTATCAATCAAAAAATATATAGAGGAGAGATAAACAAAAAGAATTTGGATGAAGAAAATGTCTAAATTCAAAAAGTTTGTAAGAACAACTTACAACAAACATTTGAAAAAAACATTATGAATGAAAAAAGAATTTTGATGGAATCAAATACCAAAATTCAAAAAATCTGTAAGGCCAACTTACAGGAACTATTCGAATTAATTATGATACAAGAAAAAGAATTTTGATGAATGAAAATTACAAAATTCAAAGGATTTGTAAGGACAACTTACACCAAATATTTGAAAAACCATTATGAATAAAAAAGATGTTAGATGAAAAAAAATTACTAAATTCAAAAAGTTTGTAAGGACAACTTACACCAATTATTTGAGAAAACCCATTATGAATAAAAAAGAATTTAGATGAATGAAAATAACAATTTCAAAAAATTTGTAAGACCAACTGACAAGAATTGTTTGGAGGAAACTATTAAAATAACAAAAACTTCAAAAATTTGTAAGACCTACTTACTTGAACTGTTTGAGAGAAACTATTAAAAACTTATATATAAAAAGAATTTTGGAGAAAATATCTAAAGTTAAAAAATAGTAAGTACAACTCATACGAAGGATGAGATATAACCATTATATATAAAAAGAAATTTTGTAAGAAAGAGATACAAAATTCTAAAAGAGTAAGAACAAATTACACTCATAATTTGAGTGAACTCTACATTAAAGAATCTGAGAGTAAATGGAGTACAAATGTGTAAACTTTCTCAAACTCTCCAGAGACAAAGCAAAAAGAACATGTTCCAGTAAATAAAGAGAACAACTAATATTAAACAATTGAATAATCTGATGTTACCAGAACAATATATTAATAAATGTCAAAAGTGTCAGAAGAAGGAACGTAGCAAACCTTCATAAAAACCAGTGTTAATAAAGAGAAAAAACACTCAACAAAATATCACAGCTATGAAAACTATACTATAGTGTGTATTTTAATAGTGACTATGCTAACTATAATCACTATTATCAACAATGTAAATGAGACAATTTAAGACAAAAATTATACAGAATTTCAAATGAAAAAAAAGAGAGAAGGAACCAGAATATTTTATAATTTAATCAAAATAATTTAACCAAACTCACAAAGAAAATAACTTGATAAAGAGGAACCAATGAAGAAGGACCAACTAAGTAAAAACCACGTATTAAGACCAGAAACCAAAAAACCCTGGTACCATGATGATAATATTGTTGTAATAACCACTATTATAGTGATAATTGAAAAAGAAGGAATTACTGTTACGCCATGAGCAATAAAATAACTCATTGGATAAAAAAAAATCTATATACATGCTAATTACTATGTAAACAAGATAAAAAGATGAAATGTATATTATACCACATACCTAATCCACATAATATGGAATGAGCTTTGATAGAGAAGAACAGTCAAGTGTATAAAAGTATTAATTAATATAAAATATTATGAAGTGAAGAATCCAAGGATGTTTATTATTAGTCAAAAGAGACTACTTTTACTGATTATTTATTTTTATGACTGGATGTAGAAAAATTCCATCAGTCTTATATTTTGAGCAGAGATGATAATTCCTCTGGGCTCAGTTAATTGAAGTACTGGACAGCAGGGATTGAAGCCAAATGTGCCACTCTGAACTGTTCCAACTCATATGTTAGGGAATTTAGGGAGTAAACATACAGGTGAGGAAGCACCAAATAAGAAAGGATATAAAATGATAATGTTATACACAAGAATGATGATTACTTATTAATGAAAAAAGAAGATAACAAAGGAGATAAATATCATCTGAGAGAAAGCAACAATAAAATATGGTAAATAAACAGAATTAGTAGTAATTATTTCATCCATACTAAGAGTATGATCTGAACTATCACTTTTACAAGAGAGCATATGTAGCATAACAGAGGTATCACCTTAAAATTTAACATAATACAACATGAATAAAGAAGAAAATGTCAGTAGTGAGTGAGAACAATAAATGGTTAAAGATTAAACTAAAGAAACTGTTCATTAAGTCGATAAAATGTTAATAAAATCAAACTAAATAACAAAGAAAACTCTTGGTCCATATACAAATAACCAACTATATAAAAACAATACAAGAGCAGTATACCCAGTAGGTTGGGGAGCAGTAAAAAGAAAAGGTAAAAAGGTAAACAAAAAATTAATAAGGGGAAATATATTAAATAAAGAAGGAGAGAAACCCCAAGACACAAAACCAATAACGAATTAATAAGGAGTTGTAAATAAGAAAAGGACATGAAACCACAAGATAAGGAAATGCTAGTATAATGAGAAGGAAGAGACAAATATATCAAGGTCCATAAAAAGAATATAGCAACAAGAAGGGATATCCACTAAAACCTTATGAGGAATGAATATACCCAATTCTAATACATTTAAACCCAATGATAATTGTCAGACCAAATAACAAGTTACAGGATACAATACAGTGAAAAATAAAACTGTAAACTAGTTTGTAAGCCTAGCTTAAGAATAACAAGTGACATACAATAAGAAATAAACAGTGAAAGAAAATAAAATTATTTAAAAGAGACTACCATTAGTGTAGAGAGATACCAGACAAAATTAGCTTAAGAACAAAAGACAGTTTACTAACTGAGAATATTACTAGTAATAAGAATGTTTTAAAAATTAGATACAATGAAGAAATCATAGATATAAGATGTTTTATTATAGGTGAGTGTTACAAAAAAGCAACCTAAATACAACAGACAGTGTAATAACTGAAGGTATTATTAATGATAAGATGTTTATAGTGTAATCAAATTAGAAATAGTGAACACCAAAGACAGTGTAATAACTGAAAAGTGTTATTAGAAATAAGATGTTTTTTAGTTCAACCAATTTATATATAATAAATGCAAAAAAGACAGTTAAATAACTGACAGCATTATTAGTAATAGGATGTTTTAGAATAATTATAATTAAATGATATAAAGGAAAAATAATAAGCTTAAGATATTTTTTGTTATGTTTAGGTAATATAAAAACTAGCAGATATAAGATGTTCTATTGTATTCAAAATAATGTTAAATAATTTCCAAGTTTGTTTAAGGCAGAGAAGGCAAGTAGGTAATAGGAATATTGTATTATTTTTGATTAAATTGTAAACCATATAAAAAGTATAAGGCAAATTAACTAACACACCACAATAGAAAAACAAACCAGTATTGTAAACCAAAATCACCTATCATAGAATCAAACTCAAATAAATAAATTCAATCAAACTATATATAATGAATAGAAACTAGTCCATACAACACAAAGATATGAAAATGTAATCAGTACAGAAACAAATAATAACAAATGTAATGACAAAAGAAGAAAATTAACTTTATTTGGAAATAACTAATAATAGGCCTAAAGAGTACTCAACTCAGATAAAAAGTAAACTAATCAATATTGGAGTATTATAACAACAAATTATTAACAACAAGCAATAATCATGGAGTGAGTAATATTATTTAATGGAAATATTAACATAAAATCACTTGTAAACCATTTAAATACTAAATTTGTAAAAATTATAAGGCCTACAATAAATAGCTAAAACTGTAAATTTTAGGCTTATCTGAACTTAAAACGGACCCAGTTATATATCAAATTATGTAAAATTAGCTTAAAAATATTGCTGAATAGTTAGATTTTTGTAAAATTAATAAATAATTATGTTACAGCAATAAATGGGAAAACTTGTTATGTATGTTTATGAGTTGAAATCAAATCCAAGACATGTAAATTTGTAAAAAACAATGGGAAGAGGAAAAAGACATTTTATAAATTACCTTAAAACGACGACTTTCAGTCATTGTTTCAGTCTATTGTTAATCGTGAACGAGTACAGATCAGAATTAATGACGGAAGATTTAAAAACCAGAAAAGTGTAAAAACAATGACGAACAACCTCCAAAAGTGTTACTGAGGTTAACAAATGGAAAACAACACATCTACTTTATAAATAACACCAATAACTACCAGAACAACTACAATAGTAATATCCAGTTACTAGAACGAGAAATCAACCGCCATTTTAAGCAAGATTCAACCCACATTATCTGGACACGAACTCAACATTTTGAACACAGAACACTGCACCAGTAAACTACCACAGAACGACATCGCCGAAGAGGGAAGAACACTTCACGCAATTTTCCAGGGATCCTACAACCTCGCCGAGAAGGGAATTCACATTTTATTTCTGAGGGAGATGAATAGCGTCAGCGTTGTATAGCAGAAAGTCAACGAAGTGAGCGGCAGTCATACTCGATTTGCACAGCGAACGGAACACAGCTTTCACGAGCCAGTGACGTCATTCTACGGATGGTTCGATCTTTATTTAATAAAGTGACAATTTTCATAATCCTGTTATTTTTTCAGCAAATAATAATTTATTATAAGATAGTTGTAAGTATTGTATCTTGTTCCTTGCCCTCTCTGACCATTTTGACAGTTAAAAGTATCCGAAATAATTAATTTTGTAAGCATTATATTTTGTCATTTTGTTCACAATCGACCTGAGCGAATCTCAATCAATGCCTGGTCCACGCGCATAATAGTGGCGCATAATTTCAAATGTTGAGAAATAAACATCATAATTACTCAGTTACATGCGTTTATAATTATTTGTATAGTAAATAATTTCTTCTAAAAAATAATTTAGAGTCATTAAAGAAATATACCAGAAGGAAGAAGAAGAAGAGCAAAGTTACAAGAGAGAATAATAGATCCAACTACATAATAGATTATCTATAGAAACAAATATTTTCAAAAACACAAAATCTCATTTATTTAATCGAAAGTAATTAAAAAATATACAATTAATTAATTAATTAAACAAAAATTTTTTTTCTAAAATAACAACAAAATTTTTTCTTATCCACACATTATACATTATTATCATTCAATAAAATATTATTTGTTTAATTACAAATTGGCGTCCAACTGAGGGGCTGAAAATAGGAATCAATAGATCTATAAAATAAGGACAATTTGTCCAGTTTCCTATTTTAGCTAGGCAGCTGTCAACAGGTCAGAAAAAGAAACAAGATGCACAGGAGGGCAACATCAAAGAAATGGGCGGTGGAGGCCGAACAGGAAATAGATATGGAGGATAAGGAGGCGACACCCGTGGAAGATATAGAATCGAGATTACCTCTAGCAGAACCAACCGAACCAATATCCCAAGGGAAACAATCTGAGAAGTCCGAACAAACAGGGGAGGTCAATTTCCAGGAAACCATGATGAGAATGATGATGGAAGTGAGGGAGGAGAACAAATCAAATAGTAAGAAGATGGAGGAGAAAATGGATAATAACAGTAATGAAATGAAGGAAGAATTAAGCCAAATAAACCAAAGAATGGATGAAAATAGTAAGGAAATGAAAGTGATAACCAACGAATGAAGGAAGAATTAAGGGAGAATAGTAAGAAGATGGAGGAGAAGATGGAAGAAAACAGTAAGAAGATGGAGGAGAAAATGGAGGAAATAAAAACTGACAATAAACAATCGAAGGAGGAATTAACGCAAATAAGCCAGAAACTGGAGAAACCAATAAGAAGATGGAAAATAATAACCAACAATTAAGAGAAGAATTAAGGGAGACTAACCAAGAGAACATGAACCGGTTACATGGAAAGATGGAAGTATTAAAGGAAGAACTGAGCCAGAAGTTAGCTGAAGTTAATGAAACAACCAGCAAGAAAGTAGAAGAGGAAATAACAGTGATCGAACAAAGGATTACAAGGGCTGACGAAAGATGGAGTCAGACGGAACAAGAAGTACAGAGTATCAAGACCGAGATAAATACTAAGGTTGCCAACATCGAAGAAACGAATAGGAAGAATTTAGAGGAAAAATTAAAGGAAACACGTGAAGACTAGGAGTGAGTGCACGACCGATTCACAAAAAAATGTGACGGCACTGAAGCTGCTGTGACCAGTATCAACAATCAAGTGCGACAGAATCAAACAGATATAGATCTGTTCCATAGTCGGCCAACCAGCATCACCAGTTGTCCTAATAACGAAAATCGTGAAGGTATTAACTTCAGGTTTTATAAAAATAAACATATGGAGTTCCTAGCCAGAATCGAAGAGTACTTCACCAAACACAGAGGCAATCGCTGGAGAGAGAATAAAGAAGTACTGGACGAATCCTTCAAAGAGATAGCCGATAAATGGTGGATGGCGATAAGAGATGAAGTGACCAACTACCATCAATTCAAAAGGCTATTCAAGGCCAAATATTGGTCTGAATAGACACAAAATATCGCCGGAGACAGGATCTGTCACGGAAAATATAACCCGTACGGAAACCAGACTCTAACAGCGTATTTCTTGGGAAAGGTGTGTGTGGCCAAACATTAAGAGCCCCGAATACCGGAAGAATACCATAATCAACAAAGGAAGTTGCAAGAATATTTATCAGCTACCGAAGAATTCCTTAATTTGGCATATCACCCCGCTATAGGTACCACGCCATACACGGCAATGTATGAAAAACCGCCTCCAAGAGAAATACAAGTCATAATAGAATTTCCCATGAGTCAAGAATACAAGTTTAATCGAATCAGGTTCTACAATAAATTGCCAGAAGACCAGGAAAGGCGCAAGAACATGTATCAAAAGGCGATTAAAAAGGTAATAAACTATGAAGTCGGAGAAAAGGTACTATTGAAAAACAGGGAACTACCCAGTACTTTGGAAGGCATTACCAAAAAGTTGTTACTGCTGTATACCGGCCCATACCTGATTATTAAAAACAATAACAACAATACGTATGTATTAAAAGATATCAATTCAAATAAAGTAAAGGGAACTTATAATCAACTATCAATCAAAAAATATATAGAGGAGAGATAAACAAAAAGAATTTGGACGAAGAAAATGTCTAAATTCAAAACGTTTGTAAGAACAACTTACAACAAACATTTGAAAAAAACCATTATGAATGAAAAAAGAATTTTGATGGAATAAAATACCAAAATTCAAAAAATTTGTAAGGCCGACTTACAGGAACTATTCGAATTAATTATGATACAACAAAAAGAATTTTGATGAATGAAAATTACAAAATTCAAAGGATTTGTAAGGACAACTTACACCAAATATTTGAAAAACCATTATGAATAAAAAAGAAGTTAGATGAATGAAAATAACAATTTCAAAAAATTTGTAAGACCAACTGACAAGAATTATTTGGAAGAAACTATTAAAATAACAAAAACTTCAAAAAGTTGTAAGACCTACTTACTTGAACTGTTTGAGAGAAACTATTAAAAACTTATATATAAAAAGAATTTTGGAGAAAATATCTAAAGTTAAAAAATAGTAAGTACAACTCATACGAAGGATGAGATATAACCATTATATATAAAAAGAAATTTTGTAAGAAAGAGATACAAAATTCTAAAAGAGTAAGAACAAATTACACTCATAATTTGAGTGAACTCTACATTAAGAATTTGAGAGTAAATGGAATACAAATGTGTAAACTTTCTCAAACTCTCCAGAGACAAAGCAAAAAGAACATGTTCCAGTAAATAAAGAGAACAACTAATATTAAACAATTGAATAATCTGATGTTACCAGAACAATATATTAATAAATGTCAAAAGTGTCAGAAGAAGGAACGTAGCAAACCTTCATAAAAACCAGTGTTAATAAAGAGAAAACCCCTCAACAAAATATCACAGCTATGAAAACTATACTATAGTGTGTATTGTAATAGTGACTATGCTAACTATAATCACTATTATCAACAATGTAAATGAGACAATTTAAGACAAAAATGATACAGAATTTCAAATGAAAAAAAAGAGAGAAGAAACCAGAATATTTTATAATTTAATCAAAATAACTTAACCAAACTCACAAAGAAAATAACTTGATAAAGAGGAACCAATGAAGAAGGACCAACTAAGTAAAAACCAAGTATTAAGACCAGAAACCAAAAAACCCTGGTACCATGATGATAATATTGTTGTAATAACCACTATTATAGTGATAATTGAAAAAGAAGGAATTACTGTTACGCCATGAGCAATAAAATAACTCATTGGATAAAAAAAAATCTATATACATGCTAATTACTATGTAAACAAGATAAAAAGATGAAATGTATATTATACCACATACCTAATCCACATAATATGGAATGAGCTTTGACAGAGAAGAACAGTCAAGTGTATAAAAGTATTAATTGATATAAAATATTATGAAGTGAAGAATCCAAGGATGTTTATTATTAGTCAAAAGAGACTACTTTTACTGATTATTTATTTTTATGACTGGATGTAGAAAAATTCCATCAGTCTTATATTTTGAGCAGAGATGATAATTCCTCTGGGCTCAGTTAATTGAAGTACTGGACAGCAGGGATTGAAGCCAAATGTGCCACTCTGAACTGTTCCAACTCATATGTTAGGGAATTTAGGGAGTAAACATACAGGTGAGGAAGCACCAAATAAGAAAGGATATAAAATGATAATGTTATACACAAGAATGATGATTACTTATTAATGAAAAAAGAAGCTAACAAAGGAGATAAATATCATCTGAGAGAAAGCAACAATAAAATATGGTAAATAAACAGAATTAGTAGTAATTATTTCATCCATACTAAGAGTATGATCTGAACTATCACTTTTACAAGAGAGCATATGTAGCATAACAGAATTATCACCTTAAAATTTAACATAATACAACATGAATAAAGAAGAAAATGTCAGTAGTGAGTGAGAACAATAAATGGTTAAAGATTAAACTAAAGAAACTGTTCATTAAGTCGATAAAATGTTAATAAAATCAAACTAAATAACAAAGAAAACTCTTGGTCCATATACAAATAACCAACTATATAAAAACAATACAAGAGCAGTATACCCAGTAGGTTGGGGAGCAGTAAAAAGAAAAGGTAAAAAGGTAAACAAAAAATTAATAAGGGGAAATATATTAAATAAAGAAGGAGAGAAACCCCAAGACACAAAACCAATAACGAATTAATAAGGAGTTGTAAATAAGAAAAGGACATGAAACCACAAGATAAGGAAATGCTAGTATAATAAGAAGGAAGAGACAAATATATCAAGGTCCATAAAAAGAATATAGCAACAAGAAGGGATATCCACTAAAACCTTATGAGGAATGAATATACCCAATTCTAATACATTTAAACCCAATGATAATTGTCAGACCAAATAACAAGTTACAGGATACAATACAGTGAAAAATAAAACTGTAAACTAGTTTGTAAGCCTAGCTTAAGAATGACAAGTGACATACAATAAGAAATAAACAGTGAAAGAAAATAAAATTATTTAAAAGAGACTACCATTAGTGTAGAGAGATACCAGACAAAATTAGCTTAAGAACAAAAGACAGTTTACTAACTGAGAATATTACTAGTAATAAGAATGTTTTAAAAATTAGATACAATGAAGAAATCATAGATATAAGATGTTTTATTATAGGTGAGTGTTACAAAAAAGCAACCTAAATACAACAGACAGTGTAATAACTGAAGGTATTATTAATGATAAGATGTTTATAGTGTAATCAAATTAGAAATAGTGAACACCAAAGACAGTGTAATAACTGAAAAGTGTTATTAGAAATAAGATGTTTTTTAGTTCAACCAATTTATATATAATAAATGCAAAAAAGACAGTTAAATAACTGACAGCATTATTAGTAATAGGATGTTTTAGAATAATTATAATTAAATGATATAAAGGAAAAATAATAAGCTTAAGATATTTTTTGTTATGTTTAGGTAATATAAAAACTAGCAGATATAAGATGTTCTATTGTATTCAAAATAATGTTAAATAATTTCCAAGTTTGTTAAGGCAGAGAAGGCAAGTAGGTAATAGGAATATAGTATTATTTTTGATTAAATTGTAAACCATATAAAAAGTATAAGGCAAATTAACTAACACACCACAATAGAAAAACAAACCAGTATTGTAAACCAAAATCACCTATCATAGAATCAAACTCAAATAAATAAATTCAATCAAACTATATATAATGAATAGAAACTAGTCCATACAACACAAAGATATGAAAATGTAATCAGTACAGAAACAAATAATAACAAATGTAATGACAAAAGAAGAAAATTAACTTTATTTGGAAATAACTAATAATAGGCCTAAAGAGTACTCAACTCAGATAAAAAGTAAACTAATCAATATTGGAGTATTATAACAACAAATTATTAACAACAAGCAATAATCATGGAGTGAGTAATATTATTTAATGGAAATATTAACATAAAATCACTTGTAAACCATTTAAATACTAAATCTGTAAAAATTATAAGGCCTACAATAAATAGCTAAAACTGTAAATTTTAGGCTTATCTGAACTTAAAACGGACCCAGTTATATATCAAATTATGTAAAATTAGCTTAAAAATATTGCTGAATAGTTAGATTTTTGTAAAATTAATAAATAATTATGTTACAGCAATAAATGGGAAAACTTGTTATGTATGTTTATGAGTTGAAATCAAATCCAAGACATGTAAATTTGTAAAAAACAATGGGAAGAGGAAAAAGACATTTTATAAATTACCACAAAACGATGACTTTCAGTCATTGTTTCAGTCTATTGTTAATCGTGAACGAGTACAGATCAGAATTAATGACGGAAGATTTAAAAACCAGAAAAGTGTAAAAACAATGACGAACAACCTCCAAAAGTGTTACTGAGGTTAACAAATCGAAAACAACACATCTACTTTATAAATAACACCAATAACTACCAGAACAACTACAATAGTAATATCCAGTTACTAGAACGAGAAATCAACCGCCATTTTAAGCAAGATTCAACCCACATTATCTGGACACGAACTCAACATTTTGAACACAGAACACTGCACCAGTAAACTACCACAGAACGACATCGCCGAAGAGGGAAGAACACTTCACGCAATTTTCCAGGGATCCTACAACCTCGCCGAGAAGGGAATTCACATTTTATTTCTGAGGGAGATGAATAGCGTCAGCGTTGTATAGCAGAAAGTCAACGAAGTGAGCGGCAGTCATACTCGATTTGCACAGCGAACGGAACACAGCTTTCACGAGCCAGTGACGTCATTCTACGGATGGTTCGATCTTTATTTAATAAAGTGACAATTTTCATAATCCTGTTATTTTTTCAGCAAATAATAATTTATTATAAGATAGTTGTAAGTATTGTATCTTGTTCCTTGCCCTCTCTGACCATTTCGACAGTTAAAAGAATCCGAAATAATTAATTTTGTAAGCATTATATTTTGTCATTTTGTTCACAATCGACCTGAGCGAATCTCAATCAATGCCTGGTCCACGCGCATAATAGTGGCGCATAATTTCAAATGTTGAGAAATAAACATCATAATTACTCAGTTACATGCGTTTATAATTATTTGTATAGTAAATAATTTCTTCTAAAAAATAATTTAGAGTCATTAAAGAAATATACCAGAAGGAAGAAGAAGAAGAGCAAAGTTACAAGAGAGAATAATAGATCCAACTACATAAATAGATTATCTATAGAAACAAATATTTTCAAAAACACAAAATCTCATTTATTTAATCGAAAGTAATTAAAAAATATACAATTAATTAATTAATTAAACAAAAAAATTTTTTCTAAAATAACAACAAAATTTTTTCTTATCCACACATTATACATTATTATCATTCAATAAAATATTATTTGTTTAATTACAAATTGGCGTCCAACTGAGGGGCTGAAAATAGGAATCAATAGATCTATAAAATAAGGACAATTTGTCCAGTTTCCTATTTTAGCTAGGCAGCTGTCAACAGGTCAGAAAAAGAAACAAGATGCACAGGAGGGCAACATCAAAGAAATGGGCGGTGGAGGCCGAACAGGAAATAGATATGGAGGATAAGGAGGCGACACCCGTGGAAGATATAGAATCGAGATTACCTCTAGCAGAACCAACCGAACCAATATCCCAAGGGAAACAATCTGAGAAGTCCGAACAAACAGGGGAGGTCAATTTCCAGGAAACCATGATGAGAATGATGATGGAAGTGAGGGAGGAGAACAAATCAAATAGTAAGAAGATGGAGGAGAAAATGGATAATAACAGTAATAAAATGAAGGAAGAATTAAGCCAAATAAACCAAAGAATGGATGAAAATAGTAAGGAAATGAAAGTGATAACCAACGAATGAAGGAAGAATTAAGGGAGAATAGTAAGAAGATGGAGGAGAAGATGGAAGAAAACAGTAAGAAGATGGAGGAGAAAATGGAGGAAATAAAAACTGACAATAAACAATCGAAGGAGGAATTAACGCAAATAAGCCAGAAACTGGAGAAACCAATAAGAAGATGGAAAATAATAACCAACAATTAAGAGAAGAATTAAGGGAGACTAACCAAGAGAACATGAACCGGTTACATGGAAAGATGGAAGTATTAAAGGAAGAACTGAGCCAGAAGTTAGCTGAAGTTAATGAAACAACCAGCAAGAAAGTAGAAGAGGAAATAACAGTGATCGAACAAAGGATTACAAGGGCTGACGAAAGATGGAGTCAGACGGAACAAGAAGTACAGAGTATCAAGACCGAGATAAATACTAAGGTTGCCAACATCGAAGAAACGAATAGGAAGAATTTAGAGGAAAAATTAAAGGAAACACGTGAAGACTAGGAGTGAGTGCACGACCGATTCACAAAAAAATGTGACGGCATTGAAGCTGCTGTGACCAGTATCAACAATCAAGTGCGACAGAATCAAACAGATATAGATCTGTTCCATAGTCGGCCAACCAGCATCACCAGTTGTCCTAATAACGAAAATCGTGAAGGTATTAACTTCAGGTTTTATAAAAATAAACATATGGAGTTCCTAGCCAGAATCGAAGAGTACTTCACCAAACACAGAGGCAATCGCTGGAGAGAGAATAAAGAAGTACTGGACGAATCCTTCAAAGAGATAGCCGATAATTGGTGGATGGCGATAAGAGATGAAGTGACCAACTACCATCAATTCAAAAGGCTATTCAAGGCCAAATATTGGTCTGAATAGACACAAAATATCGCCGGAGACAGGATCTGTCACGGAAAATATAACCCGTACGGAAACCAGACTCTAACAGCGTATTTCTTGGGAAAGGTGTGTGTGGCCAAACATTAAGAGCCCCGAATACCGGAAGAATACCATAATCAACAAAGGAAGTTGCAAGAATATTTATCAGCTACCGAAGAATTCCTTAATTTGGCATATCACCCCGCTATAGGTACCACGCCATACACGGCAAAGTATGAAAAACCGCCTCCAAGAGAAATACAAGTCATAATAGAATTTCCCATGAGTCAAGAATACAAGTTTAATCGAATCAGGTTCTACAATAAATTGCCAGAAGACCAGGAAAGGCGCAAGAACATGTATCAAAAGGCGATTAAAAAGGTAATAAACTATGAAGTCGGAGAAAAGGTACTATTGAAAAACAGGGAACTACCCAGTACTTTGGAAGGCATTACCAAAAAGTTGTTACTGCTGTATACCGGCCCATACCTGATTATTAAAAACAATAACAACAATACGTATGTATTAAAAGATATCAATTCAAATAAAGTAAAGGGAACTTATAATCAACTATCAATCAAAAAATATATAGAGGAGAGATAAACAAAAAGAATTTGGACGAAGAAAATGTCTAAATTCAAAACGTTTGTAAGAACAACTTACAACAAACATTTGAAAAAAACCATTATGAATGAAAAAAGAATTTTGATGGAATAAAATACCAAAATTCAAAAAATTTGTAAGGCCGACTTACAGGAACTATTCGAATTAATTATGATACAACAAAAAGAATTTTGATGAATGAAAATTACAAAATTCAAAGGATTTGTAAGGACAACTTACACCAAATATTTGAAAAACCATTATGAATAAAAAAGAAGTTAGATGAATGAAAATAACAATTTCAAAAAATTTGTAAGACCAACTGACAAGAATTATTTGGAAGAAACTATTAAAATAACAAAAACTTCAAAAAGTTGTAAGACCTACTTACTTGAACTGTTTGAGAGAAACTATTAAAAACTTATATATAAAAAGAATTTTGGAGAAAATATCTAAAGTTAAAAAATAGTAAGTACAACTCATACGAAGGATGAGATATAACCATTATATATAAAAAGAAATTTTGTAAGAAAGAGATACAAAATTCTAAAAGAGTAAGAACAAATTACACTCATAATTTGAGTGAACTCTACATTAAGAATTTGAGAGTAAATGGAATACAAATGTGTAAACTTTCTCAAACTCTCCAGAGACAAAGCAAAAAGAACATGTTCCAGTAAATAAAGAGAACAACTAATATTAAACAATTGAATAATCTGATGTTACCAGAACAATATATTAATAAATGTCAAAAGTGTCAGAAGAAGGAACGTAGCAAACCTTCATAAAAACCAGTGTTAATAAAGAGAAAAACCCTCAACAAAATATCACAGCTATGAAAACTATACTATAGTGTGTATTGTAATAGTGACTATGCTAACTATAATCACTATTATCAACAATGTAAATGAGACAATTTAAGACAAAAATGATACAGAATTTCAAATGAAAAAAAAGAGAGAAGAAACCAGAATATTTTATAATTTAATCAAAATAACTTAACCAAACTCACAAAGAAAATAACTTGATAAAGAGGAACCAATGAAGAAGGACCAACTAAGTAAAAACCAAGTATTAAGACCAGAAACCAAAAAACCCTGGTACCATGATGATAATATTGTTGTAATAACCACTATTATAGTGATAATTGAAAAAGAAGGAATTACTGTTACGCCATGAGCAATAAAATAACTCATTGGATAAAAAAAAAAATCTATATACATGCTAATTACTATGTAAACAAGATAAAAAGATGAAATGTATATTATACCACATACCTAATCCACATAATATGGAATGAGCTTTGATAGAGAAGAACAGTCAAGTGTATAAAAGTATTAATTGATATAAAATATTATGAAGTGAAGAATCCAAGGATGTTTATTATTAATCAAAAGAGACTACTTTTACTGATTATTTATTTTTATGACTGGATGTAGAAAAATTCCATCAGTCTTATATTTTGAGCAGAGATGATAATTCCTCTGGGCTCAGTTAATTGAAGTACTGGACAGCAGGGATTGAAGCCAAATGTGCCACTCTGAACTGTTCCAACTCATATGTTAGGGAATTTAGGGAGTAAACATACAGGTGAGGAAGCACCAAATAAGAAAGGATATAAAATGATAATGTTATACACAAGAATGATGATTACTTATTAATGAAAAAAGAAGCTAACAAAGGAGATAAATATCATCTGAGAGAAAGCAACAATAAAATATGGTAAATAAACAGAATTAGTAGTAATTATTTCATCCATACTAAGAGTATGATCTGAACTATCACTTTTACAAGAGAGCATATGTAGCATAACAGAATTATCACCTTAAAATTTAACATAATACAACATGAATAAAGAAGAAAATGTCAGTAGTGAGTGAGAACAATAAATGGTTAAAGATTAAACTAAAGAAACTGTTCATTAAGTCGATAAAATGTTAATAAAATCAAACTAAATAACAAAGAAAACTCTTGGTCCATATACAAATAACCAACTATATAAAAACAATACAAGAGCAGTATACCCAGTAGGTTGGGGAGCAGTAAAAAGAAAAGGTAAAAAGGTAAACAAAAAATTAATAAGGGGAAATATATTAAATAAAGAAGGAGAGAAACCCCAAGACACAAAACCAATAACGAATTAATAAGGAGTTGTAAATAAGAAAAGGACATGAAACCACAAGATAAGGAAATGCTAGTATAATAAGAAGGAAGAGACAAATATATCAAGGTCCATAAAAAGAATATAGCAACAAGAAGGGATATCCACTAAAACCTTATGAGGAATGAATATACCCAATTCTAATACATTTAAACCCAATGATAATTGTCAGACCAAATAACCAGTTACAGGATACAATACAGTGAAAAATAAAACTGTAAACTAGTTTGTAAGCCTAGCTTAAGAATGACAAGTGACATACAATAAGAAATAAACAGTGAAAGAAAATAAAATTATTTAAAAGAGACTACCATTAGTGTAGAGAGATACCAGACAAAATTAGCTTAAGAACAAAAGACAGTTTACTAACTGAGAATATTACTAGTAATAAGAATGTTTTAAAAATTAGATACAATGAAGAAATCATAGATATAAGATGTTTTATTATAGGTGAGTGTTACAAAAAAGCAACCTAAATACAACAGACAGTGTAATAACTGAAGGTATTATTAATGATAAGATGTTTATAGTGTAATCAAATTAGAAATAGTGAACACCAAAGACAGTGTAATAACTGAAAAGTGTTATTAGAAATAAGATGTTTTTTAGTTCAACCAATTTATATATAATAAATGCAAAAAAGACAGTTAAATAACTGACAGCATTATTAGTAATAGGATGTTTTAGAATAATTATAATTAAATGATATAAAGGAAAAATAATAAGCTTAAGATATTTTTTGTTATGTTTAGGTAATATAAAAACTAGCAGATATAAGATGTTCTATTGTATTCAAAATAATGTTAAATAATTTCCAAGTTTGTTAAGGCAGAGAAGGCAAGTAGGTAATAGGAATATAGTATTATTTTTGATTAAATTGTAAACCATATAAAAAGTATAAGGCAAATTAACTAACACACCACAATAGAAAAACAAACCAGTATTGTAAACCAAAATCACCTATCATAGAATCAAACTCAAATAAATAAATTCAATCAAACTATATATAATGAATAGAAACTAGTCCATACAACACAAAGATATGAAAATGTAATCAGTACAGAAACAAATAATAACAAATGTAATGACAAAAGAAGAAAATTAACTTTATTTGGAAATAACTAATAATAGGCCTAAAGAGTACTCAACTCAGATAAAAAGTAAACTAATCAATATTGGAGTATTATAACAACAAATTATTAACAACAAGCAATAATCATGGAGTGAGTAATATTATTTAATGGAAATATTAACATAAAATCACTTGTAAACCATTTAAATACTAAATCTGTAAAAATTATAAGGCCTACAATAAATAGCTAAAACTGTAAATTTTAGGCTTATCTGAACTTAAAACGGACCCAGTTATATATCAAATTATGTAAAATTAGCTTAAAAATATTGCTGAATAGTTAGATTTTTGTAAAATTAATAAATAATTATGTTACAGCAATAAATGGGAAAACTTGTTATGTATGTTTATGAGTTGAAATCAAATCCAAGACATGTAAATTTGTAAAAAACAATGGGAAGAGGAAAAAGACATTTTATAAATTACCACAAAACGATGACTTTCAGTCATTGTTTCAGTCTATTGTTAATCGTGAACGAGTACAGATCAGAATTAATGACGGAAGATTTAAAAACCAGAAAAGTGTAAAAACAATGACGAACAACCTCCAAAAGTGTTACTGAGGTTAACAAATGGAAAACAACACATCTACTTTATAAATAACACCAATAACTACCAGAACAACTACAATAGTAATATCCAGTTACTAGAACGAGAAATCAACCGCCATTTTAAGCAAGATTCAACCCACATTATCTGGACACGAACTCAACATTTTGAACACAGAACACTGCACCAGTAAACTACCACAGAACGACATCGCCGAAGAGGGAAGAACACTTCACGCAATTTTCCAGGGATCCTACAACCTCGCCGAGAAGGGAATTCACATTTTATTTCTGAGGGAGATGAATAGCGTCAGCGTTGTATAGCAGAAAGTCAACGAAGTGAGCGGCAGTCATACTCGATTTGCACAGCGAACGGAACACAGCTTTCACGAGCCAGTGACGTCATTCTACGGATGGTTCGATCTTTATTTAATAAAGTGACAATTTTCATAATCCTGTTATTTTTTCAGCAAATAATAATTTATTATAAGATAGTTGTAAGTATTGTATCTTGTTCCTTGCCCTCTCTGACCATTTCGACAGTTAAAAGAATCCGAAATAATTAATTTTGTAAGCATTATATTTTGTCATTTTGTTCACAATCGACCTGAGCGAATCTCAATCAATGCCTGGTCCACGCGCATAATAGTGGCGCATAATTTCAAATGTTGAGAAATAAACATCATAATTACTCAGTTACATGCGTTTATAATTATTTGTATAGTAAATAATTTCTTCTAAAAAATAATTTAGAGTCATTAAAGAAATATACCAGAAGGAAGAAGAAGAAGAGCAAAGTTACAAGAGAGAATAATAGATCCAACTACATAAATAGATTATCTATAGAAACAAATATTTTCAAAAACACAAAATCTCATTTATTTAATCGAAAGTAATTAAAAAATATACAATTAATTAATTAATTAAACAAAAAAATTTTTTCTAAAATAACAACAAAATTTTTTCTTATCCACACATTATACATTATTATCATTCAATAAAATATTATTTGTTTAATTACAAATTGGCGTCCAACTGAGGGGCTGAAAATAGGAATCAATAGATCTATAAAATAAGGACAATTTGTCCAGTTTCCTATTTTAGCTAGGCAGCTGTCAACAGGTCAGAAAAAGAAACAAGATGCACAGGAGGGCAACATCAAAGAAATGGGCGGTGGAGGCTGAACAGGAAATAGATATGGAGGATAAGGAGGCGACACCCGTGGAAGATATAGAATCGAGATTACCTCTAGCAGAACCAACCGAACCAATATCCCAAGGGAAACAATCTGAGAAGTCCGAACAAACAGGGGAGGTCAATTTCCAGGAAACCATGATGAGAATGATGATGGAAGTGAGGGAGGAGAACAAATCAAATAGTAAGAAGATGGAGGAGAAAATGGATAATAACAGTAATGAAATGAAGGAAGAATTAAGCCAAATAAACCAAAGAATGGATGAAAATAGTAAGGAAATGAAAGTGATAACCAACGAATGAAGGAAGAATTAAGGGAGAATAGTAAGAAGATGGAGGAGAAGATGGAAGAAAACAGTAAGAAGATGGAGGAGAAAATGGAGGAAATAAAAACTGACAATAAACAATCGAAGGAGGAATTAACGCAAATAAGCCAGAAACTGGAGAAACCAATAAGAAGATGGAAAATAATAACCAACAATTAAGAGAAGAATTAAGGGAGACTAACCAAGAGAACATGAACCGGTTACATGGAAAGATGGAAGTATTAAAGGAAGAACTGAGCCAGAAGTTAGCTGAAGTTAATGAAACAACCAGCAAGAAAGCAGAAGAGGAAATAACAGTGATCGAACAAAGGATTACAAGGGCTGACGAAAGATGGAGTCAGACGGAACAAGAAGTACAGAGTATCAAGACCGAGATAAATACTAAGGTTGCCAACATCGAAGAAACGAATAGGAAGAATTTAGAGGAAAAATTAAAGGAAACACGTGAAGACTAGGAGTGAGTGCACGACCGATTCACAAAAAAATGTGACGGCATTGAAGCTGCTGTGACCAGTATCAACAATCAAGTGCGACAGAATCAAACAGATATAGATCTGTTCCATAGTCGGCCAACCAGCATCACCAGTTGTCCTAATAACGAAAATCGTGAAGGTATTAACTTCAGGTTTTATAAAAATAAACATATGGAGTTCCTAGCCAGAATCGAAGAGTACTTCACCAAACACAGAGGCAATCGCTGGAGAGAGAATAAAGAAGTACTGGACGAATCCTTCAAAGAGATAGCCGATAATTGGTGGATGGCGATAAGAGATGAAGTGACCAACTACCATCAATTCAAAAGGCTATTCAAGGCCAAATATTGGTCTGAATAGACACAAAATATCGCCGGAGACAGGATCTGTCACGGAAAATATAACCCGTACGGAAACCAGACTCTAACAGCGTATTTCTTGGGAAAGGTGTGTGTGGCCAAACATTAAGAGCCCCGAATACCGGAAGAATACCATAATCAACAAAGGAAGTTGCAAGAATATTTATCAGCTACCGAAGAATTCCTTAATTTGGCATATCACCCCGCTATAGGTACCACGCCATACACGGCAAAGTATGAAAAACCGCCTCCAAGAGAAATACAAGTCATAATAGAATTTCCCATGAGTCAAGAATACAAGTTTAATCGAATCAGGTTCTACAATAAATTGCCAGAAGACCAGGAAAGGCGCAAGAACATGTATCAAAAGGCGATTAAAAAGGTAATAAACTATGAAGTCGGAGAAAAGGTACTATTGAAAAACAGGGAACTACCCAGTACTTTGGAAGGCATTACCAAAAAGTTGTTACTGCTGTATACCGGCCCATACCTGATTATTAAAAACAATAACAACAATACGTATGTATTAAAAGATATCAATTCAAATAAAGTAAAGGGAACTTATAATCAACTATCAATCAAAAAATATATAGAGGAGAGATAAACAAAAAGAATTTGGACGAAGAAAATGTCTAAATTCAAAACGTTTGTAAGAACAACTTACAACAAACATTTGAAAAAAACCATTATGAATGAAAAAAGAATTTTGATGGAATAAAATACCAAAATTCAAAAAATTTGTAAGGCCGACTTACAGGAACTATTCGAATTAATTATGATACAACAAAAAGAATTTTGATGAATGAAAATTACAAAATTCAAAGGATTTGTAAGGACAACTTACACCAAATATTTGAAAAACCATTATGAATAAAAAAGAAGTTAGATGAATGAAAATAACAATTTCAAAAAATTTGTAAGACCAACTGACAAGAATTATTTGGAAGAAACTATTAAAATAACAAAAACTTCAAAAAGTTGTAAGACCTACTTACTTGAACTGTTTGAGAGAAACTATTAAAAACTTATATATAAAAAGAATTTTGGAGAAAATATCTAAAGTTAAAAAATAGTAAGTACAACTCATACGAAGGATGAGATATAACCATTATATATAAAAAGAAATTTTGTAAGAAAGAGATACAAAATTCTAAAAGAGTAAGAACAAATTACACTCATAATTTGAGTGAACTCTACATTAAGAATTTGAGAGTAAATGGAATACAAATGTGTAAACTTTCTCAAACTCTCCAGAGACAAAGCAAAAAGAACATGTTCCAGTAAATAAAGAGAACAACTAATATTAAACAATTGAATAATCTGATGTTACCAGAACAATATATTAATAAATGTCAAAAGTGTCAGAAGAAGGAACGTAGCAAACCTTCATAAAAACCAGTGTTAATAAAGAGAAAAACCCTCAACAAAATATCACAGCTATGAAAACTATACTATAGTGTGTATTGTAATAGTGACTATGCTAACTATAATCACTATTATCAACAATGTAAATGAGACAATTTAAGACAAAAATGATACAGAATTTCAAATGAAAAAAAAGAGAGAAGAAACCAGAATATTTTATAATTTAATCAAAATAACTTAACCAAACTCACAAAGAAAATAACTTGATAAAGAGGAACCAATGAAGAAGGACCAACTAAGTAAAAACCAAGTATTAAGACCAGAAACCAAAAAACCCTGGTACCATGATGATAATATTGTTGTAATAACCACTATTATAGTGATAATTGAAAAAGAAGGAATTACTGTTACGCCATGAGCAATAAAATAACTCATTGGATAAAAAAAAAAATCTATATACATGCTAATTACTATGTAAACAAGATAAAAAGATGAAATGTATATTATACCACATACCTAATCCACATAATATGGAATGAGCTTTGATAGAGAAGAACAGTCAAGTGTATAAAAGTATTAATTGATATAAAATATTATGAAGTGAAGAATCCAAGGATGTTTATTATTAGTCAAAAGAGACTACTTTTACTGATTATTTATTTTTATGACTGGATGTAGAAAAATTCCATCAGTCTTATATTTTGAGCAGAGATGATAATTCCTCTGGGCTCAGTTAATTGAAGTACTGGACAGCAGGGATTGAAGCCAAATGTGCCACTCTGAACTGTTCCAACTCATATGTTAGGGAATTTAGGGAGTAAACATACAGGTGAGGAAGCACCAAATAAGAAAGGATATAAAATGATAATGTTATACACAAGAATGATGATTACTTATTAATGAAAAAAGAAGCTAACAAAGGAGATAAATATCATCTGAGAGAAAGCAACAATAAAATATGGTAAATAAACAGAATTAGTAGTAATTATTTCATCCATACTAAGAGTATGATCTGAACTATCACTTTTACAAGAGAGCATATGTAGCATAACAGAATTATCACCTTAAAATTTAACATAATACAACATGAATAAAGAAGAAAATGTCAGTAGTGAGTGAGAACAATAAATGGTTAAAGATTAAACTAAAGAAACTGTTCATTAAGTCGATAAAATGTTAATAAAATCAAACTAAATAACAAAGAAAACTCTTGGTCCATATACAAATAACCAACTATATAAAAACAATACAAGAGCAGTATACCCAGTAGGTTGGGGAGCAGTAAAAAGAAAAGGTAAAAAGGTAAACAAAAAATTAATAAGGGGAAATATATTAAATAAAGAAGGAGAGAAACCCCAAGACACAAAACCAATAACGAATTAATAAGGAGTTGTAAATAAGAAAAGGACATGAAACCACAAGATAAGGAAATGCTAGTATAATAAGAAGGAAGAGACAAATATATCAAGGTCCATAAAAAGAATATAGCAACAAGAAGGGATATCCACTAAAACCTTATGAGGAATGAATATACCCAATTCTAATACATTTAAACCCAATGATAATTGTCAGACCAAATAACCAGTTACAGGATACAATACAGTGAAAAATAAAACTGTAAACTAGTTTGTAAGCCTAGCTTAAGAATGACAAGTGACATACAATAAGAAATAAACAGTGAAAGAAAATAAAATTATTTAAAAGAGACTACCATTAGTGTAGAGAGATACCAGACAAAATTAGCTTAAGAACAAAAGACAGTTTACTAACTGAGAATATTACTAGTAATAAGAATGTTTTAAAAATTAGATACAATGAAGAAATCATAGATATAAGATGTTTTATTATAGGTGAGTGTTACAAAAAAGCAACCTAAATACAACAGACAGTGTAATAACTGAAGGTATTATTAATGATAAGATGTTTATAGTGTAATCAAATTAGAAATAGTGAACACCAAAGACAGTGTAATAACTGAAAAGTGTTATTAGAAATAAGATGTTTTTTAGTTCAACCAATTTATATATAATAAATGCAAAAAAGACAGTTAAATAACTGACAGCATTATTAGTAATAGGATGTTTTAGAATAATTATAATTAAATGATATAAAGGAAAAATAATAAGCTTAAGATATTTTTTGTTATGTTTAGGTAATATAAAAACTAGCAGATATAAGATGTTCTATTGTATTCAAAATAATGTTAAATAATTTCCAAGTTTGTTAAGGCAGAGAAGGCAAGTAGGTAATAGGAATATAGTATTATTTTTGATTAAATTGTAAACCATATAAAAAGTATAAGGCAAATTAACTAACACACCACAATAGAAAAACAAACCAGTATTGTAAACCAAAATCACCTATCATAGAATCAAACTCAAATAAATAAATTCAATCAAACTATATATAATGAATAGAAACTAGTCCATACAACACAAAGATATGAAAATGTAATCAGTACAGAAACAAATAATAACAAATGTAATGACAAAAGAAGAAAATTAACTTTATTTGGAAATAACTAATAATAGGCCTAAAGAGTACTCAACTCAGATAAAAAGTAAACTAATCAATATTGGAGTATTATAACAACAAATTATTAACAACAAGCAATAATCATGGAGTGAGTAATATTATTTAATGGAAATATTAACATAAAATCACTTGTAAACCATTTAAATACTAAATCTGTAAAAATTATAAGGCCTACAATAAATAGCTAAAACTGTAAATTTTAGGCTTATCTGAACTTAAAACGGACCCAGTTATATATCAAATTATGTAAAATTAGCTTAAAAATATTGCTGAATAGTTAGATTTTTGTAAAATTAATAAATAATTATGTTACAGCAATAAATGGGAAAACTTGTTATGTATGTTTATGAGTTGAAATCAAATCCAAGACATGTAAATTTGTAAAAAACAATGGGAAGAGGAAAAAGACATTTTATAAATTACCACAAAACGATGACTTTCAGTCATTGTTTCAGTCTATTGTTAATCGTGAACGAGTACAGATCAGAATTAATGACGGAAGATTTAAAAACCAGAAAAGTGTAAAAACAATGACGAACAACCTCCAAAAGTGTTACTGAGGTTAACAAATGGAAAACAACACATCTACTTTATAAATAACACCAATAACTACCAGAACAACTACAATAGTAATATCCAGTTACTAGAACGAGAAATCAACCGCCATTTTAAGCAAGATTCAACCCACATTATCTGGACACGAACTCAACATTTTGAACACAGAACACTGCACCAGTAAACTACCACAGAACGACATCGCCGAAGAGGGAAGAACACTTCACGCAATTTTCCAGGGATCCTACAACCTCGCCGAGAAGGGAATTCACATTTTATTTCTGAGGGAGATGAATAGCGTCAGCGTTGTATAGCAGAAAGTCAACGAAGTGAGCGGCAGTCATACTCGATTTGCACAGCGAACGGAACACAGCTTTCACGAGCCAGTGACGTCATTCTACGGATGGTTCGATCTTTATTTAATAAAGTGACAATTTTCATAATCCTGTTATTTTTTCAGCAAATAATAATTTATTATAAGATAGTTGTAAGTATTGTATCTTGTTCCTTGCCCTCTCTGACCATTTCGACAGTTAAAAGAATCCGAAATAATTAATTTTGTAAGCATTATATTTTGTCATTTTGTTCACAATCGACCTGAGCGAATCTCAATCAATGCCTGGTCCACGCGCATAATAGTGGCGCATAATTTCAAATGTTGAGAAATAAACATCATAATTACTCAGTTACATGCGTTTATAATTATTTGTATAGTAAATAATTTCTTCTAAAAAATAATTTAGAGTCATTAAAGAAATATACCAGAAGGAAGAAGAAGAAGAGCAAAGTTACAAGAGAGAATAATAGATCCAACTACATAAATAGATTATCTATAGAAACAAATATTTTCAAAAACACAAAATCTCATTTATTTAATCGAAAGTAATTAAAAAATATACAATTAATTAATTAATTAAACAAAAAAATTTTTTCTAAAATAACAACAAAATTTTTTCTTATCCACACATTATACATTATTATCATTCAATAAAATATTATTTGTTTAATTACAAATTGGCGTCCAACTGAGGGGCTGAAAATAGGAATCAATAGATCTATAAAATAAGGACAATTTGTCCAGTTTCCTATTTTAGCTAGGCAGCTGTCAACAGGTCAGAAAAAGAAACAAGATGCACAGGAGGGCAACATCAAAGAAATGGGCGGTGGAGGCCGAACAGGAAATAGATATGGAGGATAAGGAGGCGACACCCGTGGAAGATATAGAATCGAGATTACCTCTAGCAGAACCAACCGAACCAATATCCCAAGGGAAACAATCTGAGAAGTCCGAACAAACAGGGGAGGTCAATTTCCAGGAAACCATGATGAGAATGATGATGGAAGTGAGGGAGGAGAACAAATCAAATAGTAAGAAGATGGAGGAGAAAATGGATAATAACAGTAATGAAATGAAGGAAGAATTAAGCCAAATAAACCAAAGAATGGATGAAAATAGTAAGGAAATGAAAGTGATAACCAACGAATGAAGGAAGAATTAAGGGAGAATAGTAAGAAGATGGAGGAGAAGATGGAAGAAAACAGTAAGAAGATGGAGGAGAAAATGGAGGAAATAAAAACTGACAATAAACAATCGAAGGAGGAATTAACGCAAATAAGCCAGAAACTGGAGAAACCAATAAGAAGATGGAAAATAATAACCAACAATTAAGAGAAGAATTAAGGGAGACTAACCAAGAGAACATGAACCGGTTACATGGAAAGATGGAAGTATTAAAGGAAGAACTGAGCCAGAAGTTAGCTGAAGTTAATGAAACAACCAGCAAGAAAGCAGAAGAGGAAATAACAGTGATCGAACAAAGGATTACAAGGGCTGACGAAAGATGGAGTCAGACGGAACAAGAAGTACAGAGTATCAAGACCGAGATAAATACTAAGGTTGCCAACATCGAAGAAACGAATAGGAAGAATTTAGAGGAAAAATTAAAGGAAACACGTGAAGACTAGGAGTGAGTGCACGACCGATTCACAAAAAAATGTGACGGCATTGAAGCTGCTGTGACCAGTATCAACAATCAAGTGCGACAGAATCAAACAGATATAGATCTGTTCCATAGTCGGCCAACCAGCATCACCAGTTGTCCTAATAACGAAAATCGTGAAGGTATTAACTTCAGGTTTTATAAAAATAAACATATGGAGTTCCTAGCCAGAATCGAAGAGTACTTCACCAAACACAGAGGCAATCGCTGGAGAGAGAATAAAGAAGTACTGGACGAATCCTTCAAAGAGATAGCCGATAATTGGTGGATGGCGATAAGAGATGAAGTGACCAACTACCATCAATTCAAAAGGCTATTCAAGGCCAAATATTGGTCTGAATAGACACAAAATATCGCCGGAGACAGGATCTGTCACGGAAAATATAACCCGTACGGAAACCAGACTCTAACAGCGTATTTCTTGGGAAAGGTGTGTGTGGCCAAACATTAAGAGCCCCGAATACCGGAAGAATACCATAATCAACAAAGGAAGTTGCAAGAATATTTATCAGCTACCGAAGAATTCCTTAATTTGGCATATCACCCCGCTATAGGTACCACGCCATACACGGCAAAGTATGAAAAACCGCCTCCAAGAGAAATACAAGTCATAATAGAATTTCCCATGAGTCAAGAATACAAGTTTAATCGAATCAGGTTCTACAATAAATTGCCAGAAGACCAGGAAAGGCGCAAGAACATGTATCAAAAGGCGATTAAAAAGGTAATAAACTATGAAGTCGGAGAAAAGGTACTATTGAAAAACAGGGAACTACCCAGTACTTTGGAAGGCATTACCAAAAAGTTGTTACTGCTGTATACCGGCCCATACCTGATTATTAAAAACAATAACAACAATACGTATGTATTAAAAGATATCAATTCAAATAAAGTAAAGGGAACTTATAATCAACTATCAATCAAAAAATATATAGAGGAGAGATAAACAAAAAGAATTTGGACGAAGAAAATGTCTAAATTCAAAACGTTTGTAAGAACAACTTACAACAAACATTTGAAAAAAACCATTATGAATGAAAAAAGAATTTTGATGGAATAAAATACCAAAATTCAAAAAATTTGTAAGGCCGACTTACAGGAACTATTCGAATTAATTATGATACAACAAAAAGAATTTTGATGAATGAAAATTACAAAATTCAAAGGATTTGTAAGGACAACTTACACCAAATATTTGAAAAACCATTATGAATAAAAAAGAAGTTAGATGAATGAAAATAACAATTTCAAAAAATTTGTAAGACCAACTGACAAGAATTATTTGGAAGAAACTATTAAAATAACAAAAACTTCAAAAAGTTGTAAGACCTACTTACTTGAACTGTTTGAGAGAAACTATTAAAAACTTATATATAAAAAGAATTTTGGAGAAAATATCTAAAGTTAAAAAATAGTAAGTACAACTCATACGAAGGATGAGATATAACCATTATATATAAAAAGAAATTTTGTAAGAAAGAGATACAAAATTCTAAAAGAGTAAGAACAAATTACACTCATAATTTGAGTGAACTCTACATTAAGAATTTGAGAGTAAATGGAATACAAATGTGTAAACTTTCTCAAACTCTCCAGAGACAAAGCAAAAAGAACATGTTCCAGTAAATAAAGAGAACAACTAATATTAAACAATTGAATAATCTGATGTTACCAGAACAATATATTAATAAATGTCAAAAGTGTCAGAAGAAGGAACGTAGCAAACCTTCATAAAAACCAGTGTTAATAAAGAGAAAAACCCTCAACAAAATATCACAGCTATGAAAACTATACTATAGTGTGTATTGTAATGTAATAGTGACTATGCTAACTATAATCACTATTATCAACAATGTAAATGAGACAATTTAAGACAAAAATGATACAGAATTTCAAATGAAAAAAAAGAGAGAAGAAACCAGAATATTTTATAATTTAATCAAAATAACTTAACCAAACTCACAAAGAAAATAACTTGATAAAGAGGAACCAATGAAGAAGGACCAACTAAGTAAAAACCAAGTATTAAGACCAGAAACCAAAAAACCCTGGTACCATGATGATAATATTGTTGTAATAACCACTATTATAGTGATAATTGAAAAAGAAGGAATTACTGTTACGCCATGAGCAATAAAATAACTCATTGGATAAAAAAAAAAATCTATATACATGCTAATTACTATGTAAACAAGATAAAAAGATGAAATGTATATTATACCACATACCTAATCCACATAATATGGAATGAGCTTTGATAGAGAAGAACAGTCAAGTGTATAAAAGTATTAATTGATATAAAATATTATGAAGTGAAGAATCCAAGGATGTTTATTATTAGTCAAAAGAGACTACTTTTACTGATTATTTATTTTTATGACTGGATGTAGAAAAATTCCATCAGTCTTATATTTTGAGCAGAGATGATAATTCCTCTGGGCTCAGTTAATTGAAGTACTGGACAGCAGGGATTGAAGCCAAATGTGCCACTCTGAACTGTTCCAACTCATATGTTAGGGAATTTAGGGAGTAAACATACAGGTGAGGAAGCACCAAATAAGAAAGGATATAAAATGATAATGTTATACACAAGAATGATGATTACTTATTAATGAAAAAATAAGCTAACAAAGGAGATAAATATCATCTGAGAGAAAGCAACAATAAAATATGGTAAATAAACAGAATTAGTAGTAATTATTTCATCCATACTAAGAGTATGATCTGAACTATCACTTTTACAAGAGAGCATATGTAGCATAACAGAATTATCACCTTAAAATTTAACATAATACAACATGAATAAAGAAGAAAATGTCAGTAGTGAGTGAGAACAATAAATGGTTAAAGATTAAACTAAAGAAACTGTTCATTAAGTCGATAAAATGTTAATAAAATCAAACTAAATAACAAAGAAAACTCTTGGTCCATATACAAATAACCAACTATATAAAAACAATACAAGAGCAGTATACCCAGTAGGTTGGGGAGCAGTAAAAAGAAAAGGTAAAAAGGTAAACAAAAAATTAATAAGGGGAAATATATTAAATAAAGAAGGAGAGAAACCCCAAGACACAAAACCAATAACGAATTAATAAGGAGTTGTAAATAAGAAAAGGACATGAAACCACAAGATAAGGAAATGCTAGTATAATAAGAAGGAAGAGACAAATATATCAAGGTCCATAAAAAGAATATAGCAACAAGAAGGGATATCCACTAAAACCTTATGAGGAATGAATATACCCAATTCTAATACATTTAAACCCAATGATAATTGTCAGACCAAATAACAAGTTACAGGATACAATACAGTGAAAAATAAAACTGTAAACTAGTTTGTAAGCCCAGCTTAAGAATGACAAGTGACATACAATAAGAAATAAACAGTGAAAGAAAATAAAATTATTTAAAAGAGACTACCATTAGTGTAGAGAGATACCAGACAAAATTAGCTTAAGAACAAAAGACAGTTTACTAACTGAGAATATTACTAGTAATAAGAATGTTTTAAAAATTAGATACAATGAAGAAATCATAGATATAAGATGTTTTATTATAGGTGAGTGTTACAAAAAAGCAACCTAAATACAACAGACAGTGTAATAACTGAAGGTATTATTAATGATAAGATGTTTATAGTGTAATCAAATTAGAAATAGTGAACACCAAAGACAGTGTAATAACTGAAAAGTGTTATTAGAAATAAGATGTTTTTTAGTTCAACCAATTTATATATAATAAATGCAAAAAAGACAGTTAAATAACTGACAGCATTATTAGTAATAGGATGTTTTAGAATAATTATAATTAAATGATATAAAGGAAAAATAATAAGCTTAAGATATTTTTTGTTATGTTTAGGTAATATAAAAACTAGCAGATATAAGATGTTCTATTGTATTCAAAATAATGTTAAATAATTTCCAAGTTTGTTAAGGCAGAGAAGGCAAGTAGGTAATAGGAATATTGTATTATTTTTGATTAAATTGTAAACCATATAAAAAGTATAAGGCAAATTAACTAACACACCACAATAGAAAAACAAACCAGTATTGTAAACCAAAATCACCTATCATAGAATCAAACTCAAATAAATAAATTCAATCAAACTATATATAATGAATAGAAACTAGTCCATACAACACAAAGATATGAAAATGTAATCAGTACAGAAACAAATAATAACAAATGTAATGACAAAAGAAGAAAATTAACTTTATTTGGAAATAACTAATACTAGGCCTAAAGGGTACTCAACTCAGATAAAAAGTAAACTAATCAATATTGGAGTATTATAACAACAAATTATTAACAACAAGCAATAATCATGGAGCGAGTAATATTATTTAATGGAAATATTAACATAAAATGACTTGTAAACCATTTAAATACTAAATTTGTAAAAATTATAAGGCCTACAATAAATAGCTAAAACTGTAAATTTTAGGCTTATCTGAACTTAAAACAGACCCAGTTATATATCAAATTATGTAAAATTAGCTTAAAAATATTGCTGAATAGTTAGATTTTTGTAAAATTAATAAATAATTATGTTACAGCAATAAATGGGAAAACTTGTTATGTATGTTTATGAGTTGAAATCAAATCCAATACATGTAAATTTGTAAAAAACAATGGGAAGAGGAAAAAGACATTTTATAAATTACCACAAAACGACGACTTTCAGTCATTGTTTCAGTCTATTGTTAATCGTGAACGAGTACAGATCAGAATTAATGACGGAAGATTTAAAAACCAGAAAAGTGTAAAAACAATGACGAACAACCTCCAAAAGTGTTACTGAGGTTAACAAATGGAAAACAACACATCTACTTTATAAATAACACCAATAACTACCAGAACAACTACAACAGTAATATCCAGTTACTAGAACGAGAAATCAACCGCCATTTTAAGCAAGATTCAACCCACATTATCTGGACACGAACTCAACATTTTGAACACAGAACACTGCACCAGTAAACTACCACAGAACGACATCGCCGAAGAGGGAAGAACACTTCACGCAATTTTCCAGGGATCCTACAACCTCGCCGAGAAGGGAATTCACATTTTATTTCTGAGGGAGATGAATAGCGTTAGCGTTGTATAGCAGAAAGTCAACGAAGTGAGCGGCAGTCATACTCGATTTGCACAGCGAACGGAACACAGCTTTCACGAGCCAGTGACGTCATTCTACGGATGGTTCGATCTTTATTTAATAAAGTGACAATTTTCATAATCCAGTTATTTTTTCAGCAAATAATAATTTATTATAAGATAGTTGTAAGTATTGTATCTTGTTCCTTGCCCTCTCTGACCATTTCGACAGTTAAAAGAATCCGAAATAATTAATTTTGTAAGCATTATATTTTGTCATTTTGTTCACAATCGACCTGAGCGAATCTCAATCAAAGCCTGGTCCACGCGCATAATAGTGGCGCATAATTTCAAATGTTGAGAAATAAACATCATAATTACTCAGTTACATGCGTTTATAATTATTTGTATAGTAAATAATTTCTTCTAAAAAATAATTTAGAGTCATTAAAGAAATATACCAGAAGGAAGAAGAAGAAGAGCAAAGTTACAAGAGAGAATAATAGATCCAACTACATAAATAGATTATCTATAGAAACAAATATTTTCAAAAACACAAAATCTCATTTATTTAATCGAAAGTAATTAAAAAATATACAATTAATTAATTAATTAAACAAAAAATTTTTTTTCTAAAATAACAACAAAATTTTTTCTTATCCACACATTATACATTATTATCATTCAATAAAATATTATTTGTTTAATTACAAATTGGCGTCCAACTGAGGGGCTGAAAATAGGAATCAATAGATCTATAAAATAAGGACAATTTGTCCAGTTTCCTATTTTAGCTAGGCAGCTGTCAACAGGTCAGAAAAAGAAACAAGATGCACAGGAGGGCAACATCAAAGAAATGGGCGGTGGAGGCCGAACAGGAAATAGATATGGAGGATAAGGAGGCGACACCCGTGGAAGATATAGAATCGAGATTACCTCTAGCAGAACCAACCGAACCAATATCCCAAGGGAAACAATCTGAGAAGTCCGAACAAACAGGGGAGGTCAATTTCCAGGAAACCATGATGAGAATGATGATGGAAGTGAGGGAGGAGAACAAATCAAATAGTAAGAAGATGGAGGAGAAAATGGATAATAACAGTAATGAAATGAAGGAAGAATTAAGCCAAATAAACCAAAGAATGGATGAAAATAGTAAGGAAATGAAAGTGATAACCAACGAATGAAGGAAGAATTAAGGGAGAATAGTAAGAAGATGGAGGAGAAGATGGAAGAAAACAGTAAGAAGATGGAGGAGAAAATGGAGGAAATAAAAACTGACAATAAACAATCGAAGGAGGAATTAACGCAAATAAGCCAGAAACTGGAAGAAACCAATAAGAAGATGGAAAATAATAACCAACAATTAAGAGAAGAATTAAGGGAGACTAACCAAGAGAACATGAACCGGTTACATGGAAAGATGGAAGTATTAAAGGATGAACTGAGCCAGAAGTTAGCTGAAGTTAATGAAACAACCAGCAAGAAAGTAGAAGAGGAAATAACAGTGATCGAACAAAGGATTACAAGGGCTGACGAAAGATGGAGTCAGACGGAACAAGAAGTACAGAGTATCAAGACCGAGATAAATACTAAGGTTGCCAACATCGAAGAAACGAATAGGAAGAATTTAGAGGAAAAATTAAAGGAAACACGTGAAGACTAGGAGTGAGTGCACGACCGATTCACAAAAAATGTGACGGCATTGAAGCTGCTGTGACCAGTATCAACAATCAAGTGCGACAGAATCAAACAGATATAGATCTGTTCCATAGTCGGCCAACCAGCATCACCAGTTGTCCTAATAACGAAAATCGTGAAGGTATTAACTTCAGGTTTTATAAAAATAAACATATGGAGTTCCTAGCCAGAATCGAAGAGTACTTCACCAAACACAGAGGCAATCGCTGGAGAGAGAATAAAGAAGTACTGGACGAATCCTTCAAAGAGATAGCCAATAATTGGTGGATGGCGATAAGAGATGAAGTGACCAACTACCAACAATTCAAAAGGCTATTCAAGGCCAAATATTGGTCTGAATCGACACAAAATATCGCCAGAGACAGGATCTGTTACGGAAAATATAACCCGTACGGAAACCAGACTCTAACAGCGTATTTCTTGGGAAAGGTGTGTGTGGCCAAACATTTAGAGCCCCGAATACCGGAAGAATACCATAATCAACAAAGGAAGTTGCAAGAATATTTATCAGCTACCGAAGAATTCCTTAATTTGGCATATCACCCCGCTATAGGTACCACGCCATACACGGCAATGTATGAAAAACCGCCTCCAAGAGAAATACAAGACATAATAGAATTCCCCATGAGTCAATAATACAAGTTTAATCGAATCAGGTTCTACAATAAATTGGCAGAAGACCAGGAAAGGCGTAAGAACAAGTATCAAAAGGCGATTAAAAAGGTAATAAACTATGAAGTCGGAGAAAAGGTACTATTGAAAAATAGGGAAATACCCAGTACTTTGGAAGGCATTACCAAAAAGTTGTTACTGCTGTATACCGGTCCATACCTGATTATTAAAAACAATAACAACAATACGTATTTATTAAAAGATATCAATTCAAATAAAGTAAAGGGAACTTATAATCAACTATCAATCAAAAAATATATAGAGGAGAGATAAACAAAAAGAATTTGGACGAAGAAAATGTCTAAATTCAAAAAGTTTGTAAGAACAACTTACAACAAACATTTGAAAAAACCATTATGAATGAAAAAAGAATTTTGATGGAATCAAATACCAAAATTCAAAAAATTTGTAAGGCCAACTTACAGGAACTATTCGAATTAATTATGATACAACAAAAAGAATTTTGATGAATGAAATTACAAAATTCAAAGGATTTGTAAGGACAACTTACATCAAATATTTGAAAAACCATTATGAATAAAAAAGAAGTTAGCTAAAAAAAATTACTAAATTCAAAAAGTTTGTAAGGACCAACTTACACCAATTATTTGAGAAAAACCATTATGAATAAAAAAGAATTTAGATGAATGAAAATAACAATTTCAAAAAATTTGTAAGACCAACTGACAAGAATTATTTGGAAGAAACTATTAAAATAACAAAAACTTCAAAAAGTTGTAAGACCTACTTACTTGAACTGTTTGAGAGAAACTATTAAAAACTTATATATAAAAAGAATTTTGGAGAAAATATCTAAAGTTAAAAAATAGTAAGTATAACTCATACGAAGGATGAGATATAACCATTATATATAAAAAGAAATTTTGTAAGAAAGAGATACAAAATTCTAAAAGAGTAAGAACAAATTACACTCATAATTTGAGTGAACTCTACATTAAAGAATTTGAGAGTAAATGGAATACAAATGTGTAAACTTTCTCAAACTCTCCAGAGACAAAGCAAAAAGAACATGTTCCAGTAAATAAAGAGAACAACTAATATTAAACAATTGAATAATCTGATGTTACCAGAACAATATATTAATAAATGTCAAAAGTGTCAGAAGAAGGAACGTAGCAAACCTTCATAAAAACCAGTGTTAATAAAGAGAAAAAACCCTCAACAAAATATCACAGCTATGAAAACTATACTATAGTGTGTATTGTAATAGTGACTATGCTAACTATAATCACTATTATCAACAATGTAAATGAGACAATTTAAGACAAAAATGATACAGAATTTCAAATGAAAAAAAAAGAGAAGAAACCAGAATATTTTATAATTTAATCAAAATAACTTAACCAAACTCACAAAGAAAATAACTTGATAAAGAGGAACCAATGAAGAAGGACCAACTAAGTAAAAACCAAGTATTAAGACCAGAAACCAAAAAACCCTGGTACCATGATGATAATATTGTTGTAATAACCACTATTATAGTGATAATTGAAAAAGAAGGAATTACTGTTACGCCATGAGCAATAAAATAACTCATTGGATAAAAAAAAAATCTATATACATGCTAATTACTATGTAAACAAGATAAAAAGATAAAATGTATATTATACCACATACCTAATCCACATAATATGGAATGAGCTTTGATAGAGAAGAACAGTCAAGTGTATAAAAGTATTAATTAATATAAAATATTATGAAGTGAAGAATCCAAGGATGTTTATTATTAGTCAAAAGAGACTACTTTTACTGATTATTTATTTTTATGACTGGATGTAGAAAAATTCCATCAGTCTTATATTTTGAGCAGAGATGATAATTCTCTGGGTTCAGTTAATTGAAGTACTGGACAGCAGGGATTGAAGCCAAATGTGCCACTCTGAACTGTTCCAACTCATATGTTAGGGAATTTAGGGAGTAAACATACAGGTGAGGAAGCACCAAATAAGAAAGGATATAAAATGATAATGTTATACACAAGAATGATGATTACTTATTAATGAAAAAAGAAGCTAACAAAGGAGATAAATATCATCTGAGAGAAAGCAACAATAAAATATGGTAAATAAACAGAATTAGTAGTAATTATTTCATCCATACTAAGAGTATGATCTGAACTATCACTTTTACAAGAGAGCATATGTAGCATAACAGAATTATCACCTTAAAATTTAACATAATACAACATGAATAAAGAAGAAAATGTCAGTAGTGAGTGAGAACAATAAATGGTTAAAGATTAAACTAAAGAAACTGTTCATTAAGTCGATAAAATGTTAATAAAATCAAACTAAATAACAAAGAAAACTCTTGGTCCATATACAAATAACCAACTATATAAAAACAATACAAGAGCAGTATACCCAGTAGGTTGGGGAGCAGTAAAAAGAAAAGGTAAAAAGGTAAACAAAAAATTAATAAGGGGAAATATATTAAATAAAGAAGGAGAGAAACCCCAAGACACAAAACCAATAACGAATTAATAAGGAGTTGTAAATAAGAAAAGGACATGAAACCACAAGATAAGGAAATGCTAGTATAATGAGAAGGAAGAGACAAATATATCAAGGTCCATAAAAAGAATATAGCAACAAGAAGGGATATCCACTAAAACCTTATGAGGAATGAATATACCCAATTCTAATACATTTAAACCCAATGATAATTGTCAGACCAAATAACAAGTTACAGGATACAATACAGTGAAAAATAAAACTGTAAACTAGTTTGTAAGCCTAGCTTAAGAATAACAAGTGACATACAATAAGAAATAAACAGTGAAAGAAAATAAAATTATTTAAAAGAGACTACCATTAGTGTAGAGAGATACCAGACAAAATTAGCTTAAGAACAAAAGACAGTTTACTAACTGAGAATATTACTAGTAATAAGAATGTTTTAAAAATTAGATACAATGAAGAAATCATAGATATAAGATGTTTTATTATAGGTGAGTGTTACAAAAAAGCAACCTAAATACAACAGACAGTGTAATAACTGAAGGTATTATTAATGATAAGATGTTTATAGTGTGTAATAAATAAATAAGATTGATGTGTGAATCTGTAAGTTGTAATTGGTGTGTATATGGTGTGGCTCTCGACGTCTTACTGGCCTGAAACACTTCCTTAAGTTTCCCAGCTGGTCGAGTCCCAATGGTAGCAAGACCGGTCGAGTAGCGTAAAGTTGATGAAGAAATATATATGCTCAGCTTCACCGAAAGTTTCAAAACAAAAATTATTGTTTTGAAGAAAATTAAAAAAAAAAATTATGTTTATAAAAAAAAAATAATAAAAAAAAAATTTTAATTTTATTAATTAATTAATTAGGATCAATTAATTAATATAGGGCTGTGAAGTTTTAAACAGTGTAATGCTCTTCTGAAAATTTTTATTAAAGTTTTAGTATAATTTAAATAATCTATCACCACTCATAAGACTGTCTGTAAACCAATCGATATTTGTTTACCTTTCTATTTTTTAGGTTATCTTCACTTACAGGTGGTAAAGTCCTTGTAGATTATCAATTAGAATTATATTATTGGTAATTAGTATTATTGAAGAAATAAAGAACTATTAAGTATTGAAAAGTATTAATGTTTTATTAAGTAACAGCAATATTGACTCTTATCGATTAGTATCGATTCTCAGGATATCGAAAAAAGTTACAAGTATATGTTATAAAAATTATATAGGGTTCTTTAAACAGCCAGTTATTACCAAAGTCAGAGAAATCGGGCTAATATTTAAAAAGTATAACGTTACAATCAAATTAATAGTTATTAATAAACACAGACATTGAATAATAATTTGTAAATATAATAATTGTTTTCACCCAACAGCGGTGTCGAACTAGAAGGCGGGGTTCTGGCAATGATGAGACCAATATTGCAAATGGCTGCCGTGAAGTTAGTGAGATGTCATTCGTATATTGGACGTTCCAAATAAAAGATTTTCCTGTAGTATTCCTGTTCTGATGTCTGCGAATCTCTTGTAAAATGTTGTGTAGTGTCTAGTGTACTGTTTCTGAGTTGTATTTAGTGTATCCGTATAATTATTAGTTCAAACACTTTCCCCGATTCCATCACTAATTTGGGTTAATGTATTACACAGTTTTCTAGTGTTTTGTGGTGTTTTTCAGAGTAGATATGTATTGTTCTGTGTTTATGGAGTGTTTCTTGATTGTTTCTGTTATAATATGATAGTTTTTAGAAGTATTCCACAAGTCACTCGCGATTTCACAATAACGTACTATACATTCGCTTGGTATGTCTATTATAGGTTAGGTTATGCACGTTACCCAAACGTATGTCATGTTAACCGTTCAAAAACCAATAATTAACTAACTGTTTCCTTCAGTTTCAATTAAACTCTTAGCCCATATAATATTATCCTTAACATTGTTCAAATATATTTTCACATCCTGTGTACATTTTACTATTTCACTATATGAATGCCTAAACTTTGGTTATTTGTCAATTTTATTCACTAGATTTGATTTAAATTAATCTTTCAGTTCATTCTGGTTATTTTCAGATTAAATAATGCCATTTTATAGTGTTTTCTGTCCAAAAAATAGTAATTTCACTTTCAGTTTGGTATACTGTGAAGAGTCCAAAACATCAGAATTTACTTCCTGTCATTATATAAATTCAGCCATTTTATCAGTTATATTTAATATTAATAATTCTATATTGTATTAAAAGGTTCCTATTCCCTTATTTTCTGGTAATTAATTGAATTAGTTGTATTCTGAAACATTATTCTGAAATATATGACTCCCATGTCTAAATTTCTGAGTTTAGTCATTTTATTTTTTTTCATAATTCTGAATATAATTTATTAAAATCTCTCTAAATGGTATGTGCAATTATATGGCATGATCTCCAGTTTATTTTGTCTAAACCCCTTTTGTTTATTTGCATTTAATTGAGCAATTTCTCTGTTTTGATGAAGTTTGGTTTCCATTCTTTTGGCCTATGATTTTTTAACAATTTTTCTTACAAAATAATTTACAAACAATATATGATGTGTGATACCCTCTCTGACTTTTTACAAATAGTATTATAAATTAAACATGTTTTCAAATTACACAAAAACAATTAGTATTGGTTACAATACAAACAATAGTTAACACAAAATAAAGAACATTTTTTTTAAATAAATGGTTGTCTTCAAATCAGACATTTTGCAACAAAATTCCCATTTCCAACATGGAAATATGGTTTACAACAAAGGTTTTGTACTAACTAACATCTTAATTACTCTCTACTATTTACAAGTGGTAATTATTTTTATAGTTCTGATGTTAGTTGTTTCAGACCCAAACAAATGGCCTTATATCTAAAACATTTTTAAACATTCTTGTACTATATACATTAAAACCTTATATTTATATTCTTATTTCTAACTATTATTATAAGTAGGATTCTACAGTTTTTATACAGTCTTTTATACCTTGTCTTTGGGGAATTGTACCCTGTCATTAACAAATAAATAGTATGAACCGTTCACAAAGCACTATGAAATCTGTTTTTCTTTTTTCATGTAAAACAAAAATGTTATTTTAAACAGATTCATGTCTTATGAACAACATATTGTCACCGTACATATTTTAAGTCATTGAAAAATGCATATTTCATTGCATCCAATGTTTGTGATTGCCAAGAATGAAACACAAGGTTCATTTTTTATAATACCCAAAACTATCACTGGTTCACTTTGCACTTATATATTATGTTAATGCTAAATGGTCGTATAGTCTTATTAACATAATAAATTGGTTAGCGTTTTTTCAATGGAGATTTGTTCCATGGGTACTATATTATTGTTTCATCTTAGTTCACAGGAAACTTTTACTTTGTTCACTTCTCTCTCTTAAATTTATATACATGTGGTTTTTATTTCGTTATACTTTTGTTTTTAGATATATATTTTGGGGATATAGGGATTTGGGTGTCTTTTATAAGAGCATGACGTCTTCTTCAGGATGCTGCCCTCTTCTTCTTTCTTCAGTCTTCTTTTCTCCTGCCTTCTGGGACTGGTATCTTCTCCATCTGTTCTTGATGCCATCAGGTTTCTTGGGATCTTCTCCATCTTCTTCTTTAATTCAGAAATACACAACCTGTATTGGTTGATCTTGGCTTATTTTAGGGTTTCTCTTTTATTTATTCTCCCTCGTTGTGGGTTTGGTCATATTGTGTACTGCTTTGTTATTTACTATTTTACCTTCCTGGGTTATACCTTGAAAACCTTTGGTTATGAGACTGGTTTTGGATGACTCATCACTAGTAACTCCTTTTATTTTAACTTGTATTTTCTTTATAATAATGATTTCTTTCCACAGTTGCTATGAATTAATCTATTTATATTAAACTTAATGCTTTCTTCCAAATTTAAATATTATAACTTCATTATTCTAATGATCAATTGCCATTCAATATTATGCTTATATCTGTCACGCTACAGATTGCTCTCCTCCAGAAGTAATTATTTCAGACATGTTTATGGATGAAATAATTTCTTATGATAATTTCATCATTTCTTATAATTCATTTTCTTCTCCATTTTTATATCGACTTTTTTATATTAGAGTTTTATTAATTTTATATATATAATTATTTGTTTTACTACTGATCCTTTTCGGATAGTTAGTGTCTTCTGAGATATATTATAATTGTAATACATTTTCTTTCTATATCAACTTCGTGTTGTATCCTTGGGATATTAATTCCCTAACATTCCCTATCACGTGGGCTGGGGCAGATCAGAGGGGCACTGTACGCTACTTCTCTGCTGGCCATACACCACTTCTATAAATTGAGTACAGGGGCATATCCATCCCTGCTCAAAAAACATAATGCTGCTGGAATTATCTTCAGTCAGTCATCGAATAAATAAATAAAAAGTAGTCTCATTTTCGACTAATAAAAATATCTTTGGATTCTCCACTTCGTAGTCTCTCAGATTATCTCACATTTTCTATCTTAATAAATCTTCATAATTATTTTTATACTCATTATATATATATTTTTTCAAAACTCTTAACTTGTCTGATATATTAAATTTAATTATGGTTGAAAATCTTTCTTTTAATAATTCTGGTTACTGTTTACAATGTAACTCTCTTTCTTCTCCATCTGAATTCTCTTTATACTTTCTTCTGGTTATTCATAGTATTAGCATGGTCTTTATAAATAGTCTTTCGTATTCATTTTTTGAATGGTCTTAATATATTATATTTAATTTTTTAACATTGTATCTTTACATTAGATATACAGGTTGTCATATTGATCATTTTATTTAAACATTTTGGTTCTTTCCTTTCTCTTAGAAAGTTATTAATCCGTCTTCGCATTCATTAGCATTAATTCATTTATATTATATTTCATGTGGTATTTCTTCTCTTTGCATTTCATATAGGTCTTATTATTATCATTGGTTCAAAATCATCTTCTCCATATGTTTGGTATGAGTTGTTCTTCTTTGCTCTTAATTAACTGTTTTCATTATCGTTTCATAGGTAATTAGTCTCTTTGCTTCCAAATTTTTTCCTTCTCTGGCATATTACACTCTTTTTTGTTAGTCTTCTCTACTCCTTCAAATTCTATTGTGAATGTTAGCATTTATTCTGGATTAACGTTAATTCTCTTTTCTGAATTAACCACTTTATTTTCTTCTCAATTCAATCATAATTGAAACATAATTATTTTTTGGAACTTGGTTAGTTTTAATATAAAATTCAAACTATTCTTTTTATTTAATTGAAAAATATTTCTCATACATCCTTGTAATATGTTGATCTTATCTTGTTTCAAAGTTCTGACGTTCTATCAACATACAAATTCTGTTTAATTCATTTATTCCCAGAATTGTTTCATTCAGACTTGTTTATAGTAATGTGATCTTACTATTATTTCTGAATATTTTGGTATTTTTCCAAATTCAAATTCTTCTTAATTATTTACCATAAGGTTTCCTCATAATTCAGTGGTAGTAAGCTGTGCTTGCTTAATTTTAAATTTTTTAAAATTAAGTTCAAAATTCTCTCTCTTTCTCTTTCTTCCATAAAGTTTTGTTCTAAATTATCAGGTTGTAGTAAGAAGTACTTACTCAATTTTAAATTTTTATAATTATTATTTCAATTCAAAAGTCTTTCTTTTTCTTTCTTCCATAAAGTTTGTTCCAAAATTATTAGGTTGTAGTAAGATGTACTTACATATTTTAGAATTTTTTCAAAATATAAATTCTAAATTCCTTCTTCTTATAATTCTTCAAAATGTTCTTCTCAAAATATTAGGTTGTAAGATGTACTTACATTATTTTTGAATTTTTAAAATATATAAAAAATTCTTTTTCTTTCTCTTTCTTCCAAAATGTTCTTCTCAAAATATTAGGTTGTAAGATGTACTTACATTATTTTTAAATTTTTTTAAATAAATTAAAAAATCCTTCTTCTTATAATTCTCCAAAATGTTCTTCTCAAAATATTAGGTTGTAAGATGTACTTACATTATTTCCGAATTTTTAAAATTAAAAATTCTAAATTCCTTCTTCTTATAATTCTCCAGAATGTTCTTTTCAAAATATTAGGTTGTAAGATGTACTTACATTATTTCCGAATTTTTAAAATAAAAATTCTAAATTCCTTCTTCTTATAATTCTCCAAAATGTTCTTCTCAAAATATTAGGTTGTAAGATGTACTTACATTATTTTTGAATTTTTTTTTATAAAAATTCTAAATTCTCAAACTCACAACTCATTCTTCATAATATTTCTTCATAGAAGCTTGATTGTACACTCCTTTGATTCTTCCTGAAACGATTTCCCTCAACTCATATGTATTGTTATGCTTATCATTTACCACAACATATGGGCCAGTATATAGTAATAGTAGTTTTTTGGTTATGCCTTCTAAGGTGCTAGGCAGCTCTCTATTTTTTAGGAGGACTTTTTCACCCTCTTTATATGTTACAATTCGCCCTATTGCCTTCTGGTATTTGGCTTGCCGTTTTTCCTGATCTTCTGCTACCTTATTGTAAAACTTCAACTGGTTGAATTTCCTATTGTTGTTCGTTGGAAATTCAATGATTTGTTCAATGTCTCGGGGAGTCGGCTTCTCATACATGGCTGAGTACGGTGGAATTCCTATAGCTGGATGGTGGGCATAATTTAGGAATGTTTCTGTCGCTGCTAGGTACTCTTGCCACTTTTTCTGTTGGTTGTGACAGTACGTGCGCAATATCCTACCCACTTCTCTTAGTACTCTCTCAGCCGGATTGCTACTTGGGTGGTAGACTGATGTCTTATATGTTTTGACCCCAAGTGCTAATAAAGTGTCTCGCCATCTCCTCACCTTAAACTGTGTACCATGGTCGGTAATAATAGAAAATGGTCTACCGATCTCTGGGATATACAAATCAATAATCACCGCCAAAACCTTTGCTGTCGTTGCCCGATTAACCGGATATAGCTTTATATACTTGGTGTAGTGATCCATTATGATTACCAAGTATTTATATCTGTGCCGACCACCGCTACGGGGAAATGGCCCGCATATATCCAAAAACACTTTTTCCAGTTTTGCGTTGGAAGTTATCGGTATCATGATACCCTCTGTCTTTTCATTGTTTACTTTCGCACATTGGCAGATATTACAGGACTTGATGTATGTCCTCACCTTGCGGTTGATATTCTTGATCTTACAATTTTCCTCTAGAGCTTGTATCACTTTTAACGCTCCCATGTGACCATACCTGACATGGTAATCGATGATGACCTCCTTTTCGATTTGGTGTGGGATTATCACCTTCCATGTCTCATCGTCCAATGCGGTTTTTATGAATAAAATTCCCTTGTTAAGGTGGTAGTATTTAGAAATGGTTTCATCATTGGCTTCCAAACGACTCACAATGTTTTTCAGCTTAGGATCAGACTGCTGATGAATTCGGATATTTATTAACAAAGCTTGTAAATCGGCTCTGGTCGTGAATATGTTATAAATTTTTACTAAGCTCTCCTTCTCTCCCTCGAAAGTCTGATCTTCCAGATTTATACGTGACTAACACATCTGCTACCACGTTCTTCTTTCCTGGAATGTATTCCCATTTCAGGTCATATTCTTGTAGGGCGAGTACCCACCTAGCCAATCGGCCGTGACTCAATTTGCACCTACGAAGGAACGAGATGGATTTATGATCAGTTCGTACCGTGACTTGATATCCGAGAATGTACGTCCGGAACTTGCTGCATGCGAACACCACGCTCAACAATTCCTTTTCTGTCACACTGTAGTTCTTTTCGCACTGGTTCAGTGTGCGACTAGCGAAGCTTATTACCAGATGTTGTCCCTCCTCATTTCCTGGTATAATGTCGTTCCTAAGCTTAGATCGCTAGCGTCACAGTTTAGAAAGAACGGTTTCTTAAAATCTGGGTGACGAAGTATCACACTCTCCAGAAACTTCTCTTTTATCAATCGGAAAGTAATATCTTGATCTTCACCCCAAGTCCATTTGTTTTTTGCAGATAACTGTGGTTGAAACTTGGCGGTCAACTCGGAATATCGGCTCTGAAACTTCCTGTAATAGTTACAGAGTCCGAGGAAAGATTGCAATTGTTTCCTGTTTCTTGGTTGCGGGAACCTCTGAATTGCCTCCACTTTTTCTGCTGATGGGGTAATACCTCTGTCGTCTAGGTTGAAGCCTAAGAATTGTACCTCGCGCGCTATGAACTTGGATTTCTCCAACTTCAGTGTTATGTTGTTCTGCGCTAGTTTGTTTAGTACAAATTCCACTCTGTAACAATGCTCCTCCCAGGTTCCGGATGTGATTAGTAAATCGTCAACATAGACGGTGGTAAATTGGAGCGCTTCTGGTCCCAAAATCTGGTCCATACATGCCACAAATATGGCGACAGAATTGACAAGTCCGAAGGGCAGTCTCTTGAACTGGTAATTGCGCCCTTCGAAAATGAACGCTACGTATTGGCGGCTTTGTGGATGCAGCTCTACCTGCCAATACCCACAGACCGTATCCCAGGTGCTAATAAAGTTAGTACCATGAAAACGCTTTAAGATTTCTTCTATTTCACCGGGAGATGTTCTGTCATTCACAATTGTCTTGTTCAACTCACGCGCATCTAAACAGAGCCGGACTTGTCCGTCTTTCTTCGGAACAGCAATAATTGGACTAGTGTAAGGTGATTGACTAATCTCAATTATGTCGTTTTCAATCATCTTGTTTATCTCTGTTCTCACGGCTTCTTTGAGCGACTGCGCTATTGGATATGACCTCCGGTTAAACTCTACGTTTTCTTTAAAACGAAGTTGGCACTGGTAGTTTTTTACCTTCCCTGGTTCATCAGAAAACACCGCCTTGTATCTCTCATATATTGCAATTAGACGATCAGCCAGGTGCGTTGGTATTTTCTTGTTATCGCTTCCGCACTGGAAATTCCGTATTTCTTGGATCTTAACTGACCATAAATCCTCTCCTCCTTGATTGTATATTATGGGTTTAGAAAGAGGGCTGTTTCTAATAACATTTATTTTACGAAGTTGTTGATGTATAGGGCTGGGAAGTATTGTTGTGCCTCCTACCAGGTCTGCGGTCCATGTTACTCCGTCTGGGAAAAGTGATACTTTATTTAAATTAAGATCGATTACTGCCGAATATCTACGAAGAATATCGCAACCGACTAAGATGTCAAATGGTAATCCGGTGGCGATTAAAAATTCCATGTCTAAAGCTATATCACGGCTAACGACACTTAAGGAAACTTGCTTCCTAATGGTTTTATTCTGGCGACCAGTTGCACCTACCAATACAATGTTGTTGACTGGTAACATTGGCAAAGTTTTACCACATGTACTCTGTATTCTCTCCAACTCATTGGAGTTTATTATTGAAATATTAGCTCCTGTGTCTATCATTATTCTAGCGGGAACTCCTTCCACCTCCGCTGTTATATAAATTATCTCATTATTACTGTTGCTGAGACTCTTCTCGTTCTCTTCCAAAAGTTCAGTTCGTATGTCTTTCAAATAATGGTTACAGATAATAGTGATGTTTTTATCATTGTTTGCTTGTTGCAAATCATCCTTTTCTAACCCAGGAAGTATAAGCAGTAACGGGTCATCGTTGTTGATTACTGCCTCCTCTCGTTTAAAGCATTTTGGTCATTGTTTAAGTTATTGTTGACCGAGGCATCGTTCGGGAAACTCTGGTTTGTTTCCTGACGTTCTGTACCCTGGTTGATGTTTAACGCCCTGTTCGGTTGTCTGCCAAGATCTTCCAGGCTGGTACTTCGTCTTTCCTGTTCGTATCTTGGGCCGTCTCGTTCCGCACTCCTCCATCTTCGGTCGGCGCCGTGGAAGCTGCTCCTCCTCGGTTGATAGTATCTCCTGGGTCCGCGATCTTCTGCTCTTATAAAATTTACCCTAGGGCGCGACACTCGGTTATTACTATTGCTATTATTATTGTTACTAATATTATTATTATAGTAATTTCGGTTAGGTGGGTAAGGTCTGTCACCATTATTGTTGGGGTATGGATTTCTCTGACTGTATGGAACATTATTATTTTGTTGATAAAAGTGGTTTCGATTATTTGGGTAGGGGTTGTTATTTCTCACGCCGTTAAAATTTCCGTTAAACTGGTTATTACGCGGCTGGTTGTTAGGGCCGTCGTAATTACTGGGCTGGTTCCGGTTATTTGTATGGTTATTGCCGTTATTGGGGTAAGTAGTCGGCCTTGCTTCTGGTCTCTCATTTCTCTTCCTGCTCTGCCGATAATACTCTTCATTCTCGTATCCCTCCAATAACTCAGTCATTCCCTGGATCGTCTTGATCTGACTACCTCTCCGGGCCCTGATAATGTCCTCATCATAGTGATAAGATATCTTATTCACTAAACATTCTTCTGGGATTGCTGGCTCAAGGTGCTTTGCCATACACACCTTCCCCAAGAAATATGCCGTCATACTGCTACCTAATTGTGACCTGTATCTTCCGTTACAAATATTGTCACGTATCAAGTTCTGGGTGGTCTCAGACCAGTATTTTGTCTTAAACATTTTACGGAACTGTTGGTAGTCGGAAATTTCACTCCGGTTGGCCATCCACCAATTATCTGTTATGTCTCGGAAAGACTCGTCGAATATCTCCCTGCTATGGCTCCATTGGGTAATTTTATGCTTGGTTAAATATTCTTCTACCCTAGCCAGGAACTCCATCGGCTTGCGTTTGTATTGCCGGAAGTTGAGCCACTCTCGGCTTTCGTTGACGGGCAATCCGGTGAAATGAGTCGTTCTGTTTCTAATCGCTTCCATCTCCTCTCGGCTTTGTCGCACCTGACCGGTGATATTGGCCATGGTCTCTTGGATATCATTACATCGTTCTGTGACCTGGTTGCGTACTTTTCCGAATTCTTCTTGATTTTCCTTCCTCTGTTCTTCTACCTTCCTACGACTATGTTCTTCGATATTTGTGAACTTGATGTTCACCACTTCTTTAAACTCATGGACCTCCTTTTCGGTCTGGTTGCACTTTCCATCAATCTCTCGAATCTGTCGATTGACCATTATATTTTCTTCTTCCATCTTCTCATTCATCGCTTTTTTGTTAACAGTGATTTCTTTATTCAGTTCTTCTCGCAACAATTCCATTCTTTCGTCCAGTTTGTCCAAATTCTCCTGATTGACCTCTCTTAATTCTTCTCTCAAAATTTGATTGTCCTCTCTCAATTCTTCCAACTTCTCCCCCATCTTCTCTTCCAACTTCTTGTTATCTTCTTTCAACTCTTCCTTCAATTGTCGGTTGTTCTTCTCTATCTTCTTCCTGGTTTCATCGATTTTCTGATTAGTATTTTCAATTTTATTTATCAATTCTTCTTTGGTCGACTTGAATTCTTCCTTGAACAATTGGTTGTCTTCCTTCAATTCTTCTAACTTCTTCCCCATCTCTTCTTCCATCTTCTTGCTGTTTTCTTCCATCTTCTCTTCCATCTTCTTGCTGTTTTCTTCCATCTTCTTGCTGTTTTCTTCCATCTTCTCTTCCATCTTCTTGCTGTTTTCTTCCATCTTCTCTTCCATCTTCTTATTTGTTGTTTCAATTTTATTTCCTAAATCTTCTTTCAAAGACTGGCTATCTTCTTTCCTTTCCTTATTACTTTCGTCTATCTTCTTGTCCATTTTCTTACTCAGGGATTGGTTGTCTTCCTTTAAATCTTCCATCTTTTTATTAATTCCTTCCATCATTCTCATCATTGCTTCCTGGAACTTCACATCTCCGGTTGTCGCAGTGTTCTCGGTTTGTGAAGGTTCCCCCGGTTGTTCTAACCGTTCCTTCCGGACATTGATTTCCCCTGTCTGAGTAGGCATCTCCGGTTGTTCAGTTTGTTTGGACAACACCGGTGGTAATACCTCTTCCGCCTCTACTGGCGTCGCCTCCTTGTTGTCCATGTCAACTTCTATTTCTTTCTCGGCCTCCGCCGCCCGTTTCTTAGATGTTGCACGTCGTTGCATTTTCCCTCGAAATTCTCTGGCTTTGTAGCTGTTGCCTAGCTCCAACTAGTGATTGGGCAGAATGTATTGGCCTTCCAATCGCTAATTAAAGCCCCACGTTGGGCGCCAATTTGTAATAAATAAATAAGATTGATGTGTGAATCTGTAAGTTGTAATTGGTGTGTATATGGTGTGGCTCTCGACGTCTTACTGGCCTGAAACACTTCCTTAAGTTTCCCAGCTGGTCGAGTCCCAATGGTAGCAAGACCGGTCGAGTAGCGTAAAGTTGATGAAGAAATATATATGCTCAGCTTCACCGAAAGTTTCAAAACAAAAATTATTGTTTTGAAGAAAATTAAAAAAAAAAATTATGTTTATAAAAAAAAAATAATAAAAAAAAATTTTTAATTTTATTAATTAATTAATTAGGATCAATTAATTAATATAGGGCTGTGAAGTTTTAAACAGTGTAATGCTCTTCTGAAAATTTTTATTAAAGTTTTAGTATAATTTAAATAATCTATCACCACTCATAAGACTGTCTGTAAACCAATCGATATTTGTTTACCTTTCTATTTTTTAGGTTATCTTCACTTACAGGTGGTAAAGTCCTTGTAGATTATCAATTAGAATTATATTATTGGTAATTAGTATTATTGAAGAAATAAAGAACTATTAAGTATTGAAAAGTATTAATGTTTTATTAAGTAACAGCAATATTGACTCTTATCGATTAGTATCGATTCTCAGGATATCGAAAAAAGTTACAAGTATATGTTATAAAAATTATATAGGGTTCTTTAAACAGCCAGTTATTACCAAAGTCAGAGAAATCGGGCTAATATTTAAAAAGTATAACGTTACAATCAAATTAATAGTTATTAATAAACACAGACATTGAATAATAATTTGTAAATATAATAATTGTTTTCACCCAACAGCGGTGTCGAACTAGAAGGCGGGGTTCTGGCAATGATGAGACCAATATTGCAAATGGCTGCCGTGAAGTTAGTGAGATGTCATTCGTATATTGGACGTTCCAAATAAAAGATTTTCCTGTAGTATTCCTGTTCTGATGTCTGCGAATCTCTTGTAAAATGTTGTGTAGTGTCTAGTGTACTGTTTCTGAGTTGTATTTAGTGTATCCGTATAATTATTAGTTCAAACACTTTCCCCGATTCCATCACTAATTTGGGTTAATGTATTACACAGTTTTCTAGTGTTTTGTGGTGTTTTTCAGAGTAGATATGTATTGTTCTGTGTTTATGGAGTGTTTCTTGATTGTTTCTGTTATAATATGATAGTTTTTAGAAGTATTCCACAAGTCACTCGCGATTTCACAATAACGTACTATACATTCGCTTGGTATGTCTATTATAGGTTAGGTTATGCACGTTACCCAAACGTATGTCATGTTAACCGTTCAAAAACCAATAATTAACTAACTGTTTCCTTCAGTTTCAATTAAACTCTTAGCCCATATAATATTATCCTTAACATTGTTCAAATATATTTTCACATCCTGTGTACATTTTACTATTTCACTATATGAATGCCTAAACTTTGGTTATTTGTCAATTTTATTCACTAGATTTGATTTAAATTAATCTTTCAGTTCATTCTGGTTATTTTCAGATTAAATAATGCCATTTTATAGTGTTTTCTGTCCAAAAAATAGTAATTTCACTTTCAGTTTGGTATACTGTGAAGAGTCCAAAACATCAGAATTTACTTCCTGTCATTATATAAATTCAGCCATTTTATCAGTTATATTTAATATTAATAATTCTATATTGTATTAAAAGGTTCCTATTCCCTTATTTTCTGGTAATTAATTGAATTAGTTGTATTCTGAAACATTATTCTGAAATATATGACTCCCATGTCTAAATTTCTGAGTTTAGTCATTTTATTTTTTTTCATAATTCTGAATATAATTTATTAAAATCTCTCTAAATGGTATGTGCAATTATATGGCATGATCTCCAGTTTATTTTGTCTAAACCCCTTTTGTTTATTTGCATTTAATTGAGCAATTTCTCTGTTTTGATGAAGTTTGGTTTCCATTCTTTTGGCCTATGATTTTTTAACAATTTTTCTTACAAAATAATTTACAAACAATATATGATGTGTGATACCCTCTCTGACTTTTTACAAATAGTATTATAAATTAAACATGTTTTCAAATTACACAAAAACAATTAGTATTGGTTACAATACAAACAATAGTTAACACAAAATAAAGAACATTTTTTTTAAATAAATGGTTGTCTTCAAATCAGACATTTTGCAACAAAATTCCCATTTCCAACATGGAAATATGGTTTACAACAAAGGTTTTGTACTAACTAACATCTTAATTACTCTCTACTATTTACAAGTGGTAATTATTTTTATAGTTCTGATGTTAGTTGTTTCAGACCCAAACAAATGGCCTTATATCTAAAACATTTTTAAACATTCTTGTACTATATACATTAAAACCTTATATTTATATTCTTATTTCTAACTATTATTATAAGTAGGATTCTACAGTTTTTATACAGTCTTTTATACCTTGTCTTTGGGGAATTGTACCCTGTCATTAACAAATAAATAGTATGAACCGTTCACAAAGCACTATGAAATCTGTTTTTCTTTTTTCATGTAAAACAAAAATGTTATTTTAAACAGATTCATGTCTTATGAACAACATATTGTCACCGTACATATTTTAAGTCATTGAAAAATGCATATTTCATTGCATCCAATGTTTGTGATTGCCAAGAATGAAACACAAGGTTCATTTTTTATAATACCCAAAACTATCACTGGTTCACTTTGCACTTATATATTATGTTAATGCTAAATGGTCGTATAGTCTTATTAACATAATAAATTGGTTAGCGTTTTTTCAATGGAGATTTGTTCCATGGGTACTATATTATTGTTTCATCTTAGTTCACAGGAAACTTTTACTTTGTTCACTTCTCTCTCTTAAATTTATATACATGTGGTTTTTATTTCGTTATACTTTTGTTTTTAGATATATATTTTGGGGATATAGGGATTTGGGTGTCTTTTATAAGAGCATGACGTCTTCTTCAGGATGCTGCCCTCTTCTTCTTTCTTCAGTCTTCTTTTCTCCTGCCTTCTGGGACTGGTATCTTCTCCATCTGTTCTTGATGCCATCAGGTTTCTTGGGATCTTCTCCATCTTCTTCTTTAATTCAGAAATACACAACCTGTATTGGTTGATCTTGGCTTATTTTAGGGTTTCTCTTTTATTTATTCTCCCTCGTTGTGGGTTTGGTCATATTGTGTACTGCTTTGTTATTTACTATTTTACCTTCCTGGGTTATACCTTGAAAACCTTTGGTTATGAGACTGGTTTTGGATGACTCATCACTAGTAACTCCTTTTATTTTAACTTGTATTTTCTTTATAATAATGATTTCTTTCCACAGTTGCTATGAATTAATCTATTTATATTAAACTTAATGCTTTCTTCCAAATTTAAATATTATAACTTCATTATTCTAATGATCAATTGCCATTCAATATTATGCTTATATCTGTCACGCTACAAGTGTAATCAAATTAGAAATAGTGAACACCAAAGACAGTGTAATAACTAAAAAGTGTTATTAGAAATAAGATGTTTTTTTAGTTCAACCAATTTATATATAATAAATGCAAAAAAGACAGTTAAATAACTGACAGCATTATTAGTAATAGGATGTTTTAGAATAATTATAATTAAATGATATAAAGGAAAAATAATAAGCTTAAGATATTTTTTGTTATGTTTAGGTAATATAAAAACTAGCAGATATAAGATGTTCTATTGTATTCAAAATAATGTTAAATAATTTCCAAGTTTGTTAAGGCAGAGAAGGCAAGTAGGTAATAGGAATATTGTATTATTTTTGATTAAATTGTAAACCATATAAAAAGTATAAGGCAAATTAACTAACACACCACAATAGAAAAACAAACCAGTATTATAAAACCAAAATCACCTATCATAGAATCAAACTCAAATAAATAAATTCAATCAAACTATATATAATGAATAGAAACTAGTGTCCATACAACACAAAGATATGAAAATGTAATCAGTACAGAAACAAATAATAACAAATGTAATGACAAAAGAAGAAAATTAACTTTATTTGGAAATAACTAATACTAGGCCTAAAGGGTACTCAACTCAGATAAAAAGTAAACTAATCAATATTGGAGTATTATAACAACAAATTATTAACAACAAGCAATAATCATGGAGTGAGTAATATTATTTAATGGAAATATTAACATAAAATCACTTGTAAACCATTTAAATACTAAATTTGTAAAAATTATAAGGCCTACAATAAATAGCTAAAACTGTATATGTTAGGCTTATCTGAACTTAAAACAGACCCAGTTATATATCAAATTATGTAAAATTAGCTTAAAAATATTGCTGAATAGTTAGATTTTTGTAAAATTAATAAATAATTATGTTACAGCAATAAATGGGAAAACTTGTTATGTATGTTTATGAGTTGAAATCAAATCCAAGACATGTAAATTTGTAAAAAACAATGGGAAGAGGAAAAAGACATTTTATAAATTACCACAAAACGACGACTTTCAGTCATTGTTTCAGTCTATTGTTAATCGTGAACGAGTACAGATCAGAATTAATGACGGAAGATTTAAAAACCAGAAAAGTGTAAAAACAATGACGAACAACCTCCAAAAGTGTTACTGAGGTTAACAAATGTAAAACAACACATCTACTTTATAAATAACACCAATAACTACCAGAACAACTACAATAGTAATATCCAGTTACTAGAACGAGAAATCAACCGCCATTTTAAGCAAGATTCAACCCACATTATCTGGACACGAACTCAACATTTTGAACACAGAACACTGCACCAGTAAACTACCACAGAACGACATCGCCGAAGAGGGAAGAACACTTCACGCAATTTTCCAGGGATCCTACAACCTCGCCGAGAAGGGAATTCACATTTTATTTCTGAGGGAGAAGAATAGCGTCAGCGTTGTATAGCAGAAAGTCAACGAAGTGAGCGGCAGTCATACTGGATTTGCACAGCGAACGGAACACAGCCTTCACGAGCCAGTGACGTCATTCTACGGATGGTTCGATCTTTATTTAATAAATTGACAATTTTCATAATCCTGTTATTTTTTCAGCAAATAATAATTTATTATAAGATAGTTGTAAGTATTGTATCTTGTTCCTTGCCCTCTCTGACCATTTCGACAGTTAAAAGAACCCGAAATAATTAATTTTGTAAGCATTATATTTTGTCATTTTGTTCACAATCGACCTGAGCGAATCTCAATCAATGCCTAGTCCACGCGCATAATAGTGGCGCATAATTTCAAATGTTGAGAAATAAACATCATAATTACTCAGTTACACGCGTTTATAATTATTTGTATAGTAAATAATTTCTTCTAAAAAATAATTTAGAGTCATTAAAGAAATATACCAGAAGGAAGAAGAAGAAGAGCAAAGTTACAAAAGAAAATAATAGATCCAACTACATAAATAGATTATCTATAGAAACAAATATTTTCAAAAACACAAAATCTCATTTATTTAATCGAAAGTAATTAAAAAATATACAATTAATTAATTAATTAATTAAACAAAAAATTTTTTTCTAAAATAACAACAAAATTTTTTCTTATCCACACATTATACATTATTATCATTCAATAAAATATTATTTGTTTAATTACAAATTGGCGTCCAACTGAGGGGCTGAAAATAGGAATCAATAGATCTATAAAATAAGGACAATTTGTCCAGTTTCCTATTTTAGCTAGGCAGCTGTCAACAGGTCAGAAAAAGAAACAAGATGCACAGGAGGGCGACATCAAAGAAAAGGGCGGTGGAGGCCGAACAGGAAATAGATATGGAGGATAAGGAGGCGACACCCGTGGAAGATATAGAATCGAGATTACCTCCAGCAGAACCAACCGAACCAATATCCCAAGGGAAACAATCTGAGAAGTCCGAACAAACAGGGGAGGTCAATTTCCAGGAAACCATGATGAGAATGATGATGGAAGTGAGAGAGGAGAACAAATCAAATAGTAAGAAGTTGGAGGAGAAAATGGATAATAACAGTTATGAAATGAAGGAAGAAGTAAGCCAAATAAACCAAAGAATGGATGAAAATAGTAAGGAAATGAAAGTGATAACCAACGAATGAAGGAAGAATTAAGGGAGAATAGTAAGAAGATGGAGGAGAAGATGGAAGAACACAGTAAGAAGATGGAGGAGAAAATGGAGGAAATAAAAACTGACAATAAACAATCGAAGGAGGAATTAACGCAAATAAGCCAGAAACTGGAAGAAACCAATAAGAAGATGGAAAATAATAACCAACAATTAAGAGAAGAATTAAGGGAGACTAACCAAGAGAACATGAACCGGTTACATGGAAAGATGGAAGTATTAAAGGAAGAATTGAGCCAGAAGATAGCTGAAGTTAATGAAACAACCAGCAAGAAAGTAGAAGAGGAAATAACAGTGATCGAACAAAGGATTACAAGGGCTGACGAAAGATGGAGTCAGACGGAACAAGAAGTACAGAGTATCAAGACTGAGATAAATACTAAGGTTGCCAACATCGAAGAAACGAATAGGAAGAATTTAGAGGAAAAATTAAAGGAAACACGTGAAGACTGGGAGTGAGTGCACGACCGATTCACAAAAAAATGTGACGGCATTGAAGCTGCTGTGACCAGTATCAACAATCAAGTGCGACAGAATCAAACAGATATAGATCTGTTCCATAGTCGGCCAACCAGCATCACCAGTTGTCCTAATAACGAAAATCGTGAAGGTATTAACTTCAGGTTTTATAAAAATAAACATATGGAGTTCCTAGCCAGAATCGAAGAGTACTTCACCAAACACAGAGGCAATCGCTGGAGAGAGAATAAAGAAGTACTGGACGAATCCTTCAAAGAGATAGCCGATAATTGGTGGATGGCGATAAGAGATGAAGTGACCAACTACCAACAATTCAAAAGGCTATTCAAGGCCAAATATTGGTCTGAATCGACACAAAATATCGCCAGAGACAGGATCTGTCACGGAAAATATAACCCGTACGGAAACCAGACTCTAACAGCGTATTTCTTGGAAAAGGTGTGTGTGGCCAAACATTTAGAGCCCCGAATACCGGAAGAATACCATAATCAACAAAGGAAGTTGCAAGAATATTTATCAGCTACCGAAGAATTCCTTAATTTGGCATATCACCCCGCTATAGGTACCACGCCATACACGGAAATGTATGAAAAACCCCCTCCAAGAGAAATACAAGACATAATAGAATTCCCCATGAGTCAAGAATACAAGTTTAATCGAATCAGGTTCTACAATAAATTGGCAGAAGACCAGGAAAGGCGCAAGAACAAGTATCAAAAGGCGATTAAAAAGGTAATAAACTATGAAGTCGGAGAAAAGGTACTATTGAAAAACAGGGAAATACCCAGTACTTTGGAAGGCATTACCAAAAGTTGTTACTGCTGTATACCGGTCCATACCTGATTATTAAAAACAATAACAACAATACGTATGTATTAAAAGATATCAATTCAAATAAAGTAAAGGGAACTTATAATCAACTATCAATCAAAAAATATATAGAGGAGAGATAAACAAAAAGAATTTGGACGAAGAAAATGTCTAAATTCAAAAAGTTTGTAAGAACAACTTACAACAAACATTTGAAAAAACCATTATGAATGAAAAAAGAATTTTGATGGAATCAAATACCAAAATTCAAAAAATTTGTAAGGCCAACTTACAGGAACTATTCGAATTAATTATGATACAACAAAAAGAATTTTGATGAATGAAATTACAAAATTCAAAGGATTTGTAAGGACAACTTACACCAAATATTTGAAAAACCATTATGAATAAAAAAGAAGTTAGCTAAAAAAAATTACTAAATTCAAAAAGTTTGTAAGGACAACTTACACCAATTATTTGAGAAAAACCATTATGAATAAAAAAGAATTTAGATGAATGAAAATAACAATTTAAAAAAATTTGTAAGACCAACTGACAAGAATTATTTGGAAGAAACTATTAAAATAACAAAAACTTCAAAAAGTTGTAAGACCTACTTACTTGAACTGTTTGAGAGAAACTATTAAAAACTTATATATAAAAAGAAAATATCTAAAGTTAAAAAATAGTAAGTATAACTCATACGAAGGATGAGATATAACCATTATATATAAAAAGAAATTTTGTAAGAAAGAGATACAAAATTCTAAAAGAGTAAGAACAAATTACACTCATAATTTGAGTGAACTCTACATTAAAGAATTTGAGAGTAAATGGAATACAAATGTGTAAACTTTCTCAAACTCTCCAGAGACAAAGCAAAAAGAACATGTTCCAGTAAATAAAGAGAACAACTAATATTAAACAATTGAATAATCTGATGTTACCAGAACAATATATTAATAAATGTCAAAAGTGTCAGAAGAAGGAACGTAGCAAACCTTCATAAAAACCAGTGTTAATAAAGAGAAAAAACCCTCAACAAAATATAACAGCTATGAAAACTATACTATAGTGTGTATTGTAATAGTGACTATGCTAACTATAATCACTATTATCAACAATGTAAATGAGACAATTTAAGACAAAAATGATACAGAATTTCAAATGAAAAAAAAAGAGAAGAAACCAGAATATTTTATAATTTAATCAAAATAACTTAACCAAACTCACAAAGAAAATAACTTGATAAAGAGGAACCAATGAAGAAGGACCAACTAAGTAAAAACCAAGTATTAAGACCAGAAACCAAAAAACCCTGGTACCATGATGATAATATTGTTGTAATAACCACTATTATAGTGATAATTGAAAAAGAAGGAATTACTGTTACGCCATGAGCAATAAAATAACTCATTGGATAAAAAAAAAATCTATATACATGCTAATTACTATGTAAACAAGATAAAAAGATAAAATGTATATTATACCACATACCTAATCCACATAATATGGAATGAGCTTTGATAGAGAAGAACAGTCAAGTGTATAAAAGTATTAATTAATATAAAATATTATGAAGTGAAGAATCCAAGGATGTTTATTATTAGTCAAAAGAGACTACTTTTACTGATTATTTATTTTTATGACTGGATGTAGAAAAATTCCATCAGTCTTATATTTTGAGCAGAGATGATAATTCTCTGGGTTCAGTTAATTGAAGTACTGGACAGCAGGGATTGAAGCCAAATGTGCCACTCTGAACTGTTCCAACTCATATGTTAGGGAATTTAGGGAGTAAACATACAGGTGAGGAAGCACCAAATAAGAAAGGATATAAAATGATAATGTTATACACAAGAATGATGATTACTTATTAATGAAAAAAGAAGCTAACAAAGGAGATAAATATCATCTGAGAGAAAGCAACAATAAAATATGGTAAATAAACAGAATTAGTAGTAATTATTTCATCCATACTAAGAGTATGATCTGAACTATCACTTTTACAAGAGAGCATATGTAGCATAACAGAATTATCACCTTAAAATTTAACATAATACAACATGAATAAAGAAGAAAATGTCAGTAGTGAGTGAGAACAATAAATGGTTAAAGATTAAACTAAAGAAACTGTTCATTAAGTCGATAAAATGTTAATAAAATCAAACTAAATAACAAAGAAAACTCTTGGTCCATATACAAATAACCAACTATATAAAAACAATACAAGAGCAGTATACCCAGTAGGTTGGGGAGCAGTAAAAAGAAAAGGTAAAAAGGTAAACAAAAAATTAATAAGGGGAAATATATTAAATAAAGAAGGAGAGAAACCCCAAGACACAAAACCAATAACGAATTAATAAGGAGTTGTAAATAAGAAAAGGACATGAAACCACAAGATAAGGAAATGCTAGTATAATGAGAAGGAAGAGACAAATATATCAAGGTCCATAAAAAGAATATAGCAACAAGAAGGGATATCCACTAAAACCTTATGAGGAATGAATATACCCAATTCTAATACATTTAAACCCAATGATAATTGTCAGACCAAATAACAAGTTACAGGATACAATACAGTGAAAAATAAAACTGTAAACTAGTTTGTAAGCCTAGCTTAAGAATAACAAGTGACATACAATAAGAAATAAACAGTGAAAGAAAATAAAATTATTTAAAAGAGACTACCATTAGTGTAGAGAGATACCAGACAAAATTAGCTTAAGAACAAAAGACAGTTTACTAACTGAGAATATTACTAGTAATAAGAATGTTTTAAAAATTAGATACAATGAAGAAATCATAGATATAAGATGTTTTATTATAGGTGAGTGTTACAAAAAAGCAACCTAAATACAACAGACAGTGTAATAACTGAAGGTATTATTAATGATAAGATGTTTATAGTGTAATCAAATTAGAAATAGTGAACACCAAAGACAGTGTAATAACTAAAAAGTGTTATTAGAAATAAGATGTTTTTTAGTTCAACCAATTTATATATAATAAATGCAAAAAAGACAGTTAAATAACTGACAGCATTATTAGTAATAGGATGTTTTAGAATAATTATAATTAAATGATATAAAGGAAAAATAATAAGCTTACGATATTTTTTGTTATGTTTAGGTAATATAAAAACTAGCAGATATAAGATGTTCTATTGTATTCAAAATAATGTTAAATAATTTCCAAGTTTGTTAAGGCAGAGAAGGCAAGTAGGTAATAGGAATATTGTATTATTTTTGATTAAATTGTAAACCATATAAAAAGTATAAGGCAAATTAACTAACACACCACAATAGAAAAACAAACCAGTATTGTAAACCAAAATCACCTATCATAGAATCAAACTCAAATAAATAAATTCAATCAAACTATATATAATGAATAGAAACTAGTGTCCATACAACACAAAGATATGAAAATGTAATCAGTACAGAAACAAATAATAACAAATGTAATGACAAAAGAAGAAAATTAACTTTATTTGGAAATAACTAATACTAGGCCTAAAGGGTACTCAACTCAGATAAAAAGTAAACTAATCAATATTGGAGTATTATAACAACAAATTATTAACAACAAGCAATAATCATGGAGTGAGTAATATTATTTAATGGAAATATTAACATAAAATCACTTGTAAACCATTTAAATACTAAATTTGTAAAAATTATAAGGCCTACAATAAATAGCTAAAACTGTAAATTTTAGGCTTATCTGAACTTAAAACAGACCCAGTTATATATCAAATTATGTAAAATTAGCTTAAAAATATTGCTGAATAGTTAGATTTTTGTAAAATTAATAAATAATTATGTTACAGCAATAAATGGGAAAACTTGTTATGTATGTTTATGAGTTGAAATCAAATCCAAGACATGTAAATTTGTAAAAAACAATGGGAAGAGGAAAAAGACATTTTATAAATTACCACAAAACGACGACTTTCAGTCATTGTTTCAGTCTATTGTTAATCGTGAACGAGTACAGATCAGAATTAATGACGGAAGATTTAAAAACCAGAAAAGTGTAAAAACAATGACGAACAACCTCCAAAAGTGTTACTGAGGTTAACAAATGGAAAACAACACATCTACTTTATAAATAACACCAATAACTACCAGAACAACTACAATAGTAATATCCAGTTACTAGAACGAGAAATCAACCGCCATTTTAAGCAAGATTCAACCCACATTATCTGGACACGAACTCAACATTTTGAACACAGAACACTGCACCAGTAAACTACCACAGAACGACATCGCCGAAGAGGGAAGAACACTTCACGCAATTTTCCAGGGATCCTACAACCTCGCCGAGAAGGGAATTCACATTTTATTTCTGAGGGAGAAGAATAGCGTCAGCGTTGTATAGCAGAAAGTCAACGAAGTGAGCGGCAGTCATACTGGATTTGCACAGCGAACGGAACACAGCCTTCACGAGCCAGTGACGTCATTCTACGGATGGTTCGATCTTTATTTAATAAATTGACAATTTTCATAATCCTGTTATTTTTTCAGCAAATAATAATTTATTATAAGATAGTTGTAAGTATTGTATCTTGTTCCTTGCCCTCTCTGACCATTTCGACAGTTAAAAGAACCCGAAATAATTAATTTTGTAAGCATTATATTTTGTCATTTTGTTCACAATCGACCTGAGCGAATCTCAATCAATGCCTAGTCCACGCGCATAATAGTGGCGCATAATTTCAAATGTTGAGAAATAAACATCATAATTACTCAGTTACATGCGTTTATAATTATTTGTATAGTAAATAATTTCTTCTAAAAAATAATTTAGAGTCATTAAAGAAATATACCAGAAGGAAGAAGAAGAAGAGCAAAGTTACAAAAGAAAATAATAGATCCAACTACATAAATAGATTATCTATAGAAACAAATATTTTCAAAAACACAAAATCTCATTTATTTAATCGAAAGTAATTAAAAAATATACAATTAATTAATTAATTAAACAAAAAATTTTTTTCTAAAATAACAACAAAATCTTTTCTTATCCACACATTATACATTATTATCATTCAATAAAATATTATTTGTTTAATTACAAATTGGCGTCCAACTGAGGGGCTGAAAATAGGAATCAATAGATCTATAAAATAAGGACAATTTGTCCAGTTTCCTATTTTAGCTAGGCAGCTGTCAACAGGTCAGAAAAAGAAACAAGATGCACAGGAGGGCAACATCAAAGAAATGGGCGGTGGAGGCCGAACAGGAAATAGATATGGAGGATAAGGAGGCGACACCCGTGGAAGATATAGAATCGAGATTACCTCTAGCAGAACCAACCGAACCAATATCCCAAGGGAAACAATCTGAGAAGTCCGAACAAACAGGGGAGGTCAATTTCCAGGAAACCATGATGAGAATGATGATGGAAGTGAGAGAGGAGAACAAATCAAATAGTAAGAAGATGGAGGAGAAAATGGATAATAACAGTTATGAAATGAAGGAAGAATTAAGCCAAATAAACCAAAGAATGGATGAAAATAGTAAGGAAATGAAAGTGATAACCAACGAATGAAGGAAGAATTAAGGGAGAATAGTAAGAAGATGGAGGAGAAGATGGAAGAAAACAGTAAGAAGATGGAGGAGAAAATGGAGGAAATAAAAACTGACAATAAACAATCGAAGGAGGAATTAACGCAAATAAGCCAGAAACTGGAAGAAACCAATAAGAAGATGGAAAATAATAACCAACAATTAACAGAAGAATTAAGGGAGACTAACCAAGAGAACATGAACCGGTTAGACGGAAAGATGGAAGTATTAAAGGAAGAATTGAGCCAGAAGATAGCTGAAAACAATGAAACAACCAGCAAGAAAGTAGAAGAGGAAATAACAGTGATCGAACAAAGGATTACAAGGGCTGACGAAAGATGGAGTCAGACGGAACAAGAAGTACAGAGTATCAAGACTGAGATAAATACTAAGGTTGCCAACATCGAAGAAACGAATAGGAAGAATTTAGAGGAAAAATTAAAGGAAACACGTGAAGACTGGGAGTGAGTGCACGACCGATTCACAAAAAAATGTGACGGCATTGAAGCTGCTGTGACCAGTATCAACAATCAAGTGCGACAGAATCAAACAGATATAGATCTGTTCCATAGTAGGCCAACCAGCATCACCAGTTGTCCTAATAACGAAAATCGTGAAGGTATTAACTTCAGGTTTTATAAAAATAAACATATGGAGTTCCTAGCCAGAATCGAAGAGTACTTCACCAAACACAGAGGCAATCGCTGGAGAGAGAATAAAGAAGTACTGGACGAATCCTTCAAAGAGATAGCCGATAATTGGTGGATGGCGATAAGAGATGAAGTGACCAACTACCAACAATTCAAAAGGCTATTCAAGGCCAAATATTGGTCTGAATCGACACAAAATATCGCCAGAGACAGGATCTGTCACGGAAAATATAACCCGTACGGAAACCAGACTCTAACAGCGTATTTCTTGGAAAAGGTGTGTGTGGCTAAACATTTAGAGCCCCGAATACCGGAAGAATACCATAATCAACAAAGGAAGTTGCAAGAATATTTATCAGCTACCGAAGAATTCCTTAATTTGGCATATCACCCCGCTATAGGTACCACGCCATACACGGAAATGTATGAAAAACCGCCTCCAAGAGAAATACAAGACATAATAGAATTCCCCATGAGTCAAGAATACAAGTTTAATCGAATCAGGTTCTACAATAAATTGGCAGAAGACCAGGAAAGGCGCAAGAACAAGTATCAAAAGGCGATTAAAAAGGTAATAAACTATGAAGTCGGAGAAAAGGTACTATTGAAAAACAGGGAAATACCCAGTACTTTGGAAGGCATTACCAAAAAGTTGTTACTGCTGTATACCGGTCCATACCTGATTATTAAAAACAATAACAACAATACGTATGTATTAAAAGATATCAATTCAAATAAAGTAAAGGGAACTTATAATCAACTATCAATCAAAAAATATATAGAGGAGAGATAAACAAAAAGAATTTGGACGAAGAAAATGTCTAAATTCAAAAAGTTTGTAAGAACAACTTACAACAAACATTTGAAAAAACCATTATGAATGAAAAAAGAATTTTGATGGAATCAAATACCAAAATTCAAAAAATTTGTAAGGCCAACTTACAGGAACTATTCGAATTAATTATGATACAACAAAAAGAATTTTGATGAATGAAATTACAAAATTCAAAGGATTTGTAAGGACAACTTACACCAAATATTTGAAAAACCATTATGAATAAAAAAGAAGTTAGCTAAAAAAAATTACTAAATTCAAAAAGTTTGTAAGGACAACTTACACCAATTATTTGAGAAAAACCATTATGAATAAAAAAGAATTTAGATGAATGAAAATAACAATTTCAAAAAATTTGTAAGACCAACTGACAAGAATTATTTGGAAGAAACTATTAAAATAACAAAAACTTCAAAAAGTTGTAAGACCTACTTACTTGAACTGTTTGAGAGAAACTATTAAAAACTTATATATAAAAAGAAAATATCTAAAGTTAAAAAATAGTAAGTATAACTCATACGAAGGATGAGATATAACCATTATATATAAAAAGAAATTTTGTAAGAAAGAGATACAAAATTCTAAAAGAGTAAGAACAAATTACACTCATAATTTGAGTGAACTCTACATTAAAGAATTTGAGAGTAAATGGAATACAAATGTGTAAACTTTCTCAAACTCTCCAGAGACAAAGCAAAAAGAACATGTTCCAGTAAATAAAGAGAACAACTAATATTAAACAATTGAATAATCTGATGTTACCAGAACAATATATTAATAAATGTCAAAAGTGTCAGAAGAAGGAACGTAGCAAACCTTCATAAAAACCAGTGTTAATAAAGAGAAAAAACCCTCAACAAAATATCACAGCTATGAAAACTATACTATAGTGTGTATTGTAATAGTGACTATGCTAACTATAATCACTATTATCAACAATGTAAATGAGACAATTTAAGACAAAAATGATACAGAATTTCAAATGAAAAAAAAAAGAGAAGAAACCAGAATATTTTATAATTTAATCAAAATAACTTAACCAAACTCACAAAGAAAATAACTTGATAAAGAGGAACCAATGAAGAAGGACCAACTAAGTAAAAACCAAGTATTCAGACCAGAAACCAAAAAACCCTGGTACCATGATGATAATATTGTTGTAATAACCACTATTATAGTGATAATTGAAAAAGAAGGAATTACTGTTACGCCATGAGCAATAAAATAACTCATTGGATAAAAAAAAAATCTATATACATGCTAATTACTATGTAAACAAGATAAAAAGATGAAATGTATATTATACCACATACCTAATCCACATAATATGGAATGAGCTTTGATAGAGAAGAACAGTCAAGTGTATAAAAGTATTAATTAATATAAAATATTATGAAGTGAAGAATCCAAGGATGTTTATTATTAGTCAAAAGAGACTACTTTTACTGATTATTTATTTTTATGACTGGATGTAGAAAAATTCCATCAGTCTTATATTTTGAGCAGAGATGATAATTCTCTGGGTTCAGTTAATTGAAGTACTGGACAGCAGGGATTGAAGCCAAATGTGCCACTCTGAACTGTTCCAACTCATATGTTAGGGAATTTAGGGAGTAAACATACAGGTGAGGAAGCACCAAATAAGAAAGGATATAAAATGATAATGTTATACACAAGAATGATGATTACTTATTAATGAAAAAAGAAGCTAACAAAGGAGATAAATATCATCTGAGAGAAAGCAACAATAAAATATGGTAAATAAACAGAATTAGTAGTAATTATTTCATCCATACTAAGAGTATGATCTGAACTATCACTTTTACAAGAGAGCATATGTAGCATAACAGAATTATCACCTTAAAATTTAACATAATACAACATGAATAAAGAAGAAAATGTCAGTAGTGAGTGAGAACAATAAATGGTTAAAGATTAAACTAAAGAAACTGTTCATTAAGTCGATAAAATGTTAATAAAATCAAACTAAATAACAAAGAAAACTCTTGGTCCATATACAAATAACCAACTATATAAAAACAATACAAGAGCAGTATACCCAGTAGGTTGGGGAGCAGTAAAAAGAAAAGGTAAAAAGGTAAACAAAAAATTAATAAGGGGAAATATATTAAATAAAGAAGGAGAGAAACCCCAAGACACAAAACCAATAACGAATTAATAAGGAGTTGTAAATAAGAAAAGGACATGAAACCACAAGATAAGGAAATGCTAGTATAATGAGAAGGAAGAGACAAATATATCAAGGTCCATAAAAAGAATATAGCAACAAGAAGGGATATCCACTAAAACCTTATGAGGAATGAATATACCCAATTCTAATACATTTAAACCCAATGATAATTGTCAGACCAAATAACAAGTTACAGGATACAATACAGTGAAAAATAAAACTGTAAACTAGTTTGTAAGCCTAGCTTAAGAATAACAAGTGACATACAATAAGAAATAAACAGTGAAAGAAAATAAAATTATTTAAAAGAGACTACCATTAGTGTAGAGAGATACCAGACAAAATTAGCTTAAGAACAAAAGACAGTTTACTAACTGAGAATATTACTAGTAATAAGAATGTTTTAAAAATTAGATACAATGAAGAAATCATAGATATAAGATGTTTTATTATAGGTGAGTGTTACAAAAAAGCAACCTAAATACAACAGACAGTGTAATAACTGAAGGTATTATTAATGATAAGATGTTTATAGTGTAATCAAATTAGAAATAGTGAACACCAAAGACAGTGTAATAACTAAAAAGTGTTATTAGAAATAAGATGTTTTTTAGTTCAACCAATTTATATATAATAAATGCAAAAAAGACAGTTAAATAACTGACAGCATTATTAGTAATAGGATGTTTTAGAATAATTATAATTAAATGATATAAAGGAAAAATAATAAGCTTAAGATATTTTTTGTTATGTTTAGGTAATATAAAAACTAGCAGATATAAGATGTTCTATTGTATTCAAAATAATGTTAAATAATTTCCAAGTTTGTTAAGGCAGAGAAGGCAAGTAGGTAATAGGAATATTGTATTATTTTTGATTAAATTGTAAACCATATAAAAAGTATAAGGCAAATTAACTAACACACCACAATAGAAAAACAAACCAGTATTGTAAACCAAAATCACCTATCATAGAATCAAACTCAAATAAATAAATTCAATCAAACTATATATAATGAATAGAAACTAGTCCATACAACACAAAGATATGAAAATGTAATCAGTACAGAAACAAATAATAACAAATGTAATGACAAAAGAAGAAAATTAACTTTATTTGGAAATAACTAATACTAGGCCTAAAGGGTACTCAACTCAGATAAAAAGTAAACTAATCAATATTGGAGTATTATAACAACAAATTATTAACAACAAGCAATAATCATGGAGTGAGTAATATTATTTAATGGAAATATTAACATAAAATCACTTTTAAACCATTTAAATACTAAATTTGTAAAAATTATAAGGCCTACAATAAATAGCTAAAACTGTAAATTTTAGGCTTATCTGAACTTAAAACAGACCCAGTTATATATCAAATTATGTAAAATTAGCTTAAAAATATTGCTGAATAGTTAGATTTTTGTAAAATTAATAAATAATTATGTTACAGCAATAAATGGGAAAACTTGTTATGTATGTTTATGAGTTGAAATCAAATCCAAGACATGTAAATTTGTAAAAAACAATGGGAAGAGGAAAAAGACATTTTATAAATTACCACAAAACGACGACTTTCAGTCATTGTTTCAGTCTATTGTTAATCGTGAACGAGTACAGATCAGAATTAATGACGGAAGATTTAAAAACCAGAAAAGTGTAAAAACAATGACGAACAACCTCCAAAAGTGTTACTGAGGTTAACAAATGGAAAACAACACATCTACTTTATAAATAACACCAATAACTACCAGAACAACTACAATAGTAATATCCAGTTACTAGAACGAGAAATCAACCGCCATTTTAAGCAAGATTCAACCCACATTATCTGGACACGAACTCAACATTTTGAACACAGAACACTGCACCAGTAAACTACCACAGAACGACATCGCCGAAGAGGGAAGAACACTTCACGCAATTTTCCAGGGATCCTACAACCTCGCCGAGAAGGGAATTCACATTTTATTTCTGAGGGAGAAGAATAGCGTCAGCGTTGTATAGCAGAAAGTCAACGAAGTGAGCGGCAGTCATACTGGATTTGCACAGCGAACGGAACACAGCCTTCACGATCCAGTGACGTCATTCTATGGATGGTTCGATCTTTATTTAATAAATTGACAATTTTCATAATCCTGTTATTTTTTCAGCAAATAATAATTTATTATAAGATAGTTGTAAGTATTGTATCTTGTTCCTTGCCCTCTCTGACCATTTCGACAGTTAAAAGAACCCGAAATAATTAATTTTGTAAGCATTATATTTTGTCATTTTGTTCACAATCGACCTGAGCGAATCTCAATCAATGCCTAGTCCACGCGCATAATAGTGGCGCATAATTTCAAATGTTGAGAAATAAACATCATAATTACTCAGTTACACGCGTTTATAATTATTTGTATAGTAAATAATTTCTTCTAAAAAATAATTTAGAGTCATTAAAGAAATATACCAGAAGGAAGAAGAAGAAGAGCAAAGTTACAAGAGAGAATAATAGATCCAACTACATAAATAGATTATCTATAGAAACAAATATTTTCAAAAACACAAAATCTCATTTATTTAATCGAAAGTAATTAAAAAATATACAATTAATTAATTAATTAAACAAAATTTTTTTTTCTAAAATAACAACAAAATTTTTTCTTATCCACACATTATACATTATTATCATTCAATAAAATATTATTTGTTTAATTACAAATTGGCGTCCAACTGAGGGGCTGAAAATAGGAATCAATAGATCTATAAAATAAGGACAATTTGTCCAGTTTCCTATTTTAGCTAGGCAGCTGTCAACACGTCAGAAAAAGAAACAAGATGCACAGGAGGGCGACATCAAAGAAAAGGGCGGTGGAGGCCGAACAGGAAATAGATATGGAGGATAAGGAGGCGACACCCGTGGAAGATATAGAATCGAGATTACCTCCAGCAGAACCAACCGAACCAATATCCCAAGGGAAACAATCTGAGAAGTCCGAACAAACAGGGGAGGTCAATTTCCAGGAAACCATGATGAGAATGATGATGGAAGTGAGAGAGGAGAACAAATCAAATAGTAAGAAGATGGAGGAGAAAATGGATAATAACGGTAATGAAATGAAGGAAGAATTAAGCCAAATAAACCAAAGAATGGATGAAAATAGTAAGGAAATGAAAGTGATAACCAACGAATGAAGGAAGAATTAAGGGAGAATAGTAAGAAGATGGAGGAGAAGATGGAAGAAAACAGTAAGAAGATGGGGGAGAAAATGGAGGAAATAAAAACTGACAATAAACAATCGAAGGAGGAATTAACGCAAATAAGCCAGAAACTGGAAGAAACCAATAAGAAGATGGAAAATAATAACCAACAATTAAGAGAAGAATTAAGGGAGACTAACCAAGAGAACATGAACCGGTTAGATGGAAAGATGGAAGTATTAAAGGAAGAATTGAGCCAGAAGATAGCTGAAAACAATGAAACAACCAGCAAGAAAGTAGAAGAGGAAATAACAGTGATCGAACAAAGGATTACAAGGGCTGACGAAAGATGGAGTCAGACGGAACAAGAAGTACAGAGTATCAAGACTGAGATAAATACTAAGGTTGCCAACATCGAAGAAACGAATAGGAAGAATTTAGAGGAAAAATTAAAGGAAACACGTGAAGACTGGGAGTGAGTGCACGACCGATTCACAAAAAAATGTGACGGCATTGAAGCTGCTGTGACCAGTATCAACAATCAAGTGCGACAGAATCAAACAGATATAGATCTGTTCCATAGTCGGCCAACCAGCATCACCAGTTGTCCTAATAACGAAAATCGTGAAGGTATTAACTTCAGGTTTTATAAAAATAAACATATGGAGTTCCTAGCCAGAATCGAAGAGTACTTCACCAAACACAGAGGCAATCGCTGGAGAGAGAATAAAGAAGTACTGGACGAATCCTTCAAAGAGATAGCCGATAATTGGTGGATGGCGATAAGAGATGAAGTGACCAACTACCAACAATTCAAAAGGCTATTCAAGGCCAAATATTGGTCTGAATCGACACAAAATATCGCCAGAGACAGGATCTGTCACGGAAAATATAACCCGTACGGAAACCAGACTCTAACAGCGTATTTCTTGGAAAAGATGTGTGTGGCCAAACATTTAGAGCCCCGAATACCGGAAGAATACCATAATCAACAAAAGAAGTTGCAAGAATATTTATCAGCTACCGAAGAATTCCTTAATTTGGCATATCACCCCGCTATAGGTACCACGCCATACACGGCAATGTATGAAAAACCACCTCCAAGAGAAATACAAGACATAATAGAATTCCCCATGAGTCAAGAATACAAGTTTAATCGAATCAGGTTCTACAATAAATTGGCAGAAGACCAGGAAAGGCGCAAGAACAAGTATCAAAAGGCGATTAAAAAGGTAATAAACTATGAAGTCGGAGAAAAGGTACTATAGAAAAACAGGGAACTACCCAGTACTTTGGAAGGCATTACCAAAAAGTTGTTACTGCTGTATACCGGCCCATACCTGATTATTAAAAACAATAACAACAATACGTATGTATTAAAAGATATCAATTCAAATAAAGTAAAGGGAACTTATAATCAACTATCAATCAAAAAATATATAGAGGAGAGATAAACAAAAAGAATTTGGACGAAGAAAATGTCTAAATTCAAAAAGTTTGGAAGAACAACTTACAACAAACATTTGAAATATCGGTATGGAGAACCGTACATGACTTCCATATTCTAAGATTTATATTTAAAATCATTTTCAGCCAAACAGCCAGGCTGTGTCTTACCTGCCTGTTTATTGCTGTATTAAATGGAGAATATTATATTACATTAAAATGAAAAAATTATAATTTTATTGCCTGGCAACAAAATTATTTTATTTTTAACAATTACCATTGTTTCAAAAAGTTTAAATAAATTTTCAAGTACTTTACTCTTGTTAAAACGTAAAAGGTTGCAGGTAAACTACCCCTTCCCCTTAACCGATATTCACCAAAATCGAAAGTCATTGAGACCTCTACAATTCAGGGACATATGCAAATAATTATTTGATTCTGTTTGAATTTGCGGCTGTTTTCGTTTGCCGTAGAAAATACGCTTGATAAAAAAAGGTTGCAGGTAAACTACCCCTTCCCCGTAACCGATCTTACCAAAAACAATAGGTCTTGAGCACTCTACAAATCAGGGCTGTATGCAAAATATTATTTGATTCTGTTTGAATTTGCGGCTGTTATCGTTTGCCATAGAAAATACCCTTGTTAAAACATAAAACGTTACAGGTAAACTACCCCTTTCCCTCAACCGATCTTCACCAAAAACAATAGATCTTGAGAACTCTACAATTTAGGGATGTATGCAAATAATCTTTTGATTCTGTTTGAATTTGCGGCTGTTATCGTTTGCCATAGGAAATACCCTTGTTAAAACATAAAACGTTACAGGTAAACTACCCCTTTCCCATAACCGATCTTCACCAAAATCAACAAATCTTGAGAACTCTACAATTCAGGCCTGTATGCGAAATATTATTTGATTCTGCTTGAATTTGCGGCTGTTATCGTTTGCCATAGGAAATACCCTTGTTAAAACATAAAACGTTACAGGTAAACTACCCCTTTCCCTTAACCAATCTTCACCAAAATCAACAGATCTTGAGAACTCTACAATTCAGGGCTGTATGCGAAACATTATTTGATTCTGTTTGAATTTGCGGCTGTTATCGTTTGCCAAACAAACAAAATTACCCTTGCTAAAAAAAACCGTTGCAGGTAAACTACCCCTTTCCCTCAACCGATCTTCACCAAAAACAATAGGTCGCGAGTACTCTGCAAATCAGGGCTGTATGCAAAAAATTATTTGATTCTGTTTGAATTTGCGACAGTTATCGTTTGCCATAGAAAAAAATCTACAGACAGACAGACAGACAGACAGACACACACACAGACACTTTTCGGAAAACGACTTTTTTTCATGTTTTGAGTGTAGTAGAATCAGAATCTGCAATAATCTCGAACACGATTTTTTTTGCCATCACCATACTTCCATTCCTTAAGGAATATGGAAGTAAAAAACCATTATGAATGAAAAAAGAATTTTGATGGAATAAAATACCAAAATTCAAAAAATTTGTAAGGCCAAATTACAGGAACTATTCGAATTAATTATGATACAACAAAAAGAATTTTGATGAATGAAAATTACAAAATTCAAAGGATTTGTAAGGACAACTTACACCAAATATTTGAAAAACCATTATGAATAAAAAAGAAGTTAGATGAAAAAAAATTACTAAATTCAAAAAGTTTGTAAGGACAACTTACACCAATTATTGAGAAAAACCATTATGAATAAAAAAGAATTTAGATGAATGAAAATAACAATTTCAAAAAATTTGTAAGACCAACTGACAAGAATTATTTGGAAGAAACTATTAAAATAACAAAAACTTCAAAAAGTTGTAAGACCTACTTACTTGAACTGTTTGAGAGAAACTATTAAAAACTTATATATAAAAAGAATTTTGGAGAAAATATCTAAAGTTAAAAAATAGTAAGTACAACTCATACGAAGGATGAGATATAACCATTATATATAAAAAGAAATTTTGTAAGAAAGAGATACAAAATTCTAAAAGAGTAAGAACAAATTACACTCATAATTTGAGTGAACTCTACATTAAAGAATTTGAGAGTAAATGGAGTACAAATGTGTAAACTTTCTCAAACTCTCCAGAGACAAAGCAAAAGAACATGTTCCAGTAAATAAAGAGAACAACTAATATTAAACAATTGAATAATCTGATGTTACCAGAACAATATATTAATAAATGTCAAAAGTGTCAGAAGAAGGAACGTAGCAAACCTTCATAAAAACCAGTGTTAATAAAGAGAAAAAACCCTCAACAAAATATCACAGCTATGAAAACTATACTATAGTGTGTATTGTAATAGTGACTATGCTAACTATAATCACTATTATCAACAATGTAAATGATAAAATTTAAGACAAAAATGATACAGAATTTCAAATGAAAAAAAAGAGAGAAGAAACCAGAATATTTTATAATTTAATCAAAATAACTTAACCAAACTCACAAAGAAAATAACTTGATAAAGAGGAACCAATGAAGAAGGACCAACTAAGTAAAAACCAAGTATTAAGACCACAAACCAAAAAACCCTGGTACCATGATGATAATATTGTTGTAATAACCACTATTATAGTGATAATTGGAAAAGAAGGAATTACTGTTACGCCATGAGCAATAAAATAACTCATTGGATAAAAAAAAAAATCTATATACATGCTAATTACTATGTAAACAAGATAAAAAGATGAAATGTATATTATACCACATACCTAATCCACATAATATGGAATGAGCTTTGATAGAGAAGAACAGTCAAGTGCATAAAAGTATTAATTGATATAAAATATTATGAAGTGAAGAATCCAAGGATGTTTATTATTAGTCAAAAGAGACTACTTTTACTGATTATTTATTTTTATGACTGGATGTAGACAAATTCCATCAGTCTTATATTTTGAGCAGAGATGATAATTCCTCTGGGCTCAGTTAATTGAAGTATTGGACAGCAGGGATTGAAGCCAAATGTGCCACTCTGAACTGTTCCAACTCATATGTTAGGGAATTTAGGGAGTAAACATACAGGTGAGGAAGCACCAAATAAGAAAGGATATAAAATGATAATGTTATACACAAGAATGATGATTACTTATTAATGAAAAAAGAAGCTAACAAAAGAGATAAATATCATCTGAGAGAAAGCAACAATAAAATATGGTAAATAAACAGAATTAGTAGTAATTATTTCATCCATACTAAGAGTATGATCTGAACTAATCACTTTTACAAGAGAGCATATGTAGCATAACAGAATTATCACCTTAAAATTTAACATAATACAACATGAATAAAGAAGAAAATGTCAGTAGTGAGTGAGAACAATAAATGGTTAAAGATTAAACTAAAGAAACTGTTCATTAAGTCCATAAAATGTTAATAAAATCAAACTAAATAACAAAGAAAACTCTTGGTCCATATACAAATAACCAACTATATAAAAACAATACAAGAGCAGTATACCCAGTAGGTTGGGGAGCAGTGAAAAGAAAAGGTAAAAAGGTAAACAAAAAATTAATAAGGGGAAATATATTAAATAAAGAAGGAGAGAAACCCCAAGACACAAAACCAATAACGAATTAATAAGGAGTTGTAAATAAGAAAAGACATGAAACCACAAGATAAGGAAATGCTAGTATAATGAGAAGGAAGAGACAAATATATCAAGGTCCATAAAAAGAATATAGCAACAAGAGGGGATATCCACTAAAACCTTATGAGGAATGAATATACCCAATTCTAATACATTTAAACCCAATGATAACTGTCAGACCAAATAACAAGTTACAAGATACAATACAGTGAAAAATAAAACTGTAAACTAGTTTGTAAGCCTAGCTTAAGAATAACAAGTGACATACAATAAGAAATAAACAGTGAAAGAAAATAAAATTATTTAAAAGAGACTACCATTAGTGTAGAGAGATACCAGACAAAATTAGCTTAAGAACAAAAGACAGTTTACTAACTGAGAATATTACTAGTAATAAGAATGTTTTAAAAATTAGATACAATGAAGAAATCATAGATATAAGATGTTTTATTATAGGTGAGTGTTACAAAAAAGCAACCTAAATACAACAGACAGTGTAATAACTGAAGGTATTATTAATGATAAGATGTTTATAGTGTAATCAAATTAGAAATAGTGAACACCAGAGACAGTGTAATAACTGAAAAGTGTTATTAGAAATAAGATGTTTTTTAGTTCAACCAATTTATATATAATAAATGCAAAAAAGACAGTTAAATAACTGACAGCATTATTAGTAATAGGATGTTTTAGAATAATTATAATTAAATGATATAAAGGAAAAATAATAAGCTTAAGATATTTTTTGTTATGTTTAGGTAATATAAAAACTAGCAGATATAAGATGTTCTATTGTATTCAAAATAATGTTAAATAATTTCCAAGTTTGTTAAGGCAGAGAAGGCAAGTAGGTAATAGGAATATTGTATTATTTTTGATTAAATTGTAAACCATATAAAAAGTATAAGGCAAATTAACTAACACACCACAATAGAAAAACAAACCAGTATTGTAAACCAAAATCACCTATCATAGAATCAAACTCAAATAAATAAATTCAATCAAACTATATATAATGAATAGAAACTAGTCCATACAACACAAAGATATGAAAATGTAATCAGTACAGAAACAAATAATAACAAATGTAATGACAAAAGAAGAAAATTAACTTTATTTGGAAATAACTAATACTAGGCCTAAAGGGTACTCAACTCAGATAAAAAGTAAACTAATCAATATTGGAGTATTATAACAACAAATTATTAACAACAAGCAATAATCATGGAGTGAGTAATATTATTTAATGGAAATATTAACATAAAATCACTTGTAAACCATTTAAATACTAAATTTGTAAAAATTATAAGGCCTACAATAAATAGCTAAAACTGTAAATTTTAGGCTTATCTGAACTTAAAACAGACCCAGTTATATATCAAATTATGTAAAATTAGCTTAAAAATATTGCTGAATAGTTAGATTTTTGTAAAATTAATAAATAATTATGTTACAGCAATAAATGGGAAAACTTGTTATGTATGTTTATGAGTTGAAATCAAATCCAAGACATGTAAATTTGTAAAAAACAATGGGAAGAGGAAAAAGACATTTTATAAATTACCACAAAACGACGACTTTCAGTCATTGTTTCAGTCTATTGTTAATCGTGAACGAGTACAGATCAGAATTAATGACGGAAGATTTAAAAACCAGAAAAGTGTAAAAACAATGACGAACAACCTCCAAAAGTGTTACTGAGGTTAACAAATGGAAAACAACACATCTACTTTATAAATAACACCAATAACTACCAGAACAACTACAATAGTAATATCCAGTTACTAGAACGAGAAATCAACCGCCATTTTAAGCAAGATTCAACCCACATTATCTGGACACGAACTCAACATTTTGAACACAGAACACTGCACCAGTAAACTACCACAGAACGACATCGCCGAAGAGGGAAGAACACTTCACGCAATTTTCCAGGGATCCTACAACCTCGCCGAGAAGGGAATTCACATTTTATTTCTGAGGGAGAAGAATAGCGTCAGCGTTGTATAGCAGAAAGTCAACGAAGTGAGCGGCAGTCATACTGGATTTGCACAGCGAACGGAACACAGCCTTCACGATCCAGTGACGTCATTCTACGGATGGTTCGATCTTTATTTAATAAATTGACAATTTTCATAATCCTGTTATTTTTTCAGCAAATAATAATTTATTATAAGATAGTTGTAAGTATTGTATCTTGTTCCTTGCCCTCTCTGACCATTTCGACAGTTAAAAGAACCCGAAATAATTAATTTTGTAAGCATTATATTTTGTCATTTTGTTCACAATCGACCTGAGCGAATCTCAATCAATGCCTAAACACGCGCATAATAGTGGCGCATAATTTCAAATGTTGAGAAATAAACATCATAATTACTCAGTTACACGCGTTTATAATTATTTGTATAGTAAATAATTTCTTCTAAAAAATAATTTAGAGTCATTAAAGAAATATACCAGAAGGAAGAAGAAGAAGAGCAAAGTTACAAAAGAAAATAATAGATCCAACTACATAAATAGATTATCTATAGAAACAAATATTTTCAAAAACACAAAATCTCATTTATTTAATCGAAAGTAATTAAAAAATATACAATTAATTAATTAATTAAACAAATTTTTTTTTTCTAAAATAACAACAAAATTTTTTCTTATCCACACATTATACATTATTATCATTCAATAAAATATTATTTGTTTAATTACAAATTGGCGTCCAACTGAGGGGCTGAAAATAGGAATCAATAGATCTATAAAATAAGGACAATTTGTCCAGTTTCCTATTTTAGCTAGGCAGCTGTCAACAGGTCAGAAAAAGAAACAAGATGCACAGGAGGGCGACATCAAAGAAAAGGGCGGTGGAGGCCGAACAGGAAATAGATATGGAGGATAAGGAGGCGACACCCGTGGAAGATATAGAATCGAGATTACCTCCAGCAGAACCAACCGAACCAATATCCCAAGGGAAACAATCTGAGAAGTCCGAACAAACAGGGGAGGTCAATTTCCAGGAAACCATGATGAGAATGATGATGGAAGTGAGAGAGGAGAACAAATCAAATAGTAAGAAGATGGAGGAGAAAATGGATAATAACGGTAATGAAATGAAGGAAGAATTAAGCCAAATAAACCAAAGAATGGATGAAAATAGTAAGGAAATGAAAGTGATAACCAACGAATGAAGGAAGAATTAAGGGAGAATAGTAAGAAGATGGAGGAGAAGATGGAAGAAAACAGTAAGAAGATGGAGGAGAAAATGGAGGAAATAAAAACTGACAATAAACAATCGAAGGAGGAATTAACGCAAATAAGCCAGAAACTGGAAGAAACCAATAAGAAGATGGAAAATAATAACCAACAATTAAGAGAAGAATTAAGGGAGACTAACCAAGAGAACATGAACCGGTTAGATGGAAAGATGGAAGTATTAAAGGAAGAATTGAGCCAGAAGATAGCTGAAAACAATGAAACAACCAGCAAGAAAGTAGAAGAGGAAATAACAGTGATCGAACAAAGGATTACAAGGGCTGACGAAAGATGGAGTCAGACGGAACAAGAAGTACAGAGTATCAAGACTGAGATAAATACTAAGGTTGCCAACATCGAAGAAACGAATAGGAAGAATTTAGAGGAAAAATTAAAGGAAACACGTGAAGACTGGGAGTGAGTGCACGACCGATTCACAAAAAAATGTGACGGCATTGAAGCTGCTGTGACCAGTATCAACAATCAAGTGCAACAGAATCAAACAGATATAGATCTGTTCCATAGTCGGCCAACCAGCATCACCAGTTGTCCTAATAACGAAAATCGTGAAGGTATTAACTTCAGGTTTTATAAAAATAAACATATGGAGTTCCTAGCCAGAATCGAAGAGTACTTCACCAAACACAGAGGCAATCGCTGGAGAGAGAATAAAGAAGTACTGGACGAATCCTTCAAAGAGATAGCCGATAATTGGTGGATGGCGATAAGAGATGAAGTGACCAACTACCAACAATTCAAAAGGCTATTCAAGGCCAAATATTGGTCTGAATCGACACAAAATATCGCCAGAGACAGGATCTGTCATGGAAAATATAACCCGTACGGAAACCAGACTCTAACAGCGTATTTCTTGGAAAAGGTGTGTGTGGCCAAACATTTAGAGCCCCGAATACCGGAAGAATACCATAATCAACAAAGGAAGTTGCAAGAATATTTATCAGCTACCGAAGAATTCCTTAATTTGGCATATCACCCCGCTATAGGTACCACGCCATACACGGCAATGTATGAAAAACCGCCTCCAAGAGAAATACAAGACATAATAGAATTCCCCATGAGTCAAGAATACAAGTTTAATCGAATCAGGTTCTACAATAAATTGGCAGAAGACCAGGAAAGGCGATTAAAAAGGTAATAAACTATGAAGTCGGAGAAAAGGTACTATAGAAAAACAGGGAACTACCCTGTTTAAACTTTGTACTGGTTTATCAGCTGTAAGCGGTCTGCTACCGTTACACGGCACGCACGGATGACGTCACGCGTTTATCAAACGCCACAGCTGGCAATCACCGCCGGCTGCAAGCAAGTTTAGTTCAGTTTATAACACGACTCCGAGCGCAACTCTCGTAAAACACTTCTCTTACAGCCGCGGCTTCTGGCTATTTTTCAGCATGCATTTATAATATTTCATTTTATTCATCTACCTGCGTCCATCTACAATGGACCACGATTTCATTCGAAATTAATTTCGGGCGTTATTGCCTCAAATGCATCCGCACGTGCCGATCGTAATTAACAATCAGATTTTTTCAATAAACGAATGTTCAACATCTTTAATACAGTCCACTTCTTTCTAACAAACAATCCAGCCTTCCTCATTAGCGTCTTTGGAATAACTCACGATTATTCAAGAGCTTCCAAACCGCAACATTTTTGGTCCCACCGGACCGGATCTCATATTTTCAGACCAAAAAACTACATCATTTTTGGTCCCCACGGCACAGATTGCTCATATCTGAGTACACAGGCGACAGCATTTATTTATACACATCATTTCTGGAAAAACCAATCTGAAGTTAATCACGACATACGGGCATCATTTTCGTCCTGAGCGACACCATTATTGTGAATCACGTCGCAGTCATCTCGACAAGATTCAGCCAAGCAGTAGACCAGAGACGACGGGACGAAACAGGACAACATTTTCGAGATTCCACAGCTTTAATTGATGGAGGGTACAACATGAGGCATCGGCTGACCGCCAGAGACAGGAGGTGTAGCAGCTCCAAACGGGATCGAAGCCAGCTTCATCACGAATGGATCGACGGCCACGTGACTATAAACTTTGCTTATATTTGATTTTTAATAATATTTCACTCAGTGGGTATTTTTTGACACATTTATATAAACAAATACCTCATTACACAATACAAATTAATAAATGGTTGGCAGCTCATTATCAGTCAGAACTTTAAAGATAAAGATATACTTTGTAACCATTTAGATTCATAATTTCAATAATTTAACTGCCAACAAGTTTGATTAGTTAGAGAGAGTAAGTTTATGTTCAAAACAACGATCGCTAGCTACCAAAACATATTTAAACTCATTCAAAATTAAGTTTGTGGTTCACATGCTCTATGCTCAATTGCTTTCTAAATATCTTTCCCTTTTTATCTTAAACTGTAATAATGGCCGATGTAAGGGCTCTAATAAAAAAACGAGGCACAATTAAGGCCTCAATATCCCGAGTAAATACCTTCGCGGATAACTTCGATTTGTTAAACAGCGATCCTCATGCGCTGAAAATAAAACTGCGTCATTTGATGGAATTATCCACCAAATATGACGAGATTCAGTCACAAATCGAGGCTGAGGAAGCAGACGTTGCTTTAACGAGTGATAGAGTGCAAACGGAGGACGATCTCTGTACTATAGAATGTAAATTGCAACACCTGCTAGAGCAAGCTGAGCATATGAACCAAAAACCAGTAATTAATGCTGAAGGTAAACAGCCTAAAACACCCCCCATTCAATTGGAACCAATAAAATTACCACGGTTTGAGGGTAGTATTGTGGAATGGCAACATTATTACCACATTTTTCTGGAACTAATTCATGTCAGAGCAGATCTGACAGATATACAGAAACTTCATTATTTGCACTCGTCATTACATGGCGAGGCGCTTAACGTAATAAAATCGTTGCCCATAACACATGAGAATTACGCGGTGGCTATCGACCTGTTGAGAAATAGATATGATAGTAAGCTAATTGTTTCCGCTCACCACGTGTGGAATGTCCTAGACGCACCATTAGTTCAACAGGAATCCCAAGTTAGCATATCGCAATTTATTGATCAAATCTCTGCAAATATAAACGCTTTAAATAATCTTAAACTGCCAGTCAACACGTTTGAAATTATTGTCGTAAATTATTTAGCCAAAAAACTTGACAATTACACTTTACGTTTGTGGAAAGAGAGTTTATCGGAGCATAAATTCCCTGATTTTAATAATTTTATAAATTTTCTAAATTCACGTAGGAAATTATTGCAAAATCTCGATAACGCGACTAGCCCAACGAGCAGGTTGAACAAAAGCGATAAGTCTCCTTATCGCAAGGCAGTTAAACAGATAAGCACTCCAAAGGGCGCATTCCACTCACATATTAGAAACAATTTATGCAGACTGTGTAACGGTGTACATAGACTTAGCGATTGCCCACAATTTACATCGCTGTCTATCCCTGATAGAAAAAACGCGTTAATAAAAAACAAACTTTGCTTAAACTGTCTCCGTTCGGGACACGAGGGTTCAAAATGTCCCTCAAAATTCTCATGTAAAAAATGTTCTAGGCGTCACCACACAACGATTCATGTCCCCAACACGGACGTAACTTCTGTTAACAACCAGTGTTCACTGAAATCACAGACCAATAAATCGGTATTGTTATCTACCGCCGTCTGTATGACATACAATAAAGTCGGCAAAAAATTTCCCGTTAGGATATTACTGGATTCCGGTTCTCAAGCGAACTTTTGCACAATGGATTTCGCCCGCAGGATGGGCCTCCAATTGGTTAAGTCGCAACTGCCCATCACGGGTATAAACAACTCGCTTTCCCAGGCTGACTTCAGTACTAATGTAAGGCTACATTCACGCTATAAACCCTTCACGTTAAATGTACATTGTGCCGTATTATCCAGTATAACTAATAATTTACCGGCGGAGTCGTTCAATCTTGCCTCTTTAAATTTACCCAAGCGCATATTCTTGGCGGTCCTCACGTACATTGCTCGTCGCAAGTCGATATATTAATCGGCGCTCAGTATTTTCTCCAATTAATTGAACCTGTGAAATATACGCGCGGACCACACTTTCCTATAATTCAGGAAACCAAGTTAGGATTTATTTTGGCCGGTGACTTACCATTCAACGTCGATATGACTAAAACGGTTTCTTCCTTTATGGTCTGTAGGGATGATAATCAGATTTCCTCGCAACTAAAGGAATTTTGGAAGTTGGAGGAGATCTCTAGTCGCGAAGCCCGATCTGAGGACTCGCCGTGTGAAAGGCATTTCGTGGAAAACACTAGCCGCAATCGCGACGGGAGATTCGTGGTAGCCCTGCCCCGCAGATCTGATAAATTTTATTTCGGAGATTCTCTCCGCGGAGCCATACGCAGATTCCAATCGTTAGAATTCAAATTCAAGCAGAACCCTACCCTTTATAAGGATTATAGTGAGTTCATGAGTGACTACTTAAGACTTGGCCACATGTCGCCGCTTAATGAATACGATCTGTCGCTTGACAGGTCAGAGATCTTTTATCTGCCCCATCACGCAGTCTTCAAAGACTCTAGCTTAACCACTAAATTGCGCGTGGTATTTGACGCATCCGCTAAAACCACCAATCATTTGTCCCTTAACGATACTTTAATGGTCGGTCCTACGATCCAGCAGGATCTGTTTTCGATAATGGTTCGGTTCCGCACCCACCAATACGTACTTATTGCGGACATTGAAAAGATGTATCGCCAGATCATTGTTAATCCTAAGGATTCAAACTTGCAACGCATTGTTTGGCGTGATGCACCGCATAAGGAATTGCGACATTACGCGTTAAGGACGGTTACATATGGCACTGCTAGTGCCTCCTTCCTTGCTACGCGTTGTCTGGCTCAAATAGCATATGAAAATAAATCCGACTACCCTACAGCTGCTAAGGCCATAGCAAATGACTTTTACGTAGACGATCTCATAACGGGTTCGGATGATCCGAACGGCTTAGCTGAAATGAAATGCGAGATCGAGAAGTTGTTGAGGAGGTATGGTTTTTCGTTACATAAATGGTTCTCTAACCACCATAAGATTATGACTCTTCGCGCCCAAGTAACCCGTGACTTCAGCAAGGGTCAAAACGTGCGTACCTTGGGAATACAATGGAATGTTGAGGGGGATAACTTTTTATACACCGTTAGGGGTGATGACAATTTAACCGTTTTCAACAAGAGAAGCGTGTTGTCAATCATCGCCGGGATCTATGATCCACTAGGTTTAATCGCTCCCATCACATTTTGCTGCAAGCATTTCGTGCAGTTGTGGTTGGCGGGCACTGATTGGGACGAACCCTTGTCTGGATCATTAGCCAATCAATGGTTGGAATTATACGCTCAATTAGTCTCCGACACTCATTTTGAGATTACGAGGTCGGTTAAGAGTTCGAACAGTTACCCAGTTAGTTCATTGCAGCTGCACGGATTCGCCGACGCTTCGGCTAAAGGTTACGCGTGTTGCATTTATGTGCGGGCGGTCTATTCGAACGGCGCCATATCATCAAACTTGTTGTGTGCTAAATCTAGGGTCGCTCCGCTGAAACAGATAACGCTTCCTAGACTTGAACTTTGTGCTTGTTTATTGTTGGCTCAATTAACGTCCAAGGTTTTAAATGCCGTCGATTACAATTTTGACGGACTATATCTTTATTCGGATTCGATGATGGCGTTGTACTGGATACATCAGCAATCTTCCTGCTGGAAGGTATTTGTGGCCAACCGTGTCGCGGAAATACAGCGTCTTGTTAGCAGCAGGCGAATTTGGCGTCATGTAGTATCAAATGACAACCCTGCCGACGTTTTATCGCGCGGTTGCCTCCCTCGTAGTTTGCACTGTCATACTCAATGGTGGCATGGTCCCTCCTGGTTGGCTCGTGATGCGGCTTCATGGCCGGTCAGCGCGTTCGACATTAATACTCCCTGTACTTTTCCCGACATTGAAGAGGAACGTCGCAAGCAGGCTCAAACCTCACTAATTGTCGCGTCCTCAACACATAGTTACATTGAAAATTATTCATCTCTTACGAGGCTTATTCGCGTCTTCGCATATTGCCGTCGATTTTTTCGCAATTCTAGGCTCGCGGTGGTTGATAGAGACACGTCCTTTTTGTCGGCTCAAGAATTGTCTGACACGCTCTTGATTTTTGTCCGGCAATCACAGAAGTTGCATTTCGACGTGGAGGTTAGGGAACTTGAGGCACACCGGTGCCTTCCACGCAGTAGTAAAATTCTTGCTCTCAACCCATTCCTGGAAAAATCAGGCATTTTAAGAGTGGGTGGACGCTTGCAATTCTCCCCACTTAGCTACGAGACTAAACACCAAATAATTTTGCACCCGCACTCTCATCTCACGAGATTAATAATTGAATACGAACACATCCGTTTGTTGCACGCTGGAGTGCAATCAACTCAAGCTTCGCTTAGGCGTAAGTATTGGATCATACATGATAAGTCCTATATCCGCTCAGTGATACATAAGTGTGTCACTTGTTTTCGTTTCCGGGCTAAAGGCGCGAATCAATTACTCGGTCAATTACCCTCTTCTAGGGTCACGCCGTCAAGGCCATTCTCACAGTCGGCCGTGGATTACGCCGGTCCTGTACTTTTGCGCCATGGCGGGCAGCGCTCTAAGTCCACGACCAAGGCATATATCGCTCTATTTATATGCATGTGTACTAGGGCCATCCATTTAGAATTGGTGTCGGATCTCACTTCCAACGCCTTTATAGCGGCTTTAAAAAGGTTCATATCACGCAGAGGTATTCCCGCGCAAATATTTTCGAATAATGGCACGAATTTTCGTCGTGCCAACCACACGTTGCATGATTGGTACAAATTTTTAACCTCCAAGGAAGTTGAGCAATCTTCTCTGGAGTTTTGCGGTCTCCACGGCATCAAATGGTCCTTTATCCCCCCTTCAGCCCCTCATTTCGGTGGTCTGTGGGAAAGTGGTGTAAGGAGTGTTAAATTCCATTTACGTCGCGTAATTGGCAGTACGATCTTGAATTTTGAGGAATATTCTACTCTTCTTTCTCAAATTGAGGCTTGCCTTAATTCACGCCCATTATGCGCGGTGTCCGACGATGCTAGAGACCCTGAACCCTTAACACCTGCTCATTTTTTGGTCGGTGCTCCACTGACGGCACTTCCGGAACCCGACTATACACAAGGCAATAATACTCATTTGGGCAGATGGCTTCTGCTCCAAAAATTTACGCAGACCATCTGGAAACGGTGGTCTAGGGATTATCTGCAGCAGCGCAATAAATGGCGCACCCCATTAAAGAATTTGAACGTCGGACAACTTGTCCTCATTTTGGATGACAATTCCCCCCCTCTAGAATGGAAGCGTGGGGTAATTACCAATGTTTTTCCGGGTCAAGATTCCTTAGTTCGCGTCGCAGAAGTTCGCACCGCGCTAGGTATCTTACGCCGACCCACCACAAATTATGCCCCCTTCCGGTGGCAACAAGCTAATCGTATGCGTGCCATACGAGGTGTGTGTTTGTGTGTGTGAGTGTGTACGTGTCACATTACATGGACCACGCCCGGGACATTCCCCGGGGCGAGCATACAAGTCAATTGTATCATAAGCATTATAATATTGTTTACGTGCCGCTAGCAATTACAGCAATAGTGACTGTGTTTCATATGTACTATCAATCATTATGGATGTTGTGTATTATCAATATGTTTGTGTGATTCAAATTCGGAGAACCACAAGTGTCATTTATAGTGTCAATTATTCTATATGCGTATTGTATTTGTCAATGTCATGTACCATTGAACTTTGATACGATTATGATAACATTATGTTTCTATTATTTCTATTACGATATATGAAGCAGTGATCAAGATGGTTTCTCTTATATAATTTAAGATTATTATTTACGTTTGTCAAGGTTTAAATATATGTATTTTTTATCCATATGTTATGCTTCAAGAGAGATCATGTTCAGTTATGTAAAGGTTCATTTTTATCATGATTTTTTATTTGTTGTACCTTTTCTAGCACAGAAATTGTTTTGTTTTGACTTAATCTTTGTGCTAGATTAATGAATTTTGTTTTCTACAAATTCTATGTATAAGTCTTTAAGTATATTATGTTTATTATGTCATTGCTCTCTGGCCAGTGCGCCAAATATTGTATCGCTTACGACATGTAAGTCTAATTATTATATTATTTAATTTAACCTTTAATGTACAAAATCGGCCCGATTTTGGCGGGCAGTATGTTTAAACTTTGTACTGGTTTATCAGCTGTAAGCGGTCTGCTACCATTACACGGCACGCACGGATGACGTCACGCGTTTATCAAACGCCACAGCTGGCAATCACCGCCGGCTGCAAGCAAGTTTAGTTCAGTTTATAACACGACTCCGAGCGCAACTCTCGTAAAACACTTCTCTTACAGCCGCGGCTTCTGGCTATTTTTCAGCATGCATTTATAATATTTCATTTTATTCATCTACCTGCGTCCATCTACAATGGACCACGATTTCATTCGAAATTAATTTCGGGCGTTATTGCCTCAAATGCATCCGCACGTGCCGATCGTAATTAGCAATCAGATTTTTCAATAAACGAATGTTCAACATCTTTAATACAGTCCACTTCTTTCTAACAAACAATCCAGCTTTCCTCATTAGCGTCTTTGGAATAACTCACGATTATTCAAGAGCTTCCAAACCGCAACATACCCAGTACTTTGGAAGGCATTACCAAAAAGTTGTTACTGCTGTATACCGGCCCATACCTGATTATTAAAAACAATAACAACAATATGTATGTATTAAAAGATATCAATTCAAATAAAGTAAAGGGAACTTATAATCAACTATCAATCAAAAAATATATAGAGGAGAGATAAACAAAAAGAATTTGGACGAAGAAAATGTCTAAATTCAAAAAGTTTGTAAGAACAACTTACAACAAACATTTGAAAAAACCATTATGAATGAAAAAAGAATTTTGATGGAATAAAATACCAAAATTCAAAAAATTTGTAAGGCCAAATTACAGGAACTATTCGAATTAATTATGATACAACAAAAAGAATTATGATGAATGAAAATTACAAAATTCAAAGGATTTGTAAGGACAACTTACACCAAATATTTGAAAAACCATTATGAATAAAAAAGAAGTTAGATGAAAAAAAATTACTAAATTCAAAAAGTTTGTAAGGACAACTTACACCAATTATTTGAGAAAAACCATTATGAATAAAAAAGAATTTAGATGAATGAAAATAACAATTTCAAAAAATTTGTAAGACCAACTGACAAGAATTATTTGGAAGAAACTATTAAAATAACAAAAACTTCAAAAAGTTGTAAGACCTACTTACTTGAACTGTTTGAGAGAAACTATTAAAAACTTATATATAAAAAGAATTTTGGAGAAAATATCTAAAGTTAAAAAATAGTAAGTACAACTCATACGAAGGATGAGATATAACCATTATATATAAAAAGAAATTTTGTAAGAAAGAGATACAAAATTCTAAAAGAGTAAGAACAAATTACACTCATAATTTGAGTGAACTCTACATTAAAGAATTTGAGAGTAAATGGAGTACAAATGTGTAAACTTTCTCAAACTCTCCAGAGACAAAGCAAAAGAACATGTTCCAGTAAATAAAGAGAACAACTAATATTAAACAATTGAATAATCTGATGTTACCAGAACAATATATTAATAAATGTCAAAAGTGTCAGAAGAAGGAACGTAGCAAACCTTCATAAAAACCAGTGTTAATAAAGAGAAAAAACCCTCAACAAAATATCACAGCTATGAAAACTATACTATAGTATAGTATTGTAATAGTGACTATGCTAACTATAATCACTATTATCAACAATGTAAATGATACAATTTAAGACAAAAATGATACAGAATTTCAAATGAAAAAAAAGAGAGAAGAAACCAGAATATTTTATAATTTAATCAAAATAACTTAACCAAACTCACAAAGAAAATAACTTGATAAAGAGGAACCAATGAAGAAGGACCAACTAAGTAAAAACCAAGTATTAAGACCAGAAACCAAAAAACCCTGGTACCATGATGATAATATTGTTGTAATAACCACTATTATAGTGATAATTGAAAAAGAAGGAATTACTGTTACGCCATGAGCAATAAAATAACTCATTGGATAAAAAAAAAAATCTATATACATGCTAATTACTATGTAAACAAGATAAAAAGATGAAATGTATATTATACCACATACCTAATCCACATAATATGGAATGAGCTTTGATAGAGAAGAACAGTCAAGTGTATAAAAGTATTAATTGATATAAAATATTATGAAGTGAAGAATCCAAGGATGTTTATTATTAGTCAAAAGAGACTACTTTTACTGATTATTTATTTTTATGACTGGATGTAGACAAATTCCATCAGTCTTATATTTTGAGCAGAGATGATAATTCCTCTGGGCTCAGTTAATTGAAGTATTGGACAGCAGGGATTGAAGCCAAATGTGCCACTCTGAACTGTTCCAACTCATATGTTAGGGAATTTAGGGAGTAAACATACAGGTGAGGAAGCACCAAATAAGAAAGGATATAAAATGATAATGTTATACACAAGAATGATGATTACTTATTAATGAAAAAAGAAGCTAACAAAGGAGATAAATATCATCTGAGAGAAAGCAACAATAAAATATGGTAAATAAACAGAATTAGTAGTAATTATTTCATCCATACTAAGAGTATGATCTGAACTATCACTTTTACAAGAGAGCATATGTAGCATAACAGAATTATCACCTTAAAATTTAACATAATACAACATGAATAAAGAAGAAAATGTCAGTAGTGAGTGAGAACAATAAATGGTTAAAGATTAAACTAAAGAAACTGTTCATTAAGTCGATAAAATGTTAATAAAATCAAACTAAATAACAAAGAAAACTCTTGGTCCATATACAAATAACCAACTATATAAAAACAATACAAGAGCAGTATACCCAGTAGGTTGGGGAGCAGTAAAAAGAAAAGGTAAAAAGGTAAACAAAAAATTAATAAGGGGAAATATATTAAATAAAGAAGGAGAGAAACCCCAAGACACAAAACCAATAACGAATTAATAAGGAGTTGTAAATAAGAAAAGACATGAAACCACAAGATAAGGAAATGCTAGTATAATGAGAAGGAAGAGACAAATATATCAAGGTCCATAAAAAGAATATAGCAACAAGAAGGGATATCCACTAAAACCTTATGAGGAATGAATATACCCAATCCTAATACATTTAAACCCAATGATAATTGTCAGACCAAATAACAAGTTACAGGATACAATACAGTGAAAAATAAAACTGTAAACTAGTTTGTAAGCCTAGCTTAAGAATAACAAGTGACATACAATAAGAAATAAACAGTGAAAGAAAATAAAATTATTTAAAAGAGACTACCATTAGTGTAGAGAGATACCAGACAAAATTAGCTTAAGAACAAAAGACAGTTTACTAACTGAGAATATTACTAGTAATAAGAATGTTTTAAAAATTAGATACAATGAAGAAATCATAGATATAAGATGTTTTATTATAGGTGAGTGTTACAAAAAAGCAACCTAAATACAACAGACAGTGTAATAACTGAAGGTATTATTAATGATAAGATGTTTATAGTGTAACCAAATTAGAAATAGTGAACACCAAAGACAGTGTAATAACTGAAAAGTGTTATTAGAAATAAGATGTTTTTTAGTTCAACCAATTTATATATAATAAATGCAAAAAAGACAGTTAAATAACTGACAGCATTATTAGTAATAGGATGTTTTAGAATAATTATAATTAAATGATATAAAGAAAAATAATAAGCTTAAGATATTTTTTGTTATGTTTAGGTAATATAAAAACTAGCAGATATAAGATGTTCTATTGTATTCAAAATAATGTTAAATAATTTCCAAGTTTGTTAAGGCAGAGAAGGCAAGTAGGTAATAGGAATATTGTATTATTTTTGATTAAATTGTAAACCATATAAAAAGTATAAGGCAAATTAACTAACACACCACAATAGAAAAACAAACCAGTATTGTAAACCAAAATCACCTATCATAGAATCAAACTCAAATAAATAAATTCAATCAAACTATATATAATGAATAGAAACTAGTCCATACAACACAAAGATATGAAAATGTAATCAGTACAGAAACAAATAATAACAAATGTAATGACAAAAGAAGAAAATTAACTTTATTTGGAAATAACTAATACTAGGCCTAAAGGGTACTCAACTCAGATAAAAAGTAAACTAATCAATATTGGAGTATTATAACAACAAATTATTAACAACAAGCAATAATCATGGAGTGAGTAATATTATTTAATGGAAATATTAACATAAAATCACTTGTAAACCATTTAAATACTAAATTTGTAAAAATTATAAGGCCTACAATAAATAGCTAAAACTGTAAATTTTAGGCTTATCTGAACTTAAAAAAGACCCAGTTATATATCAAATTATGTAAAATTAGCTTAAAAATATTGCTGAATAGTTAGATTTTTGTAAAATTAATAAATAATTATGTTACAGCAATAAATGGGAAAACTTGTTATGTATGTTTATGAGTTGAAATCAAATCCAAGACATGTAAATTTGTAAAAAACAATGGGAAGAGGAAAAAGACATTTTATAAATTACCACAAAACGACGACTTTCAGTCATTGTTTCAGTCTATTGTTAATCGTGAACGAGTACAGATCAGAATTAATGACGGAAGATTTAAAAACCAGAAAAGTGTAAAAACAATGACGAACAACCTCCAAAAGTGTTACTGAGGTTAACAAATGGAAAACAACACATCTACTTTATAAATAACACCAATAACTACCAGAACAACTACAATAGTAATATCCAGTTACTAGAACGAGAAATCAACCGCCATTTTAAGCAAGATTCAACCCACATTATCTGGACACGAACTCAACATTTTGAACACAGAACACTGCACCAGTAAACTACCACAGAACGACATCGCCGAAGAGGGAAGAACACTTCACGCAATTTTCCAGGGATCCTACAACCTCGCCGAGAAGGGAATTCACATTTTATTTCTGAGGGAGAAGAATAGCGTCAGCGTTGTATAGCAGAAAGTCAATGAAGTGAGCGGCAGTCATACTGGATTTGCACAGCGAACGGAACACAGCCTTCACGAGCCAGTGACGTCATTCTACGGATGGTTCGATCTTTATTTAATAAATTGACAATTTTCATAATCCTGTTATTTTTTCAGCAAATAATAATTTATTATAAGATAGTTGTAAGTATTGTATCTTGTTCCTTGCCCTCTCTGACCATTTCGACAGTTAAAAGAACGCGAAATAATTAATTTTGTAAGCATTATATTTTGTCATTTTGTTCACAATCGACCTGAGCGAATCTCAATCAATGCCTGGTCCACGCGCATAATAGTGGCGCATAATTTCAAATGTTGAGAAATAAACATCATAATTACTCAGTTACACGCGTTTATAATTATTTGTATAGTAAATAATTTCTTCTAAAAAATAATTTAGAGTCATTAAAGAAATATACCAGAAGGAAGAAGAAGAAGAGCAAAGTTACAAGAGAGAATAATAGATCCAACTACATAAATAAATTATCTATAGAAACAAATATTTTCAAAAACACAAAATCTCATTTATTTAATCGAAAGTAATTAAAAAATATACAATTAATTAATTAATTAAACAAAAAATTTTTTTCTAAAATAACAAAATTTTTTCTTATCCACACATTATACATTATTATCATTCAATAAAATGTTATTTGTTTAATTACAAATTGGCGTCCAACTGAGGGGCTGAAAATAGGAATCAATAGATCTATAAAATAAGGACAATTTGTCCAGTTTCCTATTTTAGCTAGGCAGCTGTCAACAGGTCAGAAAAAGAAACAAGATGCACAGGAGGGCGACATCAAAGAAAAGGGCGGTGGAGGCCGAACAGGAAATAGATATGGAGGATAAGGAGGCGACACCCGTGGAAGATATAGAATCGAGATTACCTCCAGCAGAACCAACCGAACCAATATCCCAAGGGAAACAATCTGAGAAGTCCGAACAAACAGGGGAGGTCAATTTCCAGGAAACCATGATGAGAATGATGATGGAAGTGAGAGAGGAGAACAAATCAAATAGTAAGAAGATGGAGGAGAAAATGGATAATAACAGTAATGAAATGAAGGAAGAATTAAGCCAAATAAACCAAAGAATGGATGAAAATAGTAAGGAAATGAAAGTGATAACCAACGAATGAAGGAAGAATTAAGGGAGAATAGTAAGAAGATGGAGGAGAAGATGGAAGAAAACAGTAAGAAGATGGAGGAGAAAATGGAGGAAATAAAAACTGACAATAAACAATCGAAGGAGGAATTAACGCAAATAAGCCAGAAACTGGAAGAAACCAATAAGAAGATGGAAAATAATAACCAACAATTAAGAGAAGAATTAAGGGAGACTAACCAAGAGAACATGAACCGGTTAGATGGAAAGATGGAAGTATTAAAGGATGAATTGAGCCAGAAGATAGCTGAAAACAATGAAACAACCAGCAAGAAAGTAGAAGAGGAAATAACAGTGATCGAACAAAGGATTACAAGGGCTGACGAAAGATGGAGTCAGACGGAACAAGAAGTACAGAGTATCAAGACCGAGATAAATACTAAGGTTGCCAACATCGAAGAAACGAATAGGAAGAATTTAGAGGAAAAATTAAAGGAAACACGTGAAGACTGGGAGTGAGTGCACGACCGATTCACAAAAAAATGTGACGGCATTGAAGCTGCTGTGACAAGTATCAACAATCAAGTGCGACAGAATCAAACAGATATAGATCTGTTCCATAGTCGGCCAACCAGCATCACCAGTTGTCCTAATAACGAAAATCGTGAAGGTATTAACTTCAGGTTTTATAAAAATAAACATATGGAGTTCCTAGCCAGAATCGAAGAGTACTTCACCAAACACAGAGGCAATCGCTGGAGAGAGAATAAAGAAGTACTGGACGAATCCTTCAAAGAGACAGCCGATAATTGGTGGATGGCGATAAGAGATGAAGTGACCAACTACCAACAATTCAAAAGGCTATTCAAGGCCAAATATTGGTCTGAATCGACACAAAATATCGCCAGAGACAGGATCTGTCACGGAAAATATAACCCGTACGGAAACCAGACTCCAAGAGAAATACAAGACATAATAGAATTCCCCATGAGTCAAGAATACAAGTTTAATCGAATCAGGTTCTACAATAAATTGGCAGAAGACTAGGAAAGGCACAAGAACAAGTATCAAAAGGCGATTAAAAAGGTAATAAACTATGAAGTCGGAGAAAAGGTACTATAGAAAAACAGGGAACTACCCAGTACTTTGGAAGGCATTACCAAAAAGTTGTTACTGCTGTATACCGGCCCATACCTGATTATTAAAAACAATAACAACAATACGTATGTATTAAAAGATATTGTTATGACGGTCTACTCGATCGTCGTAGGTACAGTGGAAACAAAATAAGTACAAGACACCAATTAAGTCACTAATCACACTTTTAATTGTTATAGTAAAACAGTTCGTAATTAACAACACAGTGTCTACAACAAATGAAATGAAATTGTTCATACGCAATAAAATGTCCACTAATATTTAAACTCAACTGTATTACAATTATACCGTCCGAATACAAAACGCAACACTTCACTAATAACTACTTGAACGTACACCGTAATAACCCGAACCGCTCTGTAAAATATATCGCACTAATACTCTCGAACCGCACAGTCAAACATCTCGCATTGAACTGAAAAACTAAGGCCGCGACGCGATGTATTTATAGTTAGCTAACACACACCAGAAGCTTCCAAACTGCGTCTTATCTCTCGCGAACTACGTAATTGCTGCGGCCTTGACGTACGCTGTCGTAGCACTGCCCCCTCCTTAAGCCTGTTCGTCCCGAACTGGCAAAGCGTCTCTAAATTTGTATTTAGCCAGGCGATCTAGGTGGACGACCTTGAACTTTCGCTGTCCTTCCTGTTGAATCCGATAAACAACATCATTAATCCTTTTTTTTACAGTGTAGGGTCCTTCCCAGTTAGACTGAAGCTTAGGTGAGCGACCACGACGGCGCTTTGGATTGAACAACCAGACCTGATCTCCTTCTTGGAAACCCACACTATTGCTGCGAATGTCATACCGAGTTTTCATTTTATCACTGGCAATCTTGAGCCGTCCTCTTACCAAGCGATTCATTTCTCGCAGTTGGTTTTCTAATTGCGAGGAATAGTTCTTTGGCTCTTGGGACTGAGTCTCAGGTGATCCAAACATCAAGTCTCCAGGAAGACGAATCTCCCGCCCAAACACCAATTTTGCTGGAGTCATGCCGGTTGTGTCATGTACTGATGATCTATACGCCATAAGGAATAGTGGTATACGTTGGTCCCAGTCTGTTTGGTTCTCGTCAACAACTTTCGAAAGATGCTGCTCAAGTGTCCTGTTGAATCTCTCAACCATCCCGTCTGACTGAGGATGCAGAGGCGTTGTCCTGGTCTTTCGAATTCCAAGTAGACGGCATAATTCTTTAAACACTCCTGATTCGAAATTTCTCCCCTGATCCGTATGGATTTCCATAGGGGCTCCATAACGGCAACAGAAGTTGTGAACTAACTGCTTTGCCACAGTGGTAACCTCCTAATTTGGAATTGCATAGGCTTCCACCCACTTAGTAAAGTAGTCACCTACAACCATGATGTACCGGTTTCCATCGTCAGTAACTGGGAATGGTCCAGCAATGTCTATGGCAATTCTCTCGAAAGGTTGTCCAACGTTATACTGTCTCATTTTTCCCCTGCTTCTGGTTTGTGGGCCCTTGCTTGCAGCACATATTTCACACGTCCGAACCCATTCCTCTACGTCGTGGCGAAGATGAAGCCAATAGAATCGCTTCCGTATTTTGTCAAGGGTTTTGTTAACGCCAAGATGGCCTCCAGATGTTCCATCATGCATCTCCTTCAAAACAGACTGCACTTTACTTCGGGGAACTATCAACTGCATGACCACGTCTCGTCCATCTGCACTTTCCCAAGCCCTTTTCAGCAATCCGTTTTCTAAGGTGAGAGATTCCCATTGTGCCCAGTAGCCCTTCAGCACTTCGGAACCATGGCAGATATCTTGCCAATTCGGGCGGCGACCTTCCTCTTTTGCTGTCAAGATCGGTCCAATGTCTTCATCAGTCATCTGTTCTTGTCGACAGTCTTGTGTTGTCCAGCCATCAGCCAGGAAATCTACAGTGATGGCTCGAACATGTTCACTTGAGTTTTGTTCTTCCTTTCTGTGGCAATGTCGGCAGTCTTCCGGGCATGGTCTTCGTGATAAGCCATCTGCATTACCGTGCAGGCGCCCCCGCCGATGTTGTACCTTGAAGTTGTACTCTTGCAGCCGTTCGAGCCACCTTGCCAACTGTCCTTCCGGATTTTTAAATCTCAAGAGCCATGCAAGTGCAGCATGGTCGGTACGTAGTGAAAACTCTCTCCCATAGAGGTATTTATGGAAGTGCTCCAAAGCTCTGACAATTGCCAACAACTCTCTTCTTGTAACACAATAATTTCTCTCTGGTTTAGAAAGTGTCTTGCTGTAATACGCTATTACTCGTTCTTCACCGTTCTGCACTTGAGACAAAACTGCTCCTAGACCAGTATTGCTTGCGTCTGTGTCTACGATGTACTTCCCTTCGGAAGCTGGAAAAGCGAGAATTGGCTGCGAACATAATGCAATCTTCAGCGTTCTAAATGCTTGTTCACACTCTCTCGACCATTGGAAGTTTCGTTTATTTTCCGTTAGCTCATGTAGTGGTTTAGCAATAGTAGCGAAGCCTTTCACAAAACGTAGGTAATATGAGCATAACCCCAGGAAACTCCGAACTTCGTGTTTATTCTTCGGAACTGGCCAGTCTCTTACGGTGTCTACTTTATTAGGATCCATGCTAACGCCCGCTGCCGAAACCAGATGGCCCAAATACTGTACTTCCTTCTGGAATAGAGAACACTTCTTCGGGCTCAGCTTCAGTTGTGCACCGTGAATTCTAGTTAGAACTTCCTTAAGGTTTTCCAAATGATCTTCGAAAGTCTTCCCGATCACTATGACATCGTCTAAGTAAACAAGGCAAGTTTTCCACGTCAGGCCTCGGAGTATCAGGTCCATCAATCTCTCAAATGTTGCCGGTGCATTACAGAGTCCAAATGGCATGACGTTAAATTGGAATAAGCCACTTGGGGTCGAGAAAGCGGTCTTTTCCTTGTCTTCTTGATGAAGACCCACTTGCCAATATCCACTCTTGAGGTCCAATGTGGAAAACCACTGTGCTCCGGACAACGTGTCGAGTGTATCGTCAACGCGAGGTAATGGATAGCAGTCTTTCTTTGTAACGTCATTTAACCTAGGTTGTCTACGCAGAAACGCAATCCACCATCCTTCTTCGCTACCAGCACTACAGGGGAAGACCAAGCACTTGACGAAGGTTCAATTACTCCCTCTGTCAACATGTCCTGTACTAACCGAGACATCTCCTCTTGTTTAGATAATGGAGGCCTTCGAGGAGGTTGGCGTATCGGTGTTGTGTCCCCGGTATTGATGCGATGTTGCACAAGAGAGGTTCTTCCCAGTGACTGTCCCCGAACTGCAAAACAATCTTTGAATTCGTGTAAAAACTGTCCGAGTTCTTTTACCTCACCACTTGAGAGGTCGTTAGAAGATCTGTTCAATAATTCTTGCAGTTCCTCTGGTAATTTAGAAGTATCCGAAGAACTGGGTCTTCGTTGCGTTATTCCGGCTACCCAGGCCACAGGAGTCAATTTGCCTAGGAGCGTATTGCTTTGTAAAGTGATAGCTTGATCCAAAATATTCGCCACTCTAATAGGTACATTTCCGGTTTTGTCAGGTTTTACTAAACTTCTGGCAATTAGTATGCCGGGTGTGCTGACTACCTGGGGTTCGAATATAGAGCACTGATTGCCCCTAGTATCTACCGCAGTTCTAACCATGATGATCTTTTCGGAGTTTGGCGGAACAGTTACGGCCACTTGGTTTATGACGTCCATCGATTTTTCTGCTGTCGTCATTGTTGATAGCATTACCTCTTCGCCTCCGATTCTCAAGACATTGTTTTTGAAGTCGACTATAAATCCGTATGCGTTCATAACGTCCACACCAAGAATTGCTTCGTCCACAATGTCTGCAACAAGTACTTGATGATTAAACTCAAGTCTACCGAGGCGTAGGTGTATCTCCACTTTTCCATACACTTTTACAGGCCGTCCAGTAGCTGTTCGCAAGCTGCAAGAGCACCAGATTGGCTTGAGATCTTTCACCACGTCGGGGCCCACAATAGAAACTGCTGCGCCTGTGTCAACTGTAATCGAGGTTGGCCTTTCTTGAACAAATCCGGTAACTACCAAGCTCCCGGTGTTTTTCTGAAGCGTAGAAACTGCGTATTCTCTAGGGGCTTCGTTCCTCCAGTTAGTCAGCACACGCCCCGTTGCACCGACTATTGCTCGTTTCCCTGCTGCTGAATTCTAACCCGACAATCTCGTTGTAGATGTCCAGGTTTCCCACATCGATAACACTTCGGTCTTCCATCCTTTCTTATTTTATTCTGTGGCGCCGACCGTCGAGTCTCTGTTCCTTGTTCTTCTTCCTCGTCGTCTGTGCCGTCTCGATCTTTTAGCTCGCGCACTTTATGACTTGTCCAACCAGACGCTGATTTGGCGGCCTCAAATTGCAAAGCATGTACCAGGGCGTCCGCACTGTTCTGGTGTCTTGCCATTCGTAACACTTGCTGTAGTTCGTTATCTCGGACACCGGCAGTAAATGTCTGCATCGCAAAACGCGTTCGAAAATCTTCTGGCGCTTCAGGATAGGCCAGTCTAATTAGTCTGTCGATACTTGCTTCAAACTCTTGACTTTCCCCGGAATGCTGTCGCCTTGCTCTCAACTGGGTGCAGTACACATCTTGCAAATGTTTATCACCATACCGTAATTCCAGAGCTTTTATCAACTCGGCATAGGTGTTCTGGCTGTCAGGTGGCACTTTCTGTAGTAGTTCTGCCGCGGGTCCTTTTAATGCAAGAACAAGTGAAACAGCCTTGTCTTTTTCTGTCCAATTATTTGCGCATGCAGCAGCTTCAAATTGGCGGAGGTACGTTGCCCAGTGAGTGCTTCCGTCAAAGGTTGGAGCTTTGACATGAACTGTCCCTACTGCAGGCAAAGTGACTTTCTCTGTTAACTTATTTTCTGTCTTGATCACTGGTACAGTCTGTTCAGAAATTTGTTTTGGTTGAATCTTCATGCACTGTTCAACTTCAGTTTTAATTTGTTCTCTTATGTTTGCCATTGAGTTTTCTACTGCAGATATTTTATTTGACACAGATTCTTCTATAACAGTTATTTTTGTAGACATCGATTCCTCCACAGTCAAGACAGATTTTTCTACTTCAGCTATTTTTAATGTCATTGATTCTTGTACCTCCGATATTTTAGTTACTTGTTTATTAAGCTCACCTCGTAGGAGACCCAACTCTGCAGCGGTTTGTTCTTGTGTCTGCTTTTGTTCATGAATTAATGCTTTGATGTCATCTGCCTCCTGCTTACGTTTTTCATCCTGTCGTTTTTCTGCTTCTTCCGCCTCCTGTCTGCGTTTCTCATCCTGTCGTTTCTCTGCTTCTTCTCTTTCTTGTATTCATTCTTCTTTTTGTCGTCTTTCTGCTTCTTCTCTTTCTTGTATTCGTTCTTCTTTTTGTCGTCTTTCTGCTTCTTCCTGTGTCTGCCGCAGCAGTGTTTGTAAAGTTTCCATCATCTGACTGGGATCCATGTTTACTGATTAATTACGAATCACACTCGTCTTGTACAAAGCGTCCACTGTTTCCACTGTTAACCGTTCTATCCCAGTTTGACACCACTGTTACGACGGTCTACTCGATCGTCGTAGGTACAGTGGAAACAAAATAAGTACAAGACACCAATTAAGTCACTAATCGCACTTTTAATTGTTATAGTAAAACAGTTCGTAATTAACAACACAGTGTCTACAACAAATGAAATGAAATTGTTCATACGCAATAAAATGTCCACTAATATTTAAACTCAACTGTATTACAATTATACCGTCCGAATACAAAACGCAACACTTCACTAATAACTACTTGAACGTACACCGTAATAACCCGAACCGCTCTGTAAAATATATCGCACTAATACTCTCGAACCGCACAGTCAAACATCTCGCATTGAACTGAAAAACTAAGGCCGCGACGCGATGTATTTATAGTTAGCTAACACACACCAGAAGCTTCCAAACTGCGTCTTATCTCTCACGAACTACGTAATTGCTGCGGCCTTGACACAGTCCGAGCGCCCGGGCGAAGGCTGGCAAAGTCGAGAAATTTCTCGCAACATGCGTTTAGTAGCACGTACACCACACGCTTACGTCGAGATCTTTCTGGGACATTCGATAAACGCCCAGATTGTTCTACGCTGTCGTAGCAATATCAATTCAAATAAAGTAAAGGGAACTTATAATCAACTATCAATCAAAAAATATATAGAGGAGAGATAAACAAAAAGAATTTGGACGAAGAAATGTCTAAATTCAAAAAGTTTGTAAGAACAACTTACAACAAACATTTGAAAAAACCATTATGAATGAAAAAAGAATTTTGATGGAATAAAATACCAAAATTCAAAAAATTTGTAAGGCCAAATTACAGGAACTATTCGAATTAATTATGATACAACAAAAAGAATTTTGATGAATGAAAATTACAAAATTCAAAGGATTTGTAAGGACAACTTACACCAAATATTTGAAAAACCATTATGAATAAAAAAGAAGTTAGATGAAAAAAAATTACTAAATTCAAAAAGTTTGTAAGGACAACTTACACCAATTATTTGAGAAAACCCATTATGAATAAAAAAGAATTTAGATGAATGAAAATAACAATTTCAAAAAATTTGTAAGACCAACTGACAAGAATTATTTGGAAGAAACTATTAAAATAACAAAAACTTCAAAAAGTTGTAAGACCTACTTACTTGAACTGTTTGAGAGAAACTATTAAAAACTTATATATAAAAAGAATTTTGGAGAAAATATCTAAAGTTAAAAAATAGTAAGTACAACTCATACGAAGGATGAGATATAACCATTATATATAAAAAGAAATTTTGTAAGAAAGAGATACAAAATTCTAAAAGAGTAAGAACAAATTACACTCATAATTTGAGTGAACTCTACATTAAAGAATTTGAGAGTAAATGGAGTACAAATGTGTAAACTTTCTCAAACTCTCCAGAGACAAAGCAAAAAGAACATGTTCCAGTAAATAAAGAGAACAACTAATATTAAACAATTGAATAATCTGATGTTACCAGAACAATATATTAATAAATGTCAAAAGTGTCAGAAGAAGGAACGTAGCAAACCTTCATAAAAACCAGTGTTAATAAAGAGAAAAAACCCTCAACAAAATATCACAGCTATGAAAACTATACTATAGTGTGTATTGTAATAGTGACTATGCTAACTATAATCACTATTATCAACAATGTAAATGAGACAATTTAAGACAAAAATGATACAGAATTTCAAATGAAAAAAAAAGAGAAGAAACCAGAATATTTTATAATTTAATCAAAATAACTTAACCAAACTCACAAAGAAAATAACTTGATAAAGAGGAACCAATGAAGAAGGACCAACTAAGTAAAAACCAAGTATTAAGACCACAAACCAAAAAACCCTGGTACCATGATGATAATATTGTTGTAATAACCACTATTATAGTGATAATTGAAAAAGAAGGAATTACTGTTACGCCATGAGCAATAAAATAACTCATTGGATAAAAAAAAAATCTATATACATGCTAATTACTATGTAAACAAGATAAAAAGATGAAATGTATATTATACCACATACCTAATCCACATAATACGGAATGAGCTTTGATAGAGAAGAACAGTCAAGTGTATAAAAGTATTAATTGATATAAAATATTATGAAGTGAAGAATCCAAGGATGTTTATTATTAGTCAAAAGAGACTACTTTTACTGATTATTTATTTTTATGACTAGATGTAGAAAAATTCCATCAGTCTTATATTTTGAGCAGAGATGATAATTCCTCTGGGCTCAGTTAATTGAAGTATTGGACAGCAGGGATTGAAGCCAAATGTGCCACTCTGAACTGTTCCAACTCATATGTTAGGGAATTTAGGGAGTAAACATACAGGTGAGGAAGCACCAAATAAGAAAGGATATAAAATGATAATGTTATACACAAGAATGATGATTACTTATTAATGAAAAAAGAAGCTAACAAAGGAGATAAATATCATCTGAGAGAAAGCAACAATAAAATATGGTAAATAAACAGAATTAGTAGTAATTATTTCATCCATACTAAGAGTATGATCTGAACTAATCACTTTTACAAGAGAGCATATGTAGCATAACAGAATTATCACCTTAAAATTTAACATAATACAACATGAATAAAGAAGAAAATGTCAGTAGTGAGTGAGAACAATAAATGGTTAAAGATTAAACTAAAGAAACTGTTCATTAAGTCGATAAAATGTTAATAAAATCAAACTAAATAACAAAGAAAACTCTTGGTCCATATACAAATAACCAACTATATAAAAACAATACAAGAGCAGTATACCCAGTAGGTTGGGGAGCAGTAAAAAGAAAAGGTAAAAAGGTAAACAAAAAATTAATAAGGGGAAATATATTAAATAAAGGAGAGAAACCCCAAGACACAAAACCAATAACGAATTAATAAGGAGTTGTAAATAAGAAAAGGACATGAAACCACAAGATAAGGAAATGCTAGTATAATGAGAAGGAAGAGACAAATATATCAAGGTCCATAAAAAGAATATAGCAACAAGAAGGGATATCCACTAAAACCTTATGAGGAATGAATATACCCAATTCTAATACATTTAAACCCAATGATAATTGTCAGACCAAATAACAAGTTACAGGATACAATACAGTGAAAAATAAAACTGTAAACTAGTTTGTAAGCCTAGCTTAAGAATAACAAGTGACATACAATAAGAAATAAACAGTGAAAGAAAATAAAATTATTTAAAAGAGACTACCATTAGTGTAGAGAGATACCAGACAAAATTAGCTTAAGAACAAAAGACAGTTTACTAACTGAGAATATTACTAGTAATAAGAATGTTTTAAAAATCAGATACAATGAAGAAATCATAGATATAAGATGTTTTATTATAGGTGAGTGTTACAAAAAAGCAACCTAAATACAACAGACAGTGTAATAACTGAAGGTATTATTAATGATAAGATGTTTATAGTGTAATCAAATTAGAAATAGTGAACACCAAAGACAGTGTAATAACTGAAAAGTGTTATTAGAAATAAGATGTTTTTTAGTTCAACCAATTTATATATAATAAATGCAAAAAAGACAGTTAAATAACTGACAGCATTATTAGTAATAGGATGTTTTAGAATAATTATAATTAAATGATATAAAGGAAAAATAATAAGCTTAAGATATTTTTTGTTATGTTTAGGTAATATAAAAACTAGCAGATATAAGATGTTCTATTGTATTCAAAATAATGTTAAATAATTTCCAAGTTTGTTAAGGCAGAGAAGGCAAGTAGGTAATAGGAATATTGTATTATTTTTGATTAAATTGTAAACCATACATAAAGTATAAGGCAAATTAACTAACACACCACAATAGAAAAACAAACCAGTATTGTAAACCAAAATCACCTATCATAGAATCAAACTCAAATAAATAAATTCAATCAAACTATATATTGTAATAGAACAAGTTATATTGATATATTAGGTATGTAGGAATAGTAGAGATATTGGTGTAGTATTATTATAGATTCGTAGATAGTACGATAATATCTTATAACTCTTCTTAGTGGATCTTCACTCACTTCTGCCCCGCGATGGAGCGCCAACTTGTAATAGTACAAGTATTTATAGATACAAGTGTAGATTTATATTTATGGTGGTGTAGTAGTGTGAATGCAGATACGCACCGGTATCTACGATGATGTTGTTTTTTATAAAATGTTCTAATTATCACTATTATGGTTATTAGCGTGGTTGTATTGTTTAATAGGTGCATATTAATAGTCCACTTCTTCGATTTAAAATGTTTCGCGCACTCTGTTATATACCTCCCTCACTTACCACACGTGGAGATTTTAGTCCTGTTCGGTGACGGTTCCGCTGAAATACATACACTTTACACACAAATAAATATTCAGGTTGAATATTCAATATGGTTATCACACACAATATAAATGAAATAATATCTAAATAATATTCTGAATTATTATTAGATCTATTTAAACTCTTCCGCCACCTTTGGTAGAACTGATTAAGAATAAATGAACTAATTTAGAATTGAAATGATACTCTTTTTCACTGGTAATAAAAGTGGAGGTTTATTAACAATTCGAGATATTATAAAATCTTTGGACAATTAACAATCAATGGCTAACAACCTTTCAGATAATAATTACAATAAAAAAATTCAAAATAAGACTCTGTTCAGCCTCAAGGCTGGTAAACCTGTTAGTTGTACAATAGTTTAGTTTCAAGAGGTTATGTTCTCTTGTATCAGTGAATTACCATATTCGTAAGGTTCTTTTAGGTAGCATGATACCAGGTACAAGATGTAATATTAATAATGATATAAAATGAATAATAATCAATAACAAACAAATATAAAAATCGAAAATTAGTACCATATATTTGATAGTTATGGTATTATCGTACGCGGGAATGCGCACGCAACCTATAGTACTCGTTTGACAATTATCAAGCTCGTTGGCTTGTACAGTTAAAATGTATAACTTTATTTTAATAATTCGCTTTGAGAATTATTTATTTGCAAGAGAAAAATTCATTTAAAAAAAACTCTTGTTATTATGTCCATGGTTTGGATTTTACTTGAGAACAGACTGGTAACAGTGAAATTGGCAAGTTACCGTTACGACTCTAAGGTTATTTTATAACGGGTATTGTTATAATGGTTAATTATTTCTTAATATTTATTATTTCTTAAGCTAAATATAAACATATTATTCGTAATATTTTGATGTGTTATTATCAGGATTACATTTATTCTTTCGCATGAAAGTTAAAACGTTTACTTTAAAACATTGAAAAATCAAGAAAACAATTTTAGTCAATTGAGTGACTATTGTTATTACTCGTATTTAGTAATAAATGCTTCAAACATAATTTTTTAAATTATGATAAATAATTAAAATATTTATTCAATATTTTAATAATTGTGAATTAATATTTCCTTTAATTCTGATAATTCAATCATAGTTTTTGATACTTCGCTTTTTTCTGACTTGCGTAGTATCAAAATTATTTGTTTACAAAATTATTATTTCGGTTTCAATGTTATTTAAATAAAAAATTGTACTCCCTGTTTTTTATCTTTCACAACACTCGCAAGTACGATTGACATTATACACTAATCGTACTTGTATAAATAATCACTCCGCACATTTCACTCGTATATATTGGTGTAGTATTGAGGTTATATGTATGTTGATTAACTTATGTCTCTGCCGCGCACTGGTTCAAAAATTAAAACTTTTTCATGTCGGCGAGTGGCGTGACCTCTCCGTCGAAAGACTGATCGTGAACTGTCTTGCTTCTTCGAAGCGTCTGTGGCTCGTCTGCCTAAGGCTCATTCATTCGATTGGTTGAAAAAATTATACTCTCCGACCCAAAGCCCTTTGTTTTCTTAAAATATTTAATTTTTTCCAAATTTGGCTTTGCGTTTGAGGCTTTGTGACGTCAGCATTGGTACAAAAATTAATTGAAAAGTTTAAAATCACAATAACTTTCTTAATCTATGTCCTATCGTTAAATGGTTGATGTCAGTGAATTGCGGACATTCTGCGCTTTAATTTAAGTCTAAGCATGATTATTTTCCGTCCATCATTTCTATCACTATAACGATTTTATTAATTATTTATGGTGTATCTTATATTTATAAGTCTATTACACCAAATTTTACTTATTTATATTAAAACACTTTTTAAATAAACACTCTGAGTCCATATCTCAACTGGTTTGATTCAAAACTTGGGAATAATTGTTCCCTAAACAATATCTCGTTATGGCGTCTTTGGGCATCCATATTTGATTTTTCATAAATGTGCTTAAACTAATTTTTCTTATTTAAAACAGTAATATTGCAATCTAATAATACCAGTAACGTCTATTTACATAATTTTACACTAGTGTACATGGCTGTATTTAATCTACTATTTACATTGTTTGAGTCCCCTCCTATCTCTCTTATACAATTGTTACCTTATTTTTTGGTTTTTTCTATATAAATTATATCATGTACTAATTGTAATTAGTGTACACACATTGTACCTAATTCACTATATAATGGTTAGCTTTTAGCTAGCTCAGAACCCTTCAATTTTTCAGTAATGGGTCTGTTTATTTTGTGTCATATCATAGTAGTCATTTATTTTTGTTAATACAATAACTAAATTGTTATTGTTACACTTGGTTTGTGTTTCCAAAGTAGTATTAGACATTATTCTAACTCTTGATAATGTTTTCATTTACTTTTAAACAAGTTTATATGTTACAATTTTCATAAATAACTTGCTCCTCATGGTTTGTTTACATTTGGGTTCTTTCATCATAGTCATTTGGTTTTTAATTGTTTATATATAAAATGACTGTTTTCATGGTCATAGTCTGTTCTCAAAGTAGCATTGGGATTCCCTCTTACTACTGGTAACACTCTTAACAATCTGTGTTCAATCCTTAATACAGTATTTTTCTTAACTAGTTGGTCATACAATGGTTCAGCTCACTTCTGGTTATATGTACATAGTTAGTTAGTTTACAATATTTTGGTTACAATACTGTTATTATTATGTTCAGAATCTGTTCTCAAGGTAGTACCAGATGTTTATCTCACTACTGGTAATACTTTTATTAACATTGGTATTTGTTTTGATATTGTATTTTGTCTAACTAAATTGGCATACTTGTTCCATTTCTTCCATCTCTGTGCCATCATATTTGATTTGTTTTATTTACATTGTGTTGCAATATAATACACTGTCTATTAGGATTTATTATTATTTATAACAAATTCTTGATTGATATCATAGTTGATGATCATTTATTTACATTAATATGTATGATTTTCTGTTTCATAGGTGTCTTCCCTATGGGGTTATGTAACAATGTACCACATGTTTTAATGCAGTATTTTTCTACTACTAACATGACTTCAGTATGGTATCTTTCTACAATATTTTAATTATTTTGTTACACATGTTTACACAACTTCTTCTTAAACAATAACACAAATCTTTTTGTATTAATTACAATATTTTTCTGGTCATTGGTTGAATTTAATTCCTGTCACTTTGTTTGATACATAACAAAGGTTTTTTATTTGTTGTCAGTTCTCTATGAACAATAATATAATTGTTCTATTTTATTCTATTCTGGTGGTCTTATGATTATCTGTATTGATCACAACCTTTATTAAATTAGTCACACTAATTGTCTGTGTTTATTTGACTATTTTAATTCTTGCTGTTTCATTATGAAATTAACATATTTTCTTACACTATAAACTTCATCACTGGGATTGTTTGTGTGGTTTATTCAGTTGAAATTAGTTAACTATTCACAGGTTTCACATCTATATTAAGTACACACTGTAATTGTTAGTGGTTCCTTAAATGTTAAACACTGTTCTTCTTTTCATATTTGATAATCATCATTCCTTTGGTCACTTATATAGTCTCTAGTACACGTGGTTTATGTTGAGTCCTTGCATGGTCTATCCATCTTCTTCTCTCTTCATGGTACGCTTCCTTGTCCTTCTTCTTTCTTCTTCTTCAATATTTTCATTGTAGTCACTATCTTTATTTGTTTCCCTCACTGTTGGAGTTTATTGGTCCTTATTTTGTTGGTTCCCCTCACTGTTGGATCCTATTGGGTCTGGTTACTGATATTTTGTTTTGGCTCATGGTCATTTTACTTTCTTCATTTTGTATTCGATGTTGCTATGTTAATATTATCTTCTTCATCGTTGGATTTTTTATATTAATATATTTGTAGATACACACTTTTATACACTTAGGTTTATTTATCTAGACATACTTCCATGCTTTTCTCTTACTTGACGTTATATTAGCTTATTTTATGTAACTACCATATTTGGTAACGTTACAATATAATGAATAGAAACTAGTCCATACAACACAAAGATATGAAAATGTAATCAGTACAGAAACAAATAATAACAAATGTAATGACAAAAGAAGAAAATTAACTTTATTTGGAAATAACTAATACTAGGCCTAAAGGGTACTCAACTCAGATAAAAAGTAAACTAATCAATATTGGAGTATTATAACAACAAATTATTAACAACAAGTAATAATCATGGAGTGAGTAATATTATTTAATGGAAATATTAACATAAAATCACTTGTAAACCATTTAAATACTAAATTTGTAAAAATTATAAGGCCTACAATAAATAGCTAAAACTGTAAATTTTAGGCTTATCTGAACTTAAAACAGACCCAGTTATACATCAAATTATGTAAAATTAGCTTAAAAATATTGCTGAATAGTTAGATTTTTGTAAAATTAATAAATAATTATGTTACAGCAATAAATGGGAAAACTTGTTATGTATGTTTATGAGTTGAAATCAAATCCAAGACATGTAAATTTGTAAAAAACAATGGGAAGAGGAAAAAGACATTTTATAAATTACCACAAAACGACGACTTTCAGTCATTGTTTCAGTCTATTGTTAATCGTGAACGAGTACAGATCAGATTTAATGACGGAAGATAAAAACCAGAAAAGTGTAAAAACAATGACGAAAAACCTCCAAAAGTGTTACTGAGGTTAACAAATGGAAAACAACACATCTACTTTATAAATAACACCAATAACTACCAGAACAACTACAATAGTAATATCCAGTTACTAGAACGAGAAATCAACCGCCATTTTAAGCAAGATTCAACCCACATTATCTGGACACGAACTCAACATTTTGAACACAGAACACTGCACCAGTAAACTACCACAGAACGACATCGCCGAAGAGGGAAGAACACTTCACGCAATTTTCCAGGGATCCTACAACCTCGCCGAGAAGGGAATTCACATTTTATTTCTGAGGGAGAAGAATAGCGTCAGCGTTGTATAGCACAAAGTCAACGAAGTGAGCGGCAGTCATACTGGATTTGCACAGCGAACGGAACACAGCCTTCACAAGCCAGTGACGTCATTCTACGGATGGTTCGATCTTTATTTAATAAATTGACAATTTTCATAATCCTGTTATTTTTTCAGCAAATAATAATTTATTATAAGATAGTTGTAAGTACTGTATCTTGTTCCTTGCCCTCTCTGACCATTTCGACAGTTAAAAGAATCCGAAATAATTAATTTTTTAAGCATTATATTTTGTCATTTTGTTCACAATCGACCTGAGTGAATCTCAATCAATGCCTGGTCCACGCGCATAATAGTGGCGCATAATTTCAAATGTTGAGAAATAAACATCATAATTACTCAGTTACACGCGTTTATAATTATTTGTATAGTAAATAATTTCTTGTAAAAAATAATTTAGAGTCATTAAAGAAATATACCAGAAGGAAGAAGAAGAAGAGCAAAGTTACAAAAGAAAATAATAGATCCAACTACATAAATAGATTATCTATAGAAACAAATATTTTCAAAAACACAAAATCTCATTTATTTAATCGAAAGTAATTAAAAAATATACAATTAATTAATTATTAAATTAATTAATTTAACAAAAAAATTTTCTAAAATAACAACAAAATTTTTTCTTATCCACACATTATACATTATTATCATTCAATAAAATATTATTTGTTTAATTACAATGTATATTGTTTATTAAATATTATTTTCTTAATAATATGTAGGTTCTCAATGGCGTGACCGAACAGGCACAGTTTGTACAAATTCACAGTTTGTACAGACCATGTCTACTCGTGAATAAGTGATTTAGTGGTTAAGTAATACGTATAATTTTCGTACATAAAATGATGTTAAGTTAAGTGAGTAGTAAAACAAGAATAAGTGTGAGTTTGTGTTAGTATACGAAAAGTTCAGAAATATGGAGAATAAAATAAATGAAATTGACGTAATTGTAGGCGACGAGGCCGAAAATAAATCGATGTTTGAAAGTATGTCAACTGAATCGGCTGATAAAAGCGATTCAGGAATTCAAACAGAGGTAATGTTAATAAGTGAAAGTAATTTGACCGAGTCAAAAATAATGGAAGGCGTAACGAATCAGTCGACGCTGGTCCAAAGTAAAAAGTATGACGATAGTTATGAAATGTTTAAAATGATACAAGTAATATTAGAAAAACATACTATAAACATAAATAGTCGTTCTGATAGTAATGATGAAAAATTTGATAATAAGTTTGATAAATTAAGTAATGCAATTAACGAACAAAAAATCAAATGTGAAAGCAATTTCAGTGAGTTAAAAAACCATATTAATTAAATTAATAAGCATTTGGAAAATAAAAGTGAAATATTTGAAACTAACTGTAACAAATTAGAACGAAATATTGAGAAAATGGGAGAGTGGAGAACAGATATAGGTAAGTGCAAAATAAATGAAAATAATGGAGATATATGTGTTAATAGTAATGGTGTTAGTTTAAATGCAAAACAGGTGACGATAGACAAGGTGAGTAATAATGATGATTCTAATAATGAGTTAACAAGTGATAACAATGATATAATTAAAAATGGGATGTTAGAGAGTAAGGTGGTTAATATTGAGAGTGATGATGAAGATTCTGTTGGAGTAGAATTTAGTAACGAAGCGTTACTGAATGTTGATGAAATTGTGAGAGTGTGAAGAGAGGTTAGGTGGGCAAAGGGCAGATTTTCCCCGAGTATATGGTGAAACAGAGGTTTCACAAGTGTTTTATGAGGACAGAGTTTCCTCCAGAAGTTGTGTGGGAGACATGGTGTCTCAAAATGGTCCCCTAGTTTTTTGTGGTTTACCTGGTAAAGCCAGGAGGTGTAATAAGGATTTTGTTGTGCCCTTTGCATATAGTGAAGTAGTTCAGTGGTGTGGTGACAGGTGTTATGATGATGAGAGATATTTTGAGAGAGAGAGAGAGAGAGAGAGAGAGAGAGAGAGAGAGAGAGAGAGAGAGAGAGAGAGAATGATAAAAGTATTTAAGTTGAGTAGAAGTTATAAAGAGTTGATAGAGAGGTTAGAGTTGGAAAAAATAAACTATATGAAATGCTTACCTTGTGAAATAAAGATTGATGATTATTTTGATGATACCATTGTAGATGATAAACACTTACCTTATGATGCGATGGATATAGTAGAAGAATATGATAAAATAACTTACCTGATGTTGACCAATAATACTGACGGAGACAAGGCCAAAAATACCAGAGTAAACGGGTTTTATGAGTTAAGAGGGGAGAATAATCTGGTGCATTATTCTTGGAATAGAGGTGATAAATTAATATTCAAGGGTTGTTATATAAATCATAATAACGATAGGAGTGTAATTAAAGATGATAATTGTTATGCAAAAGTAAGACTCATATACGATGATGGGGGTTAGAAACAGTGAATGAACATTTTATTAGTTTAGTTTATGGTGATAACCTAGCTAACTTATGAGATGAAGTGTGGTAAACAGAAAAATAATGACAAAAACGTGTAAATAAATTTATAGTGAAATTAATTGTGTCTGTGTTGTGAAATGTATTTTATGTAAACAATGTGTGTATGCAGTAGAAACTGATTTTGATAATAATAATAATAATAATATTTTATCAGATTAAATAAATAATGAGAGTTTGTAATAAATTAATTGTAATTGTTTTGGAATAAGGTAATTAAAATATGTTGTGTTTAAAGAACTGATTGAATTAAAGAATTTGAGATGAATTAATTACTTAACAAATAAATGTGGTAGAAATAAATTTTGATAACGAATTTAAAGGATGTTTCTGAGATTTGAACTTTAAAATAAATAGTAAATGAATAAATGTAAAATGTGTTTAGTTGTGGAGTCATATGATTGTTATGTTTCAGAAGGTACATATGGTTGTACATGATATTTGTGGTAATGAATGTTTATAATTTTGTGTCTATGACAGGAATCATGTGTTTTTCAATTGAGCGATGTAATGTAAGTATGAAGTTTATGATGCAATTTAAATAAAGTAAAATGTTTAATGTTTGAATAATAAATTTTAAGGGTGTTTAAGAGGTTTTAAATAAGGTAATGAAATTAATTTGAGGTAGATATGAATTTTCTAATGTAATTTTCAAAGGTTGTAAAGGAGGGAATTTGGGTGATAACTGTTTCAATAAGGCATTTAAGTCAGTCAAAGGTAATTTTAATGGGTGTTAGAGAAAATAAGAATTTTGGAATAAAAGTAATACAGAAACAGGGTTAATAGTAGGGACACAGTAGCAGGAGTACATGTATGTAGAGAAAGTGAGTGAGGTAAATGGAGAGTAAATAGAGGGTACATATATTTTGTAGTGAGGGTGGAGGTGTAAGGAGTCCTCAACGCAAGGCATTATGGCGGGAGGTGAACAGTTTTAAATGGGGTTTGGAGGAGTTACCTGGGAAAGGGCCAGGAACTAATAAGGGAATGAGTATACGGGAAGGGAACACACATCCTAGGTACAAAGAGGGTATCAGGTATTTTGTAATAAGAGGAGAATGATTTAAGGTGAGTTAGAGAATTGAGTGGAGGTAAATAATTTTTGAGAGATTGGTGTCACCCTATATAAATCCGTTAGTGGTTGTTAGAAGGAAGAAGGGGGTAAGGTTATATCTAAATGGCCATTCAATAAATCGAATTATTGTGAATGACGGAAAATCACCCAAACTAATTAATGATGAAAACGTTAAACAGAAATTCATAGTGTAAATGTAATAATAAATGAAATGTGATGTAAAATGAATGTTGATATTAGATTTGAATTTGTGAAAAATTTAATGGTACAGTAAGTGATAAATAATTAAAGGTTGATATAAAAAGAGTTGATAGAAAGTTCAAGTTGTAATGTTAATAATTTTCTATACAAATTTTTAAATGTGAAATGATTATTCTAATGTAATAATCGCAATGTTAATTATGAGTGTATTATGTTCTATTATTTTATAATGGGTGATTTTGGGGGGTTGTTAGTTGTCAACAGATGAGAAAATAAATTGTGGAATGTGATGTTAGTAAATGCAGAAGGACATAAGTTTAGCTATAAGTTAGGCTATTGCAGTGGCGGCGTGTGTCACTGTAGATAGCGGCAATTGTTGATGAGTAACATCAAAGCATGTTACCATCATTGGAGGCCTAAATAGGGCGGAAAATACACTGTACAACCTTATATAATATTATATTATATGTCAATTACTATCGTACAGTGTATAGAAATGATGACGTAAAAATATGCTAATGAAAGATGATTTCCCCGCCTTTTCGGGCGATTACTGTTTCACCAGCACTAATTGTGGTTTTGGACGACAGCCAGCTGTGGACAGAAATTGTAAAACTGACCATGGTTGGTTGCCTTGAAAATTGGTGTGAATTTGAAATTAACGGGGGGGTGACTCAAGGGGAAATCCCCGGAACTATGGAACCGCGGCTATCACCTTGTTCGTGTAGGAACAGTAAAAAAGGTGATAGACCCGTCTTAAGGTTGTAACTATGTAATCAGGTATTATGATATCTGAATTTTAAAATGTAAGGCCGAAGCAAGGACAGGAGATGCCAAAATTCCTCCCTAATTTCAGTCCTTGCGGAAGCAACTGGGCGCTACAGTCCGGCGGGGGCCATAGTGTGTGTGGAAGGAGGTTACTAAGGGTAGTAACGTATTAAAGTCTTACACTGAAGTGTCTTAATGAGCTGAGGAGATAACTAAATAATTATATTTTGAGTTAAGAAATATTCTGACAATGGCAGATGATTAAACTTTTCTAGTAGATAACTTGTTCAGAAGTAGTTGATTTAAATATGTTATGCTCTATATGATAATTTTATAGATCACTTTACTGGTTTGAAAAGATTAATTCTAGGAGAGAAGGTGTTTATTATGTTTTATTATGTTGTACTATGTTAGAGTGTAGGAAGTATAAACATGTGTTATGTATTTTACATTGTTTAATTTTGTGTAGTGTGTCTAGGGTAAGGTCATTCACCTGACCATAAGGTATCAGCTGATGACTGGTGTTAGAGAGGTAGTATGTTCGTATAATTGATTCATAGATTCTTTTGTTAATCAATTTAATTAAATGATTGAATAATTATTTTTATTAATTGGCAAAATAGCTTTTTTGGAAATTAAATTAATTTAAAAAAAAAATTTTTTTTGTTCTTTGCAGTAAAGAATTTTATTTTAATTTTTAATGTTCACTATAGGTAGAGAGGGTATCAGCTGATTCACGATGTTTATATTATGATATATTTTGTAATCATGTGTAATTGTGTTTGAATAGATGATAGGGACAAGTTGTTTATTTTATTTTGTTTAACAGGATTGTTTGTTAACATGTAAATTAAGAGGAGTTGTAAAGAAAAAAAATAAATGCATAAAGACTATGAATTCTGAAAATTATGATTAAATTAATTGAAAGAGATGATGTAAATGAACATCCATCCAAGTAAATTTTTGATAGTGTACTTAGATTTATTTCACTGTTTGAACAAAATTTGAATTCTACTTTAATAATTAATGTGGAGATAGTGTGTAGTTTGATAATGAACATGTGTATGCACCCAGTATTTTGCTAAAGGCAACCCAGTATGGATGTAAGGGGAGACATATCGGTTGAGGATCTGGTATTGTACAAGGCCAGTTATGGAATTTTATTTGGAATGTTATAAGGTAAGGTGGTACTGTGGTGAGTACCTGTCCGACTTTACGGTGTTGGGATCCCGAACAGAGAAGTCCAGTAATGTTGTGCAGGTGCAGCCATAGTCGCCGAGCCAGGGGGGTAGTTTACACATGATGTATTAAGGATTTAAAGGGGGGTTGGTTATTGGCACCATATCCTCGCTGATCCTCTTAGGGTTTAGCAATGAGAGTTTTTCTGTTTCGGCAGAAAACCTCTCATGGGGGGGGGGTATTGTAACGGTACAAACCTATGGGAATTTGTACATTGAATCTTTTCAATTTTATTTCGCCCAAGTATATTTGGTGAACGGGATATAGCTTCGAGACGGGTGTGACTTGGTAAAGGAATGTGAAGTTATCAACGAGGGAGCGCATTCACCCACAAGAGCGCGCACCGTCGGCCAACGTTCCCATAAAAACGGCACGTAGGTATGAATTCCTTCTCGCCTAAGTGTGCAGAGAGCAAAGGCAGTCGGCGAATAACATCTCAAGACAACGGACGCGAACTGTTGTGTGCGTCCGCCGGCTGGACAGTTTTCATCTCGCCCATACATAAAAAATGGGAATGTAGGCCCAAGACAGTTCGACAAATAATATAAACCGCGCGATTGCGTCGGCGTGCGGGTCGAATAAATCTTAACAATGTAGACCGACCAGCACAAAAAGGTTGAATTTAAACTCAAACAGTTCGGCAGTGTTCAAAATTTAGTGAGAACATAGTTTGACGCTACCGTGAAATACCAGGGAAGAATTGCAACGTGTGTTCGGCAGGAAGACACCAACAGAGTAACTATATGTAAACTCCTTATTAAAAAATTATAAAAAAAAAATTAAAGTAAAAGAGCTCTAAATTATGGGGGGGTAAAATGTGTGAAAGTGAGAGTGAGCAAATACTGGGTTGTCATATAAAATAAGAGAAATATTTCATTTAATTATAATAAGTAAATATATTAGTTTTCCTTTGTTATGTAAGAATCAGTAAAGAAATTTAAAAAAGAAAAAAGAGTATACAGAGACATGTTAAATAAAACTGAGATAGTTGAAACATGCTATGAGAGTAATTATTACAAAGTAACCCTAAATCACTTATAGGTACGAGTTCACATGAAGACTCTGAGACCCGATAAAGGTAAGGGACTTGTGTATGTATATTGTTTATTAAATATTATTTTCTTATAAATATGTAGGTTCTCAGCGTCTACAAAAATAGACATTGTCAGTTTCCAAGAGAATACAATTTGGCAACACATTTATGGATATTAGATAAAAAAAATTGCTAACCCACCAAAAGCTTCTTGTTTCACTGGTTTTCCCACCTGATTTTAAGGTGGGAAAACCAGTCTTGTCAACGTATTAAGGAAAATTGGCTTCAAGTAGAATAATATTTCTGGACAATGTACTTTCTCATTATTTACTGCGGATTAATTATTACTACAAATTTTAAATCAAGTCCCTGTTCTTGGGCGTCATTTGTACTTACTCAACTCATTACTATTAACAAAACACACATAATCGTATTTTCACATTGCATGACTTTACAAACACCTACCTTTATGGGTCCAGGATCCTTTTACACGAACTCACAGTCTGTAAGAGAGGTTACTGGGTTTGTTACACAATAACTACGCTGTTCGACTACATGAATCAGATCTGTTTATTTTCTCAACTTTAACATTTAATTTACTTCTCTTTAAGTTTACTGAGTGTTCATTTTCTTCTAAAATTTTATTCTTATTAATTTTCTTACCTTTTCTTGAAAAATACAAAACATTATTTCAACATAATGAACGCCCTGCTACTAGTTCACATCTTAACATAAAATCTTAAATTATATGAAGGCAACCCAGCAATTGCTCACACACGACATTCATTCACATTTAAATCCCCATAATTTATTTAGAGCGCTCTTTTAATTTAGAATAATCAAATTGAGAAATGGTTCGTCTTCTACTTAACTTTCGGCGTCCCTCTCATCGCCACGTGCTGCACTAGGTTGTATGTCCGAAAGTTTTTGTTATTTACCACATTGTTGATTTTTCATTGGTGCACTACACTTCCTTCATTCTGATGTACCGTTTGACTATTTTTTATCGTTTTCTATTAACAGTTAAAAGTTTTTACTTGTGGTCCACGAGTCGTTGGTTTGCCTGGCCAGGCGAAAGGTTGTTAGGAGACTGGGCAGAACGTTACCAAAGTGCCCCACTCCACCGTGGCTCAAAACGGAAAATGCACAGCCTGCCTACGATAAATGTTCGTCAACTTACACAAAATACGGTGTTGTCCATAGGTGTTAGGCATTGACGATATTCCATTTTGACAAGGCCGTAGACTCAGATGGGCGGAGCCTTACCTTGATTTCCGTCATCTCAAACCACGTGGCGAACAAAACCTTATAATTTAGCCATTTTGGTTGGCGTGGCTCGAGGCTGTAAGCGTCGCACCCGTGCGCATGCTTGTGTTCGCGCGTACTAGTGCATAACACAACACTGGGATTCTCGGAATCGTATTGCGTTCCATTACAACACCTCGTTCCAACAGTTATGTCACTGAGTTCATTGTTTGAACACTGTCGCACTTTGCTTGGGATTTACAATGGAAAATTAAAGAAATTTAATAAAAAATAAAACCTCCTGCTGAAACAGAAGAACTCTCATTGCTAAACCCCTAAGAGGATCGGTGAGGATATGGCGCCAACAACCCCCCGTTAATTTCTAAACACATCATGGGTAAACTACCCCCCTAGCTCAGCGACTATGGCTGCACCTGAACGAGATTACTGGACTTCTCTGTTCGAGATCCCAACACCATAAAATCGGACAGATTCTCACCATAGTACACCTAACCTTCTAACATTCCAACCCCAAAATCAAAACACTGGCTTTATACCATACCAGATCCTCAACCGATATGTTCCCCCTTACATGCATACTGGGTTGCCTTTAGCAAGTACTGGGTGCGTACACTGAAACACTATAAATTTGCAAATATAATACTCGGGTCCCTAATTCGGGGCCAATGAAACACTATTAATTTACTACAAATACTAAAATCTTACTCTTACCTTCGGGTTCGGGCCAGAGTCGTACAGACGAAACTGCTGCAGAAAGGTTACTTGGGTTTGAGTTACGAATAATTACGCTAACACATGTTATGTAATGAATGGTGCTTATTTATTTTTCTTTAATTAATTTCCCTCTTTACTCTCTGTAGGACAACGGTTTACACAAAAATCGCTTAATTACTTATTACATGAAAGTGGTATTAAAAAGTTACTACAATTGTCTTTGCGTCATCCCCTTACAACATCAAGATTATGCAAAAAATTTTACAATTAATTAATTTACTCAATCTATGAACCAGTATTATACTTTGTAGGTACGTACCCCAAACTTACGCTCTCACTCACTCTCTCTCTCACCCTCACACTTCTATTTTATTTAGGTAATTTGGTATACCGTTAATTTTGTTAGTAATCTACCCATTATATCCGTGAAATTTAAAAGTTTTGGCCAATTAGTTACTGATGGTACTTAACCGCTCCATGTGTCTCTCTGTGAGTTGTACAATCGCTTGTTTGTTCAACCTTACGGTTCACTCCGCGTTTAGTTGTTTTTCCTTTGGTACACTGGTTAATTCACGTCAATGTTATGACCGTCAGTCACCACTGTTCAAATTATACGTGTATTATTTATTTAGTCGGCCGACGTAACTTTTCGCACTTAGAAAGTCACTTGAAGTTTTTAGGCTGGCCGCGTGGTACATTGTTTATACACTTTATACAAATGTTTTCACACTTTATTAGATAGGCCGAATTTGTTTTAACGGCCTATCTTGTACGCCCAAGGCCACTGTTTTAAATTAACAAACTTTATGCTGCTTCCTGCTGCTGGCTAATGTTACAACTCTGGTGATACACTGCAGACTGTTTCACAAGGACTGCTGCTTACTGGGCGGTTACGCAATACGTCTGGGCAATTGTTTAGGCTAACTGTATGTATGTTGTACTGGGGCTCCTCACAGGTGAAATCTGTCAATTGAAAGTTAACTGATTGATACAAAATAAAATTTCCATTTCTGTACCATTACAATACCCCCCCAATAAGAGATTGAAGGCCGAGGCGTTCAAGCTCTTATTGCCTAAACCCTAAGAGGATCAGTGAGGATATGGTGCCACAACCCCCCTGAACGCTCTACTAAAATCATGGGTTCTTACCCCCCTAGTCTGGTGACTGTGGCAGCACCCATCCGACCTTACTGGACTTCTCTGTTCGAGATCCCAACACCATAAGCTCGGACAGATACCCGCCCCAGTATCGCCTGGCTTTATAACATATAATTAAAAAATTAACAAAAAGGCCTTCCATCACTCCATAGCCCACAACTGATTTGTTTCCTCTTAGCCGTACTGGTTCATTGACAACGTACTGGCTCATTTTATATTATAGAATATCTCTTAACCCTAGAAAATAGTGTGAATAAAACAATATAGGATATATACAATACAATAGTACATATAAGTTCCAGTCAAAATGACACATTAATTATACTGAATTGCATTTACACAAAATTTCCTTCACAGTTTTCAATTTTAAATGAATATTTTAACCATTGTTTTTTTTCAATTATTTATTTTACCATTACCTTTGAAATTTAGTCCAAAATAAATTTAACTTTATTATTAAAAATCATCTTTTCAATTAATTTAATTACCTTTCATTCAATTTAATTCATATTGTTTTAATTAACAATTTCAAAATTAATTACATTTTTCAAAATGATCCGACCAAATATTACCTACATTATTCAAAAAATTTACATTCCTTTCTTCACATATGGTATTTCTTTTTGTTTCATAATAGGATTTTCCTACTGGCAATGATTCAGCAGACTACAACATTTTTATTATTGTCACCAAGTGTGTCTGTAGACATTAGTCACTACATACAACACACCTGTTTATATAAACAATGGTCTGCCAGACTTGTGTTCATAAACACTCCTTCAGTCTAAACATTCTGCTTACCTCACCTCTAACACCTGTACTGCACTTTTCAATTTTTATAAATCTTTTAGTGAACATATTTACCTCTTAAATTTTTTATTCCAATTCAGATCAGATATAATTTTAATTCACCACAATTACTTTAATAACATTTTACTAAAAACCATTTGATTTTAGTTACTCCTGGTTTTGGCTAACATAATACGAACGTAATTCAAAATGGAATTCATTATTACCTCCTGTTAATTATTATTATTAGTTAACAACATAAAATAGTATTATTGTTAAAATCAATCAATACACACATAGTTACATGCAACATTTTACAGTACACACACAATTAATTTCACTATAATATATTTACAAATCTTTATCATTATTATTTCAGTTTTATCCCACTTCAATGTCCAAGGTTGCGAGGTCTGAACCGTAAAACAAATACTTACAATTGTCCATTTATGAATTTCAGGCCTCCATCGTCAAAAATTAGTCTTGGTTTCAAATAACACTTTTCAATTTTATTGATACGCCACATATGGTTATTTTTTGTATTATAACCACAAGAACTTATTTTTTCCATTGTACCAAAACAATAATCTATAGGGTTACCCCCCAAAATTATCTTATCATAAATCAAGTCGACATCAGTATTATTTGTAAAGTCTCCGTCAGTGTTTTTTGTTATTACCATTACATTATTATTATTACCATATTCTGCTACTATAGGTTCATTAACAGGCAAATATTTGTCATCAATATACACATTGTTTATCACACGGTATGTTTTTAATTCTACCAGTTCTCTCACTATTTAAACTCTGTATTAACTCTTCATAATCTCTCTTCACCTTAAATATTTCTACCATTCTCTCTCTCTCATAATCACTTTCATTACAATGCTTCTCACAACATTTTACATTCTCATTCCACACAGAGGGCAACACAACATTATTACAACATCTGGCTTTACCAGATACACAAAAATAATTTAAAGACTTTTGTCTTCTACAAAAACTAAGGAGGAACCTTTGTCCTCAAACAATACTAGTGAAGCATTTTCTTCACCCACAACCACATCACGGGAAAATTCTACCCTCTGTACACTCTCTTCATTTAAACTGTCTTCACACTCTCTCTCATTCTCATCGGCATTTACTAGCAACACTTCATTACTAAACTCTACTTCAACAAAATCTTCCTTCTCACTCCCAACACTAATCTCCTTGTTCTCTACTACCACGTTTTTACACATATTATAATTCTCATTTGTTTTACATTCAAAATTTTCAGTTGCCTTTTGTATTTGTTTATCAATTTTTTCTAACACTTGTTCTTTAATAGTGTTACAACACATACAGGAATTTTAATCATTATTACTGACTATAATATCTACCTTCCATTTCTTACTTTCAAATTTCAAAATTATTTCTTTTCGCAAATTAACGTTACGTTTTCAAATCAAAACACAGCAACTAATTAAATTCTAATCATTTAAATTTTGTGCAAAATTTAATTTAAGTTCGAAATCAAACTTTTACATTACCATTAATTTCACTAAAATACCAAAAATCTTTTACATGAATCTACATTTCTTCTTCACTACTACTAACAATCATAAAAAACACAGAAACTGAACATCTTATTAAATCATAAATTCACTTATCCTAACATTTGGTTATAACACATAACTTATAATATGAATAACATAAATCAGTTAACACACTAACAATACATACAATCCACAAAATATTCTGAACATCACAACACCATCTATACGGCAGGCACAATGAAAAATAATTTTTTTTTTTTCAAAAAAATTTTAATTTCCCAAAAGATTTCTTTTATCAGTATCAAAAAATAAATAAAATTATTTAATTTAATTAAGTAACACAATGGCATGACTTAATTACTAGAAACTGGTCCTGTCTCTAACATCAACCATCAGCTGATCTCTCTAGGTCAAGTGAATGACCTTGAACTATATACACTACACAAAGCTACACCATAAAATACATGAAACATGTTTGTAATTTTTTATCTTCAAACATAATAAACATAGAACACTCAAAAATAACATGGTTATCATTACCTTACAATAAACAATAAAATTCACATTTAATTTGACCAAAATTTACACATTTTGCAACTTCAATTTGTTTTCAAATTCTACTGAATCTTTTACTGGTGTCATTTATTATTACATTTGAACTCTGACTTTCTCTTTAACATTTTCATTCTCAATTAGTTTGGGTGACTTAATTATTCATAATAATTCAACTTATAAATGGGTGATTAAATATAGCCTTATCTCCCTTCTGACTCTAACACTCACTAACAGATTTTATCTAGCATGACACCACTCCCTCAAAATATTTATCTCCACTACCTTACTACTCTAACTCATTTCGAATCATTCTACCCTTATAACAAAATACCCTCTACCCTGTTTGTACTTAGGATGTGTGTTCCCTCCCTATGCTCATTCCCTCATTGGTTCCTGGTCTCCCCCTAGGTAACCCCTCCGGCGCACATACGGTTCACCTCCCGCCACAACGCTTTTCGTTGAGGACTCCTTATCACACCACCCCCTTTACAAAATTCCTCCATCATCTAATTACTCTCCCATTACATCCCTTTCATTACTCTATTTAATACCTATCGCTACTGTGTCCCTACTAATACTCAATTTCTATCTTGCTTTTATTCCCAAGAATCTTATTCTTTCTAACACCCATTTGAAACTACCTTTGATTGACTCACATGCCCGACTTAAACAATTACTATCACCCAAATTCTATCTTTTACAACCCATTGAAAATTCATAACTATCTCAAATTGCTTTCACCATTTAATTTAAATTCTCTTAAACACATTGAAAACTTATTCTTCAAACCTTTAATTATATTCAAACATTTAATTACCTTGATAAAATTCTGCAAATTACTTATAAGTGACATACTACATTTATAACCCCAGCAGTCAGCTGATGTCTCACTAACATGTGAGTGACCTTTCTCTAGATACATTTCAAAATTTATACAAAATACACATGTTTATAATTCTTATCCCTAACATACTGCATATAATTAACACAAATACACAAAATTATACAGTTATCATCCTAAAAGGTTATCTGAAATCATTACAATTGAATCTAGTACTTAAAATCGTTTCGCTCTCATGCGTGAAATACATCACTAATCATTGAGTCATAGTTATAGCAACAGTTACTGAACAGCCCTCTGGGTTGTCAACCCCCAACTCTCTCTATAGAGCCGTATAAGCTGACCGCCCGCTGTTTACAGAGGTCGTCACCCTCTCACTGAATTTTCAGCTACCCTCCTACTTCATCAATTACTTAAAGTCCCCCCTTTATACCCAGTTACAATTAGGTAACCACCCGCCGGATAAACCGGATCGAGCGTTTGCCTTATGCACAGATGCGTTATCTGTGCCCCTGGCTTGTAACGGCCAGCTCCTTTACCACACACACTATTGTTTCCTGGTGTTGGACTGTGGCGCCCATTTGCATCCCCACGAACTGAAGTTTACATATATATGGTATAGACGCTGCCTATACTGTTCTTGGTTCAGCGTTATATAAAATTCGGCATTACTGATGTCCGAGGACACCAGTAATCCTACTAAAATGATTCACACACCCTTAAAACGGCACAATCACCCCCTTCAATGATAGCCGCTGTTCCATAGTTATGTAGTTTCCCCTTTTACCCCCCCCCCCCGGTTAATTTCTATGTTCACCAATTTGGAATCTACTTACATAAATCCACGGTCAGGGTTCGGTGAAGCTGTGACCGCCTGAAATGTGGGGAAACTACCAAAAGACATATAAGGCTCACACTGACACCGTTACTACAATTCACGGATGGTCAACTCTTATATGTTTGGTTATTTTCTCACTTAATTTTTATATTTATTCAACATCTCTGAGATTCATATATAGTTTTAACTCTTAAACATCAAACATTCCACTTTCTTTAAATTGCATTAAAAAATTCATACTTACATTACATCACTCATATACTGTCATAGACACAAAAATATAAACACCAAATAATGTACATAACTCCATTATCTTCTGAAACATTTTAACAACCATGTTATTCCACAAACTAAATACATTTTACATTATTCATTATCAAGTTTAAATCTCATAAAATCATTTAAATTCATCATCAAAATCTCTTTATATAACATTTTAAATCAATCAAAAATATTTAAACATCTCAAATTATTTTAATTCCATCAATTATTAAAAACACCAATTAGTTTAATTACCTTACTCCAAAACAATTACAATTCATTTATTACCACCTTCATAATTATTCTTGTTATTTATTTAGTCTGCCAAAATATTATTATTATTATTATTAAATTAATTTCTACTACATACACACATTGTTTACATAAAATACATTTTACAACATAGACACAATTAATTTCACTATAAATTTATTTACAAATTCTTGTCATTATTTTTCAGTTTTACCACACTTCGTTTCATAATCTAGCCAGGTCATTACCATAAACTAAAATATTTAAAATGTCCATTCACTTATTTTTTATTTTAACCACCGTCATCATATATTAGTCTTACATATTTGTAATACAAATTATTTTTATCTACACACATCACATTCTTATTATTACTGTAATAACCCATTAAATCTATGTCATTCATTATACCATTATAATTTATAGGATTATTCCCTTTTATTATTTCATAAACCTTGTCTGCATTAGTTATTTTTGTCCAGTCTCCATCAGTACTTTTAGCTAACATAAGGTAAGTTCTTTTATCATTATACTCCTCCACTATATAAACTACATCATCAGGTAAGAGTATATCATCTACAACAGTATCATCAACATAATCATCAATCTTCATTTCACCAGGCAAGCATTTCATATCGTCTATCTCCTTCAACTCTAACCTCTCTTTCAACTCATTATAACTACTCCTCAACGTAAATAACTCTATTATTCTCTCTCTCTCTCACAATACTTCTCACAACCCCCCTGAACTATCTCATTCCATGCAAAGGGCAACATAAAACCACTAAAATACTTTCTGGCTTTACCAGATACAAATACATCACTACAACAACTTAAGGGACCATTTGAAGACACCATGTCTCCTACATAACCTTTGGAGGAACCTTTGTCCTAATAAAACACATGTGGAGTCTTTATTCCACTTATACTACAGGGAAAATTTGCCCTTTGTCCTCCATATTCACCTAACCCCTCTTCATACACTCTCTCTAACTGATAAACCTTTGTTTCTACTCCTTTACAACCCATTACTCTCTCACTCTCACTCACTATCTCACTAACTATCTCTATATCATCACTAACTATTTTCAATGTATCACTCTCTGATACCACATTTTCAATTACATTACCATTTTCAATATCATTTTTATCATTTGTTACCTTATTACTATAATTATCGTTATTACTCACCTTGTTATTAATTATCTGAGTTACTTTACTTTTAATCTGTTCCCCTACTGACTCTACCACTTTCTCAACACTCTGTTCTAATTTGTTAAAGTTATTAATTGTGTCACCTATTTTGTTTATTTGTTTATCAAACACATGATCTATTGATTCTATTATCTCATCTTTCATATTATCAAAATGTGTATTAATTCATTCACTTGTTTACTAAAATTAATATTTTGTTGTTTTATTTCGTCTCTGATCTCATTCAACTTTTCATTAAAATTATTTTTAATTTTATCATTCTGTTCATCAAATCTAGCGTCAAATTTATTATTTTGTTCATTGAATTTATCATTAAAACTACTCTTAATTTCTTTAATTTCGCTTTTTTGCTCATCAAACTTCTCGTCAAATTTACTTAACAATATCTGCATCATACTCCTCATATCGTTACCATCATCTTTTTTGTTTTCATACCGAGTTGAGATGGGTGTTACTTGTATTGTATTTAATTCGACTGATTCGGTGGCACTAGTTTCACCGATCTGACTAACTGGTGTTGAGTGACTGCCCATCTCACTCGTAAATGTTTCGTCAGTGACGCTGACGTTTTCGTCATTATTTTTATTAGTACTCATATTTATTTTTTATATTATTTAGTTTTTTACTTGTTCATAATACATCTATTACTCATATTTTAACATACTCTTATTTCAATTTTATTCTATACATACTTCTTGTACTTAATTTTAATTCATATGTAACTCCCACTAGCGTCTCTTACATTTGCGAGTAGGCATAGCCTATACGAAATCTGATTTACATAGACTGTCCCTGTTCGGGCGCCATTTGTACTTTCTCATATTTACTGCGGATTAATTATTACTACAAATTTTAAATCAAGTCCCTGTTCTTGGGCGTCATTTGTACTTACTCAACTCATTACTATTAACAAAACACACATAATCGTATTTTCACATTGCATGACTTTACAAACACCTACCTTTATGGGTCCAGGATCCTTTTACACGAACTCACAGTCTGTAAGAGAGGTTACTGGGTTTGTTACACAATAACTACGCTGTTCGATTACATGAATCAGATCTGTTTATTTTCTCAACTTTAACATTTAATTTACTTCTCTTTAAGTTTACTGAGTGTTCACTTTCTTCTAAAATTTTATTCTTATTAATTTTCTTACCCTTTCTTGAAAAATACAAAACATTATTTCAACATAATGAACGCCCTGCTACTAGTTCACATCTTAACATAAAATCTTAAATTATATGAAGGCAACCCAGCAATTGCTCACACACGACATTCATTCACATTTAAATCCCCATAATTTATTTAGAGCGCTCTTTTAATTTAGAATAATCAAATTGAGAAATGGTTCGTCTTCTACTTAACTTTCGGCATCCCTCTCATCGCCACGTGCTGCACTAGGTTGTATGTCCGAAAGTTTTTGTTATTTACCACATTGTTGATTTTTCATTGGTGCACTACACTTCCTTCATTCTGGTGTACCGTTTGACTATTTTTTATCGTTTTCTATTAACAGTTAAAAGTTTTTACTTGTGGTCCACGAGTCGTTGGTTTGCCTGGCCAGGCGAAAGGTTGTTAGGAGACTGGGCAGAACGTTACCAAAGTGCCCCACTCCACCGTGGCTCAAAACGGAAAATGCACAGCCTGCCTACAATAAATGTTCGTCAACTTACACAAAATACGGTGTTGTCCATGTGTGTTAGGCATTGACAATATTCCATTTTGACAAGGCCGTAGACTCAGATGGGCGGAGCCTTACCTTGATTTCCGTCATCTCAAACCACGTGGCGAACAAAACCTTATAATTTCTTTTATGAATTTGCTAACTGCTATAATTTTTTATTGTTCGACTAAGCTTTTCGTCATTACTGACATCTTCAGGTCTTAAACAACCTATTGTTTAAATTAGCAGCCATCCTTACTATTTCTTTTATGAATTTGCTAACTGCTATAATTTTTTATTGTTCGACTAAGCTTTTCGTCATTACTGACATCTTCAGGTCTTAAACAACGGTTGTTTAAGACCTGAAGATGTCAGTAATGACGAAAAGCTTAGTCGAACAATAAAAAAATTATAGCAGTTAGCAAATTCATAAAAGAAATAGTAAGGATGGCTGCTAATTTAAACAATATGAAGAACAAAACCTTATAATTTAGCCATTTTGGTTGGCATGGCTCGAGGCTGTAAGCGTCGCACCCGTGCGCATGCTTGTGTTCGCGCGTACTAGTGCGTAACACAACACTGGGATTCTCGGAATCGTATTGCGTTCCATTACAACACCTCGTTCCAACAGCTATGTCACTGAGTTCATTGTTTGAACACTGTCGCACTTTGCTTGGGATTTACAATGGAAAATTAAAGAAATTTAATAAAAAATAAAACCTCTCATTCTGCCCCATTACAACAAGTTTTACTTGAGCACCCAGATGTTGTTACATGGAGATGCTGTTTTTTAACAGAAGTATTGGTAGCTAAACCCGAAGAAATACTGTGGGTAGACAAAACATAGGTGAAGACTGGCCACACTAGGGAGTGAGCATGGACTGACAACATGGTACAAGGAACAATGAAGATGCCAGTAGGAAAGAAAGGGTAGTCATCTCATACTTCTGCATGCTAGCACAGCTAGTGGATTTGTTCCAAACGCCCTGTTATTGTTTTCATCTATAAAACTGTTGACTCCCACTAATGACATCTTTCAGAAATGACATCTAAGAAATTTAAACAGTGGTTCACCCAGTCCTTAGTTCCAAACATTTCAGAGAACTCAACAATGCATCATACCACTCGGTACAAACAATCAGAGCCCTAATATGTAGCAACAAGAAAAGTGATGTTCTAGACTGGTTAAAAAAGAATGACATCAGTATATTCAGTAAAGACATGAAAAAGTATGAAACAAAATAAACCAAGGTTTATTGCCTATGACATTGACAAGATTGCTAAACAGCGTGGATATAAAGTGCTTCGTATTGTACCATATCAGTGTCAGTTCAACCCAACAGAGTTGGTGTGGCCCCAGGTTAAAGCATATTGTCACGAGTATGATATCAAACTGCGTAGAACAACTGAGAAGATTCTCCACTCCCCCCGTCCAGTGTGGCTTGTGTTGCGTCATTCAAGTAGGTGGTTCTAGTGGGTTCCAGGAACACTTGAAATACGCATTAAGCCATCGGCATGAAGTAAGGAGGCAAAGCTGCACTGGACCTCACCGCAGCCTATATAAAGCCATAGCAGGCGGATTGTCAGGCAGTGACATGAGAGATTTTCGCTAGCGCGGATTGAGTGTGTCGAAGTGAAGTAATATTGTGTTAATAATTGTGTGAAACTCTATTAATAGACATTGTTATTGCGTGTGGACAAATGTAACTGGAAATATTGTATGAGTTAATTACGAACTGTTTAACTATGAAAATTAAATCTGGTGATTAGTGACTTAATTGGTGTCTTGTATTTTGTTTTCCACTGTACCTATGACGATCAAGGAGACTGTCACCAACACTATACTGCTGACAATAATAAAACTTTTAAATTGAAAGATGTGGAAGTGTTGGTGCATCAAAGTATAAAGAACATTACTCCTCAAGAATGGAAGAATGTTGTTGGTCATACTTGGTGCATTTTGAATGACACACCGAATTGAGAAGGTATGCCAGAACTGAGAGTTGAAGAGCTCATATTTAGGTTACGGGATGATGATAGTGACACTGAAGAAGAGGAAACATGTCAGGATAAATTGTCACTGACCGACGAACATGAAGTTTTCCTCCGGGATTGTGGTGTCTATCCGCTAGTGTAAACCCACAGGTATGACACTCAGCACATTCAGATTAAATTTGTATGATTCGTTTGTTTCTGCATTTTTTCATAAGAGTGAATTAGCCTTCTTGAAGTTAATTTGTCAGTGTATAAACAATACTGTGTATAGATGAAAATTATTATTAGGCTACTTGTTTTTATTTCAGTAATTTATTAATTTCATTGCTGTAACTTCATACTTGAAATAATGTAGTTTCTTTATTTTACTACTGCTCAGACAGTGTGGCGGCTGCCCCATACAAAGAACTTATTGTATCTGTTACAAAGCAGTGCCCAGTAAATGTAAAGCTTTCTGCATACATTTGGCAACATCACAGTGAAATGTCAAAGTTGCTTACTGAATGTCCTGAGTATAGCATGACTGCAGTTACGTACAAGGTTATGTGACAAAGCAGGGGGATTCCTTTCTACATGTCATCTTTATAGCAGTTTTGGTATTTCAAATTCATGCAAGAAAATTGCAATTGTGCTGCTAGAAGAGAATTCAGTGTGAGGGCATGTTTGTTTTATAAATGGAGTGACGTCAGAGTTTTAAATTGAAATCTGTCACAGTTTAGTTAGATTAAAATGATATATTGTATCAATACTTATAAAAATACAACTTTTGTTTCTTTAATTTGTTTTTTGGTTAGTTTTATTTATATATAACCTACACAAAACAGCCCAATAAAATTTCAGTATAATTTATGTACCTTTGATCTTCTGATCAAATTTGTAAAAATGTATGTAAATTACATGAGTAAAGATATTAATTAAATTAATAAGAATATATTGCTTATTACAAGGCTAATTTAGGCACACAATTTGTTGGAGGTTTTAGCAGTAAACCTGTTCCTTTTTTATAAACAAATACACCTATATTATAATATTTTGAACACAATTTTGATAGTTGTTTTACCTGAAAGCTTGAAATTGATCAGTAGCATATTGTGTTGTATGACGGACTAGACGTCCTAATCTTTTGGCAAACTGTTTGTAACGGGCAGCACTGTGATTTGTCAATCCTTTCTCAAGTAAGTCTATGAGCAAACTACAGAAAGCCATCAGACGTAGAACGTGGTGATCACTTATTTGAGCCAGATCATAAATGTCTTGGTCATCTTTTCGTGTAATATGTAAAACCTGTATATACATAAATTAACAGAATCACTTAGCTGTTAAAACTCAGCAGTTTATTAGCAAATAGGCCTACTTACTCTTAGAGATATACATCAGAAAAAAGAATGACATCTGACTATAGAAGTAATGTTGTAATGAAATGTGTGTATAGTTTATCACACCTACTGTTATTTGCCTGCCTCTTATTTCTCTCTCTCTCTCTCTCTCTCTCTCTCTCTCTCTCTCACGCACACGCGCACACACACACACATGTTATGTGGATATGCGAGGTTTGATCAAACCGTTGATGCAATTTTTTTTTCTTGAGCCAAAAATGTCTGATTCACTATTATTTGTGATATTAATACACCTGTCTGTATAAATTCCCAAATATGGAACAAGATTTTAGCTGTATTAGAAACATAGTTTGGCAACTGAGTAAGCTGTGTTTTGGTATGATAGACAATTTTTTTTTTTTGAACAGTCCACAATGCAAGCTACAATAAACTTATATTAAATTTTGTGAAAAGATAAACTGCTCTGACAGTGAAAGTGTCCCAGAAAGCTTTGAGTGAATCTGATGTATTATTAACAAGTGGCCTACAAATGCTACAAAAGCTTTAAAAATAAGTTGAAGATTATGATAATAAGATGAAGATTGTGGTACGTATTGTGTTTCATGAATTTTTATCGCTAGGTGCTACAGTCAATATAGAGTGGTATACAGAATTTCATGCCACTTGTGTGCAGCTTGTAGAATACAGCTAGATTTATGAAAGGATAATTTACATAAATCCTGATGAGATAATGTACATTGCATCCTGATAATGCATCAGCGTATGTCATTGCTTGTTAAAGAATTGTATGCAAAACACTCTAATGTAACCAACCATTGTATTCACCAGACATGTCCACATGTGATCAAATGTCATCAAACGAGCTCAAGGCTATACTACAAAATGCATTCCAAAACTGTTTTGAGGGCTGGACAAATGTTGGCATCTACAAAATGCATTCCAAAACTGTTTTGAGGGCTGGACAAATGTTGGCATAACTGTGTTATACCTGGAGAGATTAATTTGAATGGGACATTACAAACACAAATGAATAAAAACATAATTTAAAAAATTAAAGAAAGAAAAATTACACTTAAAGAATTTTGTGATCAAACCTCATACAGTTAGCTCTTGGGAATAGATTATCCAGTTATCAGATTAACAGTGGCTTGCCCGAAGAAGGTAAATAAATTGAAAAAACTGTGAAAAGAATACAATTCTGAAATGAGGAAATGAAAAAGTGCTGACTGACTTACAACACAGGTGTGACTGAATATTAATAAAGAGAATATAGTTAGTAAATAAATTAATTTTGTGAAAACTGTATAGGCTATAGTATATAAAATAACAGAACATGGTAATAAATAACTAAAGATAAATGACAGGCTATTGTAAAAAGGTCACAGGAAAACCATAACTTAATTCATATGGGAAATTATGAGGCTTTAATAAGCTGATCTATTAACAAAGATTAAGGAAAGATATCAACTAATCTGTCGATTGCTGACTACCGAATTGAGAAGAGGGGAGAAGGTGAGACAGAGGAAGAGGGGAAGAGAGAAAGAAAGATTAGTTTTAAGATCATCACTACACTAGTACATATTAACCAAGGATTTAAAATGTTTAAACATGTAATTGACATGAATTCTTATTTAAATCCATACACAACTCAATTTATTTAAGTAAACTAAATATATGAATCTGACATTCATAAAAGATAAAAATAAAAGATTTCATAAAATATTCAGACAAAAACAGGTCACCTGTCTGTAAATAGCATCAAATGGTATCTGATTAAAAAATGACACAACATCGTTTTCACGCAAATTGTTGTGGCCACTATCCTCAGCCTCGTCTTCGCCTTCTGAATCCACCATCACCCACACTGAATCACATTCTATTGCACTTGTCACTCCAAATTCAGTAGCCAGTGGTACACCTGAGTCTGAATTCACTGATGTATTCAACTAACAAAAAAAAAGTGAACACAATAATACAAACAAACAAAAGATAAACCTGTTACATTATTAAAGAATATGTTATGCTCCAGCAAGTCAGCATAATGGTTTAACACCTGCATATAAATTATTGGAAAAAGGTGATATATGTAGGGCCAGAAAGTGTTCCTTGTTCGAACAATAGGCCTCCCATAAGCGTGAGTCTCAAGAAGTCTTGGGGAACAGTTTTACAACCTCTTCTCCTACCTGCAAATACTGCCTCACACTCATGAGGCAGTCGAGTTTGAGGAAACAGAACTTGTTCCAGCCAATATATCTGAATATAGTCATTGTTCAGATCATGTATACACACAGTCACTTTTCCCATTTACAAATGCACAAACTTAAGTACATACATCTCTCTCTCTCTCTCTCTCTCTCTGTAATGTACCCACTACTTCTCTTATGTTTACTCTCAACTACCCTCTCAGCAACAACCTAATATATATAAAAGAAAAACATTCATTCAATTACCGCTTAAATGTCTTTCTACTGAAATAGTAATTTTATCAATCACATTGATTTAGAGTTTCAGACTTCTACAGACAGTTCAAAATGTCTATGTTCTGAACAGCTGAGTTTTTTTTAAATTATGCCCATTAATTACTTAAAAGCATATTGTTTGGTATTTTTTTTTACTACACTGAATAAACACTAGATTCAGTAACAAGTTTAATAAATTAAAACAGCTTATATTAGAAAATAAGTAATCAAATTAATTCATTTATAAACTGGAACATTCATGTGAATGAATCTGTTGACTCAGGAGTACTAGTAAAACAATGATAATACAGTTATAACACATTTCTGGAAATTTACACTACTACACACGCACAAATAACATTTATTATAACTGATGGAATTAATAATAGAATGATTGCATTAATATTTTAATTCCACTTTCTATTTTAGGAAAACTGAAGGAACCCATACTGCATTGTCAGAATAAGGCCTGCAGGAAGAAATCCTCTGTATGGGCTGATCGATTTTTGGCCATACAATGTATATGTTCCTGTATGTTGTATGTTTTAATTGTTCTTGTTGGCTGGTTATTATGGTATTCAAAATCAACCACTGTGCAAGAAAGTAACTTACATTCACAAACAGTTATGAAACTTAATAATTTTTTTTACTTCCATGTTCCATAAGGAAATGGCAGTATAGTCATGGCGACAAAACCCGCAATACATTTCGATATTTTTAATATGCGATTGTATCGATATATTACGGTGTGGAATAGAAGAAGTGTACTAATTGTAAATTGTCCTATTTCTTAATGTAAAGCAAAAATACGTGTTGTTTCCATTTGGTAGTTCAGTAATAATGGTTTTAGGTTTTTAGTTTACTGCTAAAATAAATAAAAGCTGTGGTTGAGAAAACATAACATTAAACATGTAATACAATGCGTATAACAGAGTAACACTTAAAATAAAGAACCTAACGTTTTTAAGTTTACAAATTGGAAAATCAACAGCAAATACAAAATGAAAAATACAAATATTTATGATTAACTTAAAAGATTTTTACCTTGTATAATCCACTAGGCGATCTCAGTTTTTTACATACATGTTTCGGGGACTAAATCCCCATCTTCAGGTACAGTAAAAAATATTTAATATTTAAAAAATATTTTAACCATAAAAATATTTATGGTTAATGAAATAACAAAAAACACTGTATTAAGGAATGACAACATATGCTCTACAAATTGTACATAATGGATGTTTGTTTTTTGTTAGTCACAAAACGAGTACTTGTCGGAAAACGAATTTACCAAAAAAACGAGTTCTGCTACAAAAAAGTGACATGTAGGCCTATAATAATAGGCAAGAGTTTGACCCTTGGGCCACTCCTTTTAGAAAAAAATAGTTTTACATTACACACGTATTGGTTTCCATGTATAATTTCAGTTTTCATGTTAACCTAACATAATCAATTTTTGGTGTCACAGCCACAACCCGGTGATAAATTACTACTACAGTCATTTTCCATTAAAAAATGACAAACGAAATCAATTGCAATCACCAGCCAACTATTTTGTAACATAAAAAATTAAAATTTGTACAATTCTTTCACTACATAAAATTACGTGCGATATTCACTTACATATCGAAGCCCAAAAATCGCATTATCGAAATAACTGCGGGTACGCATAAAGGATAAAGGCAGTACCAAATGATTTTATATATAATCTGAGAATATGGAAGTCATGTATGGTTCTCCATACCGATTTTTTTATATAATTTATTGTGTGTTTGGTTACAAGAAAATAGTACTCAGTTAGGAGGAACAGGCAAGATGGTCAAAGTTGATGAAAGTGTGCTTGTTTGGCAAAAATATAATAGAGGAAGGATAACAAAAACAAAGTGAATTTTGGGGGGAATACAGAGACAATCAAAGAAATGTTTTCTGAAAATAGTAGAGAAGAGAAACGGTGATGTTCTCTTGAATGGCACTCATCTGGCAGTACAATGGTAGTGAACAATTGGAGAGGTTGCAGTTAAGTTAAAACACACAAACTTCAACCACTTCTGTGTAAATCATAGTTTTTAATTTTGTAGGCCTACTGTGCCGAGTCTAGGATAGATTCGGCGCATGTTCGGTATGTAACATCAAAAATAGACGTTAAATGCTGTACTGTATTTAGCGGTAGCAGCTGAGATAAACTATCTGCTGCGGTTATAATTTAAGTGCGCCCGATAAGTGCTGCGCTCTGGTGCTCGGTACTGATGGCGAGTTCAGAAAGCGGAACTGCGAACCTAAAAATTTTGTCTCCTTCTGGTCGTCGTCTTGTTAGCTTCGCTTGCTTTCTACTCCGTCAGAGAAGAACAAATTTGTTGCACCATCTTCAACCTATGGCAGGCTAAACAATTACAGATCTGCGGGTCCCTCGCGGAAGAAGGGGAACCAGCTCCAACCTGAACTTTTAACATCCAGATTCTCTCTCTCAACTTCATCTGCCGGAGGAGAATAGCGAAGTCTAACCACAACACCCTATGATGTAGGCCAGAAGATCACCACTTCACACCCATGGAAAAAATAAGGTGAAATCAATCCATATTATAATTTTTTACACTGTGTGATGTAACTCACTAGAGCCAGTGGACACTGAGTCACTCTACAGCAATGACTTTAAGTTTTAAACATTTTAATTGGGTCCCCGGTTAACGGGACAGAATAGTGCGTGGACTGGGGGGGAATCTTTTGTAAATTTTGTAATTTTGTTTGTATAATCTGTGAGCCCAGGGGCTGATATGCATCTGTGGCTGCTCACCATTCAGACGTGTAATTTCCTTCTTATTTCCAGTATAAGGGTTTCATTAGTGCTACTAATTCATTCAATCAACTTGTAATTTCTCTGGTTCAATTTAGTTTTCATTTTATATTTTAATTTCTCATTTTTAAATTCAGTTTGGATTATATAGGGATAGAAGTTTCTTTGGTAGTTAAGTCGGGTCACCAGTTTAATCCTGTATAGGTGCATGTTCATGCAGAGTTAAACATGCTGTTGGGACAGGTTGAGTTATGCACTATCTTGCCTAGGAACATGTCGGCCTTTGGGCCAAAATTACTTTTAAAAAGGTTATAAGCTTTATGACACTTTACTATTTCCAAGACTTAACTAAATTTATCAATATTTAAATTCTTTTAATTAATTATGATCACTGGGGTGTTCACTGTATTCTAAATTGTATTTCTCCCAGTCTAAGTGCCCAGTGTGGCAGCATTATATAATAGTATCAGGCACTATGCCAAAATTTTGAATTTAGTAAGTCCTGGGGGCTACTGGTGTTGCATATATACAATCAGACACACATTTAATATGTGAAACTCTATAATTTACTTCAAACTCAAAATTTCAATATAAGTTTTTTCAGTAAATACACTCTTACCTTTAGTTGTATTTTCCCGGGTCTTACAGACGAAAATTCACTGCAGACAAGGTTATCTGGGTAGAAGTGCGAAATGATTACGCTAACTCATTTTCTACTGTCTAAAATGCATACTTATTTTATTCATCGAAAATCGCCCCCTTTTTCTACTTCTACAAATGACAGTATGTTTGTTATCTTTTGTTTTTAAAATACTATGATAATTAACCTTACTAAATACGTATAAGAAAATTGAAAATGAACCAGTATATAACCACACACACACACACACACACACACACACACACACACACTCTTTCTCTTTTTAATGTTTGAATAAACTCCCCTCTCTTAGAGATCTCTATTTCTTATTAATGTGTCTATAAAAACAAATACTGAAATATAATAATTGAATTTTAAAAGGTTGTACTCATCCTGATAATAGCTGGCCTCCAATGCACACCCGTATTATTCACGTATAATAAGCGTGACACCAGTTCACTAACGGACCGATTTTTGAGTTCTCTCACACTCACGCCACTGTTGGTACCGGTACTGATTTTATGGTTTATTGTCTCATGGTTCTTATTGGTTTGCTAATTAACGTCTCACGTTCTGGAAGATGATTAAGTCGGCCGACATAACTTTTTTTTACTCTTAGATGTTGTTGTAGGCTGGCCGCGCGGCCCTGAGTCACAACTGGAACTGACGTTAGTTTGCTAAATTGCATACAGTGTTTTTTGGTCACGTGATCGTGCATATGTGCTCCCATTGGTGCTATTGAAAGAGCGCCTTAGCGTAGGCGGGAAGGTTAGCAATGTTTTTTCCGCCTGGCGCAATGTGCAGTTACATTACTTTCTTTCGTGATTCACGGCTGAGGCGAAGTTTGATGTTATTTCACAATCGGTCTGCGTTGCTTGAATACGGAGACAAAACATATAGACGTTTTATTCTGTAATAAACTCAGCCTATCTGGTTGACTAACTCGGGGTTCTACAAGGGTGAACAATGACTGTATAGAGAATGTAATTTTAAAAATGTTATCTTGGCCCTACAATCTCGTACCGTTACAATACCCCCCCAATAAGAGATTGAAGGCCAGAGCGTTCAAACTCTTATTGCCTAAACCTAAGAGGATCAGTGAGGATATGGCGCCGCAACCCCCCTGAACACTCTACTAAATCATGGGTTCTTACCCCCCTAGTCTGGCGACTGCGACAGCACCCATCCGATCTTACTGGACTTCTCTGTTCGAGATCCCAACACCGAAAAATCGAACAGATACCCGACCCAGTATCGCCTGACTTTATAACATGGAATTAAAAAATTGACAAACGGCCTTCCATCACTCCACATCCCACAACTGGTTCGTTTCCTCTTAGCCGTACTGGTTCATTGACAACGTACTGGCTCATTTTATATTATAGACCCTAAACAATAGTATTAATAAAACAATATTGGTTTACAATGGTACACATAAATTCCAGTTAAATTGAATAATATTCCCCGTACAATATTGCCCAACCAAAATGACACATTAATTATACAACATAACATTAACTCACAGTAAATACAAATTATATCCTTACTTGCCTACTCATATTTATATAGAATAAACAATTTTTTTTTTTTTACTACCCCCTTTTATCCCTTAACCCCTGATACCCGTTACATATTAATGGGTTCTGCGCGAGGCTTCTTGACCTTTTTCAGCCTCATCCTCGCCGTAAACCCCATCTCCCTCGTGACCTGTAACTGGGTCACCGCCCATCCATACTCACTATTACCCCCCCCTAGACTGTAGCGTCTAGTTGCTTTCACAAGGACTGATGCGGAAGGGGTGGACATTTTTTCTTTTATTCCACCCCCATCCTTGCTTTGGCGTTACAATAAAATTCGGTATTACCTACTATTTTTTATTTATACACCCCTAATGGACTACCACCCCTATCTGGGTGAAAATAGCCCTGTTCCAAAATTTGGTAGATTCCCCAAAAAATAACCCCCCTACTAAGTTTAACAAACCACCGGATTGACAAAATAAAACAAACCACAAGCCGGTTGTATCAAGTAAAATTTATGACCGCACTTAGGTGGGGAATCTACAGTTAAAACATAAAATAGAGATTGGCATTGATACAAGTTACTTGGCTAGTAATATACACCTCTAAGTTCCCAAACATTTTTTTGACAGCATTTACACAAAATTCCCTTCGATTTCCCATTTAAGTAAAGTACATATTTGTTTTACAATTACATTTGAAGTTTGGATCAGAATAAATTTAAATTTATTATTAAAACCATCTTTTCAATTATTTAATTATCAAATTAATTTGATTGTGTTTAATTTCTCAAACTCTAAGTTACAACAATTACCTCATTATTATTTTATCAAAAAAAAATTTACTTTAATTCTTTTATGTCACAATAGGGTTTTGCTCAAGATACTGATTCATCAAGCTACAACAGTTATCAACTTCAACACATCTGGCTGTAAACATTAGTCACACAACCTACCCATTTATATAAACACTTGTGTGCCAGACTTGTTTTCATAAACACTCTCGGTCTCAACACTCACATAGTCTAAACACCTGGTTACATCATACTAACACCTGTACTTCCCCCTTTTTACTTTTTTGTAAATCTTTTAGACAACATCTTTGTCTCAGTCTATTTGTTGCAATTCGAACCAAATATAATTTTAATTCACCTTTCAATTACTTTAATAACATTTTACTAAAAACATTGTTTAAAACACTTTGAATATAAATACACAACACAAAATGGGCTTCATTAATAAAATTGACTTTAATAATCTCCACTCAGGCAGTTTAGCTTTGATTACAATTATATACAGTTAATGTATAAAATATATAAACTTACAGTTCAATTTGAATAAAAAGGAAATTACCCACATCACTAACCTTCATATTATTAAGTTACTCCAAGGATCCCTACAATTCTGTTTAATCTCTTTGTTTGTTCAAAACAATTTCCATTACTTTGATTACAATTTCCAAAATGATTCTACGTGATTAAATGTTTCAGTTTTTCTTAATATTTCAATAAATTTTACAAACATTACATCATTTGTTTCAAATCTCTCTTTAAAGTCCTCCACCATCACATTCTTAATACCATTATCCCCTACTCATAACCTAACATAGCAGGTACCACAAAATAATAATTAAACCTTTTGGTTACATAGCTTTTGTTTTAAAATATTTTCACAATTTATTTTTCCTTAATTACCTGTAAATAGGTTATATGTTGTCTGTACAGGATTATTGTGAATCAAGATGCGATGGAAGACGAACAGAACCCCTCCATCAGTGAATGTAAACAAAACCCGTTGGCAGCCCTGAATTCCTTACCTACCTCCTTTCCCATAAATAAAAACAAATCACAACCACTAATCTACAACCCCATCTCGATTCACAATAGTCCTATTAGATTATACAGAAAATTGATTATTTCGTTTGTCTACTCAGCCACAAAACTTCTCCACTACCGACCTAATTAAGGGATGAGTTTACAATTCATAAATAACGCCAGTTTATTTAATTTTGAGGATCACCCTAATGTATTATTGAGAATTAAGGCAATCAAATGGTTCCAAAAAGTGTGCCTATTTGTGTGGCTATTGTTTATGTGTTTACTCTAAGGGGAGGGTTAGGGAAATCGGGAAGATAAAAGGGTAAGGATCATTAAGAGGTCAAGAACTAGGACTAAAGGTAAGGACAAAGCTTCCTCCGAAAATAAGGGTAAATGGAGAAAACCAAGGCTCGAGTGGGCAGGGGCGCGTCCCTGAAATAGACGAACCCCACTGGGACAAGTGGGGAACACCTATCCGCTACCACTTACTATTTAATATTAAATTCCTAATTTCATAGTTTAGGTTATATTTAATTACAAGATTTAATGTATTATTTTGTTTATTATTATTTCATTTTGACCAATACTTTTTTAAATTGGTGGCATTATGGGTACCCACTATTTCCCCAGTCATTTGATTTCGTAAAACATAAGCATTATCCATTTTAATGTCAACAACTTCATATGGTCCTTCATACAACAAAAAGAATTTTTTAATCTCTTTATCTTGTGCACTTGATAAATCGTGTCTTCTTACTAATACCAACTGACCTATTTCATACTTGATCCACTTACCTTTGGCATCATGAAGCCGTTTCCTTCTTTCTCCCTTCGTTAATAAGTTTTCATTTGCGAGTTGAAGTTTTACTTCCAAGTCTCGTGGGTTGCTCTCAGGTGGAAAATTGAACAGCTGCTCCAGGATCCTAGGTGGACGTTTTCCTTTAACTAGCTCGTATGGTGTGAACCCTGTTGATTCATGGGTGGTGCAGTTTAACCATTCTTCAATTCTTCCCACATAGGCTGGCCATTCACTATGTTTAGCATGGCAATATGCTCGGAAAATTCTCCCTAATTCTCGCATGACTCTTTCAGCTTGGTTCGACTGAGGATGATATACCGCCGTGTGTTTAGGTATGATACCTTCCCAACCCAAAGTTTGTCGCCATATTCCACTAATAAATTGGGGCCCATGGTCAGATAATATTATTTTAGGTTTTCCGGTTTTAATCATATACTCCTTCGTTATTTTCTCACTTAGTACTTTACTAGTGGCCCGCTTTACACTGTATAATCTTACAAATTTTGTAAATGTATCTAATACTACAAAAATGTACATGACGCCTCCCCTTCCCTTTGGTAGAGGGCCAAACAAGTCTACCGCAACTAGATCAAAAGGCTTTTCTACTTTAACACACCTCATCTCTCCCTCTAAACGGTAATTAACTACTTTTGACTTTTGGCATAAATCGCACCCTCGGAGTAAAGTTCTAACCCTCCGTTCCATATTTTTAAATAAGCATGATTCTTTTAATACATTTACGCACTTCCTAGCACCGAAATGCCCATACCGAGAATGACAGTCCCATATTATCTTATCTACCAACCCTTCCGGTATAACTACCCTCCAATCACGCTCTCCCCCCTCTACTTTCTTAAATAAACTCCCTTGATAAATCTGGAAATAACGGCTATACCCTGACTCCTCTAAGTCGGACTCTAAGCTAGTTATTATTTTGTTCAATTTAAGATCTGTTCTTTGCATACTATTAATATCTCTCAATTCTTCCCCAAATAATCTATCTTCCCTGCTAAGTCTAAAAATTTCTATTTCTTTTAAGTCCCTCTCTGTTCTCGTTCCCTGTGTATCTACCCTGGATAAAGTGTCAGGTATTTTGTTTTCTACCCCTTTTATATACTCCCAACTAAAATTTTACTCTTGTAAAGCTAGCACCCACCTGGTTATCCTGCTGTGTGTCAACTTACAGGTGTTTAAAAAAGATAATGCCTTGTGGTCCGTCCGGATGATGGTGGAGTTGCCCAGTAGATAGGTCCGAAACTTCTTCACCGCAAAAACGATGCTTAATAGTTCCTTCTCCGTTGTTGTATAGTTTCTTTCAGCAGCTAATAAAGTACGACTGGCGAAAGCGATGGTGTGATGCTCCTTTTCGTCGTCCTCCTGGTACAGTTCTGCACCCAATGCGATGTTACTAGCATCGGTCTGTAAATAAAATGTGCGTTCAAAATTAGGGTGATTCATCATGATCATGTTGCTAAAGTGGTCCTTTATTTCGATAAACACCTCTTGTTCTCTTTCCCCCCATTTCCATGGTTTGTTCTTTTGTAACACTGCGCTCAACTTAGAAGTTATATGGGCATAGTTTTTCTGGAATTTTCTATAAAAATTACATAGCCCTAAAAAACTTTGTAACTGCTTAATATTTCGGGGTTCTGGGAATTTTAAAATTGATTCTACTTTCTCTGGGGTAGCTTTTATCCCCTCTGGTGTAATTATGAACCCTAGAAAATGTATTTCTTTCTGTAAGAATTTAGACTTCTCCCAATTGACAGTCAACCCCCCTGTACGCAGTCTATCTAATACATATTCTAAATGTTCCACATGTTCAGAAAATGTTCGTGATGCTATCAATATATCGTCTACATAAATGGTTAAAAAATCTAAATTCTGTGGCTGGAGTATTTCATCTAAACATTTTATAAAGCTGGCTACACTGGTATTCAGCCCAAAAGGTAATCGTTTAAATTGGTAATTCTTTCCATTGAACAGGAATGCTGTGTATTTCCTACTTTCACATGCTAACGGGACTTGCCAGTACCCCGCGGTTAAATCTAATGAGGTCATGTATTTAACTCCACTGAATTTTTGGAAGATTTCATTTATTGCTTCGGGTGACTCCCGGTCCGGGACAATTATCTGATTAATCTTACGGGCGTCTAAACATAATCTAACGCGGCCATCTTTCTTAATGACTACTACTAACGGGTTAGAGTACGGTGATACTGATCTTTCTATTATGTCCCCTTCCAACATTTTATCTAATTCCGCCTGAACCACCCTTCTTTTTGAATAGGGTACCGGATAGCTTCTTTGTACATAGGGTGCGTGTTCCCTTACTTTTAATTCACATTCATAATCCCTTGCCCTCCCTGGTACATCGGCAAACACTTCTCGAAAACACTCTATTACCTGCCACAACGCTTTGCGTTGAGAACTCCCTACATCACGCCCCTCACTACAAAATTTTACCGCTCTATCCTCCCAAATTCGTTTATTTACATTGTCCCCTAACTCTCCCTCTCTACATGTGTACGTATTGACTACCGTATCTACTTTACTGGCCCGGTTTAGTATCATCTTAACTCCCGAAATTCTGACTTTATCTACTACCCGTTCAAAGCTAATCTCAACTGGTTTACCTTCATTATTAAGTACTAACAACCACTTCTGGAAATCAATTACCGCCTTGTGTTTTATCAAAAAATCATTCCCCAGAATAACCTCCAAATTTAGTCCCCTTACTACTAAAAATGTGTTGTCATATTCTACTCCATTAATTACCATGTTCAAATGTACTTGTTTAGTTACCCGTTTACTCCTAACCCCGGTAATACCTACAATGGTCACCCCCGCTACTGGCAAAATTGGGATAATTTTATTTATTTCTTGCAAACTCTCTAATATGTTTTCGGAAATGACAGAAATTTCGCTACCTGTATCGACTAAAGTTTTTACTTCCTTACCTTCAATTTGGATTCTTACCTCTGTCAGTCCGGTTTCTGGTCTTGCTGTCTCCATGTCCTCTTCCTCCATCAATTCCTTGGACATATCCGTACAGATGACGTTATTTGTATATTCGTTATTATCTTGGGCCCCGCAGTCATTTGTCGACAATGGTGGGGTCCCTTCACTCACTGTCCTTGTTAGTTTTCCGTCTGGGTGTTTGCACGGCCTGGAGTGTTCCCGCCACGAGCTCTATTGGAAGTTCCACTGCTTCCCGGTGCTCCTCGGTTACTGCTCCCTCCTCTCTGTGGTTGACTATTTTGGTTATGTTCAGTATTACTGCGTTGGCAACTCCTCTCTTTATGACACCTGTAACAAGTTGTTCTACTACCATAGTTCTCACAATGACACTCTCCACATCGCCAGTCCTCACGTCTATAGTTATTATTGTAGCCTCCCCTTGTCCCTCTATATGTGTTTGGTGTCCCACTAGATTGATTATGATTATGATTCTCAGTGTTATGTACCCCTGACGGGTTTGAGCACCTACCAATTTCCCGGTCCCTGATATTTTGGAAAATATCTAATATTTGTTCAAGATCATTTATACCTTCCACTTCCCGCGTCATCAGGTTAATTTGCACCTCCCTTGGTAAATGTTTACTTATGTGACGTACAAATGATCTGAACGGTAATGGTGGTTCAAGGTATTTTGCCTCATTGTACATTTTCATTACGTAAATGGTGACATTATTACCATTAGTCCCAAAATTACCCGACCCCATTATCTTGCTTCTAAGTACTTCTTGGTCCTCTTCAGACCAGTATTTACTTCTAAAATCCCCTTCAAAACTTTCGAAATCTAACCAATCTCCCTTATGTACCTCCGCCCAAATTGAGGGGCTTCCCTTAAAACATTTCATAACTTTCAATAATTTCATCTCCCAATTATTGTTACAAAATCTATTAAAGTCTCTTACTCTATTTAGGAATTGCATAGGGTGTACCCCCCTCCTATCCCCTGTAAATGACTCTAACTCTATTTCGCTATCTACATTACGGGTGATTACTACTTGTTCATGGACACTGTCTAGTGTTTTGTTTATTACCGTTTTCAAATCATCTTTAGCATTGATTATTTTTTGTTCCATTAAATTAAACTTGTTGTTAATGACACGTTCAGATTGAATACTGGCATTATTTACCATTTCTACAGCACCTTTTAATAGCTGTATTTCTGACTTACAACTACTTTCTGTTTCACTGATCTTACTATCAACACTGTCATTAATTTCTAAGATTTTATTCGCAAAACTCAATTGACATTCACTTATTTTGCTATCGCAATTACTTTCTATTTCATTTATTTTGAAATTAACATTAGTTTCATATGTCTCAATGTTATCTCTAACTTCTTCTATTTTCTCTACTACACAATTAAATTTACACTCATTATCAACATTATACTTATTTATCCTACTTTCAAAATTATCTTTCAACTCTTGAATTTGCTCATGCACTTGTATTTTGACTGTCTCTGCACTTGTTTATTTACATTAATGATATGCTTATTTAACTGTTCATTTACTGAGCCTATCACTTGTTCTTTAAATGTATTGAAACATTCATTCGTCTCATTTAAACGTTTATTCATTTCACATAAACGCTTATCAAATTTTTGGTCAATATTATTTATATCACCCTTTAACTCATGGAGCTTACTATTCTGTACATCAAAACTACTCTTGACTTCGCTCACGTCACTACTCAATTTATCAAATTTATTATTCAAACTGCACAGTGTGCTACATAGATATTTCATCATATTATCTTCTGGTTGATTATTTTGATTCATTACGGGTGGGGTTACCTGAATCCCTGAGTCATCTATTTCATCTGACTTACTTGATTCTCTAATTTGAACTGGGATTGGGGTCGAATGGACCTCCAACCCGCTCATGACCGTTGATTCGGTCAAACTATTATTTTCCATTTTTATTTATAATTTTTATATATATAAATATGCCTAATTTTGTTTCTAAAATTTACAACCTCGCCCCACTCCCAAATAACCCGTTCTCCAGCTTAATTAGGTCTGGCGAATATAACCACAAATTATATTCGCCGTCCCAGTTCGGGGGCCAGTGAAACTCTATAATTTACTTCAAACTCAAATTTTCAATATAAGTTTTTCAGTAAATACACTCTTACCTTTAGTTGTATTTTCCCGGGTCTTACAGACGAAAATTCACTACAGACAAGGTTATCTGGGTAGAAGTGCGAAATGATTACGCTAACTCATTTTCTACTGTCTAAAATGCATACTTATTTTATGCATCGAAAATCGCCCCCTTTTTCTACTTCTACAAATGACAGTATCTTTGTTATCTTTTGTTTTTAAAATACTATGATAATTAACCTTACTAAATACGTATAAGAAAATTGAAAATGAACCAGTATATAACCACACACACACACACACACACACACACACACACCCACACACACACACACACACACTTTCTCTTTTTAATGTTTGAATAAACTCCCCTCTCTTAGAGATCTCTATTTCTTATTAATGTGTCTATAAAAACAAATATTGAAATATAATAATTGAATTTTAAAAGGTTGTACTCATCCTGATAATAGCTGGCCTCCAATGCACACCCGTATTATTCACGTATAATAAGCGTGACACCAGTTCACTAACGGACCAATTTCTGAGTTCTCTCACACTCACGCCACTGTTGGTACCGGTACTGATTTTACGATTTATTGTCTCATGGTTCTTATTGGTTTGCTAATTAACGTCTCACGTTCTGGAAGATGATTAAGTCGGCCGACATAACTTTTTTTTACTCTTAGATGTTGTTGTAGGCTGGCCGCGCGGCCCTGAGTCACAACTGGAACTGACGTTAGTTTGCTAAATTGCATACAGTGTTTTTTGGTCACGTGATCGTGCATATGTGCTCCCATTGGTGCTATTGAAAGAGCGCCTTAGCGTAGGCGGGAAGGTTAGCAATGTTTTTTCCGCCTGGCGCAATGTGCAGTTACATTACTTTCTTTCGTGATTCACGGCTGAGGCGAAGTTTGATGTTATTTCACAATCGGTCTGCGTTGCTTGAATACGGAGACAAAACATAGACGTTTTATTCTGTAATAAACTCAGCCTATCTGGTTGACTAACTCGGGGTTCTACAAGGGTGAACAATGACTGTATAGAGAATGTAATTTTAAAAATGTTATCTTGGCCCTACAATCTCGTACCGTTACATATGTTATACACATATTAAATTAAAACCTAATATGGATTTTCATAAATTGTTAATGATGTACCTAATGGGGTAGAAAAGGGTGTGGCAAGAGATATATGTTATAATTGTCCTGTATTCTGGAACATGTATATGTATTGTATATTCGTGTGTGTATTTTTGGGGGTTATATATGTATTGTACATTCGTGTGTATTTTGGGGAGGGGTTAGATATAGGGCCTAAAAAGAAAATATAAAACATAGGGTTTATATAGATTTATTAATTTCTAATAACAATTTTGAAAGGAAGAATAAGGATTTATAATTATTAATTTCAAAAGATTTTTTTTTAAGGAGAATATAGATTCTATCTCTATTAATTTTCAATTAATATTTTTCAAGAGAATTAATTATTTTTAATTAACATTGTCAAGGAGTATATAGATTTTATCTCAATTAATTTTCAATTAATTTTTTAAAGAGAATATAGAAAATAAATTTTATATTTATTAATAATTTTCAAGTAACATTTTTTAAAGAGAATAAATTATTTTTAATTAACAATTTTAAGGGGAACATATAATCTAAATGTTATATTTATTGATTTTGTAGGTAACAGAAAGGATATAGAATAATAAAAAGGATTTTATTGATTGTTAATTTTGTGAGTTTTAATTGCAAGTCCCGTCTCACTGGATCCAGCGCATTTTTGGCTTCTCTAGGCTTTGGTCTAGTTTTAATTATCTTGTGGCCCCTCTTTAAACAAAACAAAAAAAAATTTTGAAAGAAAAAAAAAATGTTACCAGTCAAAGTTAAAGCGGGGTTTCATTTGGTAGCAGAGCGTGGTTGAGATTAGGGTCAACCCTTGGGTCCTTTGGGTGTGTCGGGGCTTGCAAACTCAGGAAACATTTTTGGGTTCAAATAGAACTTGGAAGAATCTCTAAAAGGCCCTATATCTAAAAGTGACTATGTTTTGTTAGGTTTAAGGTTTTGTGTATAATATGTCTATGTACTTGCCCGCCTGTTGGATAGTTGAACGGTAGGGTGCCACGTGGGGTGAAATTTTAAAGGGGGACATTCCTTTGGAAACGCGAATTATCGCAGATCTGTGCCTAGGTGGAGATATGGTTTGCGTATTACCTCGCCCATAATAGGGGAGGTGGTTCATTTACGTGGTATGGCCCGATCGGCAGTCGGTCTCCTCCGAGATACGGGAGCCGAGGTCTTTAGAAATATTTTTGAGAATCTGTCGTTGGTCGGTGATTTTGTCGTGTTGTGTGTTAGTGTGTGTGTCGCGTTCCTTAATGTGTAGTGTTGTTGAGAGAGCCGTTCAGGTAAGTGGCCTGGGTCCTCGCAACGGTAGGGGGACCCGCAGTCTGCTTAAAAGAAGAACAGTACTTAAGTATTTCCTGTGTTCATTGTCATTTGTTTTTCTACGGTGTTGTGTTTTTTTTTGTGTGCCGACCGCGAAGCTCGACGATGAGTGTACTACACCCCGAGCTGTTTTTGCACGATGAAATAGAGTTCGAGCTACGGGCCCGGGGGAGAGACCCTAGAGGGACGGTTCTTGTATTACGACGGCAGCTCCGGGAAGCGCTGTCCGCGGGTGACGCGCTCTCGAAGGTCACCATCGCCGACCAAGAGAGCGAGTTAGAGATTTGCAATGAGAAGTGGGAGGAGCTGCGAGAATTAGCTCGCTGCGTAGATAGTTTGGAGGAGGGACCGGGGTGCTCCATCGGCGTCCGGCGAATCCGGCAACGTCTGCAGCATGTAATACACAGGCTGCAGAACCTTGAAGCACAATGGGGCGATCTTGAGCCGGCCCATAATATAAAAGATCTAATACAACAGATCACCTCGACCCTGCAGGGGTCTCAACCGGCTAGACCACCTACGCCGGCTCCAGTTGCTGAGTCTGTGGTCTCAGCAGTAGATTCCTCGTATAGAGCTATAGAGCCTGCGGCAAGTACCCCGGTTCTCGCCGGTTTGGGGGCGGCATCTTATCATAAGCTGCCCAACCCACTATCTCATATCATCCAGCAACTACCAGTCGTGGATGGACTGGATGTAGAAAAATTATTACCGTTTTTCAGTTGGTCGATTACCCGGGCATGTCCGATCGCACTGTGCTCGAACTCATTTTCCCTTATTGTCGCGGGCCCATGGCTGAGAGGGTGGCGGGTGTCATGCGCCGTAGAGGTGGAGTGGTGGAGTTCCACCAGGTGGTGTTGGGGGCGTTCATGCCCGGTAGATTAATGGAGCAGTTACGACATCGACACTTTTATCGAGTGTAGGCGCGGGGCGAAAGTCTAGTCCAATTCGTACAACGCATCCGAGAAGTAGCTCGAATACTGGGACTGGGCATGTCGGAGGAGGAAGTGGTCCAGAATATTCTTGACGGCGTCTCCTCTGAGGACCGATTGCGTCTAGTTTAGTTTTTGCTGAGCGGCCGCGGTGGTTTGCGGACTTGGACCGGCTGTGTGTAATGACCAAGGCCATCCAGATGAGCGACCAGGCGAGGGGAGACGGTAGAGGGGAACTACCCAGACCTCAGAGATCGGAAGGACCCAGTGAGCCTTTCTTCCCCCGACAGGCCCAGTCAGTTCGAAATCGTGAGCAAAAGAATGCGATTATCTGTTACAATTGTAACCGCCCGGGACACGTGGCTAGATCTTGCACTCGAGGGCGCGCGCGTCCAGCACCTCCTTCGTCCAGACCAATACCAAAAAACTAAATAGACAGGGGAAGATATGTCGGAGGATGTTTTCCCCTCGCTCTAAATCTGTTCAACTTCCGACGACCTCCAGGCAATTGTTAGGATCCGACTCTTCCGACATCAAGGTCTGGTCCACTACCTCTCAACACCTTTCAGTATGCCCCTTTCTGTCGCTCGAGGTAAAAGGGGGTCAGCTCAGAGCCTTAGTTGACTCCGGTTCAGCCCGATCCATCATCTCATCTCGGGTATACGCGGACCTTGAAAAGCAGGGCTTGATCAAGGGGTCGAACCTGTCGTCTGTAGTATGCTGGACTGCATCCCGGGAAATCTTGCCTATCTCCCAGGTTATTACCTTCAAAATTAAAATCGATGGGTTTTCTTGGGTGTGGCCTTTTCTGGTTTCTCCTGCTCTGGGAAAGGATTGTATTATTGGTGCCGACTTCATCGCAAAAAGTGGTCTCGTGCTGGACATCCAAGCGCACCAATGTTACTTTAAGTTTAATCGGGGAGTTCTTATTCCGTTCCTTGGGTACCAGGGAGCTAAGCCGGGTATCCAAGAAGTAGCTTGTCCCGATTCTGCACGAGATCATCTCACTCCATCCCAGCAGAGGGCCTTAGACCGATTGTGTGAGGAATTTCCCGAGGTGTTAACTCCTACTTTGGGACTCACACACCTGCTGGAGTACAAGATACGCCTAACAGATTCCAAAATAGTAAGGTCACACCCTTACAAATTCGCTCCTCCGAAGATGACCGTTCTGCGAGAGAAGGTTCAAGAGTTGCTAGAACAAGGGGTGATTAAACCTTCTCATTCTAGCTATGCCAGTCCAGCATTTTTAGTACCAAAGCCTGGAGGCAAGCAACGTATGGTCATAGATTATCGGAAGTTGAACTCCAATATAGAGGTGGATTCTGTTCCCCTCCCAGATTTACATTCGGCCTTTGATTGGTTCAGTGGGGCCAGGTATTTCACCATAATCGATCTTAACGTGGCCTATCACCAGATTCCGCTGGCCAAAGAGAGTAGACCATACACGGCCTTTTGTGTACCCTGGAATTTGTACCAGTACACAAGGGTTCCCATGGGTTTGGCTGTGGGGGCCCAGACACTCACTTGTCTTCTCGATACCGTTTTTCACGATGTGAAATTCAGGTTCGTGTTTAATTACCTTGACGATTTATTGGTATATAGTGAGACATTCGAGGATCATCTCAGAGAAGTGATGGTTCGGTTAAGGAGATCTGGTCTCACTGTCAATCCCGAGAAGGTTCGTTTCGCCCAAGAGAGTATTTCTTTCTTGGGCCACTTGGTTTCACACCGGGGCGTTACTGTCGACCCCGAGAGGACACAGGGCATCCGTGACTTCCCTCCCCCTAGGGATGCGAAGGGCATAGCGAGATTCATCGGTATGGTAAATTTTTACCGACGTTTCATACCTAACATCGCTGAGATTGCCGCACCCTTGAACGAACTGAGGAAGAAGGGCGCCAAATTTACATGGGGTGAGAATCAACAGAAGGCTTTCAACACCTTGAAGGAAGCCATCATCTCCCCACCGGTGTTACGGATGCCCGACTTTTCGAAGCCGTTTATACTACAGACGGACGCGAGTTCGGTTGCGCTCGGGGCGGTTCTTTCCCAAGTTGTTGACGACACTAGGCAGCCTGTGGCTTTTATTTCCCGGACATTGACCCAGCAAGAACGAAAATCATGTGTCTATGAGCTAGAGTGTTTAGCTGTTGTGTACGATCTAGACAAGTTCAGGCGTTTCCTGGAACATGCTGAGTTCCTGCTCGAGACCGACAATCAGGCCCTCTCTTGGCTTCTGGCTCATCCCCGGCAACTGGGTAAAATTGGTAGATGGGTGGTAAAGATCTCATCCTTTAAGTTCACAGTGCAACACATTAGGGGATCTCAAAATGTGGTTGCAGACGCCTTGTCCGGCATGTTTTCCCAGCCCAGTGATGCCCAATCTGAGCAACCCTGTTCCGTTCTGTTAGACTTTCCATTAGCCTTCACTGATGTGTTACCCCATCAGTTAAACGACGAAGAGCTGGGTCCAGTCATCCAAAATATAAAGGAGGGTAACGTACAGGCCCCTTACTTCTTGTCCAAGGGAGTCCTCTGTTGTAAAGAAAGAAAAGGACGTGCCCCTAAGATCGTGCTGCCTAGCAAGTTAGTGCCCATGGTCTTCAGTTATTACCATAATTCCCCAGTAGGAGGCCACAAGGGAATTTCTAAGACCATTTCCAGTATTAGGAGACATTTTATCTGGAAAGGCATGGATAGGGACATCACGACCAGGGTTAAGAGCTGTCATCTATGTGGCTTGAGCAAGCCTGCCCAGAACACCAAGTAAGGGTTGTTGTCATCTGAGGTGGCGAGCAGACCGATGGAGAAGTTGTTCATCGACTACGTGGGGCCATTCCCCCGTAGCAAGTCAGGTAATGCTTACCTGCTTGTTTGTGTGGACGCTTTTTCAAAGGATGCCTGGCTACTGCCCTTACGGCAGGCAACCGCTCGTTTAACCATTAATGCGCTCCAGAACAATGTGTTTCAGCATTTCGCTCTTCCGACCACCATTGTCTCGGACAATGGCCCGCAGTTCATTTCGGGTGAATTCCGGCGAATGTGTTTCGCCAGTGGGATCAAACACGTAACCACTTCCCCTTATTACCCACAACCGTCCCATGCGGAGAGATTCAATCGGAATCTCCGGTCCACCCTGATTGCTTATCACGCTGAGCAACAAACCACCTGGGATCAGAATCTGAAGTGGTTACAATTAGCTTTTAACACGGCCCGACACGATAGTCATCAGGCCGTGCCCTTTGAAATCCTGTTTGGATTCTCGCCCGCACTCCCGTTGACCAATTTGTGGAATATCGAAGATCTTCTGCCGCGGGAGCCCGATAATAAAACTGCAGAGAGGTGGAAGGAAGCTCGGAAGAATTTGCTGCGAGCGCATGAGCGGGTCCGTCGACGTTATAATCAGGGGCGAATTCCAAACCCCTTCCGGATTGGTGACTGGGTGTATTGCCAAAGCCACCCACTCAGCTCAGCCGCAGACAAACGTGCCGCAAAGTTGTGTTACCGCTGGTCAGGGCCATATCGCATCCTGGGGTTCACGTCACCGGTGACGGCCCGGATGGGCGTACCGGGGGACGATTCTAAAATCATGGTAACTCATATTTCTAAACTGAAGCATAAAATTACGTGCGATATTCACTTACATATCGAAGCCCAAAAATTGCATTATCGAAATAACTGCGGGTACGCATAAAGGCAGTACCAAATGATTTTATATATAATCTGAGAACATGGAAGTCATGTATGGTTCTCCATACCGATTTTTTTATATAATTTATTGTGTGTTTGGTTACAAGAAAATAGTACTCAGTTAGGAGGAACAGGCAAGATGGTCAAAGTTGATGAAAGTGTGCTTGTTTGGCAAAAATATAATAGAGGAAGGATAACAAAAACAAAGTGAATTTTGGGGGGAATACAGAGACAATCAAAGAAATGTTTTCTGAAAATAGTAGAGAAGAGAAACCGTGATGTTCTCTTGAATGGCACTCATCTGGCATTTGTATCATCTGGCAGTACAATGGTAATGAACAATTGGAGAGGTTGCAGTTAAGTTAAAACACACAAACTTCAACCACTTCTGTGTAAATCATAGTTTTTAATTTTGTAGGCCTACTGTGCCGAGTCTAGGATAGATTCGGCGCGTGTTCGGTATTTAACATCAAAAATAGACGTTAAATGCTGTACTGTATTTAGCGGTAGCAGCTGAGATAAACTATCTGCTGCGGTTATAATTTAAGTGCGCCCGATAAGTGCTGCGCTCTGGTGCTCGGTACTGATGGCGAGTTCAGAAAGCGGAACTGCGAACCTAAAAATTTTGTCTCCTTCTGGCCGTCGTCTTGTTAGCTTCGCTTGCTTTGTCAGAGAAGAACAAATTTGTTGCACCATCTTCAACCTATGGCAGGCTAAACAATTACAGATCCGCGGGTCCCTCGCGGAAGAAGGGGAACCAGCTCCAACCTGAACTTTTAACATCCAGATTCTCTCTCTCAACTTCATCTGCCGGAGGAGAATAGCGAAGTCTAACCACAACACCCTATGATGTAGGCCAGAAGATCACCACTTCACACCCATGGAAAAAATAAGGTGAAATCAATCCATATTATAATTGTTTACACTGTGTAATGTAACTCACTAGAGCCAGTGGACACTGAGTCACTCTACAGCAATGACTTTAAGTTTTAAACATTTTAATTAGGTCCCCGGTTAACGGGACAGAATAGTGCGTGGACTGGGGAGGAATCTTTTGTAAATTTTGTAATTTTGTTTGTATAATCTGTGAGCCCAGGGGCTGACATGCATCTGTGGCTGCTCACCATTCAGACGTGTAATTTCCTTCTTATTTCCAGTATAAGGGTTTCATTAGTGCTACTAATTCATTCAATCAACTTGTAATTTCTCTGGTTCAATTTAGTTTTCATTTTATATTTTAATTTCTCATTTTTAAATTCAGTTTGGATTATATAGGGATAGAAGTTTCTTTGGTAGTTAAGTCGGGTCACCAGTTTAATCCTGTATAGGTGCATGTTCATGCAGAGTTAAACATGCTGTTGGGACAGGTTGAGTTATGCACTATCCTGCCTAGGAACATGTCGGCCTTTGGGCCAAAATTACTTTTAAAAAGGTTATAAGCTTTACGACACTTTACTATTTCCAAGACTTAACAAAATTTATCAATATTTAAATTCTTTTAATTAATTATGATCACTGGGGTGTTCACTGTATTCTAAATTTTATTTCTCCCAGTCTAAGTGCCCAGTGTGGCAGCATTATATAATAGTATCAGGCACTATGCCAAAATTTTGAATTTAGTAAGTCCTGGGGGCTACTGGTGTTGCATATTATTATATAACTCGTGTCTCGTGTCCGCTTGTATACCTCTGTAAAATATAACAGTGTGTCTGAGTGTGAAAATGTGTCTGTGTTTCTTACCACTGCGTCCTCGCACGGCGATGTACCTCACGATATTTTGGCCCGTAGCGAACGTACTGGGGACCAGGTATTGTGATTCCCGATTTGATGTTCAAACGTAGTGGATAATCTCCGGGTGGCGCCAAATTGTTTATAGAAAACAATTAAAATGGTTTGCTTATCAATGTTTTATTTGAACGAGGCGACGAATTCAATCTGTCCCGCCTCGTCTCAATTTCTTGTCAATCGAGATAGCGGTTGCTGGATTCGCTACTTGAGCGCTAGCCATCGCATTGGAAACCTTCACTAGACATTATATTTTTAAACATACACTTTGCTAATAGAAATAAAACACGATTTAACACACACAGTATAAATTTATTATTAATAGGAAGTTAATATTTTATAGACACAAGTTGTAATTAGTTTGTTCATATATAATTCTGCACCGGATAATTCTTTATAAGACTCTTACTCAAGGTTAAAAGATCGACTTTTGAATACAAATAAACAGTAATGGCGTTCTATCTTGCCAATCAACAAATATTTCTGTCGATGTTTGTGAGTTGTTTGGATCACGTTAAAAGGTTCAGATGCAGTTACGACATTAAAAATACACAACCGTACAAAGTTTTTTCCTTATGTAGGATAATGTGTAGTGGTAATTGTTTTGTATAAGTGTCATACAAGATGTTTATAATTCGTACATAAATATGAGGTTAGTTCTATAGTTAACAAGTTTTTCAGTGATATAAATTTATGGATCAATCCTTGTAAGAGAATAAAAATGATTTATTGGTATTCAACATACATTGAGAAATGTTCAAAGTGCGTTTATTTTTTGGAAGTTGAAATAAATTAACTGATACTTAACAGCCTTGCAGTACGGTATTATTCGGGATGTCAAGAAGGAAGGATTATGGCATCAACATGGTTCAGCTTTCTTTATTCAGTCTTCGGCATCTGGTTCAAAGTTAGTTTGTACATATCTTGATATTTCACATTGATTTAAATATCTTCTCCCTCTGGAAATGGCATTCTGCTATACATCAATCTTCTGTACTCTCAAATTCTACACTTTGTTTTACTTCCAATATGTTTTAAACATTAAAAGGTGTTGTACAGACAATTCGCGTCTGGCTTGCGATAGCGTCACTTTTTTTTTTTAGTCATAATATTTAACGGTAATTACCTCGTTAAACGACTGTTTCCATGGTAACGTAATTATTCTCATTGGTTGAGCTCAAAATAAACACATTGTTTTCAATTTTCGAATTTCTTTCAAATCTTCCCATATCTTCGGACTTTCTTCCTCCTCTTATCTTCCTTCGGGGTCATTATCTAAATGCACTGTCATTTATATTTTCTCACAAAGATTATTTTGGTACCCCACAATATTGGGTTTTATCAATTTTTCTAAGTTCTAAATTAATTCCATACTTACTAATTACATTTCTTTATTTATATAATTCCTTAATTTAATATCTGGTTTTTAATAATAACTGCTATTCATCCTTGGTGAATTATTCACTTGGGATTTGTCCATTACATGGTGATTTTTGTACAATCAGTAATTGTTTATGTTTGACAGTTAGGCCTGTTTCACATTTAAGTAGCCATTACTGGATTTTTGTGGCTTCATACACAACATATTTCATTTAGTCCCAAATTGTTATTTTGCATTTGTAATTATGTTTAATGTATCTGGATGTGTTTTAATTTAGTCTTTGTTAGTAACCACTGTGTTATTCAACCTTACTTGCTAATTATTTGCTATTCATTTCCAATATAAAATAAAACATCTAGGCCTATGGTCTGTATGACTCTTACAGCCATATCCATTTCATAACTAGCAGTTTATATAATTCATTATTTCTTATTTGTTGTTCTGGTGCTAAACAATTCCACCTCTATTGAACTTTTTCCATTAAACTCCCCTTATAACATGGGTATTGAATTAATGTTGATACAAACTTATTTTCTAATGCTTTTTCTCTCCCTTCCATATTAACACCATCTAATTACTTTTCCTTGTGAAACACACCTTTAAACTTTTACAATACATTTTTAAGTTATAACAATATTATTTACTAGTCATTACAGTGAATATTACTACTCAGTGTTCATTATTCACTGATCAAATGTTCTATCCTAAATACTATTCATTGCCACTTGTTAAATGTTATTGTTCACTCTTAAAACTAAAACATAAGTAATTTTACTAAGTCTTTACCTTAGCCTACCCTCCTCTTACTATTTATATTATGGATAATATTTGTATTTATTGTTCACTAGCACTTTCTTAAATTATTTAGTGTTTCTTTAGTATCATATCACTCTAGTACAAATCACTTTCACTAATTCAACTTCCATTTATTTCTCATCATTTTATTCTCTTTCTCTACACCCTATCTATATAACATTATTAATATTGTGTCTTTCTTAGTTAATAAATTACATATATCCCTAACTCTTATGGTTAGTGTATTTTTATACATTGTTTCATATTACTGACGGTTCATTATGGTCATTTTATCAATACTAACATTCATTAATAGTTTGGGTTCTTAACCGAATTTCATTGTCTTTATTATTTTGGGTTACACTATTTCTCCCTTCTCTATTTTTCATTACTTGTCTAGTTTTCTTGATGCGTTTCATCTCGTCTTCTTCCTTCTGGGTTTGTTCTCTCTTGGTTTTCATTCTTCTTCTCCTTCGTTCGTCTTATTTTCTTTATTTTGATTTCTTCACTGGTTTCTTAACTGGCCAATCTCTGGGGTTGGGTCAATGTCGTTCGTCTGTCAGTCTACTATTTTAGTTTCTTTATTAATCACTTTCGGTTTGTTACACCTCCTCCTTCCATGATAATTACCTTTTATTTATTTTTTACTATCCACATAATCTATTTATTCAAACATAATATCATTTAGCATTTTTTATACATACTTATTGTTATCAAAATTTATCTGAATTTGGTGATGTTATATAATGCTCTCCCACCAAAATTGATCATTTTATAAAACGTAATTCTAAGTTTGATGAAATTATCAATTGTATTGTATCATTTTCTTCTTAAACTCTTCTGCTTCTCACTCGATTTTTTATGCTTAATTCTGTATCTTTTACTTCCTTTCTCCTGATTCTTTTCTTCGTCATTTTTTCTTATTACGAACTGGCTTGTTGATTTTTTATTATAAATTATTCCCTATAAATCTTATTTTCCCTAACTAACTTTACTTGGTAGTTGCAATCGATTCGGATGGGCTCTATTCGCTTACCTAACTCCGTCGTTCAAAACTACTCTTATTCTGAGATCAGGGGGACACCATCCCTGCTCAGTAAAATGATTGCTGGACTTATTCAACAGTCAATCTCAATTAATAAATCTTAAATATAGTCATCTCGTGACTCAACATAATAATCATAACATTTGTTGGGAATCTTTTACCCTTATATTTCATTATTGCTCAGTTCGAGTCATATATTTTTTCATCTTTCCTTATAGACACTACTTGGTAATACTTGAAGCATTGCTTTTTATTGATACAATTCACATTTTTATTCATTTTTAATTACTTTTTGTTTCATCTCAATTCATATTACAACTCTTAGAACGTTTATTTTATTTATTTCGTTTTTTGATCATTGGTTTTCTTAATCTTACTTCCATTTCTTTCTAAATAGTATTGGAAGTTGGTCATTTTGATTGATATTATTATTTTTTTTTTTTTCATAACTTTTTAAATATTATAGTAAGTTAGTGTTTCTTACTAGTTAGGAATGTTTTTGGCTCATTCCTTTATAGTACGTTTTGCTTTTTTGTGCCTCACATTTTGGCTAAAGATTATTGTAACTTAATCTTATTTTGTTAGGAATGTTTTGTAACTTCACTCCATTATTATTAATTTTTATTCAAAGATTATAGTAAGTTATTGTTTCTTATTTTATGTGGATTCTGGGTAATTTAATTTCTCCATTTTTATGATTGGTCTAAAATGTTCTCGAATTATCTGTGTAAGCTGTCCTTACATAACTTTTTTGAATTTGAAATTCATTTTTTATATATATTTTTTCATTATTATTTATCAGTACTCTCATCTGCTGAGATTATTCTTCCTTTTTATTCCAACTAACTTAGTTGGCTTTTTTAAATTGAATTCCTTTCAGTTAAGTTTGATCGACATGGTATTTTTTAATCGATGCTTGGTTATATACACCCTTTATTTTCTGGGTGGTGGGGTTGGTTACTTCATATGTGTTGTTGCCCTTGTCTTGCGTGATAGTGTACGGACCGACATATAGCAATAGTAATTTTTTAGTAATGCCTTCAATGGAGCTGGGCATTGGTTGATTGCTTTCTTCGACCAATTCATCTCTGATATTTTTTAGATAATACGTTGTAATTATAGTGATTATATCTTTCGTCGTAGTATTTTCCCCAAGAGATTGGTCCAGTGATGGGCTGTCCACAGTTTTCACTGGCCTTAAACGTTTAAATGAGGGTTGACCTCATTGCCCCTAACTCCATTAGTGTTTGATGGTTGGTTAGCGTTCGGCTCCTGTTGATTATTCCGGTCATCCACGCTGTTCCTGTGATCTTCTTCGAATGGGCGACTTCTCGTATAGGGTACCTGGTTAGAGTACGTTCGCCGATAGTTAGATGAGGGATAGTTTCTTCTGGGACTCCTTTGTCTTTGCCCCCTCATGTAATTTACCTGTGGCCGGTATCCTGGATTATTGTTCTGATTATTGTTGTTGTTTCCAGGGCGATAATTGTTGTTGTAACCATTCGATGGAAAGTTACCCCTGTGGTTGTTCCTGAAGTTGTTATTATTATTGTTTCCACTTCTGTTAAAATTTCTGGGCGCGTTATTGCCCCGTGTGTTCCCTTGGTAATTGTTAGGGTTATTTACCGGTGGCTTATTATCTCCCTGTTGATTCTGTGACAATTGTCCCTCATTGGTTCTATTATTCCTGAAACTGTATCCTCTATTTTTCCTGTACTGCCACTCATGTTCATGGCTTTCCAATAAGCTAGCCATATCTTGGATGGTCTTTACCTGACTGTACATCCTTGCCTTTTGGATGGCGTCGTCGTAGTGGTAAGATAACTGTATTACCAGACACTCTTCGGGTATACGTGGCTCCAAATTCCTGGCCATGCAGATTTTTCCCAAGAAGTAGGAGGTAAGGGATTGTCCATTTTGGTTTTCATACCTTCCATTGCTCAGGTTATTGCGGACCATATTCTGAGTTGATTCAGACCAGTATTTAGCCTTGAACTGAGTCTTAAAGTCTTGAAGGTTTTGGATGTCTGGTCGGGTGGCAGTCCACCAGTTGTCATATGTCTCCTTGAACATTTCGTCCAGCATCCCTCTTATTGTAGTCCATCGAGTCTCTCGATTCTTGATGATTAACTCTTCTACCCTCTTCAAGAACTCAATAGGGTTTCTTTTATAATTACGGAAATTAATAGTATCTCTGTTGTCTGTGTTCATGACATGATTATTATTACATGGTCGGTCACGCCAGGCATCCACTTCTTCCCGTAATGACTCTTCTATTCTGCGCATTTCGTCAATCCTTTGTTGGTTTTTGTCTACTTTGCTATCTATTTTATTTAAGTTACTGTAAACTCCTTCCATTCGTTCTCCCAAGTCTGTTCGTACAGCTGCTACCTCTTTCTGGTTTTCTTCCCGGACTTGGTGTATGTCCTGGTCTATCTGGGTACATCTTCTGACTGTTTCTTCATGATCTTCCTCGATTCTTCTTTTATTCTCTCCTTAGAGACGGTTCATTTTATTGAGTACTTCCTCGCGGACTCCAGAAACATTTTCGTTGGTCTTCTCTAGCTTCTCCACCGTTTCCTCTAATTTGTCATTGATTTCCGTAACCTGCTGCTTTGCTTCTTCTCGGTACTCCATTAATTGGTGTGCCATCTGCAGCTTCATTTCTTCTTTATTTTTCTCGTGGTCCTCCTTCAGCTGTTCCTTCAATTCTTCCTTTAATTCTTCGTTTCTTTGCTGAATTTCCTCCATCAATCGTTGTTGTAATCTTTCATTATTCTTGTTAATGGTTTGTCTCAATTCTTCCTTCTGTTTCTGAAAATTGTCCTCCTGTTTTTTAAAATTTTTGTTTGTTTCTTTCTTCATTCCGTCAAATTTATTGGTCATCTCCTTCAAACTCTCTTCATTCTTGTCGAATTTCTCCTCCTGTTTCTTAAAATTTTGATTGGTTTCCTTCATCATATTATTCATCATTTCCATTAATTTCAGTATGTTCGGGTCTCCTCTAACTTCTCCTTTGTCACCTGCCTGTAGTTCAATTTCTTCTTCTTGTGTTGGTTCTGTTGTGGTTATTGTTGTCTCCACTTCTTCAATCGGTGCTCCTTCCTCTTCTTCCCCTCTGTTTTCTTCCATCTCCTTCTCCTTCGCCAATTTTTTCGATAAACCTCTTGTGTGCATCCTGATTTCCTTTCGTGACCGCCGCTAGAACTTCGTATCTTCCTTTTTCAAGCTCCACCGGTTGGTCGCCAATTTATTATATAACTCGTGTCTCGTGTCCGCTTGTATACCTCTGTAAAATATAACAGTGTGTCTGAGTGTGAAAATGTGTCTGTGTTTCTTACCACTGCGTCCTCGCACGGCGATGTACCTCACGATATTTTGGCCTGTAGCGAACGTACTGGGGACCAGGTATTGTGATTCCCGATTTGATGTTCAAACGTAGTGGATAATCTCCGGGTGGCGCCAAATTGTTTATAGAAAACAATTAAAATGGTTTGCTTATCAATGTTTTATTTGAACGAGGCGACGAATTCAATCTGTCCCGCCTTGTCTCAATTTCTTGTCAATCGAGACAGCGGTTGCTGGATTCGCTACTTAAGCGCTAGCCGTCGCATTGGAAACCTTCACTAGACATTATATTTTTAAACATACACTTTGCTAATAGAAATAAAACACGATTTAACACACACAGTATAAATTTATTATTAATAGGAAGTTAATATTTTATAGACACAAGTTGTAATTAGTTTGTTCATATATAATTCTGCACCGGATAATTCTTTATAAGACTCTTACTCAAGGTTAAACGATCGACTTTTGAATACAAATAAACAGTAATGGCGTTCTATCTTGCCAATCAACAAATATTTCTGTCGATGTTTGTGAGTTGTTTGGATCACGTTAAAAGGTTCAGATGCAGTTACGACATTAAAAATACACAACCTTACAATGTTTTTTCCTTATGTAGGATAATGTGTAGTGGTAATTGTTTTGTATAAGTGTCATACAAGATGTTTATAATTCGTACATAAATATGAGGTTAGTTCTATAGTTAACAAGTTTTTCAGTGATATAAATTTATGGATCAATCCTTGTAAGAGAATAAAAATGATTTATTGGTATTCAACATACATTGAGAAATGTTCAAAGTGCGTTTATTTTTTGGAAGTTGAAATAAATTAACTGATACTTAACAGCCTTGCAGTACGGTATTATTCGGGATGTCAAGAAGGAAGGATTATGGCATCAACATGGTTCAGCTTTCTTTATTCAGTCTTCGGCATCTGGTTCAAAGTTAGTTTGTACATATCTTGATATTTCACATTGATTTAAATATCTTCTCCCTCTGGAAATGGCATTCTGCTATACATCAATCTTCTGTACTCTCAAATTCTACACTTTGTTTTACTTCCAATATGTTTTAAACATTAAAAGGTGTTGTACAGACAATTCGCGTCTGGCTTGCGATAGCGTCACTTTTTTTTTTTTAGTCATAATATTTAACGGTAATTACCTCGTTAAACGACTGTTTCCATGGTAACGTAATTATTCTCATTGGTTGAGCTCAAAATAAACACATTGTTTTCAATTTTCGAATTTCTTTCAAATCTTCCCATATCTTCGGACTTTCTTCCTCCTCTTATCTTCCTTCGGGGTCATTATCTAAATGCACTGTCATTTATATTTTCTCACAAAGATTATTTTGGTACCCCACAATATTGGGTTTTATCAATTTTTCTAAGTTCTAAATTAATTCCATACTTACTAATTACATTTCTTTATTTATATAATTCCTTAATTTAATATCTGGTTTTTAATAATAACTGCTATTCATCCTTGGTGAATTATTCACTTGGGATTTGTCCATTACATGGTGATTTTTGTACAATCAGTAATTGTTTATGTTTGACAGTTAGGCCTGTTTCACATTTAAGTAGCCATTACTGGATTTTTGTGGCTTCATACACAACATATTTCATTTAGTCCCAAATTGTTATTTTGCATTTGTAATTATGTTTAATGTATCTGGATGTGTTTTAATTTAGTCTTTGTTAGTAACCACTGTGTTATTCAACCTTACTTGCTAATTATTTGCTATTCATTTCCAATATAAAATAAAACATCTAGGCCTATGGTCTGTATGACTCTTACAGCCATATCCATTTCATAACTAGCAGTTTATATAATTCATTATTTCTTATTTGTTGTTCTGGTGCTAAACAATTCCACCTCTATTGAACTTTTTCCATTAAACTCCCCTTATAACATGGGTATTGAATTAATGTTGATACAAACTTATTTTCTAATGCTTTTTCTCTCCCTTCCATATTAACACCATCTAATTACTTTTCCTTGTGAAACACACCTTTAAACTTTTACAATACATTTTTAAGTTATAACAATATTATTTACTAGTCATTACAGTGAATATTACTACTCAGTGTTCATTATTCACTGATCAAATGTTCTATCCTAAATACTATTCATTGCCACTTGTTAAATGTTATTGTTCACTCTTAAAACTAAAACATAAGTAATTTTACTAAGTCTTTACCTTAGCCTACCCTCCTCTTACTATTTATATTATGGATAATATTTGTATTTATTGTTCACTAGCACTTTCTTAAATTATTTAGTGTTTCTTTAGTATCATATCACTCTAGTACAAATCACTTTCACTAATTCAACTTCCATTTATTTCTCATCATTTTATTCTCTTTCTCTACACCCTATCTATATAACATTATTAATATTGTGTCTTTCTTAGTTAATAAATTACATATATCCCTAACTCTTATGGTTAGTGTATTTTTATACATTGTTTCATATTACTGACGGTTCTTTATGGTCATTTTATCAATACTAACATTCATTAATAGTTTGGGTTCTTAACCGAATTTCATTGTCTTTATTATTTTGGGTTACACTATTTCTCCCTTCTCTATTTTTCATTACTTGTCTAGTTTTCTTGATGCGTTTCATCTCGTCTTCTTCCTTCTGGGTTTGTTTTCTCTTGGTTTTCATTCTTCTTCTCCTTCGTTCGTCTTATTTTCTTTATTTTGATTTCTTCACTGGTTTCTTAACTGGCCAATCTCTGGGGTTGGGTCAATGTCGTTCGTCTGTCAGTCTACTATTTTAGTTTCTTTATTAATCACTTTCGGTTTGTTACACCTCCTCCTTCCATGATAATTACCTTTTATTTATTTTTTACTATCCACATAATCTATTTATTCAAACATAATATCATTTAGCATTTTTTATACATACTTATTGTTATCAAAATTTATCTGAATTTGGTGATGTTATATAATGCTCTCCCACCAAAATTGATCATTTTATAAAACGTAATTCTAAGTTTGATGAAATTATCAATTGTATTGTATCATTTTCTTCTTAAACTCTTCTGCTTCTCACTCGATTTTTTATGCTTAATTCTGTATCTTTTACTTCCTTTCTCCTGATTCTTTTCTTCGTCATTTTTTCTTATTACGAACTGGCTTGTTGATTTTTTATTATAAATTATTCCCTATAAATCTTATTTTCCCTAACTAACTTTACTTGGTAGTTGCAATCGATTCGGATGGGCTCTATTCGCTTACCTAACTCCGTCGTTCAAAACTACTCTTATTCTGAGATCAGGGGGACACCATCCCTGCTCAGTAAAATGATTGCTGGACTTATTCAACAGTCAATCTCAATTAATGAATCTTAAATATAGTCATCTCGTGACTCAACATAATAATCATAACATTTGTTGGGAATCTTTTACCCTTATATTTCATTATTGCTCAGTTCGAGTCATATATTTTTTCATCTTTCCTTATAGACACTACTTGGTAATACTTGAAGCATTGCTTTTTATTGATACAATTCACATTTTTATTCATTTTTAATTACTTTTTGTTTCATCTCAATTCATATTACAACTCTTAGAACGTTTATTTTATTTATTTCGTTTTTTGATCATTGGTTTTCTTAATCTTACTTCCATTTCTTTCTAAATAGTTTTGGAAGTTGGTCATTTTGATTGATATTATTATTTTTTTTTTTCATAACTTTTTAAATATTATAGTAAGTTAGTGTTTCTTACTAGTTAGGAATGTTTTTGGCTCATTCCTTTATAGTACGTTTTGCTTTTTTGTGCCTCACATTTTGGCTAAAGATTATTGTAACTTAATCTTATTTTGTTAGGAATGTTTTGTAACTTCACTCCATTATTATTAATTTTTATTCAAAGATTATAGTAAGTTATTGTTTCTTATTTTATGTGGATTCTGGGTAATTTAATTTCTCCATTTTTATGATTGGTCTAAAATGTTCTCGAATTATCTGTGTAAGCTGTCCTTACATACCTTTTTTGAATTTTGAAATTCATTTTTTATATATAGTTTTTCATTATTATTTATCAGTAAACTCATCTGCTGAGATTATTCTTCCTTTTTATTCCAACTAACTTAGTTGGCTTTTTTAAATTGAATTCCTTTCAGTTAAGTTTGATCGACATGGTATTTTTTAATCGATGCTTGGTTATATACACTCTTTATTTTCTGGGTGGTGGGGTTGGTTACTTCATATGTGTTGTTGCCCTTGTCTTGCGTGATAGTGTACGGACCGACATATAGCAATAGTAATTTTTTAGTAATGCCTTCAATGGAGCTGGGCATTGGTTGATTGCTTTCTTCGACCAATTCATCTATGATATTTTTTAGATAATGCATTGTAATTATAGTGATTATATCTTTCGTCGTAGTATTTTCCCCAAGAGATTGGTCCAGTGATGGGCTGTCCACAGTTTTCACTGGCCTTAAACGTTTAAATGAGGGTTGACCTCATTGCCCCTAACTCCATTAGTGTTTGATGGTTGGTTAGCGTTCGGCTCCTGTTGATTATTCCGGTCATCCACGCTGTTCCTGTGATCTTCTTCGAATGGGTGACTTCTCGTATCGGGTACCTGGTTAGAGTACGTTCGCCGATAGTTAGATGAGGGATAGTTTCTTCTGGGACTCCTTTGTCTTTGCCCCCTCATGTAATTTACCTGTGGCCGGTATCCTGGATTATTGTTCTGATTATTGTTGTTGTTTCCAGGGCGATAATTGTTGTTGTAACCATTCGATGGAAAGTTACCCCTGTGGTTGTTCCTGAAGTTGTTATTATTATTGTTTCCACTTCTGTGAAAATTTCTGGGCGCGTTATTGCCCCGTGTGTTCCCTTGGTAATTGTTAGGGTTATTTACCGGTGGCTTATTATCTCCCTGTTGATTCTGTGACAATTGTCCCTCATTGGTTCTATTATTCCTGAAACTGTATCCTCTATTTTTCCTGTACTGCCACTCATGTAAAGGCATGGATTTTGTGTTCACGGGTGTCCATTGATTAAATTAACTAATTACAAATATATCACTACTGACTTGGAACACTTGTTCCGAGTCAGTATTGACCTATTTATAATTAGTTGATAAAGGCAGTTAATTATCCTTTTATTTTTCCAAATAATCCTCAAATAATTCATAAATAATCCCTATCAAAATAGTTGAAAAAATAAACAAATAAAGACATTACAATAAATAACAGAAATCTTACGTGTGTGTTTTTAACATACACACATGCTATTCTGTTTATGTATACGATAATTGTATATACAACAGAACAAAATTTGTGTTGTTGTCATTAGTTTTTGTAGGATGGAGGCATGTGGTCAGTGTGTTTTGTGTAGTGTGTTCATATACTGTGTAGGTCAACTGAACAACATTCGTGCTGCTATTGTTTACTCTTTTGTTAGAAGTTTTGTGTGTGTGTGTGTGTGTGTGTGTGTGAACCCCGCACATGCTACTGAGCATGAACTGTTAGTTTGTAACAGCTCAATACTAGAACTGTTTCTTACAATGATGAATGTGGAAAAATGTGTCAGATATAGAGAAGGTTGCAAAATACCCTTCTTGGGATTATTTTTACTGCAGCCTAATTGCTCATTCCAGAAATTCTTTCTAGCCCCACACGTGTCACTTTTTACCAAATTATCTAACATTATATAAGTTATAAACATTATAAATACAAATAAATGTAATTATATATACACTTATAGTTAATATATAGTACTACGATAAATAAGTAATGATAAAATAAAGTATATTATTATAATGTTTTATAATACCTAAATTATTACAGAAATAATATTAATAAGTTGCTTCTGCAAGTATAGAATTGTTCCAGTGTAGATCAATGGAAGAGAGTCTGCCTTCCACAATATTCACTCGCTATGCTGTGCTGTGGTAAACTGTTGGTTGTGGTCAAGCAACCACTGATCTATCTAATACTATTGGTCGAGCAATGCAACCTCTCTAATAAGTTGGTATAATATAACAGTATAGCTGAGGTAAGCAGACCTCAGTCAGTAACAATGAGATATCTACACACGAATACTGTAACGTGACGTTTCCCTCAACATAAAGATTGTCATAAATATACTGAAGTACAAAACAATAATAAAGTAATAAACCTGTGTTATGAAATAGATGTATTAACAAGTAAACTTTAAGACCACTGTAAAGTAGAATAGGAAAAAACTAAAATATCAAACATGTATGGATTGAACTAAATAACAATTCCAGTAGACTGCATAAGAAATAATGTACAAAATAGGTAAAAACCTATAATGCAGAGCCTACCTGGATAACCAGTAACTGGAAACAGGGTAACATAACCTCAATAAAATGTAAGATAAAAAACTATCAAACTAGATTAAATAGTTAGATCTGATTGTGGCTGATAGGCGCATAGACTATTCAGATAGATATTATTATGATATAAATGGGTAATAAGTTTTATTTCGGTATAAAAATGTTATAATGTATGGTAGGAAAGAAGTACTACTATTGAATGTTAAAGGAATACTAAAGATGTAAAGAAGAATGAGATGTAAATAATTTAGTAATAGAAAGTGTAACAGATAAACTGACTAGTGGATTATAAAATAAGAAATACCTATTGTTTGTTATGGACAAGATAATAATTTAGTTAGTAAGAGATTAATGTTACACCAAACTTGCATCTACTTAGTAGGTAAAGAGAGACAATTTTGTATATCAAAAGTGTGCTAGACAAAGTCATATATATATATATATATATATATAATAATCAATAGTGTGTTTTATTAGATTAAGGTATATGTAATTATAGATGTTTGTAATGTACAAGTAATAATGTAATTAACAAGATGTTAACTTGGACAAAAAACCTACATCTACTGTAGAAGGTAGACAGGGACATTACCATGTATAAATGTAATATTAGCTCATGATATGTCCAGTAATAGATCATATAGTTTGTAATGAATAAGGAATAAATGTTAACTTGTATTAGAATTAAGCAATTTCACTGTAAGAAACAAATAATAGTCCAATGTACACAAAACATTATTAGGCCTATTGTACCAGCCAATGTTTTGTAACGGGACAAAATGGGCTGAACCATTGTTTTAATAATTTTCAATAATTAACCATTTTATGTAATACTTTTATAAAATCTATTGTTTGGAGGTGCGTGGGAAGCCAAAACAAAGGGTAGGTTGTGACAGTACGAAAATCTCGATGTCAGAATTATGGTATGAGTGGTAACAAATTATCATATTTTATTGTATCACCCACACACACATACATGGAGAGAACAATTTCCCTTTGTGAAGAGACGACGACGCACATTCTAATAGATCAAAACGATTCCAAGGTCAGGAGCAGACGTGCGGAGACGAGCATGCAAAATGGCCATCCAAGTGGAAACAGATTGTAAATAGCCACTCTCATTGGTCCATAAGACGGGACGTCATTAAAATCAGTGATGACCTAACAAACAATGACATGACAACGGGGCGTGAGCCAATTTTGAACAAAAGACAATGACGTGGATGCGCTAACACATACACAAAATATGTGCTTTGCATCCCCCCAGTCAGCATCAGACCATCAAGGTGTCAACACGCTGTAAAAATCGCAGGCAGTTTGTGCCAGCGAAAGTGTTTCTTAATCAAACTAACAATGTGGTAACATATAGTAATAACTCTTTATCAGAAATATCAAAGTAACTAGTAACTAGTAACAATGTAAATTAGAATCAGTGCAGCCAAAGAGACCTTTGGGACGATCGGCCGAACACCTGCTTGACCATGACGGCAATATAAGGACAACGGAGACTTTATACATAGATACAGGAAAGTCCAGCTATTTCTCTATTCCATTCTTTATTATTATTAACGTTGAGCTCAAAATTACAAAAATTCAATGTATGTGTAAATTCAATTTTGTCGAAATGAATGAGTGTGAGTGTGGCAGTTAAATATAAATTCATTAAAAATTCCATAACAAGATTAATGCCTGAATAATAGAAAATAACAGAACTCTAATACAGCGGAATATGTGTCCGCCATTTTGTCAATTTAGTATAAGGATTCCATTTGTTTTATTAATGTTGATATTCATCTTAATTTTCTATGTTATTAAACGTCAACTATATATGTATTACGCTGTCTGATTTAACTATTCCGCACAATTATCCTGTCTCTGACAATCGCTTAATCGAACCCTGGGACCCGAACACAAAAATTTTGAATCACGAAGTTGGCACTACAAGATGGCCGGCGAACCAGTATGAAATACACAATAATTATGGTAATGAAAGGTAAACATCAAAACATACAATCACAACACCAAAATAAATATGTAAGTTTGTTAACAAATTGCGCCCAGAACAGTGACAATTATTGAGTAGGTTAACAAATGCCGCCCGAACTGGTGACGTGATATAAATAAAAGTTTATACAATAAGCCGGAGTCAGAGACGGAGGATTGTCGGGAGAAAGGAAGAAATACGTAAGACATACCTGGTACGTAGATAATAGGTTATATTATTGTTTAAGTAAAATATAGAACAATTACTAAAAAAAAAATAAAATAAAAAATTCATTATAAATATGAGTAAAATGGCAGAAAGTAATAACAGCATAGAAATAAATAATACAGCTACAGAGTCAATTTTATTAGACGGAATAAGCGCAAATTCAACGCCTAGGGCAATCGAGAGTAAGATATCGTTAGAAGATTTGTTTATACTAATTAAAACACAAAATAGTGTATTAAAAGAACAAATTGACGAAAAGTTTGATAGTCTTGAGAACGAACTAAAGAAACAAAACAATGTACAAAATGTAAAATTGAATCAATTAGATGAGAAATTAGAAAAATTTAAAAATGAAATGCACAAACGGAATTTTAATGTTGACAAGAGAATTAATGAAATAGAGTTAGAAAATAAGAGTAGAGAAATAGACAAATTAGATAGAAACAAAGACAAGGTAACTAGTAGTGGAAATTATGATAAAATAAATAAAAATATGGTAATAGGAGATAATAGTGTGGATGTTGGTAGTAATAATGAGATTTTAATGAGAGTAGAGGTTAATGGTGAGGTGACAGTTGTAGATGAGAGTGAAAGTGGGGGTAAGGAGAGTTTAAGTGAGTATAGTGAGCAGAGGGCAAATTTTCCCAGTGGTATAGTTGGAGTAAAGACTCTGAAATTATTATTTGAGGATGAAGGTTCCTCTAGAGTTTATGTGGGAGACGTGTGGTCTCCAAATGATCCCTTAGTTTTTTGTGTTAGTGTACCTGGTGAGGCCAGGGGGTGTTTTTATGAAATAGTAGTGCCCTATGCAAATATAGAGAGAGAGAATGTAGCTTGGTGTGATAGAGAGAGATGTTTTAAAAGTAAGAGATATTGTGAGAGAAAGAGGGAGGTAGAAATTTTTAAGATAAGTAGAGATTATGAAGAGTTTATGGAAAGGTTAGGAGGAGAGATGATATATGATAAATATAATAAGAACTTACCTTGTAATAAAACTGAAGTAGTAGGAGGTAAAGAGAATAATGACTTGGCAAATTACCGAATTATGACTAATTATACAGAAGGTGACTGGACCATACCGAATGTTGACAAGTTTTATGATATAATAATGTGGAGTAATCCTGCAGAGCATTACTATGGTATAATGGACAAAATAAATTTAAATGGTTATTATATTACAAAAGATGATATATGTACTTAATTAAAAATGAGTTATGTATACGTAAGATAAGATTATTATTTGACGATGGAGGTTAATTATTTTTATTGTATTATGAACATTTAATTATGTGGACAGTGTTTTGAAATGGACTGTTTATGACTGATTTTGATAAATGGTTAAATGATAATTTTGGATTGTATATTTTACTTCCATATTCCTTAAGGAATGGAAGTATGGTGATGGCAAAAAAAATCGTGTTCGAGATTATTGCAGATTCTGATTATACTACACTCAAAACATGAAAAAAAGTCGTTTTCCGAAAAGTGTCTGTGTGTGTGTCTGTCTGTGTGTCTGTAGATTTTTTTCTATGGCAACCGATAACTGCCGCAAATTCAAACAGAATCAAATAATTTTTTGCATACAGCCCTGATTTGTAGAGTACTCACGACCTATTGTTTTTGGTGAAGATCGAAGGGGTAGTTTACCTGCAACGGTTTTTTTTTATCAAGGGAAATTTTTTTTTTTGGCAAACGATAACAGCCGCAAATTCAAACAGAATCAAATAATGTTTCGCATACAGCCCTGAATTGTAGAGTTCTCAAGACCTATTGTTTTTGGTGAAGATCGGTTACGTGAAAGGGGTAGTTTACCTGTAACGTTTTATGTTTTAACAAGGGTATTTCCTATGGCAAACGATAACAGCCGCAAATTCAAACAGAATCAAAAGATTATTTGCATACAGCCCTAAATTGTAGAGTTCTCAAGACCTATTGTTTTTGGTGAAGATCGGTTAAGGGAAAGGTGTAGTTTACCTACAACGTTTTTTTAAAAAGGGTATTTTCTATGGCAAACGATAACAGCCGCAAATTCAAACAGAATCAAATAATTTTCTGCATACAGCCCTGATTTGTAGAGTACCCAAGACCTATTGTTTTTGGTGAAGATCGGTTAAGGGGAAGGGGTAGTTTACCTGCAACGTTTTTTATCAAGCGTATTTTCTATGGCAAACGATAACAGCCGCAAATTCAAACAGAATCAAATAATGTTTCGCATACAGCCCTGAATTGTAGAGTTCTCAAGACCTATTGTTTTTGGTGAAGATCGGTTACGTGAAAGGGGTAGTTTACCTGTAACGTTTTATGTTTTAACAAGGGTATTTCCTATGGCAAACGATAACAGCCGCAAATTCAAACAGAATCAAAAGATTATTTGCATACAGCCCTAAATTGTAGAGTTCTCAAGACCTATTGTTTTTGGTGAAGATCGGTTAAGGGGAAGGGGTAGTTTACCTGCAACGTTTTTTATCAAGCGTATTTTCTATGGCAAATGATAAGAGCCGCAGATTCAAACAGAATCAAATGATGTTTTGCATACATCAAGGTATTGTAGAGTTCTCAATACCTATTGGTGTTGGTGAAGATCGGTTAAGGGAACGGGGTAGTTTAACTGCAACGTTTTATGTTTTAACAAGGGTATTTTCTATGGCAAACGATAAGAGACGCAAATTCAAACAGAATCAAATAAGTTTTTGCATACAGTCCTGATTTGTTGAGTACTAAAGACCTATTGTTTTTGGTGAAGATCGGTTAAGGGAAAGGGGTAGTTTACCTGCAACGGTTTTTATCAAGGGTAATTTTACTTCCATATTCCTTAAGGAATGGAAGTATGGTGATGGCAAAAAAAATCGTGTTCGAGATTATTGCAGATTCTGATTCTACTACACTCAAAACATGAAAAAAAGTCGTTTTCCGAAAAGTGTCTGTGTGTGTGTCTGTCTGTGTGTCTGTCTGTGTGTCTGTCTGTAGATTTTTTTCTATGGCAAACGATAACTGCCGCAAATTCAAACAGAATCAAATAATTTTTTGCATGCAGCCCTGATTTGCAGGGTACTCGCGACCTATTGTTCTTGGTGAAGATCGGTTGAGGGAAAGGGGTAGTTTACCTGCAACGGTTTTTTTTAAGCAAGGGTAATTTTGTTTGTTTGGCAAACGATAACAGCCGCAAATTCAAACAGAATCAAATAACGTTTCGCATACAGCCCTGAATTGTAGAGTTCTCAAGATCTGTTGATTTTGGTGAAGATTGGATAAGGGAAAGGGGTAGTTTACCTGTAACGTTTTATGTTTTAACAAGGGTATTTCCTATGGCAAACGATAACAGCCGCAAATTCAAACAGAATCAAAAGATTATTTGCATACAGCCCTAAATTGTAGAGTTCTCAAGACCTATTGTTTTTGGTGAAGATCGGTTAAGGGGAAGGGGTAGTTTACCTGCAACTTTTTTTAACAAGGGTATTTTCTATGGCAAACGATAACAGCCGCAAATTCAAACAGAATCAAATAATGTTTTGCATACAGCCCTGATTTGTAGAGTACTCAAGACCTATTGTTTTTGGTGAAGATCGGTTAAGGGAAAGGGGTAGTTTACCTGTAACGTTTTATGTTTTAACAAGGGTATTTCCTATGGCAAACGATAACAGCCGCAAATTCAAACAGAATCAAAAGATTATTTGCATACAGCCCTAAATTGTAGAGTTCTCAAGACCTATTGTTTTTGGTGAAGATCGGTTGAGGGAAAGGGGTAGTTTACCTGCAACGTTTTTTTAACAAGGGTATTTTCTATGGCAAACGATAACAGCCGCAAATTCAAACAGAATCAAATAATGTTTTGCATACAGCCCTGATTTGTAGAGTACTCAAGACCTATTGTTTTTGGTGAAGATCGGTTAAGGGGAAGGGGTAGTTTACCTGCAACGTTTTTTTATCAAGCGTATTTTCTATGGCAAACGATAACAGCTGCAAATTCAAACAGAATCAAATAATTTTTTGCATACGTCCCTGAATTGTAGAGGTCTCAATGACTTTCGATTTTGGTGAAGATCGGTTAAGGGGAAGGGGTAGTTTACCTGCGACCTTTTACGTTTTAACAAGAGTAAAGTACTTGAAAATTTATTTAAACTTTTTGAAACAATGGTAATTGTTAAAAATAAAATAATTTTGTTGCCAGGCAATAAAATTATAATTTTTTCATTTTAATGTAATATAATATTTTTCATTTAATACAGCAATAAAAAGGCAGGTAAGACACAGCCTGGCTGTTTGGCTGAAAATGATTTTAAATATAAATCTTAGAATATGGAAGTCATGTATGGTTCTCCATACCGATATTTTACTTCCATATTCCTTAAGGAATGGAAGTATGGTGATGGCAAAAAAAATCGTGTTCGAGATTATTGCAGATTCTGATTCTACTACACTCAAAACATGAAAAAAAGTCGTTTTCCGAAAAGTGTCTGTGTGTGTGTCTGTCTGTGTGTCTGTGTGTAGATTTTTTTTCTATGGCAAACGATAACTGCCGCAAATTCAAACAGAATCAAATAATTTTTTGCATACAGCCCTGATTTGTAGAGTACTCGCGACCTATTGTTTTTGGTGAGGATCGGTTGAGGGAAAGGGGTAGTTTACCTGCAACGGTTTTTTTTTATCAAGGGAAATTTTTTTTTTTTTGGCAAACGATAACAGCCGCAAATTCAAACAGAATCAAATAATGTTTCGCATACAGCCCTGAATTGTAGAGTTCTCAAGACCTATTGTTTTTGGTGAAGATCGCTTAAGGGAAAGGGGTAGTTTACCTGTAACGTTTTATGTTTTAACAAGGGTATTTCCTATGGCAAACGATAACAGCCGCAAATTCAAACAGAATCAAAAGATTATTTGCATACAGCCCTAAATTGTAGAGTTCTCAAGACCTATTGTTTTTGGTGAAGATCGGTTAAGGGAAAGGGGTAGTTTACCTACAACATTTTTTTAACAAGGGTATTTTCTATGGCAAACGATAACAGCCGCAAGTTCAAACAGAATCAAATAATTTTCTGCATACAGCCCTGATTTGTAGAGTACTCAAGACCTATTGTTTTTGGTGAAGATCGGTTGAGGGGAAGGGGTAGTTTACCTTCAACTTTTTTTACTTCCATATTCCTTAAGGAATGGAAGTATGGTGATGTTTTCTATGGCAAACGATAACTGCCGCAAATTCAAACAGAATCAAATAATGTTTTGCATACATCCCTGAATTGTAGAGGTCTCAAGGACTTTCGATTTTGGTGAAGATCGGTTACGGGAAGGGGTAGTTTACCTGCAACCTTTTACGTTTTAACAAGAGTAAAGTACTTGAAAATATATTTAAACTTTTTGAAACAATGGTAATTGTTGAAAATAAAATAATTGTGTTGCCAGGTAACAAAAATAAAGTCATTTTGATTATAAAATATAAATATTTACAACAAGAAAAGAATGTTCAGTTTTCAAAATTTAAATATATTTTTATAAAACAATGGGTTCTTCATTGAGGTGGGGACCATGTCACTCACTCCATCTCAAGCCTCTCCCATTTTGCAGAAAAAGAGGACCCTGTCAAGGCTGATACTTTGACGACAGTGACAGGGCTTTCCACCAAATTCAGCAGAGTGACAGGTAGGCCCAACTCTGATTGGCTCCTCAGATTTCCCCAGCGTTAGTAGGTTCTATGAAAATATTTTATTTCAAAAATGATTTTAAATATAAATCTTAGATATGTTTTATAAATCTCATGTTTTATGTTTTAACATGGGTAATTTTTTATATGACGAACCATAACTGCCGTAAATTCAAACAGAATCAAATAATTTTTTACATATGTGCCTGAGCTATAGAGAACTCAATGTCTGTTGATTTTGGTGAAGATCGGTTACGGGGAAAGGGCAGTTTACCTAAACCATTTTGATAAAGTATCCTGATAAGATCTTAATAATCCACTGTAGAAATGTAGATGAAATATCTATAAATGAAGAGGCTAGTTGAACGGGCTGGGGGTAATTTTCTATAAATCAAAATTATAGTTGAAGGGGGAGGGGATAATTTTTTTTTATATGTGTACTACGTTATTGGCAACAAAGAAGTATTTTTTTGTTAAAATTCCTTCCCTGGCTGTTTGGCTGAAAATGATTTTAAATATAAATCTTAGAATATGGAAGTCATGTATGGTTCTCCATACCGATATTTTGTGTATATTAATGTCAATGTATTTGTGTACTTTTGCGTTGTATATTTTATGTATTTTTGTGCAAACCATGTACTGTAATTAGGTTTGATAATGATTTTAAATGATATTATGGAATTTAGAGTCTAATGGTTAGTAAATGATGAAGCAGGTAATCTATTTGGATATGGAGATGTATTGTTGTTAGTAGATAAGTGATGAATTTTCTAATGGTATATTAAAGTGAAATGTTGGAAAAGAGTTTGGGTAATAGTGATAAATAAGAGCATTGGAGTTAGTTAAATAGAGTTAATGGGAGTTAGTGAAAATAAGAATGTTGAGATACTGATAATGTATAAAGAGGTGTTAGATATTTTAGGGACACAGTGGTTAGTGATTATATATGTTAAAAGGTGAGTAATGTGAATTGTAATTATATTTGTTGATGGTGATATTTTGTAATAAGGGTAGTGGTGTAGGGAGTCCGCAACAAAAGGTGTTGGGACAGGAAGGGACCGTTGTGTGCCGGAAAGGGTTACCTGAAAGGGTCAGGAACCGATAAGGGAGTGAGTTGGTTAGAGTAGGGAACACACATACTAGTACAAAAAATGAGCGGTGCCAGAGGTTTTAAATGGGATTAGTGAAGGGGGTTATTATTGAGATATTGGTGTCATAATATGTTAATGGTTAGAAGCGGTTAGTAGTAAAAAAGAGGGGTAGTAAGGTTATATTGACAAATGCCAAAATAAGATAGAGAATAGTGCATAATAGAGAGTCACCCAAACTAGTAAGGATAAAAGGGTTAGAAAAAGAAAATTCATGGTAGGGAGGTGATGTAACAGAAAGGTAAATGATAAATTGAAATTGTTGTATAGAATCTGATATAAATAAATGTTAAATAACAAAAAGTTAATCGAGAATTGTTGATAGTAATGTTATAAAGTTTTGGTACAAGTTGTTTAAATGTAAATTGTTTAATGTAAATGTAACACTGTTAATGTTTAATGTACAATGTTCTATGATGTTTTTATTATGTTGATGGTACAATAGTGTGTGGTTCGGAGGTCGGTACAGGGGTAACGACGGTAACAAATGTTAAAAGATAGTAGATTTTGGATGTTAAAAGTATAAGGTTAGCAATGTTTGAACAAATATAGTATGATGTAAATTGCAAAAGAGATAAAATGATTATAAAATTGAGTAATGAAATTTGAATAATGAGCTTGTCTGCCATAGCAGTTGTAGGTTGAATCTTATAGAAATAAATAGGTGATGGTGTTTTGGGGAATATAAAAGAATTGTTTATGTATTATGTTATTTGTAGGTTATATATTTTCTCTTACAAGGAAGAGATTGAATTTGTGTTGGTGGAAAAATCAGTCTATGTTGAATTCTTGTTGTTGTTGTGTTGAAAAAATTTTAATTGAACAAACCAACGTCTCAAAACACAAACCAATGCATCTAAGGGGAGAAATATCAGTTGTGGATATGGGAATAGATAAGGCCACTATATTAAAATTTTGTATTCGATGTTTCAGAGTTTTGTGGTGTTGTGACCGCGGTCCTGAGCTGGCCGGAGCGTCAGAACAGGAGCGTTAAGTGCCTCATGGCCTTATGGTGTTGGGATCTCTCCTGACAAGTCCAATAAGGTCAGAGGGTGCGATCATCATCAGACCAAGGGTAAGTGATTGTATTTCTTTTATATCAATGTTAAGGGGGTTGTGGCAACATATCTGAACTGATCCTTTTAGAAAAGTGTGAATGAGTCAATGAAAGTTTTTATGTTTTGACATAAAATCTTTCATTGAGGGGGTTTTGTGACAGTACGAAAATCTCGATGTCAGAATTATGGTATGAGTATTACAAATTATCGTATTTTATTGTATCACCCACACACACATACATGGAGAGAACAATTTCCCTTTGTGAAGAGACAACGACGCACATTCTAATAGATCAAAACGATTCCAAGGTCAGGAGCAGATGTGCGCAGACGAGCATGCAAAATGGCCATCCAAGTGGAAACAGATTGTAAATAGCCACTCTCATTGGTCCATAAGACGGGACGTCATTAAAATCAGTGATGACCTAACAAACAATGACATGACAACGGGGCGTGAGCCAATTTTGAACAAAAGACAATGACGTGGATGCGCTAACACATACACAAAATATGTGCTTTGCATCCCCCCAGTCAGCATCAGACCATCAAGGCGTCAACACGCTGTAAAAATCGCAGGCAGTTTGTGCCAGCGAAAGTGTTTCTTAATCAAACTAACAATGTGGTAACATATAGTAATAACTCTTTATCAGAAATATCAAAGTAACTAGTAACTAGTAACAATGTAAATTAGAATCAGTGCAGCCAAAGAGACCTTTGGGACGATCGGCCGAACACCTGCTTGACCATGATGGCAATATAAGGACAACGGAGACTTTATATGTAGATACAGGAAAGTCCAGCTATTTCTCTATTCCATTCTTTATTATTATTAACGTTGAGCTCAAAATTACAAAAATTCAATGTATGTGTAAATTCAATTTTGTCGAAATGAATGAGTGTGAGTGTGTATAGGCCGTACGGTACTTGTAAATAATATTTTTCTTGGCAGACGTTGGTTTGTGTTCTGTTAAATATACGAATCGATCAATTACAAGGTAACATGGGCAGTTGCAGTTAAATATAAATTCATTAAAAATTCCATAACAAGATTAATGCCTGAATAATAGAAAATAACAGAACTGTAATACAGCGGAATATGTGTCCGCCATTTTGTCAATTTAGTATAAGGATTCCATTTGTTTTATTAATGTTGATATTGATCTTAATTTTCTATGTTATTAAACGTCAACTATATATGTATTACGCTGTCTGATTTAACTATTCCGCACAATTATCCTGTCTCTGACAATCGCTTAATCGAACCCTGGGACCCGAACACAAAAATTTTGAATCACGAAGTTGGCACTACAAGATGGCCGCCGAACCAGTATGAAATACACAATAATTATGGTAATGAAAGGTAAACACCAAAACATACAATCACAACACCAAAATAAATATGTAAGTAGGTTAACAAATTGCGCCCAGAACAGTGACAAGTAATGAGCAGGTTAACAAGGTGAGTCACGGAAGGCGCGCGTGGCTTGCGGCGTAATTGGAACACCACGTGTTTTAATGTAAAATGAACTTCCGGATTCGAGAGATGTCTGGAATCTTCGATACTTGAAGGTGGGGGACGAGGGGATATCCGGTGGAACCTCGTGGTCAATACACAAAGAACGCGGATAGCGTACCCAGTTCCCTTCAGATTGGACAGTCGCAGTGAAATAGTGTCGGGAGGCCTACACGGGCAAGTACGCTAAGGCCTGCCCCAAAGTGAGTTTTAAATAAAGAGTAATTAAGTTTTAAACACATTATAAAACGGCAGTCGGCAGAACACCTTCAGATGGATCAGACGTAAGCTAATCGTATTAGCCTTGGGCATTTTGGTAAGCCGAAAATGTTAAAGTAGGCCTACCAAAGAGTGAATTGGAATGTAAGGCAGTAGTAAACAGTGGTACAAAAGTATCAACAGACTTTAAAACGAGTTATGTGATAGTGAAGTGAAAAGGGGACTTGCACCGTAATAGTGCGCAACATTTGGATACAAAGTACAGCTAAGTACAGTGACAAAGTTAATCTAATTGGCCAAAAGTGTGTATGGTAAAAGATTTATATTAAAATGAGCTCAATAAAAGGGGGTTAAAATATATGTAAAGACAGTGAGAGAGTGTGTGAAAGAAAAAGGGGAGAAAGAAAAAGTAAAAGAGAAAGTACTGGCTTGTAGATAAAAATTTGCATAGGGAATTTTTATATATTATAATTTTTATAGTATCATAGAGAAAGTACGAAAAGCAGAAAGAAGTTAATTTTTGATTACAATAAATAAGATCTTATCACAATAGCCATGTGTTAGAGTAATTATTACACCAGAACCATACCTTATCTTCTGTGCCAAAAAACCCGCCTAAACGAACCTGTGAGTTTCTGAATGAAGGGAGATAAATTAACTCAGTTGTTTTAATGGGAATAGTGTAAAAGGTTTCCACATTCCCTTTTTCCAAATGTGGTGGCGACCTTGTACAATTTGGGATCTTCTGGTTTTTATAAGGTAAGTCGTAAATCAGTTTGTCAGAATCGGGGTAAGTAGTCGTTTTGTGTAATTGTCAATATTATAATTGTTACAGTTTTATAAAAAGTTAAGGTTCACAATTGTAATCACTAGTATTAGAATACATGGTAGAAACATAAAATCTTATGTACAAACAAGAAAACTAATAATGTAACAAAAAAGATAACTTTTAAACATAATTTATTAGAATAGGCCAAACCTTAAAATTGTTATTTTTGGAATCACTGCATAGAAACAAATTTTGTGAGATCTTAAAATGATCAGGAGAGAAAAAGCAGTTCATTGGTAATAATATCTTTACAATTGTACATAGCATACGGAAAAAATGTTAAATTTAATAATTTTGATCTCAGAAAAGGGACGCCATCCACGACAATGAGTGAGATTTTGACCAATCGGAATTTTTCACTTTTGTGTGTATGAACCCAAAGAGTGACGCCAAGAAACCCAAAGACTGGCGCCAAGCCAGTCAGTTGATTGTTGGAATTCGTAGAGTAAAGAACTTGACACCGATAGCAGCGAAGTTACCATAAGAATCAAACCCCGGCTAGGTTAGGTGTACAGTGATAAACGCAACATAACCAAAAAAGCGAGAAAAGTGTTGTGGATTGTTTATACAATCAGAAGGGAGTTAAAGTGCATTAATAATTTAACAGTGAACAATAAAGTGTGTGCTAAAGTAAAGGAAAGTATAGTGTGTATACTTAAAATTATAAACGACTTATAACGAATTATGATAATACAACTGTAACACTTTATGTACACTTGAAAACTATTTATTCCACTACCACTAAACAGAAACACCAACACTTTTGTAATTTTTTTCCACATTTCAACTATTATTTTTTTGTTTTTAATGTTTAAAACTGTGTAATCTATTGAGATAAGTTAACCTCAAAATAGACACTGTTCAGCACATACGAACGAATTGTTATTTTAGATATAAGATATTGTTTTGTTCTATTGAAGTCAACTTTGTATTGTGATGTTTTGTACTTCACAAAAGACATTTTCGTAATTAATTATTGTAGTCACAAGAACCCGAGTTTATTGTAGATTAACATAACGTAACCAGACATAGGCCTGATTAAGAAGATTGTATTGCCAACTGCTGAGCTAAAATTTTAACAAGCCTGGACAATTAAAATAAGAAAAATGTTATTCAGTTTAATTTAAAAAGAAAAGTACAGACTCTAAAAAGAATTCTTGGATTTCGTTGTCCATGACGTGTCCGTTACTTAACTAAATACAACTATTTCATTAACGACTCGGAACACAAAGTTTTTTTATGAGTAAAAACAAAGTTTTACCTTACAACCTGTGCCGGTTTTCACTTTTACAATGCTTCTTCAGAGGAAACCTGAAGAAACTTTTTAAAAGTGAAAACCGTTTCAGGTTGTAAGGTAAAACTTTATGTTTTTACTCATAAAAAACTTTGTGTTCCAAGTCATTAATGAAATAGTTGTATCTAAAAAGAAAATAAAAGAATATTGAAGGGAATTAATTGTGTTTGAACAATTATTTGTAATACTTAACCTTTTTTGTCAGTTTCTGAATATTAGCATGGTCATACACCTTCAAAGAATAAGTTGGTAGTACCTATTGCTGGTGTACCACATGTAATTTGAATTATTTAAATAGGTAAGTGAATTCAAACGGAATAAAGGAAGGAATTAATTGAAGTTAAAGAATTTTAATTAATCAAAATATTAATTATTTTAATTAATGAAACATATTCCAATTTACTAGTACCTATTTTGGCGCCCAAAAGTGAAACTCAATCAGTTCATAAACCATTACTCAATTGTCATTGAACATATACTCGATAAGAAAATCTACATATTTAGTTGAAAATATCTTAACACAAGTAAAACACACCACGATAAAAAATTGTGCATTACAGATATTGGAGTCCACAACTGGGGGCGTTAAATCAAAATAGATCAGCAATACAAGAATTAACAATTTATTAGTAAAATAAAGCCCGCTACTAATTATTTTACAATACACACAACACCCCCATGCATGTTTCACAGAATTATATCTGCATCATTACAAACTGAAGGTATCACTTGTATTTAATGATGCAAATATAATTCTGTGAAATGTGCATTACATAAAAACAATAATATAGTTGTAGAGACTCTTATTATTACTTTAGACAACTGTGATGTAGTAATACTGCAAGAAACTTTTAAAACTGGAGTTACAATTTAACAAATTACTAGGTTGGCCCTACTGCAACTTCTACTTTTGTCCTCTGTTCACATTACAATTAGCTGTCATGGTATACTACATGAAGGAATAAAATCCTGTTATGGTGAAAATACATTACAAGTATGGAGAATGTTACAAAGAAACAGTCTGCAAATTGCATACAATTTTTGGCTTACAAAATGCACCTAATCAGTAAGATTCACACACTCACTAAGAAATAAGATGTAGCGGGTCACTTTTTGGGTATTTTTTATTTTAACCGTATGGGGCATTTATATATTGTTACTTATTTCGTTTTCAGGCGGGCTTGTATAAAATATTGGAAAACTGTATTATTGTGCAACGTATTTGTCCGTATAAGAGAACAGTGTTAAGCAACGATTTGAAACAAAAGCATAGACGCAGTTTGTTGTTGAGCAATGCGGCTGAAGAATTTGCCCCCTTCAAAATTCTACGAACTTTGCAAGTGTGTCAACGCACAGGCGCGAATACCCACGCAAGCGCGCTCAAAAGGACGCTCTGACTAAAAACGCAAGATGGCCAGAGAGTGAAATTTTCATCGTTCATTTGGGTTCACTACGGAAGTGTTGCTTAGACCAAGCCCACTTAAATGATGTCAGCAGAGCAAAAGCCAAGATCGTACTTTGGTACACGGAATATAACCTCAATATTCCATATATAAAATGGTTACCTAACAGCAAATGAGCAATGAGCGACGAAAAATAGTGGCAATCGCTGGAGGAAAGTGGTATGTTGAGGGAGGAGATGGGTGCTGCTACAGAAACAGCTGTCGGCAGTAATGTAATAGTTCATTCCACTCCGATTGCGTCTCAACCACAAGTAAACGAAACAGATGTTGACTCTGGGATTCAGTTGACACCAGTTTCAACTAAGATAAATAAACAATCAGAGGAAACAAATATGATGAGTATTATGCTCAGTCAATTCGAAAGAATGAATAATAATTTTGAGACCAAATTTAATGTAATAAATAAACGTTTTGATACGAATGATGAGAAATTTGAAATTTTAAGTAACGAATTCAAAGAGCAGAAAATAAAATGCGAACAGCAGAATATTAAAAACGATATTATTTTTAATGAAATTAAAGAACAGAATATTCAGTGGCAGCAGAATATAAATATGAAATTTGATAATTTGAGTAATGCACTAGACAAACATATTGATGAACGGTGTGAAAGTATGAAATTACACCTGTCAGAGTCACTAAATGAGCAATTAGAGTGCCGTGTTTCTGATATAACCAATGATATAACTAATAAAGTAGAGAAACAGATCACGGAGCAATATAGCATAATGAATACAATTTTTGAGAAACAAATAAGTGAATGTAATACCAATACCGAATGTAAGATTGGTTATGCTATGAGCCAGATTGAAAATAATAATAGTAAAATAAGAGACATAGAAAATAATTGTAAGATCGAGTTCAAGACCATACATAATACAATAAGTGACCTTGAATGTGATAATAACCTTAAATTAATGAATGTTAAAAATGAATTGAGCAAGGCCATCAGCCAACAAGTTAACACTGTTACCGAGCGAGTAATTATGACTCGTGACGTAAGTAGTGAAGTTGAGTTAGAAACATTCAGTTGTGATAACAAAAAAGTACACCCTATGCAGTTCATAAGCAGAGTGAGAGAGTTCAATAAGTTCAGTACTAATAACTGGGAAGTCCAATTATTAAAAATTTTAAAATGCTTTAAAGGTAGTTCGGAGATATGGGCCGAGGTACATAAAACGGAATGGGAGTGTTTTGAAAATTTTGAGTCTGCATTTATAAATAAATATTGGTCTGAAGAAGATCAAGAAGTGTTACGAAGTAGAATCATGGGAACAGGGAATTTCGGGGGGCCCAATAATAATATAACAGGGTATGTGATGAAAATATTTAACGAGGCGAAATACTTAGAACCGCCGTTGCCATTTAGATCCTTTGTGAGGCATATAAGCAAGCATTTGCCAAGGGAAGTGCAGATAACACTTATGACACGGGAGGTAGCTAATATTAGCGAACTAGAGAATATTTTGGATGTGTTTCAGAATATCCGGGACCAAGAATTGAGTCGCCGTCAGAACCGGCAGAATGGAAATAATGGAGGTAATCAGGGACCGCTGAGGGGACCTACAAATGGACCGGCATATCCCAGACGAGAACAAAATAACCGAGGACCAAAATGGACTTGTCCAGCATGTTCACAAGAGAATTATGCGACACAAAATTTTTGTTTTAGATGCAGGAGAGAGAGACCGGGTCAGCGACAGGGACCACCACCAGCACAGAACCAGCAGGCATACCAACGAAGGGGAGAGGGCCCAGGAGGAGCACAGAGAGGCCAAACTCATGAACCGCGAGGATACAACCATGCAGGGGCGGGCACCTCTGCGGGAAACTAAGAGGGACAATGGAACACCGGACCCGACCGTTGTCGCCGGAAGTTTCTGGGGTCCAAACGGATGATAGATACCGAAACAACGTTGTGATTACAGATTTGTCTGAGGAATTATTGGAGGAGGAAGACTTCGAAGCAGTGAGATGGGAGAATGGACTGACTGAGGTGAAAATCAACATAGAAGGTAAGGAGATTAAAACTTTAATCGATACGGGTAGCGAAATCTCTGTCATTTCTGAACATGTATTAGACGAATTAAGAGAAATAAATAAAAATATTCCATCTTTACCAGTAGCGGGGGTGACGATTGTAGGGATTACGGGAGTTAGAAGTAAGAGAGTCACAAAACAAGTACATTTAAACATGATAATTAACGGGGTAGGGTATGATAATACATTTCTAGTTGTACGGGGACTAAATCTTGAGGTTATACTGGGAAATGACTTTTTAATTAAACACAAGGCGGTGATTGATTTTCATAAACGGGTGTTAGTATTGCACAATGAGGCAGAATCAGTTCGAGTTAATTTTGAGCGGGTGTTAGATGCGGTAAGAATTTCGGGGGTGAGGGTGATACATAATCGGGCTAATAAACAAGAAATGGAAGTTAGTATGAATGTATGCAGTGAGAGTAAGATAGAGTATGAGGAGAATGTGGATCACTTATGGAATGAAAGAGCACTTAAATTTTGTAGTGAGGGTGGTGTGATAGGGAGTTCTCAACGTGAATCGTTGTGGCGGGTAGTAGAGAATTTTAGAGAAGTGTTTGCCGATATTCCAGGGAGGGCAAGAAACTATGAATGCGAGTTAAAGGTCAGGGAACACGCACCCTATGTGCAAAGAAGTTATCCGGTGCCTTATGCGAAGAGAAGAGCGGTTCAGCTTGAGTTAGAGAAAATGTTAGATGGAGATATAATTGAGCGATCTGTATCACCATATTCCAACCCCTTAGTAGTAGTGATTAAAAAAGATGGTAGAGTTAGGTTATGTTTAGATGCTCGCAAGATCAAATAATTATTCCAGACAGGGAGTCACCCGAAGCTATAGAAGAAATTTTCCAGAAGTTTAGCGGCGTACAATATATGACCTCTTTAGACCTAACCGCCGGGTATTGGCAAGTGCCATTAGCAGCAAATAGTAGAAAATATACAGCTTTTTTATTCAATGGAAAGAATTATCAATTTAAGAGACTACCGTTCGGTTTGAACACAAGTGTAGCTAGCTTTATCAAGTGTCTTGATGAAATTTTGCAACCACATAACTTAGATTTTTTAACCATTTACGTTGATGATATTTTAATAGCATCCAGAACATTTGAAGAGCATGTAGAGCATTTGGAATATGTATTGGAGAAGTTATATCAGGGAGGTTTGACAGTGAACTGGGACAAATCAAAATTTTTGCAAACTGAGATACATTTTTTAGGTTTCATCATAACACCTACAGGAATACGTGCCAATCCGGATAAAGTAGAATCCATCCTGACGTTCCCGGAGCCTAAAAATATAAAACAATTGCAGAGTTTTCTTGGTCTCTGTAATTTTTACAGGAAGTTCCAGCGGAACTACGCCCAGACGACGGCCCGACTAAGCGCAGTGCTGCAAAAGAATAAGCAATGGAGATGGGGTGATAACGAAAGAGCGGCGTTTAATGACATCAAAATTAAGTTCACAGACATGATACTAATGAATCATCCCAATTTTAATGACAAATTTTATTTACAGACAGATGCTAGTAATATAGCATTGGGAGCAGAACTCTACCAAGAGGACGAGGAGAAAGAGCATAAAACCATCGCCTTCGCCAGCCGGACATTGCTAGCCGCAGAACGTAACTACACTACCACCGAAAAGGAGCTCCTCAGTATAGTGTTCGCTGTGAGGAAGTTCCGAACGTACCTGCTGGGCAACAGAACCATCATCAGGACGGACCATAAAGCGCTGTCGTTCCTCAATACTTGCAAACTCACACACAGCCGGATAACCAGGTGGGTGTTAGCTCTTCAAGAGTATAATTTTTCTTGGGAATACATTAAGGGTGTAGAGAACAGGGTGCCAGACACACTATCACGAGTAGACACAGACAGAAATAGAACAGGTAGAGATATTAAAGAGATAGAAATTTATAGACTATCCCGAGAAGATAAACTTTTTGGGGAAGAATTAAAGGATATAAATATAATGCAAAGGGCTGATGGTAAATTAAATAAGATCATTATTAGCTTAGAATCAGATGTAGATGAGTTTGGGTATAAACAATATTTTCAAGTGTTTAAAGGGAGTTTGTTTAAAAAAGTAGAGGGGAGAGAGAGGGATTGGAGGTTAGTTATACCTGAAGGGTTGATAGAGAAAATAGTGTGGGACTGTCACTTTAGATACGGGCATTTTGGGGCACGGAAGTGTGTGAATGTGTTAAAGGAATCTTGTTTATTTAAGAACATGGAGAAACGAGTCCGAAGAATACTTAGAGTTTGCGAGTTATGTCAGAAATCCAAAGTTGTAAATTATAGGTTAGAGGGAGAACTAAATTATATTAAAGTAGAAAAACCATTCGACCTAGTAGCTGTAGATTTGTACGGCCCATTGCCGAAAGGTAGGGGTGGAGTGATGCATATTTTTGTTGTACTTGATACTTTTTCCAAATATGTCAGGCTATATAGTGTAAAGCGAGCAACGAGCAAGGTGTTGAGCGAGAAGATCACACGCGACTACATGATCAACGTGGGAAAGCCGAAGGTGATACTATCCGACCATGGACCGCAGTTCATCAGCGGAAGGTGGCGCCAGACTCTAGGATGGGAAGGTATCATCCCAAAGCATACCGCAGTATATCACCCGCAGTCCAACCAGGCGGAGCGAGTCATGAGGGAGCTGGGCAGAATTTTTCGAACATACTGCCACGCCAAACATAGCGAATGGCCACTCTATGTGCAGAAGATTGAAAACTGGCTAAACTGCACCACCCACGAGTCGACGGGGTTCACACCTTATGAGTTAGTAAGAGGAAAACGTCCCCAGAGGATTTTGGAACAATTAATTGAGTATCCACCGGAGACCAATACTATTTGTCACGATGTTAAACTGAGACTAGCGAATGAAAGTTTGTTGACGAAGGGAGAGAGGAGAAAGCAGCGACATGATATGAAAGGTAAGTGGACGCAGTATGAGGTTGGACAGCTGGTGTTGGTACGACGACATGACTTATCAAGTGCACAAGACAAGGAGATCAAGAAGTTTTTCTTATTGTACGAGGGGCCGTACGAGATAGTAGAAATAAAAATGAAAAATTCGTATGTGTTACAGAATAGAGAAACCAGGGAGATAGTGGGTACGCACAACGCTACAAATTTGAAATTATTTTGGTCAGCATAAGGATTTTATTAAATAGTAAATGTGTGAATGTTATTTGTCTCTTTTATGTTTCTAGAAGGGCTCCTCCCCCATTTTCGGGCGGCCACGATCTTACCAGTCCTGGCCGTGGAATTCGGAACTCGGAGGCGGGCCATGGTTGGCAGGATCTTCCTTCGGGCAGTGAAAACAACGATGGTCCGGCTCCACCAAAATTGGTTAAAATTTGAAAATTTCCATCATATTTGAACGGGGAGGGGGACCCCAAACAGGTACGTGACGAATTAAATTTTTATACACTCTGGGTACAGCAATTTTGATGTACCTGTCACGTACCCGCAATGCCTTAGAGTGTTTACATATAACGGAGACTACACCTACATACAAGGCAATGCAATCACAAACAAAATTTTAGTATCATTGGTAAAATAAAGTTTACCCATGAGAGCAGTTACAGATTAATTTTAAAAAAATGGATTTTGCTGGGAGATGGATTTGGAGGCAGGATAGACAGCGGGTTTGGATAAATGGAAGGGGAGACGGGGTAGTTTGGTTTAAAGGGGGGACGTGAATTCACGTAGTGGATCTATCTTGTCTCCAACTTTACCTCGTAGCAAAACCCCATTTTCGGGCGACCACAGATTCACCATCAATGATAGTAAGAATAGACGACCTCCAATGTAAATAGAATTTTGAAAAAAAAAAATTTTGGAGGTGTATAATTTTAAATTTAAATAAATTTTAGAATTAAGTGACCAAATATAATTGTCAAGTTTTAGTATCAGTGAGTATGGGAACATTTTGAAAAGATGTGTAACAAAATAAAAACTTGTCAATACAAGATGTGGGGATAATTTTGGGGGGTAGTTTGGTGCTCGATGAAGTGATAATAACAATGGAGTGTTGAACTGCATTTGAAGAAAGTTTAATTTTCAATTGTTAAGTAATTAGTTAGTTATTAAGTGGCTATTGAGGGGGTGGCCTGTGCTCTCTTAGATAGCGAAATGGGTTGGGGGTAACGGTGAGTGTTACCTCCATCGGAGGCCAAACTGGCGATAAATGTGCGGCACACCTTATCCGTGCAAAGTAAAAATTTTACACACATTACTAAATGACCGTGTCGCACATAATAGTATTGATGTATAACAGGCAGTGAAATGAAAGTTTAGATTTCCTCGACTTTTCGGGCGGTTACTGTCTTACCAGCACTAACCGTGGTTTTGGCTAGTGGCCAGCTATGGTCATATCAAGTCCCTTGACCATAGCTGACTTGAAATTGGTACAGATTTGAAATTCAAGGGGGGGAGAACTTAGAGGAAATCTTCCGGTACTATGGAACAGCGGCTGCCACTCTGCCCGCCTTGGGGTAGCAAGACAGGTGGTAGAACCGTTTTAAGGGTGTATGATTATAGAACAAGAACATGTTGATGTTCACCACGTTTAAAACTTAATAGCGGAAGCAGAGACACGGAGAGGTAAAAAACCTGCTCCAAAATATACAGTCTCTGTGGAAGCGAATGGGCGCCACAGTCCACCATAATCTGAAATAGTGTGTGTGGCTGGGAGGTGACGCAAAGGAGTCACGAATTTAAAATTTTATGACATAAAAGTTTTTGCTTATTCAAGGTTTAATCCAATCAAAAATGCTTGTGCTCTGTCTACATAATTATATGCTCAGACTCGTAATATAAGGTTCATACTATAATTTTAAAGGTATCATTTTATTGTTGTGTGTTAGATATAGTTGTTGATAAAATGTATTTTCATTATGTGGGTATTTTTTTTCTAAGCCAATAATTAGACGCCTGGCAGGCAATCAACATAATAGAAGTAAGTGTTGATAATGTATTACATGTAATTGTTCAATTTTGAAAGGTATTCATGGTGTTTTAATTATGTCAGGATATCAGCTGATCAGCAATAACATGTCACTGGTGTGTTAGTTATAAATGTTTTAAGTAATTGATGTTCAATGTAATGTTTGATGTATTACCGATGTTTGGAAGTAATGATAAAAATAGTTTGCTACAATGAGAAATAGAGTAACGATTTGTGAAATCTAATAAAAGATAGTTTTTTGGGTGATAAATATTTTGTGGGGCATATAGATCTGTCCTAATTGAATTCAAAGTTGAATTTTAAATAGTAGAGATGAATATGATTGTTTTGAAGTAATAGAAGTTTGAGAAGTATTAATGTTGACACAGCAGTTGTGGAGAATAATTGTAGATTTTGAGTGATATATATTTATGTTTATGATTAATAATATTATTTTGTTGTATTTGTAGTGAGGCAATGAGATTGAGATTTTTGGGGATGGCAATTTTGTATTAGGGGGTAGTGTATTTGGGGAGTTCACAACAAAATATGTTGGGACGGGAATTGGAATAGATTTTAGTGAGGAGGGGCCGCCTTAGGTAGAATCCGGGCCGCCAAATAAGGGAATTGAGTTTTGGGTAGGGGAAACACGTATCCTATGTACAAAGGGTTAGAGAGTATTTTTTTATATATGTAGAGAAGGTGGCGTTTTGAGTTCAATGATAAGTTGGGGTTTAGTGTGCTTTTGGGATAGATATTTTGGTAAAGATGGGTGTCATGATAATTGAAGTTGATTAATATTAGAGTCAGAGAGCGTAAAGTTTATGTATGCATACAGATCTAATACAGTAAATGAGAATAAATGATTTACATCACCCACAGTAAAGTGTAGCGAGATTGTTAAATGAAGAGTAAGATTGTTAAGCAAAAAGAGAGAAATTTATGATAAAAGATACAAAAGCTTTTGTTTTAAACCAGTGACAGAATTTTGATAAAATTTGAAAATAATGTAAAATTAAGAATTGCTTGTTTTAAATAATTTAAACATCAAGCTGATGATCATTTATATTAATATTTTGTTTATTTTAAATGTTTTATTTTATTATGTTTTGTATTTCAAGATGGGATAGTACAGATGTCAAATGTGTTTTAGATAGAAATTGTGCATAACATATGTAGGTCAAGGGTTTTGGACTTGACCTAGTTTCGATCAGCTGATGAGGTCATACACCTACTGAGCTTGTATAGTAGGAAGTCAATTTTAATTTGTTTGTTTAATTATTTCGATTCAAATATTTAAATAATTTTAAATATGAAGGAAACATTTTAATAAATTTAAATTTTTTTGAATTTTAAAATTTTGAAAATTTTAATTTTTTTGAGGAAAAAAAAATGTGATTTTTCGCATGCCAGCGAATGAATATTTTAGATAATGATTCTTTTATTATGTGTGCATTAACCATGTTTATTTTATTGTATTGCATTGTATTGGTAGACTATAAGTGGTTCTCATGTTAAGAGTAAGGATGTGTTTAGATTAGTAGAAATGTCTAGGTTGTCATTTAAAAAAAAAAAAATTTAGAAAAACAGGGAAGAGAATTTTTTTTTGATAAAATATTTTTTTTGAATTTCGAATTTTTTAAATTTTTAATAAATTTTAAAAAGAAATTTTTTATTTTGAATGTCTTATGGTAACATGTAATGTTAGTGTGTGTGAGCCCAGTATTTGCTAAAGGTGTAGCGGGTCATTTTTGGGTCCTTTTATTTATTACTGGTAATGGGTCTGAAAGGAGAGGGTTTTATTTTATAAAAAAAAAAAGAGAAGAATGAATTTTGTTTGGACATCCTTTACGGTCACTCAAACATGCTTGTTGGACACCCTGTATTAAGATCCGTGCCAGTCCGAGTAAGGCACAAAGCGATAACGATGGAATGTGACTGTAAATGTGCGCCCGTGCGCCGTTGGCGATAATCTCGACACCAAACTCAACAACCGAACGGAACAACACGTGACTAATTAGACTGGCCACGTGAGCGCCGCAGCCAATCACAACTCGAGCTGACAGAAGTAGGCATCACAAAACACAGTCGACATTAGTCAGAGACGCTAAGCAGCAGATTGTACAACAGCGTGTAGATGTAGTTAGTGAGCCGCGGGCCCCGGTCGGTCGAAACTTTCTAAATATGAATAACTCAGTGTAATACCGACCGGGACCCAAGGAAATAAGGAGGTTATACAGGAGAAGTGTAGTGAACTGCGGGCAAATTATTCAAAGTGACGCGAACTAACGAACGAAGCAACGTGTACCCGGGTGGTGTCTCGAGATATATACAGTTTTAAAGTAAAATGGGGTGTTTCAATTAAATGGTTCTAAATCGTGTGAATGTGTGTGTGAGCAGCTGGGCTGACCTGTATAGGGTAAGAAATATCTAAATGTAAGGCATATCTGTATCTATTTCAGAATTTGTTTCTCTCATGTTTGTGTCATAATGATTTTGATCCGTCTTAACAGTAATTAAAACTATTTGCTTCACTATAATTATGTGTTAGTCTAAGTTATTTCGTCATTACCACCGTCTTATTTCTGTGTTGAAAAAATTCGTCTAACGAAATCGGGGGTTTTCTGAAATTTTATTACAGTCAGATAGCGGGATTTTTATAAGGGCAAGAGTGTATAAGTTTTCGATATTTTACCTTTTAGAAAAAATATCGTGGCGACCTTGGGCAGCTTTCAAAAGATAAGTTTTAGGGACCATGACGGTAAGTGAAATTCTGGCAGCGGTAAGTATTATTTTATGAAGAGAGGAATGTGTTAAATATCAGTGCAAAAAAAGTGAGTAACTTCACAGTGGCGACCCTGCCAGGATTTTCGTTTAATTGTAATTTTATACGAGATAGACCTATTTTAATACACAGAAAATAGGATGTGGTAATGACGAATGTATAAAAATTATATCACATATATTTACGTAGGTTAGGTTTGTGATAGTAAGGCATACAGTTGTGTTAGATATTCTGATTTTACAATAATAGTGGTTTCTTATACATAAAAAGTGGTATAGAAATAAATTTTAAATATGGGGGAAGTACGAGATAACGAAATAATAAAAATGATGCAAGCGCTTTTTAATGCACAGAATAATAAGTTCGATGAGAAATTTAGTAACTTAGATGAGAAATTTAGTAACCTAGATGAAAAATTTAGCGAACAGAAAAATGAAATTAGAAAAATCCAGAATAATCTTAACGTAAAATTCAATGAAATGAAAAACGAAATTCAGGAACAAAGCTGTATTTATGATAAGAAATTGAGTGATCTAGAGACGCGGTTAGGTGAAATAGAATTAGAAAATGAGAAAGTAATAAACAAATTAAAATCGAACAAAGATGACAGAGTAAGTAGTAGTGGAAATGATAATTTAAATAATGAGTTGACAAGTAATAACAATGATAATACAAATAAAAATGTGGTGTTAGAAAATGACGGTGTAGATGTTGAGAGTGATAACGTAATTGTAGAAAGAGTAGAAGTTGATAATGAAATGTTAATGTATGTTTATGAGTTAGAGAGAGAGAGAGAAGAAATAATGTTGTAGTAGAGTGGGAACAGAGGGCAAATTTTCCCTTTATTATTTATGGTGAATTAATGTGGTCACAAGTGTTTTTGAAGGGCAAGTGTCCCGTACTAGTAGAAGATTGGAGTTGTTTATTTTATTTGTATGATATTATGCCCTCTGTGTGGAATGATTTTATAAGTATGAGATGGTGTTATGATGAGAGAGAATTAGAAGTATATAATTTAAAGAGAGATTATGGTGAATTGAAAGAAATATTAGAAGTGTATTTAAACAAGAATAATTTAATTGATGAAAAAGTAACTGACCCGATAATGAATGTAATTACTACTGGAGACTTGACAGAAATACTTAATGTTGACTTGTTTCATGATTATTTTGATAAAATGGATGAATTTGATTTTTGTGGTTATGACACACAAAATAGCAATCTGGGTGTCAATGAAATTGAAAAGTGTTATTTAGAACCAAGGTTAACCTTTGACGATGGAGGCTAAACTATAAACAATCAATGGACAATTTTATATATATTGTTTTATGGTTTTTTGACCTCGCAACCTTGAACATTGAAGTGTGATATGACTAAATAAATAAGGATGCAGATTTGTAAATAAATGTTTAGTAAGTTTATTTGTGTGTATTGTAGAATGTTAAGTAAACAATGTGTGTGTAGATGATTGTTGTAATAATAATATTAATATTTGCAATTTAAACAAATAACCGAATTAATTTTGAAAACAGTAATTGGCTAATTGTAAATGCTTAATTAATTTAATTAAAATAATTTGAAATGTTTAAATATTTTGATTAACTCAAAGATTATATAATTTAATTTTCTGATGAATTTAAATGGTTTAACGAGAAGTGAAGTTGGTAATTAAATGATGAATTGTTGATTGGAAATAACTTTTTGTTAAATGTTTCAGAGGTTACTTGGAGTAGTGGTGTATGGTGTATATAGTTATGTATGTCAGTATATGAATTATGGACTGTAAGTATAAAATTTTTATGATACAAGTCAAATATAATAAAATGTACACAAATGTTTAATTTAACGGAACGAATTTTAACTTCAATAATGAAAATAACTTGAGATAATGATTTAAAGGGTAATAATAACTGAGATATGATGAAAAATAAATATTAATAATGAATTTGAAAATTTTAAGTAATCTAATTGTAGAAAGTTATGAAGGATGATTAATGATTGATGATGGATGAAGATGTCACATTAGAATGTTGTATATAAAAATTCTACTAATTAGCTAGTAAGTGGCTATTGAGGGGGTGGCCTGTGCTCTCTTAGATAGCGAAATGGGTTGGGGGTAACAGTGAGTGTTACCTCCATCGGAGGCCAAAGTGGCGATAAATGTGCGGCACACCTTATCCGTGTAAAGTAAAAATTTTACACTCATTACTAAATGACCGTGTCGCACATAATAGTATTGATGAAACAGGCAGTGAAATGAAGTTTAGGTTTCCTCGATTTTTCGGGCAGTTACTGTCTTACCAGCACTAACCGTGGTTTTGGCTAGCGGCCAGCTATGGTCATACCAAGTCCCTTGACCATAGCTGACTTGAAATTGGTACATATTTGAAATTCAATGGGGGGTGATAATTAGAGGAAATCTTCCCGGAACTATGGAACAGCGGCTGCCACTCTGCCCGCCTTGGGGTAGCAAGACCGGTGGTAGAACCGTTTTAAGGGTGTATGATTATAGAACAAGAACATGTTGATGTTCACTACTTTAAAACTTAATAGTGGAAGCAGAGACACGGAGAGGTAAAACCTGCTCCACAATATACAGTCTCTGTGGAAGCGAATGGGCGCCACAGTCCACCATAATCTGAAATAGTGTGTGTGGCTGGGAGGTGACGCAAAGGAGTCACGAATGTAAAGTTTAATAACATAACATTTTTTTTTTATTCAAAGTTGGATCCAATAAAACTGCTTATGCTCTGTTCAATTAACTAGCTGGTCAGATATGTAATATAAGGTGTTCATTACATGCTATGATTTTAAATGTATTATTTTATTATTGTATGTTAGGTATAGGCATTGATAAGAATATGTGTTTTCATGATATGTGTATGCTTTAAATTAAGCCAATAATTAAACGCCTGGCAGGCAATTAACGTAATAGAAGTGAGGATGGATAAATAAATATATATATTTCATATAAGTTGTTCAAATTTGAGATGTGTTTTCATTATGTTAGGATATCAGTTGATCAGCAATAAGATGTCACTGGTATATTAGTTATAAATGTTTCAAGTAATCAATGTTCAGTGTAATGCTGTAATGTATTACAGATGTTTTAAAATAATGATACAAATAATTTGATAAAATGAGAAACTATGCAAGTTAATAAAAGAGAGTTTTTGGGATGATAAATATTTTATGTGACATATAGATCTGTCAAAGTTAAAGTTGAATTAGTAGAGATGATATAAGGTAATGTTGTTTGGTTTATACATGTTATAGTATTTTTTGAGAAGTATTGATGTTGACACAGTAGTAGTGAGTATATGTAGAGATGAGTAATGTGAATGAGATATAAACATATTTGTTGATGATATTTTGTAGTAAGGGTGAGGTGGTAAGGTGTGAGCAACGTGTGGCGTTGTGGCGAGAATAGAGTAGTTCGCGTGAGTGTTTGCCGATATTTTGGAGGGGCATTGGCTCGTATGGTTATAGCCAGGTAGGGAACACACATCCTAGTACAAAGATGAGCGGTGCCAGAGGTAAATTGAATTTAGAGTGTTTTGATAGATATTTTTATAGAGAGGGGTGTCATGTAGTAAAAGTTAATAGTAGAGTCAGGGGAATAAAGATTATATATGTATACAGATCTAGTAGTACAGTCAATGAGAATAAATAGTTCAAATCACCCACAGTAGAATAAAGTAAGATTGTCAAATAGAGAGAGTGAGTTATGATAAAGATATAAAATTTTCATTTTTTTTGCCAGTGACAAAATTTGGATAGAATTGAAAATAATGTAAAGTTAAGAATTGTTTATTTTATTATTATGTAAAAGTCAATTTGATTATTATATTAATATTTTGTTCATTTTAAATGTTTTATTTTATTATGTTTTGTATTTCAAGGTAGGATATTACAGATGTCAAAAGTGTTTTAGATAGAAATTGTGCATAACATATGTAGGTCAAGGGATTTGGACTTGACCTACTTTCGATCAGCTGATGAGTTCATACACCTACTAAGCTTGTATAGTAGGAAGTCAATTTTAACTTGTTTGTTTAATTAATTCAAACCAATATTTAAATAATTTTAAATATGAAGAAAACATTTAAATAAATTTAAATTGTTTTGAATTTAAAAATTTTTGAAAATTTTAATTTTTTTTAGAAAAAAAAACTTGATTTTTCACCTGCCAGCGAATGAATATTTTAGATAATGATTATTTTATTATGTGTGCATTAACCATGTTTATTTTATTGTATTGTATTGTATTGGTAGACTATAAGTGGTTCTCATGTTAGAGTAAGGATGTGTTTAGATTAGTAGAAATGTCTAGGTTAATTCATTTGAAACAAAAATTTAGAAAAACAGGGAAGAGAATTTTTTGATAAAATATTATTTTTTTTGAATTTCGGATTTTTTAAATTTTTAATAAATTTGAAAAGAAATCTTTTATTTTTAATGTGTTATGGTAACATGTAATGTTAGTGTGTGTGAGCCCAGTATCTGCTAAAGGCAGCCCAGCTTGCAAAAAAGGGGAAGCATATCGGCGGAGGAGCTGGAATCATTTTAGCCAGGGATTGAGGATTTTTGGGGGTAGCATGCTAAAAGGCGAGGTGCGCTGTGGTGCGAGTCTGTTCGATTTCTCGGTGTTGGGATCTCTTACGGAGAAGTCCAGTGATCTCGTTCAGATGAGTCCATGGTCGCTGAGCCAGGGGGGTCGTGTACCCATGCAGATTAAGAACAAGGGGGTTGTTGGCACTAGTTCCTCACCGGTCCTCTTTGGGGCTTATCGATGAGATTTCTTCTGTTGTGGACAGCAGAATTCTCATCGAGGGGGTATTGTAGCGGGTCATTTTTGGGTCCTTTTATTTATTACTGGTAATGGGTCTGAAAGGAGAGGGTTTTATTTTATAAAAAAAAAAGAGAAGAATGAATTTTGTTTGGACATCCTTTACGGTCACTCAAACATGCTTGTTGGACACCCTGTATTAAGATCCGTGCCAGTCCGAGTAAGGCACAAAGCGATAACGATGGAATGTGACTGTAAATGTGCGCCCGTGCGCCGTTGGCGATAATCTCGACACCAAACTCAACAACCGAACGGAACAACACGTGACTAATTAGACTGGCCACGTGAGCGCCGCAGCCAATCACAACTCGAGCTGACGGAAGTAGGCATCACAAAACACAGTCGACATTAGTCAGAGACGCTAAGCAGCAGATTGTACAACAGCGTGTAGATGTAGTTAGTGAGCCGCGGGCCCCGGTCGGTCGAAACTTTCTAAATATGAATAACTCAGTGTAATACCGACGTATTACCGACCGGGACCCAAGGAAATAAGGAGGTTATACAGGAGAAGTGTAGTGAACTGCGGGCAAATTATTCAAAGTGACGCGAACTAACGAACGAAGCAACGTGTACCCGGGTGGTGTCTCGAGATATATACAGTTTTAAAGTAAAATGGGGTGTTTCAATTAAATGGTTCTAAATCGTGTGAATGTGTGTGTGAGCAGCTGGGCTGACCTGTATAGGGTAAGAAATATCTAAATGTAAGGCATATCTGTATCTATTTCAGAATTTGTTTCTCTCATGTTTGTGTCATAATGATTTTGATCCGTCTTAACAGTAATTAAAACTATTTGCTTCACTATAATTATGTGTTAGTCTAAGTTATTTCGTCATTACCACCGTCTTATTTCTGTGTTGAAAAAATTCGTCTAACGAAATCGGGGGTTTTCTGAAATTTTATTACAGTCAGAGAGCGGGATTTTTATAAGGGGAGTGTATAAGTTTTCGATATTTTACCTTTTAGAAAAAATATCGTGGCGACCTTGGGCAGCTTTCAAAAGATAAGTTTTACAGGGACCATGACGGTAAGTGAAATTCTGGCAGCGGTAAGTATTATTTTATGAAGAGAGGAATGTGTTAAATATCAGTGCAAAAAAAGTGAGTAACTTCACAAAGGCAGCCCAGCTTGCAAAAAAGGGGAAACATATCGGCGGAGGAGCTGGAATAATTTTAGCCAGGGATTGAGGATTTTTGGGGGTAGCATGTTAAAAGGCGAGGTGCGCTGTGGTGCGAGTCTGCTCGATTTCTCGGTGTTGGGATCTCTTACAGAGAAGTCCAGTGATCTCGTTCAGATGAGTCCATGGTCGCTGAGCCAGGGGGGTCATGTACCCATGAGATTAAGAACCAGGGGGTTGTTGGCACCAGTTCCTCACCGGTCCTCTTCGGGGTTATCGATGAGATTTCTTCTGTCGTGAACAGCAGAATTCTCATCGAGGGGGTATTGTAGCGGGTCACTTTTTGGGTATTTTTTATTTTAACCGTATGGGGCATTTATATATTATTACTTATTTCGTTTTCAGGCGGGCTTGTATAAAATATTGGAAAACTGTATTATTGTGCAACGTATTTGTCCGTATAACAGAACAGTGTTAAGCAACGATTTGAAACAAAAGCATAGACGCAGTTTGTTGTTGAGCAATGCAGCTGAAGAATTTGCCCCCTTCAAAATTCTACGAACTTTGCAAGTGTGTCGACGCACAGGCGCGAATACCCACGCAAGCGCGCTCAAAAGGACGCTCTGACTAAAAACGCAAGATGGCCAGAGAGTGAAATTTTCATCGTTCATTTGGGTTCACTACGGAAGTGTTGCTTAGACCAAGCCCACTTAAATGACGTCAGCAGAGCAAAAGCCAAGATCGTACTTTGGTACACGGAATATAACCTCAATATTCCATATATAAAATGGTTACCTAACAGCAAATGAGCAATGAGCGACGAAAAATAGTGGCAGTGAACAACAGCTTCCCTCCAAAGAAAGCAAGCTGTACCTGTTACGTCCCAGTCTACAAGTAGCAGTCTCGGCGCCAGGCTGGTCTCACGTAGGCTCGCCAACAAAGTTTTAATTTATCCGGAGAAAAAGTGGTAATTACCGCAAATGTTTATGTGACCGTGCTTAATCCAACTTGAAGTAGTGAAACCAGTATTTTTTCGGAAAGATAACAATCAACTTATTCTTAAAACTATGAGTGCGTGTATAAACCGTGTGGCGACGGTTTACGTGAGGGCTGGGGTGGGCTTCATCTAAAAAATGTTAAGGGGTTTTTAATGTCGTACGAATGTGAGTGTGGCAAAGCTGGGCTGTGTTTTTTGTTTATGTGTGTATAATTATGAAGTTATAAAATTGTCCATTACAAGGTAAGCTATAGTCAGTAAGGTATAATAATTGCGTAACATGTCGCACGAAGATTTGTAATGTCAATAATTCAGACTAATTAAAGAAAAATCTAATTTCTCTTCCACAAAATTGCGAGTTGAGATTCTTTCAAAACCTTAGTTTGTTTTATGTGCTGTCATAGTTCGTCGAACGAAATGGGTTTACCTCCACTACGAGATCCGGCCAGATCCAAGTCGTAAGGTAAGTGGAAGTTGTTAAATTAATCTGAATAAATAATATACCGAAAAATTATAAAAGTTACAAAGAGGAAACAAGTTCCAAGATTTAATTTTGGACATTAAGTCCCTCAGGCATTCTCATGCTGGTTGGTCTTTGAAAATAGCACTATCAAGTGGAGAAATGTTATGCGTGTGCAGGGAAGTGAATTCTCTACTGTCATTTACAACAATTGGCCATTCTGAAGTGCACCACACAGTCAAATGTCAAGAACAACCGAATGGATAAACCAACAAACAAAGCTGTTGGATGCGAGGCACAGAGAATACTCGAGTAATTTATAAGAAACTGTTGCATTTCCAATGATACATTATTTGGTAAGGATTTTGGGATGGCAGAGTGTTCGAGCAGCGCTTTTTGAAAAATGAGACCAGAAATGCAGTAATTGCTGAATGTTGCTATTACATGGTAATAGTATGGTATGGTTCTGGATTTTATGTTGTTGCAGGATGGCACATGTCACACTGCATGTGAAACACTAATTTGTTGTAAGACAAATTTCCTGCCCATCTCATATTATGCAACGGTAACCAGGCCAATAAGGTCTAGTGAGATGTCACCATGTAACTTCTTCCCTTGGAGGTTTATGAAAACTCATGTTTATCTAAAAAAAAAAAAACATGTAAATTTCTGAGTTCAAAGTGAAATTCAAACTTGTTACTGGCAAAACTCAGCCACCATTATGCAAAAACGACACTACAAATTTCACCAAAGAAGGAAAAGTAAGCCTGAAATGTCATAGCGGATTCTGTAATTGTTCCACAATTAACTGCTCTTCATATAAAATTAAAATCTCTGTAATATTTTAATACATGGCTGATTTTATAAAACCATTAAATCTTATAATGTTTATGGAATACCTTAGAGGAGACATAGGAGAAAACCACTGTATTAATTCTGGGTATGTGTTTTTATTATTAACTAGCTAATAATACTATAATCCTGTCACCATATTGGCTTTAAATATTCGGGACTGCAACTAGTATTATTATGATAAGAACCAAGTATATACAATTTCTTAAAATACAATTTCATATTTTTTACACGTAGCCTACCTGAGATAAGAACTGATCTCGTTCTTTAATTGGAAGAAGGATAGTAGCAAGAGTTGTGACCAAGTGATCCAAATGCTGAATGCTGAAAGGTGAATTTGGGAAAGGTGGTGGTGCCTGTATGAAGCTAGTTCCCCAGCTGCTTACACCTCCAGGACACCTACAATCATATACACATATATATGATTATAGTATGTACATTTACCTATCTATGTATACACCTATATAATATATAAGCTTGCAATTTAAAATCCTTAATATAAAAACATTTTATTTGGGGCAGGGGAGGGGAATATTCAGTATATACAAGAACTACAACTTTATAATCAAATGATACAACAGGTAGCACATTTAAAATAACACATTCTTCTCTTCAGTAAAACGGTCGTATGACAGATTCAACTGGTTACTCTCCATTTTTCTCAGTTTTGTGCATCTGTCTTCATCTGTCTATAGCTCCTTCCATTTCTGATGTCATTAAGCAGTCCACCCTTTCTTCTTCCCTGTCTTCTCTTTCCTTCCACCTTTCACTCTATGGTCCTCAACTGCAGACAGTTTCTATGCAATATATGCTCCAAGCAAGATATTTTTCTTATTATAGATATTATATCCAATATCCAAGATATTATATCCTTTTTGGGTATGCAATGCTTTTACTTTTTCAAAACCTCTCTTACCCATAGACATTCACCTCTGATTCCTTTGTACAGCTTCCATTTCATCTCAACATATTCCCCAAATATTTAAAAATAGTTTACTTGCTTTATAGTTTTTTACTCCCAAGGACACTGTGATGGATGGCAGCGAGGCAAACATCTGCTCCCCGCTACCAGCCAAGAAGTCGCTGCAAACACCTGGCGGCACGTGACATCTGACGAGCTCACAGCGAGCCAATCAGAGATCAGGAGAACTCTGATAGGCTCATGGCACACAACCTGACAGGGCATAAAAAGAGCACCACTAGAATTTTTTTGCACAATCCATCGCCACTCCTCTATCGGACGACATTGAAGCCAGCTGGAAGGAACAGAAAGAAGAAAAGAAGGGACGCTCTTCGCCCTGTAACGAACCAGCGATGGACATCGGCTGGACGGCTACAAAACGATGCCGAAAGAAGAGGAGGATTGCAGTATGCCACGAACAGCGGGCACAGCCACTGAACATCTCAGCACGGCTCGGGCAGAACATACATCACAGCGTTTTCGCCATTCGGCCCTTCTCACCAAAAAACGAAGAGTTGTACTATTGGCGCCAGTTTGTCCTGTGACAACACGTTGATGAAGCCTTCATTCTTGCTAATTCTTTCAGCAAAGTCATTTTAGTTTTTCCAGTATTTACTTTTATTCTGAACCTTTTCCCACTCTTACAATACATCATAAATGTAGCTCCTTTTCAGATTTCTAACACCTCTTCCAATGACCATCTCTTACATTTCATTGTCGTCTAGTCTTACTGTTAATTTCTGTTTTGTGTGCAGCTCCTTTATTAGTCTTCTAACCTTACAGTCTACACCAATAACTACATAAAATAATACATATCACACTATAAATATCTAAAGTGGAATATAAGTTAAGAAGTGCACAAAGACAGTTTCAATAACATTAACAATTATCAGGGACTGGCACCAATATCAGACAAACTCTGAAAGAGAAAACATCATGGACACTCTAACAAAATTTTACAAAGTGATGGCAGTTCCCACTCACTGTTTGAATGTGTACAGTACTATCTGGTATAATCATGGGTACTGCAGAAACGAGTTTTTCAACAATTTGAATCATCAGCGTACACGTTTCTTGTCCAGTGAAAGATGGCAGAAGATCAGAATGTCTTCAAAAGATTATGTAAGACAGCAAAAGAACTACAATCAATATAACTGTTATTTTCCGCTATAGTTTTTATTACACTAAATTCTTTATAATAAGTTCTATAGTACAAAATAATTGGTTATGACAAACAATCACAGCAAAAAAAAACTTATTCTAAAACAATTTTACTCCATAGAGCCTGGTCAGATTTAAATGTTTCATTTAACAAATTACATTCTGTTTACATAAGACAGAATCAACAATCTTTCACATGGTGTCACTTAATAATCTTATACTTTACTCAATACTGGTCAACAATAAAGAAAAATCGAATGCGGTGTGCAGAATGTGATTCTATTTATATTGGGCAATGTGGCTGTGCTCTGAAATATCACATTTCTGAACATATGCAAGCAATTTTAAATAATACAGCAAATACACATGTCACTGAGCACTATTTAGAACACAACTCCTTTTTATGTACAAAAACATAATATTACTATTTAACATAAATATAAAAAATTATTAGAAATTATAGAAATTGAGAAAGCCATTAAAAAAACAAAAATATTTTTTCAGATGAACACACAATATTCTTTTTATCTCCTTTATTGGCAGTCATTTAGTTAATTTTTAAACCTTGTATTCCTGTTATACTTGTATTTTACAATTACTTGACATTACTGCACTACCTCCTCCCCCTCCATCATCTTCTACTCTTCTACTCTTAACACATGTTTTCCCTCTCTAACACATTCTTTGTATTCAGTTATTCTTACCGGCTCTTTGAGAATAGCCTAATCAGCTGAAACAAATGTCAAACTTCAAAAATAAATTTTGTGAAACTACCAAGAATTTTTTTCAAAATCTCTTTCTATGTAGATAAACCATTTCAATCTGCCTTAAGATTTCTTGTTTATAGTTGATGACACGTTTCAAAGCATACATTTCATAATCATATCTTTAAAAAATCTCATATGAGGTCAGGTCATCACAGGTTAAAATTTCAATTGCAAAATTGGTCGACCAAATGAACAGGTATGCACCTACTACCACATACAGGAACAGTTGCACCTACTAACAAATGCAACTGGAATTTTAACCAGTGACAACCTCATATGAAGAACTTTTTAACCCAAGAAAGCTAACGTGTCTATAAAAAATGTTAAAGTTAACGTTTCGTCTGTTAGATGACGGGTAGTTTTTAATTAAAAAAACGTATCTGTTATGTTCAGAATTTCTTTAATTATATTAATAATGGAAATTTATAATTTGAAAGACATGTTTGGAACGGTATCCAAGTCACTTATAGAAATATTATACAAATTTATAATGTTTAAATTATTTTTACAAAACTGACGTTTGCTCAGTACATTGAAAACACCACTTTCCTTGATGTTCTCCACACATTGCCTTGGTACAGCGGACGCAAAAGTATGTTGTCATTCGTCTTTTCTTCGCTGGACAATATGTACATATTTTCCTTCCTTGATTTTCTACAATGTTACTCTGAGGTGTAGAAACTGTGACATCAAGTATATCAGCAATGGACTGGCGAAGAGGGCGATTCAGATTTGTCACTTGAATTCGGCGCTGTAGCCATGGTCGTACTAGTTCGCAATGAATGTTTTTAGAAAAAACTCGTCTACAAACTGGCTTTTCCCGATTTTTACAGCATTGTTCACATAAATAACATAACTGTTCACTAACATGATGTTTATCATTCCGTAAACCACGCACAGAGGCCATCGTCTTGTTTTTTGGCTGCAAGACATCTGACATCTGATAACGTAGTATAATAAAAATAAATGTAAAATGCTTCCCCTTTAACGACACACAAAAAACATGAAAATAATTTATAAAATGCGAGATATTATGTTAAAAGTTCGAAACGATTCGGACCGAAAAACTAACGTACAAGCTAATGTTTCATCTACGAGATGATGCACTCCACATTATGCAAAATGCAAAACACACAAACACACTTCCGATGTACTCTTGGGCCCCTCTCAAGGGCAACTGAAGCTAGTGAGGTGATCAACACAATTTGTCAACTGGGAAGAGTGGGGGGGGGCACAAAATTATCAGACGCGTAGTCTGACAGACGAAGCCTTAGCTTTCTAGGGTTAAAGACCTGATGATGAAGCATATGCTTCAAAATATCTGCTTAATAATATAAAAGCCCTCCCTCTGTCACTAATAATACTTTAAAAAGTAAATGCAGCAAGTGACAATTATTTGAATCACTGTATAATTGAATCAGTCACTCCACTGACTCTAATTCTTGAATTCTAAACCATACTGTTTGCTGTTTTTACACTACTGAATCAACTAACTGAAAACATTTTTGAAATACTGATCTGGTCTAATAAGTGACACAGTCCAACTTAAATTATGATAGAGGCTCTGTAAAAGAAACACACAAGTAAGATGGGCTGATAATATTAAAAAAGTTTCCAAGATATGTATCCAATTACTGAGGAGATGAACAAACCTTAAAACGTGATTCAGTATAAACATATGGTCTCTCCATGTAGCCACTCGTAACAATATTGCAACCAACCGAGTCAGCCAGCTACGAGTATCTGAAATAAAACCTTCATCTTTGATTGGGCGTCTCTGAAATGTAAAGAGTACAGCTACTGCCAAACGCAGCTCAGCAATGACAACTCTCAAATCCCGCCCTGACTGACTGCTGAACGATGGTAATGCTTCTGGTACTAGATTCACTGGTGCATTGTGGGGTAGAAATGAAAATTCCATAGCAATATTCTGTATATAGTGTTCCACCTAAAAAGCAAAAATAATTTTTATATTAATTATCATAACATTATACAAATGTTACTACCCAGCAAATATTATTTCTTCCATATCATAAACATGATTAAAAGTACCGTTTGGTAATAGAAAATTTTTTAAAAATTGTGTTTGCTAAATGTGTAAATGTATGTAATAAAATATAAAAGGATAGTCTGAAAATTGAAAAACGTCTGCATTAGTGTCTTAATGGGTCCTGCACTACATTATACTGTAAATTAAGAAAAAGGGTCAGATTATTTGAGACCATTATAGCCTTGTAAAGGATGGAATGAAACAGGGTAGAGGATATTTTGTTTATTTTTTGAGTTTGTCCATTTTCTGTTACATATGAACAAAACTGTGGTATCATTTTTTTTTTTTTTACAATGGAGAAGGGCACAGTAAATAAAACGGTTTCTCAGGGTTTTTGTGTATCACAGATCTAATCTGATGAATTCACTTGTTTGTAGCCAGAGTCGGGAGAAATTATTGAGGGAGAGTGTTATGAATGAGAATTTAACGAAAGTAATATTAATTTCCAGACAAATTGACAGGCTGTAAAACTATTCATTATACTGGCGGTACGTTTTTCATATTATTGATTGATTCAGTCATTAGTTTAAAAATATATATTAAATCATGCATGAAAAATAGACACAACTCTGGACAGTTATTGATAAGGCTGTACATTCTAATTTTTTACTTATACAAAACATTAAAAAAAAAATAAATAAACAACACTATGAAACAAGGAATCATTCTACTCAAAGCAAATGTTCTTAAATAATTTTATTATCAATTATAAGTCAATATATTTGTAAATACAATAAATTTCAGACTGCTGTGAAATGACTCATTATTTATTCTGATTTACAGAAATTGTGATACAATTCTTTATAATGAACAGTATTTTGTTGACAATCAAAGTGAGATTGTGATAGATGAGTCAGCAATCATGTCAACAAACATTTTCAACATTGTAAATTACTGTTACTAACTACAATGCTGAAGACGTAAACAAATTATACTTGACATATTTTTAATGAATTAGACACAAAATTTTACTACTGTACGGTTTCACAAGTTTTCTGAAGTGTTGCTCTTCACTACATGTCTAGTGGCATATTAACTACAAAAATCTACAGTCTGTAAAAGACCAACTTGAAAAATTGATAATTACATGATCCTGCACTTCACCTCTCTCTCTTAATGTTTATAACTGTTAGTAGTATGTCATACAGTTTTGTATCCTTATCAGTTGTAGCATTGTGGCATGTTATGTCCAATGAAATTGTACCTCCTTTCTTCATTCTCTTCTATTCACTTTGTTAAAACTTGTTTCTACATTACCTGTTTATTAATCTGTTGCTTTTCAGCAAGTTTAAAGTTGACAATGAAGACCTTTAGCTGAGTCATGGTGTTCTCTACCTATTTAATGTGTTGTTACTTCTCTTACTAAATCTGTTCTTCTTCTTCTTATGCTGTTACAACCTTTTAAAGCTCGGCCCTCTCAACAGCCACTTTTCCTATCATGATTCTTTTTCTCCAGTTCTTCACCCACCAAGACCTTGAGATTCTCATAAATGTTATCACTCTATATCATCCTGGGTTGCCTCACTTCTCTAGTAAATTAGGCATATCGTTTTTGCTATTCTTCTCATACATTACTATTTTATCAAATCCATTATTTATTGATGCCTAGGACCTACTTATTTCTCCTGAAGATCATTATATCTTCATGAGGAATCAATTTCTGTTACTTGTTTATATTTGTTACCCTACAGGTTTCTGTACCAAACTGGATAGACTTTACAACTGCTACATAGACATTATTTTTTTTCTCAAAATACTCTACTTTTGATAAGTTGTTAATTTACTTTCCTACACATTTGTTTTGTTCAATAACAAAGTTGAACATTCCAGTAATATCTAGATTACTCCAGAGTATTTACCATCTTGATAAAAACTGATTTCTTCACTATCACCTATGGCCACATTAGTATATTTAAAATTATATTATTATGATTATTATTATTTTTAACAAATCTGGAAGATAAATTTCAGGATAGATATTGCCATACCTGAAGTTTGTGTACTTCACAAGTGTATGCATTCAAAGCATGTGACTCATTAACTAATTCTTTAATTGCCGACAGACTCCGAGATAGTTTGGCTGCCGTTGCCTTGTCAAAGTGTGCTGTCCTGAATTCATGACTTGCTTCAACTGGATTTCCATCCTTAACAAAAAAAAAACTCAGATCAGAAAAAAACACATGTTAAACAGTTTTAAACACACACACACACACACACACACACACACACACACACACACACACACACACACACACACACACACACACACACACACACACACACACACACACACACACACACACACACACACACACACACACACACACACACACACACACACACACACACACACACACACACACACACAGCTAGAGATTCTATCAAGTTTTGAAAGTTACTTCAAATTTAAAATTATCATAGTTTATATACAACACTACAAATGTATATGTACAAGATACAATAGAGGCACAATAACTCAACATTCTTTGTAAGTTCAGCCTTTCAAATAATAATTTTGATTTTACCATTGCAAAACATTGTTATGCAATATGGAACATTCTCATACAGTTCTACACGCTTCTCGACCAGCCGGCCCAGCTGCTGCTGCAGATTATAAATAGGCAACAGCTGCCGCTTGGAAGTCAGTTTACGTCGTGCGATTTACACAGTGCGTCTCAAGTGTTATTAGTGAAAAGTTATTATTGTGCAGTTAATTTTAATTTTAAAGAATTAAAGAAAACTAAAAACTTGTTTTCGTGATTTTCACTCGTCATTTATTTAAAAATAATATACCACGACAGCTGTTTCGGCACACAGTGCCTTCTTCAGATGGTAAGAGCTGACTAGTTATGTACAATAAAATATCACATAAAGCCAGTGCTATGAGAACGATAATCGACTTAAGTTCGAACAATAAACAATACTCATTACATATACACAACTATATACAAATTAGAAAGGAACGTACATTTACTTATATAATTTCAAATTTAAAAGCGGAGAGCTATTTAAATCAGTTTGGTTGTTCAAAAGCAAACCTAAATCTTTACGCTTAATTAATAAGCTCAAGTAAATCAAGTTTTTTACCTTTTTCCAATACATGTAAAATTTTAAAGTTATCATTAAAATTATGATCTTTTTCCGACAAATGATTCGCATAATTGATTTACCATCCTGATATCTCATACTGTAATTGTGATCGTACATTCTTTTTAAAAACGACCTTCCAGACTGGCCAATATAAATTTTGTCACAAGACCCACACGATAACTCATAAACTCCTGACTTTTGGAGTTTCTCTACTTTACTCTTATTATTCTTAATATATCTACCAAGAGAAGATTTCGTCCTAAAAGCTATATTTACATGTTTTTGAGTAAAGTATTTACCAATTTTATCCGATACAGTACCTATGTAATTGTGTGGAACTTTTCCTTATGTGTTGGAATAGGATACACCAATCTTAATGTTTGTAAATATAGTTTTTTATTCAACAACTGATCTATTAGACTTGACTGATAACCGTTGTTAATTGCTATTTGTTTTATAATGTTAAGTTCTTTTTGAAAAGCTGAATCTAAAAGTGGGATACTACTAAGTCTATGAATATAACTATGAAAAGCTGCTAACTTGTGTGAGTATGGATGTGCAGACGTGTTGTGTATAACCATATCCATATGCATAGGTTTATGGAAAATGCTAAAATTGAGTTTATTATTTTGTTTTGTAATTGAAAGATCTAAAAAGTTAATACTATCATTTACTTCAATTTATATTGTAAAGCTTATGTTTCTATGTAAATCGTTAATAAAATTAAGAAAATTCTGTAATTGCCTACGCGTACCAAGAAAGATTGTCAACACATCATCCACATATCTGTACCAAAACATGAACAATTTAAAATACGGATGAGCTCTTATTTTGGTTTCTAAATAATCCATAAATATTTCAGAAGCCAAGGGGCTGAGGGGGTTACCCATAGCAAGCCCTTCTTTACCCACATAAATTTTCCCATCAAATTCACAATAATTTTGATTCAAACAAACCTTCGATAAATTTAAAATGAGAGAGGATATTTTGGTGTATTATTTTTAAATAAATGACGAGTGAAAATCACGAAAACAAGTTTTTAGTTTTCTTTAATTCTTTAAAATTATAATGGATTTTCATCAAGTAAAGGCCTCCAGTATCAATTATTGTGCAGTTAGTTGACATTATTATTGCGTGTGGACAAATTTAATTTGAATTATTGTAAGAGTATAATCAGGGCCGGCGAGAGCGATCACGGGCCCCGGGGCTAAACATTTTTGGCCCCTCCCCAAAGAAAAACTTACCAAAATTATTACTGTTGGATTGTTAATGGTTTAGGATTTATTAATTGGCCCTACAATTCGTTATTCTTAACTTTAATCGTAAATAAATGGGTTTTACACTGTTAATAAATGGCCAGAACAAAGCCCGTTATGCGCCGGGCCCGCTTCGGGACCCCGGGCCCCAGCCCCCCTGCCCCCCTCTCACCGGCCCTGAGTATAATCTTGCATAAACTTGTTGATTACAAACTGTTATTTGTGATTAATTAAAGCTGGTAATTAGTAACTTCACTGGTGTCTGCATTTTGTTTTCCACTGTACCATACGATGATCAGTGAGACCGTCGTAACAATCTTCTTCAAATTTATTAAACAGAAGTTTAAAATTTACAAATTTGTTCATGGATTCATGTCAAAAACTTTGAAAGACGCATTGCATAAGAAATTTATGTCGATTCTAAAAGACATAAGTTAATCACATACTAAACATCAATGAAAAAGGAGGAATTCTGAGAAATGGAAATTATCGATTCTATGAAATGAATGAAAAATGTGATCAAGATAGTGAGGTTGAGGAATAAAAAACAGAATCCATACAAACAGTAAGATTAGTCAAAACGTTATAACATTCAGAAGAATAAGACCCTAAAGTTTTTATAAGCCATATATAAAGACTTTATACTGTACTTAACACCAAATAAAATATTTTGAAAATAAAATGTCAATATTCATTTAAATGTTTGCGTTTTCTTTCTACACTTCAATATTGTACTTATTATTATTATTTCACATAATCTGAAATTCAACAATCTGAGGTACTCTTGGCCCGAGCCAACTGGAATTATCACTACTTTGTTTAATTTATCCTGTTTTCTTTAGTTTTAAACAAGCTACACCCAATAATTCCAAACTACTGGTACTCCTTTCACATAATTGGTAGCATTCAGGCCAGTCTTCATTATTTTAGCTGTACAATATCAAAATAGATCATTGAGACACGCACTACATCCAATCATCCAATCTGCCTTTTACTCCAGCCAATAAGGTAAGACTCTTACACTATTTTTGTACCCTACTTTAGTTATATATAGTGTGCATTAGCAATTTTACATGTTACAGTGTGTGTGTGTGTGTGTGTGTGTGTGTGTGTGATCTTTCTGTTGATGTACTATGACTTCACGGAGACAAAAAATTAATTATCAACAGAACACATTTCAAGCTTTTCAATTACTATGAAACCCAACAGCTTGTATGTGGTGTAATAAACTTTACAGACTGTAGTGGTTTTGTTCACAGAGTTTAGTTTCTTCATTCATCAGTAACATTATTCTAAACAAATCATAACCTACAATTATCAAGGGTCAAGAACATGAGGAGTATATTATTTATCACTTTGTCAAAGACCTGAGGGAGATACTAAAGAAGATAACAATTACAAAGAAGCATTAGTGACATTGGCTTTGATGATCTCAAATAGATTACACCTTCTCACAGCTGTTAGTTAATGATCATAAAAGATTCATCAGTTTACTTACAAACTCAATCAATGGTTTGTCAGAGGGTGCCATTCTTCTTGTAAAACTACTACTGATCGATCAAACCTCTGATTCTCCTTTGACCCCACTGATTCACAACTGCCTATGGTTATCAGAAACTCTGCACAAAGATCCTTAGCTACAAGAGTCATCATGAAATGGCAAATGATTATAATTAGTGGATGAAAGTGCTCACCAACTATACGATAAAAAAGGCCAACACTCTATCTAATTCACCATTCATCTGTGCTTCTTTCACATTTCTTTGCTGGTCTGCCATGTTCATTTGTTGGTTGGTATGCAGTGAACAGATTAGTTGGTATATTCATTTTTACTTAAATTATGTCAAACATAATTTCACATTCATCTATTTATGATTCTTACAACTGGTTGTTGTTTGGTGTTCTTCCACATTTATTTGTTTCTCATACCATTTAATCTTCACTATAGTCAGTAAGCACTTCTTTACAGATATTTAAATATTCTGTGCATTGATTTCTCCTACTATCCACAATTCTGAAGCACATTTTACACTTTAAACTTCCATATTTGTATATTATACTTTTAATACATTATACTCTATATACGTGTATTATAGTTTTATATATGCAATTATACACTCACATATTATGAATGTCTGGTGCATCAATGAAGGTAAAGCACGCATCAAACCATGTTTGAGAATTTACAGCTTTGTGGATGTACCTGATGTATTTTAGAGATATTAACCCAACATCAGTGAACAATACTTCAACAACTGTACTCAAATGTTTGGAAGGAGAAATATGTGACACATGCATCTGTCTCCAAAACAGCTTAGACATCACACCAATGTATAGTACAATATCGACCCCATTTTAAAGTCAGAAATACTTTTTTCTATCTATCTTATCAGTACAACTACAGGTGCAAAGTTCGTGTCTGGTTCATAACAGTGTAAGATTGCTTAACACAAGAATATCAATCAAACCAATTGATACGTCTGGTACTCAGTGGTTCTACTGATACAGAGATAACGTGTGGACTTGTATTTCCCAAAGAAATAAACTGAATCAAAGTTCACACACATATCCACATGAATGTATATGCATTCATGTATACATAAGTATCCACACATACACATATGCAACTAGTTTCTATCAATAGAGATAACAGAGATTAGTATACACAGCCCTTAATATTTGCGATGACAGTTTCATAGGAGAGAACACTTGATACCACAGTAAAAAAAATTGATAAATAAATAAACTGCCTGGAAAGAATGCTATTATCCTCAATAAAAGTATTAAATAGGATTTTAAGAAATCACAAAGGAAAAGAACAGTGACCAACCTTACAATAAAGTAGTAATAGATGTAATAATTTACAGATCCAAGATTCGGGCATTAAAAAAAAGAAAACTGAAAAAGAATTAAAAGAAATAACTGGATCTAGAAGAGAAAAGATGATAACAACTTGGATAAGAGAAATTATGTATTGTCACCGGACAAAAGGCTTGCCGCATGACAAATGGCACCAATCGGTCGCTCTAGTTATTTTGGTGGCCCTAAAAAGGACCTGGTGGCGAGAAAGGTGATGTTGGTAGTGCCACGCTGAGATGTTCGGCAGCTGCGCCCGCTGATCGTGGCGTACTGCTGTCCTCCTCTTCTTTCGGCATCGGTTGTAGAGTCGGCTGCCGGCCCAGTGACGTCCATCGCTGGCGCGGAACGGGAGTGCGAAGACGCAAGAACGGCAGCGTTTCTATTCTTCGGCTGTTCCTTCCGGCTGACTCCGCCTCGATGTTGTCCAAGAGAGGAAAGGAGATGAAGTGCGTCCGATGGTGTGGCGATGAAGAGTGCTCAAAATTTTCTGCCGGCCCGGGTTTTATTAACTAACCGGGATCGCTGATTGGCTCGCTCCGAATGCTGATGTCGGATTGGCTCCCTGTGTCCACCGCTGGTACCGGAGAGCAGATGTTCGCATACCGCTGCCATCACAGTATGTATGTATTATGTAAGAGGATTATGTATTTTGTTACAGATGAAATCAGAAATATACAGTTAATTTTCTGTACAACAAATGGTCAAATCCCAAATAAGACCACCTGCACACCAGACACAATGGGGCAGTTGCAACAAGTTATTTTTCCAGCAGTCAACTTGAATATATAGAAGTCATGGATTGTAATGGGTCAGCCACACAATGGGTGCAACACTCGTTTCAGTCAGAGTCTGAAAACGAATAAAGATATCTGGAATTACACCTAATTGCAAATGAACTCAAGTCATTTCACTTTTCACATGCATGGAAATAAATGAGAATGCCATCCAGTTAGCCACAGCTAGTAATTTCATTGGTTACATACTGCAGTTGTATGTGACAGTTGATCTAACATATTGATCTGGATACAGATAAAAATCAGTAGCAGCTGATACTTCATTAGTCAGCAGGGGCACTAGAATGTTAAAATTTTGAATATAAACAAAACTTACCATGAACCACAATAAATCTGTAGGCAATCACAGGACCTCAACCACAAACAGTATTGTCAAAAACAACAGTTGGTTATAACATAAGCACGTAATAAAAAAATAAAAACACACTAATAAGTTAAATCCTACATATAATTTACTTGTAAAGAAGTCCATCCTTCTTTCCTTTATTAGCAAAAATTTGTAAATAATTTTTGTATTAAAAATCCTTATTTTGACACATTTTCTTTTCAATGGCTATAACTGCTAAAGCCTGTCTTCACTCATTATTGACCTAAGGAATGATTTTATTCTTTTCAGTGTAGAAATGCACTGTTCAGATTCTGATGTTGTCATGGGTGTTGTTACCACAACTTGTAGCTGACTAACAGTTTCTGAATGTTTCCTCCAAGTTTCTGCAGCAAAAACCTCAAAAGTGGCGTACCACCTAGTGCTAAATGAAAGTCTTCTTAACTGTAAAGCGTTGTTAATTCAGTTTTAAGTTTTAGTTATCAAAAAATGGATAGCCTTTCATAACATTGTTTAACTCAGCATCTGGAAAATTCTTAGAATCTGAGCTTAAACTGACACAATTTCACACACTTCTTTCACCAAAATTTGCTTATTCATTGGTTCTCAAGTGGATTTCATTCTTTTATTTCTTGGTTGTGGGTCTGGATTCATCATTGCAGATTCATCCTATATCTGAGCTATTAAGTTACTCTTTTCATGACCCAAAGAAATTTGAAGTTCATTAGAGATAATGTGTGCTATTGATTCAGCAGAGGCACTTGGCAGTTTGTAAAAACCAACCTTTCAACAGTCTCAACAATTCCTTTGTCTTTTATAACAGAGCGATAAATCAACACAAACTGAGCATCTGTAGAGCAGTCTGTTGTTTTGTCAGCATGAATGGCCACATACTTTGATGATTTAATTTCTTCAAGTACGTTTTCTCTACATACTTGAAACATACAATCCAATATTTCATTTTGGATCATTTTAAAGTTCCTTTAAAAACTGTAGCATGTTGTAAATGATCCTTTAGCACAGTGTCCAACTCAGGAGCAAAATCAACTAACCCTAAAAATACTCCGTTGCTTGTTGATTCTTCAGATTCATCATTCCAGTTCAACAGCTCCACAAAACTTAATACAGTCAATAATTTTTGAAAATGGATAGTGATTTTTATCAACTTTCTCGTCATGACTCCTTATACTTGGATAGGCTGTATTCAACTGTGTACCTATATTAACTGACCCTAACACTGCTAATTCCGAGGCATTACTGGTGTGAATTTTTGAGCATTAATGACTTCTGATTATTTCACTTAAATGTTTTATGTCTTTAGTATCCTTTTTCCCCTTGTTTCATCACCACCATATAATAAAAAAAAAAAAAAAAAAAAAAAAAAAAAAAAAAAAAAAAAAAAAAAAGTGAATTTGATTCAGCACAACTCATAAGCCATGTTTCCTTATTATACTAGTCTTATTCAATTGTCTATCAGTCATTTTACCTCTTCCTTTATTTACAGTTTGTGTTAAATGTAAATCTGGTCTGACTGGACCTAAAGTTAAATTTTTATTTTGCCTTCAATTTTTAAATAGTATTTCGGGTCTTTCACTGTTTCCTGCGGCAAAGGGAAACTTCCGTCTCCGCGTTTGTACTTTATTTCGGTGTCCAATGTGTACTACAAGTGTTTTCTTCACAAGTAACTAAAGCCAGGTTATGGAGGTTATGTACGACAATGTAACTTAAATAAAATTTACTTTGTTAGTGTACATTAAAAGGGTGTATTTATTGGACGTACAGAATTAGTTTCCATTTATCGCACATAATTACAGTACAGAGACGATTTTGGGAGGCTGTGTCTACGTTTAACAATATAACTTAACTTTTAGATTTTTAAAATTAATTAGACTTAACAAACATTTCCTTAGTTAGTGTACATTCAAAGGTTGTATTTATTGTATGGATACAAGGCTGTCTATAACATTAAAGGCTGTATTTATTCGAAGTACCGGAATTAAAACCTACTTCCAATTTAGAACGTATAACCTAGTAGGCTACGTTATTGGTACATATTTTATTAAAAGGGTGTATTTATTGAAAGTACAGAAATTAGTTTCCATTTATCGCACATAATTACGGTACAGAGACAATTTTGGGAGGTTGTGTCTACGTTTAACAATATAACTTAACCTTCTACATTTTTAAAATTAATTAGACTTAACAAACATTTCCTTAGTTAGTGGACATTCAAAGGCTGTATTTATTGTAAGGATAAAAGGCTGTATATAACATTAAAGGCTGTATTTATTCGAAGTACTGGAATTAAAACCTACTTCCAATTTAGAACGTATAACCTAGTAGGCTACGTTATTGGTACATATTTTATTGGGGTTTATTGGTACATATTTTATTAAAAGGGTGTATTTATTGGAAGTACAGAAATTAGTTTCCATTACATAATTACGGTACAGAGATGATTTTGGGAGTTTGTGTCAACGTTTAATTATCTAACTTAACCTTTTAGATTTTTAAAATTAATTAGACTTAACAAACATTTCATTAGTTAGTGTACATTCAAAGGCTGTATTTATTGTATGGATAAAAGGCTGTATACAACATTAAAGGCTGTATTTATTTGAAGTACCGGAATTAAAACCTACTTCCAATTTAGAACCCAGTACAATCTAACGTATAACCAAACAAATACATTAAAATCCTTTTTTTCAACATAATGCAATAAAAAGCAATGTGCAGTTTCTGTTAACACGCAAATGATTAAGTATTAATAATGGGTTAGAGTGGAATTTAATGTTACCACGGTCTGAATTAATGCAAATATTGGAGAATCTCGTAAACATATTAAAGAATGTGTTAATAAGAAGAATGATCCGTCACGTTAGGACCAAATAAGTTATGTTGAGCTGCGGTCCGAGTGGACCAAATAAAAATGTGTTGAATGTCGGCACGTGTGCTCTAAGATTTTTTCCATCAGAAACAATGAAGCTTGGTGTGTTATCGCCAGGATGCAGAATGATAAAGATAGTGGACTGTATTAATACATTTATTAAGTTTCCTTTTTTTTACACTCAACTCATAGTACTAAGATTGGCTAATGCTGAAGATTAATTTTGAAGAAACCGATTCGTAAATGAAGCTACATTTTGATGAGGCACAAATGTGTGCACTTAGCTACATTGAAAAACGTTGAGGCCTAAGGCCTAAATAATTGTCGCGACAACAAGAAAATGAAAAGGACAGAATCAGGCAGCAAACGTAATAACGTCCGCTGCCAGCCAAGGCTCGTTGAACTGTATCGTTGTAAAAACATGATAAGAACGATTTGAGAGCGTACAGATTAGCCAACCTATAAATGCGAAAATTACCACACTACTGTCCATAACTGCCCGCCAAAAAATCAAAAGATTTTTTAATACATTTTAATAACTTATTGTAGAAAAATACAGAGTTCTTAATAATAAAGGTTAATCTCAGTAGGCTGCATTGAACCTTGAGTTGTAATCTTAGATAACAGTTACGACATTAACTGCTTAGCGATAAGCTTGAGTGATGATAAGAGTTAAGCAGGCCAAGGTTGGCGTGCAACTTGATTTGAGCATGAGTATAAATGCAAAAGTTAGCAATGTATTGCCAATATATATTGTATGTATACAATATTGAACGATATAAGACACGAAAATACATAATTTGACAATGTTTAATGATGAATAATCGGTGACTCATCACATGATGGGCCCGAAAAATTGTAACATTTATGCAAGTCATAGTGGTTAGCTTGAACCAGTTAAGGCCAGTAGACCTATACAAGTAGTACTGAATACAATGAACAAACAAAATTATTATAAAATTATACATGTAAAGACATAAATTTAGCATGACGCCATATAGTTTGAACGATGCATGCTATCATGGAGTTTCAGGAATATACAATAAATTACTGTATTATGTGAAAACAAGCTATACATAGTTGACTGATTGCAAGCACAAATTGTAATAACATGTATGTCATAATTAAAGCATGAATAATAATTGTGCAATGCGTGATCACAAAATGCAAAATACAATATAAAATACAATATAAAAATATAGGCGTGGCGTGGTTATAGACAGTAGATGCGAAAAACAATGTGTTTTACATAAATACAAGTTATATAATAAATACAATAGAAATCAGTTTAGTTAATTACAAATATGAATAAGGCACAATAGCATAAGTGACAAGTACAACAATGTGGTTATACAAATGTAATACATGAGTTGAACAATTGCGAGAAATACATTCATAAAATAATAAATATCACACATATTGTAACACCACAAAATGTTACATAACCTAGACACACACCAGAAGGGTAAATAATTACACTAAAGTTACAGAAGTGAGTCATTTGTAATGAATGTAGCAAAGAAGAGAAGGACCAGCAAAGAAGAAAGAAGAGGAAGGATCCCAAGAAGCAGTGATGAATACACTGCATGACACTACAACAAACACAATGACTGACTTTAACTAATGGACATGCAAAGTTCACAATAAGCTGTCAAACAAGCCAGTTCATGACATTAATGTGTAGAGTCATGTAAAAGTAAAACTAACTAACTAATGACTGAAATAAAGTAATAACAATAACAGCATTTTGGCTGAAATTAGAAGAACCATGACAAATAAATAACAAAGCCTATGACTAGACTAGCTATAGCCACAATATGTATTAAAACTAGCTTTACAAGCCCAGATGTAACATTATTGGATAAAGATAGTTATAAAAGGAAGTCTTATATGTATGAGCAACTTCCTGATTAAACAAAATGTAATTAGTAATAATAATTAAGGAATAAACATGGTGCTATGAATGTGTCTAGACCATGCCTAAATGAATTTGTCAGTAAGTAATAGGGAAACAGGACTCCTAGTGAACATTAAATTTACTGAACAATAAATATAATTATATAATTAAACGAGATGTGAAATACCACCACTCAATTATTATTGTATACCTTTAAATTGAGTAGGCCAGACAAAATGTATTTAGAGAATAAGGAATTTTTATAATAACGTATTATCATAATTATGTTAAGAATTAATATTGTTCAGACATAAATAGCTTTTAATTGTAATCATATATGTATTAGTATTCAAATAATGACGTTGTAAAGAGAACAGTGTAAATAACAAAATGTAAAAGATAGGAAATGGTCGCATTATGCATTATTAGCAGACGACATGAGAAACCATGTTTCAAAACATTATTTGTATGTATTGTCAGAGAAAGCGAGGTTAAAACCGGCATTAAGCCATATCAAATTAAAGAACAGAGACTAAACTTTAATTTGATGATAATAACCTCGAGATTGGAATTATAATAAGTGCATAGTGAGTGTTAGCATTATTTTTTATCAAAATTAAGAAATTGTCAAAGGAATACGGACAACAACGACAGCCGAGTACAGCGAGAGCGCCGGTGGCGGTTAATAAAAACAATACATCATCGTAACGGTTATCTGTGCCAATCAGAAAAGAGTTTACTCAGCGACTTTTGTACCTAAACGCGATGAAGAGGAGGGGTATATAACCAGCGATGCTGAGAAATTCGTTAGATTCGCTACCTCCACCTCGAGACATCCAGTTGCCGCTCGTCAGTATCATACATGTTAATGACTTAATACAATATAATAGTAGTCAATACTTCAAAATTCATCAAAATAATCAACAGTACAGCGATTCATCACACGGAAAGTGCATCGACAAGTAATAAGTGAATATTTTTAATTAGTGCGTGTGTTCGGAACGAGCGAAAGCATTTTAACCTGTAAGGTAACCAACCCAGTTTTATTAAGAAGAGGGTATATTTCTCGTTCCAAGTGCGAATAAAGTGCAGTTAGCCAGTGATTATTATAATCCGGTCACTGAAGTGTTTAATTTTAATCTATGAGATTAAAAAGAAGTAAGGTAATACAGTGACCAATTTTATTGTTTATCTGTTTTCACTGATCATAATTATCAACACTATTGTACTGATGCAAAGACAACCAAACTTTTAATAACAAACACCGTATCAATTTATTTAGGGGATTAAATAATCCAATGTAAGAACATTTGTGTTAGAGTTATAAGTGATATTTGTTAGGATATAAGCATACGAAACAATCGCTAACCTCAAAAATAATTGCGAGTTTTTTAAAAGAGGCCAAATATGAATTATCATCACAGTAATGTCTGTCAAGGCAATTAATAGCATTCTATTTGTATTTCCAAGAACCTACCCGTGAGGTAACTTATAAATTTAAATTAAAATTAGAATTTGTTAATAATTATAGGAGTTTTATATTGTTCTAAATTGAGCTAGGCCAGATAGTAGATGGGCAACTTACCATCCAGATTGTATTAATGTAATAATTGTATTTTTTATTTGAGTTGACTTTAAAGGGTAGAATAAACCCGTAATGTTATACAGTATAAACTTTGGTTCCAATTATTTCATTTAGATAAGCAATACTCAGCATAGAGTACATTGAGATAACTTTGAGCAGAAATATTACAGTACTATATCTGAATTATTTTAAATGCCCTAAGCATTTAAACAAGATATAAAGTGAACATATACAATTTTAAAATTTAACAATTTGTTTTTTCATGGGAACCTTTCATAAAGTAAACCCATGTGGCGCCCACATTACATACAAGAAGTTGTATAACCTTGTTTATAAAGTATAAGCTGGTCATAAGAGAATCTTGACAGTTTATTCTGGGTAAGTGAACATCAGAACTTCAAGTACCACTACCAGGTACGTGAAAGTGTTTTTTATGTTAAATAATTTGTCCAGACAATACTTGACGGTACTTACACTGACGACATTTAACCAAAAAGAGGAGTTCCACTTCAATGACGCTACGGTTACATTCACTTACCGACCAGCAATTATTATATAATCCAAAAAAAAAATTATCACACTATAATTACATAAATAATATTTACCAATTATCACAAAAAAGAATTACTGCATATAAAGTAGAGACTTCACTAAACATATTAACATTTTTGTAACCAATATTTAAGAGAATTTACACACCGGATAAACGGTACGTTACAAATTGACGCATCCAACGTGCAGCAGAATAACAAACGGCAACACCCAGTAACGTTACAAAGTGGCGACCAACAGAGTGCGGCTTTAAAAAATATTAAATTAATAAATTTTTAATATTAAATTAGCCCGGCAAATACAATAGAACAATCATGCCTCATACACACAGACACAATACTCGGTACAAGGCCAGCCAAGGAGAAGGTGCACAAGCGAATACCGAAATAAATATAGAGATACAAGAGACGCAACCAACATCCGAAATGGAAGTCGCGACCAATAATAACTTGGAAACCTGACCAGAGGGAACGCCTCCTGCAGAACCCGAGCAACCCAGACAACCTGAAAGAGTCACGCAAACAGGGAACGCGAATTTGTTGGAGATGATGAGGACGATAATGGAAGAAACATTAACAAAGAATATCGAGTCATTAAAGGAAGATAGTAGAAAATCTCGGGAAGAAAATCAGAAGAGTATGGAAGCATTGAACAAGAAAATGGACGATAACAACAAAGCATTGAAGGAAGATAATCAGAAGAATATGGAATTGTTAAATAAGAAAATGGACGACGTCAGCCAGAAGATGGAGGAGAATAACGAGAAAATAAACACAAAAATAGACATGGAGATAACAGTAGTCAGAAGAGAGATTGCGGAAGTACACGAGAGGTGTGAACAACACAGCCAAGATTTACAACGTACTAGAGAAGAGGTTGATGGACGGATCAACAATATAGAAGAAATCAATGAAGCCCGAATCAAGTCGCTGAAGAAGATGAGCCAGGACGAGATCAAACGAGTGAGAACGGGCGTGGGAGAAAGGTGTGAAGAAATAGACGCATCAGTGAACACCATAAGGACCCTGACTGTTACCAATAAAGAAAAAACAGAGGAACTACGTCAACGGGAGATCCTACAAATGCGCAAAGAAATAGAAATCATTCGTAATCGACCAGCACAGGGTCACTACCTACAACCCATGGATAACCGTGATGTTATCAACTTTAAAAATTACAAGAAAAACCCTATCGAATTCCTAGAACGAGTGGATGAAAACCTGACTAGAATCCGGGAGAGCAGATGGACAGTAATACCCAGTTTGATGGATGAATACTTCAAAGAAATCCACGATAATTGGTGGACTGCAACACGCCACGAGGTCCAGAGTTACGAGGAGTTCAAGACACTGTTCAGGGCCAAATACTGGTCAGAGTCTACACAGAACATAGTGCGGGACGATATCTGTCACAGCAAATATGACGCCAATCGAGGAACCACTCCAACTTCTTACTTCCTTGGTAAGGTATGTTTAGCGCGAAACCTCGAACCGAGGATACCAGAGGAGTGCCTGGTCACCAAGTTCGCTTATCATTATGAGGAGGGAGTAGCCAGATCACGTCAATGGGGACAAATCAAAACGGTCCAAGCCATGGCAGCTCTGCTTGAGGATAGCGAACACGAGGGCTACTATAGAAGGAGCCGCAAGAGGAATGAGAACTTCCATGACAGAAGTGGTAACCCAAATAATAACAACACTAACTTCCGGAATTACGGAAGTAATTTTAACAATTATAATCATAATAATGTGAACCAAAATAACGAGAATAGTTATCGGCCAAATAATCAGGGTAATAATAACAATTACGCTGGTAATAATAATAATAATAATAATAATAATAATAATAATACGAGACGGCCGCAAAATCATAACAACAATCCCAACCGACCACAGAACCAGGGTGGAAACAACCAACCGCAGCAATACCGAAGGGCCAACTATGTCCAGGCCAACAATGAACAGGGAAGGAGGCGGTACTATCCAAGGCGCCGTAGTTTCAACGGACACGATGACGAGGAGTACCAGCGCGAAGACAGGAGGAATGCAAGAGGCGGACAACGGAGGAGTAGGAGTATCGAAGGCGACAGCCGCAACAACGATTATTGGCCACAAGTTCATTTCCTGCCAAACAACGACCAGAATCACCATGGAGGACGGCCCGATATGGAAGAGAGGAACCAGGTAAACACACCAGACAGACGCGATGAAGAGAGTGAACTCTCTTTAAACGCATCGCGGCAGTGAGAAACCACACAGATCCCTCGCTGAACCATTCTATTGGGTGCAATTACGAAACGACTTCAAATAAAATGATAACAATAATAAGAAGTCACTATTTAAAAAATATCAGACAAGAACTGCTGGAAGAGGAAGAGATTGACCACCATCAGTGCAACAATGACATAGCATATGTGACTGCCAAAATTAACGGAGTGGCCACCACATTGATGATCGACACGGGCGCAAATGTCTCGTTAATGGATAGCACGGAACTCAACCGCATCCAGGAAGAAGGCAAATCGGTAATACCAACCCTACCGATTAATAATATAATATTAGTGGGAGCGACTGGACGACAGAATAAAACCGTCAAGAAACAGGTCAGTCTTGAAGTGACCAGTCATGGAGTCAAGATCCCAATGATATTTTTGGTAGCTACTGGATTACCATTTCGCAGTTTAATTGGCTGTGACATCCTGCAGAAATATTCAGCAATTATCGACATGAGTAGAGCAAAAATAACTCTAAGTACGCCAGATTTGGAATGGACGGCTGAGATTATATGGAGTATGGAATCTCCTCAAGACCGAACCATTTTCCACATCAGAGAAGTAAGGAATCCTAGGTATCAAACGCCTATTAATGAAGTTGAGTATCAACCAAAAAATGACAGTTTGTGGGACGAAAAAATCCAAGAAATCCGACGATTCAAGTCAACCACAAGAGACGATTCACCAAGCCCAGACCAAATTGAAATGTTGGTCAGAATATACAACAGATACCGGCATGTGTTCTCAGACATCCCTGGGAAAGTAAAAAACTATCAATGTGAATTGAGATTTAAAGAACCCGTAAATTTTAATCAGAAGTCATACCCAATTGCTTATTCTTTAAAAGAAGCAGTTAGGACTGAGATTCATCAATTATTGAAAGACGATATCATTGAGCGCAGTCAGTCACCTTATACTAGCCCTATTGTAGCGATAAAAAAGAAGAACAGGAAAGTGAGACTTTGCCTAGATGCTAGGGAGATTAAAAACCTGATTAATAACCGAACATCTCCTGGCAAAATAGAAGAAATTTTAAAGAAGTTTCATGGCATACAATTTATTAGTTCATGGGACACCGTTTGCGGCTACTGGCAGGTGGAACTGCACCCCCACAGCCGGAAATATGTAGCCTTTATTTTCGAAGGGCACAACTACCATTTCAAACGATTGCCCTTCGGATTAGTGAATTCTGTAGCAATATTTATTCAGTGTATGGACCAAGTATTAGGCCAAGAAGCGCTCCAGTTCACTACTGTTTATGTAGATGATCTACTCATAACATCTACAAACTGGGAAGAACATTGACATAGAATAAACCATGTGTTGAAAAAATTATCTGAAAACAACATCACGTTGAAACTTGAAAAATCACAACTCATAGCGAAAGAAGTACAATTTCTAGGCTTCCAATTGACAGAACTGGGAATAACACCATCTAAGGAAAAAATAGAATCTATACACCAGTTCCCCACCCCAAGAAACAAAAAACAATTACAGTCTTTTTTAGGCCTGTGCAATTATTATCGCAAATTCCAAAATAACTATTCGGAATTAACTACAAAATTATCTCCACAATTATCTTCAAAGGACAAATGGACATGGGGACCAACTCAAGATATAGTGTTCCAACAAATCAAAACGAAATTCCTAGAGACAGTGATGCTACATCACCCAGACTTCAATAAACCTTTTTACCTCAACTGCGATGCAAGTGACATCAGCTTAGGTTCTACACTGTACCAAGAGGATGAAGATGGGAACCATCTGGTTATAAGCTTCGCCAGTAGAACACTAAACAAATGCGAACGGAATTACAACGTGACAGAAAAAGAGCTATTAAGTGTTGTATTTGCCTGCGGAAAATTCCGGACCTATATCTTAGGATACTCAATAACAGTACGGACAGACCACAAGTCCATATCCTTCCTAAAAAACTGTAAATTAAGCCACGGTCGTTTAGCAAGATGGACCCTAGTCTTACAAGAATATAACGTCAGTTGGGAATACATTCCAGGAAAAAAGAATATAGCAGCAGACTTACTGTCACGCATCAATATAACCAACCAGACCTATGAAGGAGAGAAGGAAACAATTGCAAAGGTCTATCACATACTTAAGAGTCGGTCAGACTTAGAAGAAATAGTTAAAGAAATAGAGCAACACCAAAAGCAAGACAGCAAATTGATGCAAATCCATCAGAGGCTAAATGCACAAGACAATAGAGTAATACAATACTATTGTATACACAACAATTTATTATTCATTAAGACCAAATACCATAACAATACCTGGAAATTGGTAATACCCAAAACATTAGAAAAAGATATCATAACGGATTATCACATTCGTTATGGACACATGGGGGCAGTTAAAGTGGTAAGAGCACTGGAAGAACACCTGTATATTAAGGACATCAACAGAAGAGTGCGTAATTATATCAGGAGTTGCCATATATGTCAACTGGTGAAATGCACCAACGAAAGGAAAGATGGACTAATGATACCTATAACTTCATCAAACAAGTTAGAGAAAGTTTTTGTAGACATCTGCGGTCCATTCCCTAGAAGTGGAGGTCGACGTCAATATAAATATCTCATAATAATTTACGACCATTACACAAAATTCACGAAATTGTATCCAATAAATCATGCCACTACAAGTAAGATACTTAATATAATTATACAAAGTTATATACCTGAAGTGGGGTGTCCGAAAACAATAATAACGGATCATGGTACCCAGTTCAAGGGTCGAAGATGGAGGGACACACTGCTGGACCATGGGGTGAAAACATATAAAACCTCAGTGTACCATCCCAGCAGTAACCCATCCGAAAGAGTGCTGAGAGAAGTTGGAAGAATTCTCAGAACCTATTGTTCCAACCAGCAAAGGAAGTGGAGTGATTATATCTCAGCAACAGAAGACTTTATCAATCTAGCTCACCACCAATCAATAGAAACCACACCTTATAATGCCATGTTTGAGAAACCTCCACCACGAGAAATTTGTGACATTATTCAGTTTCCACAAAGCCAGGAATACCAATTTGACAGAATCTATTTCCATAACAAGATTGTTGAGAAATTAGCACAAAGAAAAAGAAAGTATCAACACCAGGTACCGTCAAAAATCATACAGTACCATGTAGGTGACCAAATACTACTAAAAAATAGAGAATTACCCAGTACCATGGAGGGTATCACTAAGAAACTGCTAGTACTGTATACAGGCCCTTATACCATAACAAAGAACAATCAGAACAATACTTATGAAATTTCTGATCCAATAAGTAAGAAGGTCAAGGGTACATATAACCAAGCATCCTTGAAAAAATATTATGTATAATGAGACTTATCATGAGATGTAGAATGTCATAATGTGTACATTACCCAGATATGTCATACCATAGGCAGAAATCAAAAGTGAATCCATGAAAATGTAATTGACCCATAATGAGCCCAATAGAATGGTGAAAGCACAAAGGCCCCCTTATATACTATTGAATGAACATATTATACTATTGAATGAACGTAATATACTATAATGGCAAACTTAATATACTATAATGCTTCATCCTTCAACATTAATTTCAACAAGTGAAATTAAGCATCCAGAATAAGTGGTAAACATCTATCACTTGAAGGAGCAGAGGAGAAAAACAACAAAGCGAGTAATACAGAAGAAGGCTATAACAAGGAATGAGAATAGTAATTAAATGATAAAGAAAAATGTTTATCATATTGTATATACCAAGAATGTTTATCATATGAGCATTGTAAACCCTTGATAATCAAAGATGATAACGAACAAAGTGTTAAAAAACCCAGTGTGTACACAGTTTTAAAAGTGAACTATGGTGAACTAAAGATCAACTGCATAATTATAGAGTGATAAATTTAAGTGTGTAATTTAAAAACACTGAAATAACCAAAACAACTTACAAACTAGTATCGAAGAATAACAACCAGGCTGATAAATAATATAGCCAATATGTCAAGTCATAAATAAAATGATGACCTGTGAAGAGAAGTATGTTAGATAAAATGATAAAGCATGAACAGTGATAATAATGAAACCTCTAATACCTTGAATGTTATATTGAATAGGATGTCTTATTGAAAAAATAAAAGATATGTTATATTTTATGTGTTGTGATAGTGCAACTGTTGTTATGTGCAACTTTTTATTGTCCCAGACAGAGATGAGGATTCCTCTGATTCTGAGGATGTGTAGCTGAGGAACGGCGGAGAATGGAAGCCAAATAGAGCCCCTCTGATTCCGAACCCACTATAAATGTTAGGGAATTGAATGGTAAGGTAAAATGAAAGAACAAAAGAGTTTGTCACAAGAATCAAGATGTGTTTAATGTAAAGAAAAATGTGTTATTGTAAAACAGGAAATTGTTAAATTAAGAACTAAGATATGTTATGACTGAATGACTAAGAGTGTAAAAAATTTTTTAAATACTAGTAAGCTAAAAATAATACTAGCAAAGAACTCAGCCTAGTGTAACACACCAACAGACTATTGAACTTAATGCAGAAAGAAGCAGTAATAGTATGATGAAACAAAATAAAGTGATAATTTCTTCAAACTATAAAACTTTTCTCAAATTATCAATTTTGAGAGGGGAGTATATGTAACACCACAAAATGTTACATAACCTAGACACACACCAGAAGGGTAAATAATTACACTAAAGTTATAGAAGTGAGTCATTTGTAATGAATGTAGCAAAGAAGAGAAGGACCAGCAAAGAAGAAAGAAGAGGAAGGATCCCAAGAAGCAGTGATGAATACACTGCATGACACTACAACAAACACAATGACTGACTTTAACTAATGGACATGCAAAGTTCACAATAAGCTGTCAAACAAGCCAGTTCATGACATTAATGTGTAGAGTCATGTAAAAGTAAAACTAACTAACTAATGACTGAAATAAAGTAATAACAATAACAGCATTTTGGCTGAAATTAGAAGAACCATGACAAATAAATAACAAAGCCTATGACTAGACTAGCTATAGCCACAATATGTATTAAAACTAGCTTTACAAGCCCAGATGTAACATTATTGGATAAAGATAGTTATAAAAGGAAGTCTTATATGTATGAGCAACTTCCTGATTAAACAAAATGTAATTAGTAATAATAATTAAGGAATAAACATGGTGCTATGAATGTGTCTAGACCATGCCTAAACGAATTTATGTCAGTAAGTAATAGGGAAACAGGACTCCTAGTGAACATTAAATTTACTGAACAATAAATATAATTAAACGAGATGTGAAATACCACCACTCAATTATTATTGTATACCTTTAAATTGAGTAGGCCAGATAAAATGTATTTAGAGAATAAGGAATTTTTATAATAACGTATTATCATAATTATGTTAAGAATTAATATTGTTCAGATATAAATAGCTTTTAATTGTAATCATATATGTATTAGTATTCAAATAATGACGTTCTAAAGAGAACACAGTGTAAATAACAAAATGTAAAAAGATGGGAAATGGTCGCATTATGCATTATTAGCAGACGACAATGAGAAACCATGTTTCAAAACATTATTTGTATGTATTGTCAGAGAAAGCGAGGTTAAAGCCGGCATTAAGCCATATCAAATTAAAGAGCAGAGACTAAACTTTAATTTGATGATAATAACCTCGAGATTGGAATTATAATAAGTGCATAGTGAGTGTTAGCATTATTTTTTATCAAAATTAAGAAATTGTCAAAGGAATACGGACAACAACGACAGTCGAGTACAGCGAGAGCGCCGGTGGCGGTTAATAAAAACAATACGTCATCGTAACGGTTATCTGTGCCAATCAAAAAAGAGTTTATTCAGCGACTTTTGTCCCTAAACGCGATGAAGAGGAGGGGTTTATAACCAGCAACGCTGAGAAATTCGTTAGATTCGCTACCTCCACCTCGAGACATCCAGTTGCCGCTCGTCAGTATCATACATGTTAATGACTTAATACAATATAATAGTAGTCAATACTTCAAAATTCATCAAAATAATCAACAGTACAGCGATTCATCACATGGAAAGTGCATCGACAAGTAATAAGTGAATATTTTTAATTAGTGCGTGTGTTCGGAACGAGCGAAAGCATTTTAACCTGTAAGGTAACCAACCCAGTTTTATTAAGAAGAGGGTATATTTCTCGTTCCAAGTGCGAATAAAGTGCAGTTAGCCAGTGATCATTATAATCCGATCACTGAAGTGTTTAATTTTAATCTATGAGATTAAAAAGAAGTAAGGTAATACAGTGACCAATTTTATTGTTTATCTGTTTTCACTGATCATAATTATCAACACTATTGTACTGATGCAAAGACAACCAAACTTTTAATAACAAACACCGTATCAATTTATTTAGGGGATTAAATAATCCAATGTAAGAACATTTGTGTTAGAGTTATAAGTGATATTTGTTAGGATATAAGCATACGAAACAATCGCTAACCTCAAAAATAATTGCGAGTTTTTTAAAAGAGGCCAAATATGAATTATCATCACAGTAATGTCTGTCGAGGCAATTAATAGCATTCTATTTGTATTTCCAAGAACCTACCCGTGAGGTAACTTATAAATTAAAATTAGAATTTGTTAATAATTATAGGAGTTTTATATTGTTCTAAATTGAGCTAGGCCAGATAGTAGATGGGCAACTTACCATCCAGATTGTATTAATGTAATAATTGTATTTTTTATTTGAGTTGATTTTAAAGGGTAGAATAAACCCGTAATGTTATACAGTATAAACTTTGGTTCCAATTATTTCATTTAGATAAGCAATACTCAGCATAGAGTACATTGAGATAACTTTGAGCAGAAATATTACAGTACTATATCTGAATTATTTTAAATGCCCTAAGCATTTAAACAAGATATAAAGTGAACATATACAATTTTAAAATTTAACAATTTGTTTTTTCATGGGAACCTTTCATAAGGTAAACCCATGTGGCGCCCACATTACATACAAGAAGTTGTATAACCTTGTTTATAAAGTATAAGCTGGTCATAAGAGAATCTTGACAGTTTATTCTGGGTAAGTGAACGTCAGAACTTCAAGTACTACTACCAGGTACATGAAAGTGTTTTTTATGTTAAATAATTTGTCCAGACAATACTTGACGGTACTTACACTGACGACATTTAACCAAGAAGAGGAGTTCCACTTCAAGATCGACACTACGGTTACATTCATTTACCGACCAGCAATTATTATATAATCCAAAAAAAAAATTATCACACTATAATTACATAAATAATATTTACCAATTATCACAAAAAAGAATTACTGCATATAAAGTAGAGACTTCACTAAACATATTAACATTTTTGTAACCAATATTTAAGAGAATTTACACACCGGATAAAAGGTACGTTACAAATTGACGCATCCAACGTGCGGCAGAATAACACACGGCAACACCCAGTAACGTTACAATATTGACAAATGTGCAAGAAAATGCATACACGGTTTGTATAACTGCAGACCATGCGAATATTATGTAACAAATTTTTATATAAAACAATACCACCCATGACATGACACATACCCAATACCAATATCCAAATGTAAATGTGTAGGACATAGTATGCCTCACAAATTATTAACATATAAATACAAAAATAGCAAGTATACCACCATGAAACTATGATAAGTATAGACATAATAGCACAGTGCATGGTTGTGAAATTACAAGTCACATGCAAATTTAGTATAAAAACACGCAATAATGCAAATTAATTTTAAAATGTTGTGATGATACATGTCACAATTAAGTTGACCAAATGGTCATATAATAAAGTAAAGAAAGCCAGTGGCCAAGTAAAATAGCATTGTGCTAAATTATTATAGTAACCTTGTGTCTAAGTCTCGTCCCGCGCTGGCAACAAACATAGCTTATGAACTGGTCTCCGTAAAATACCAGTAGGCGTGCGAATGTCTACAACTCTAATTAAGTTGTCTGGGCCGGGAAATGTGGCGGTAATTACACAAAATTTCCATGCTAATCGAGGTAAGTTATCCTCAATCAGTAAAACCAGGTCACCAATGGAAACATTATCCTTGGCGAATTTCCATTTGTGACGTTGTTGTAATTGATGTAAATAATCGCGAGACCAAGCCTTCCAAATGACTTGGACAAACTTCTGGAGAAGTTGCCAATGTCCAAGACGAGAGATGGGAACATGAGATAAGTCTGGGTCAGGTATCGCCGTTAATGGCGCACAAATCAAAAAATGGCCAGGTGTAAGTCGCACCGGATCATTTACATCCAATGAAATGGCAAATAATGGGCGTGAGTTTAGACATGCCTCTATCTGAGACAAAACTGTCGTAAACTCCTCGAAGGTGAGTATAGACTTGCCTACCATGCGGCGCAAATGATACTTTAAACTCTTTATACCGCTCTTCCAAAGACCACCAAAATAGAGTGACGAAGGCGGAATAAATGACCATGAAATACCCTGAGAGGTCGTAAAGGATTTGATTGATGAGGTGGCATCCTTATTATGCCAAAGATTGTAAAGGTCATGTAAAACATTGCGGGCCTTCCTAAAGTTCGTGCCATTATTAGAATATAACCGGCTGGGTATGCCCCTACGGGACATAAACCGACGTAAGGCAGCTATAAACGCGCTGGCTGTAAGGTCGGAAACCAATTCCAAATGAATGGCCCTGGTTGCTAAGCAGATGAACAAAGACACGTACGATTTTGACAGAGTCCTAGATTTCTGCCCGCCATGACGAATCATGAAGGGACCACCATAATCAACTGCACAGAATAGAAACGGCTGCGAAGGAGTGACTCTAGGAGATGGTAGAATACCAAGCCTCTTAACCTGTTGTTTGGCACTAAACCTGAGGCACTTGACGCATCTACGAATGATGGAGCGAATGACTATCTTGGCGTTAATAATCCACCAACATTGACGAAGTGAGTGATGCACGAGTTGAGCACCAGCGTGAAGTAGACGAATGTGTTCGCGTTCAATAATAAGGCGAGTAATATGAGCCGAAAGATGCAAGACAATAGGATGCTTATTGTCATAAGGTAGTTGCGACTGCTGTAAGCGCCCGCCGACGCGTATTACGCCAGACTCATCAAGAAACGGGTCCAGAGAAGACAACTTACTCCTAACAGAGACAGAAGACCCATTATGAAGACAATTAATCTCGGCAGCGAAGTGGATCGACTGAGATTGTTTTATGAAGAAATTAAGAGTGTAATGAATTTCAACGGGGGTGAGAGAGCCCGAAATTTTCTCAGCACTGGAGAGTCTAATATTTTTGATGAATCGAAAGCAGTAAGCGTATACGCATGTCAGACGGTGCAACGAAGAAAAATCCCTTGAAAGATCAATAGCCAGGGTAGACATTAGAGAAAAGTTGGGGGTTTGTTTCTCCTCCGCAGTGAATTCAGAAGACGACAGATTAGAAGGTAAAAAGGGTGGAAAAAGATTGGACTCGGAAGATTGAGACAAACAGGCGGGACCATGCCACCAAAGCGAACAATCGTGCAAAACGTAGGGGTGACATCCCCTAGAAATAATATCAGCAGGATTATGTCGAGAATTGATGTGATGCCATGTGTAGGCTTGCGTAAGACGCTGAATCCTGGCAACACGATTAGCGACGTAGGTTTTCCACCTTGAAGACTGGGCATGAATCCAGTAAAGGGACACCATAGAGTCAGAATATAGATGAACACTATTAATAAAGGAATGAAGAGCAGGGACGACCTTGAATACGAGTCGCGATAACAACAAGCAAGCGCAGAGTTCAATGCGAGGTAATGACACCTGTCGTAGGGGGGCCACGCGAGATTTAGAACACAGAAGGTGACAAGAGGCCGATGAATCTTGATAAATGACTCTAATATAAACACAACACCCATAACCCTTTTCAGAAGCATTCGAAAACCCATGTAATTCAACTATCCTTGCCTTAGACTTGCAACGAATAGAACGTGGGACAATAATTTTACTGATCAGACACAATTTATCGCATAATGAATGCCAATGCAAGCGTAATTGCCCGGAGATTGGCTCATCCCAACCGAGATAGCACAGCCAGAGTTGCTGCATAAACTGTTTGTACAGGAAAACAATGGGACCGACGAGTCCGAGCGGATCGTATATGTCTGCGATAATCTATAGGATTTTCCTCTTGGAGATGCTTGATTCAACGGGGAATGATTTGATGTCAAACAAAAATGAATCGGTAGTGTTATTCCAGAGAATGCCCAAGGTACGCACATTACCCTGTTTGTTTAAAGGGAGTGATAAATTGTCATGATTTGCGACCACCTGGGGTTCATTTGATGCCCATTTATGCAGCGTGAGACCGTATTGACCGTACCTAAGTCAGATTTCAACTTGGTCAGATCAGAAATGGTGTCTGCACTGGTTAGCAAATCGTCGACATAGAAATCATTGGTTATAGCTGACGCTGCGTCAGGAAAAGAAGCTTCATGATCCTTACCAATTTGATTAAGACAGCGAGTAGCCAAAAACGAAGCACTAGCAGTGCCGTATGTTACAGTTCGCAATACAAAGTGTTTAAACTGTTCGAGGGGAGAGTCACGCCACAGAATACGTTGATAATGACAATCCTTCTCGGCTACCAGAATTTGTCGATACATCTTCTCGATGTCAGCGATGTGAACATAGTTATGCACACGAAATCGCAAAAGAATAGAAAAAAGGTCTTGTTGGACGTTCGGGCCTACCAACAAGATGTCATTGAGAGAAAGGCCATTGGTAGTTTTGGACGAACCGTCAAAAACGACGCGAAGTTTTGTCGTAGAACTAGAATGCTTAAAGACGGCATGGTGTGGCAGATAGTAGGTATTTGAAACCCCAAAATTGATAGAGCAATTGTCGATAAGCGTCATGTGGCCAAGATCCTTATACTCGTGAATAAAGTTTGCATATTCGCGCGCAAGCTTAGAATCACGCATGAACCGGCGTTCTAAACTCAAGAATCTTGCTTCAGCGTTGGCATAGGACTCACCCAACTGGGGATGGTCAGACTTAAATGGTAGCGAAAAAACGAACCTACCCTCTTGATTGTGATGAGTAGACCTAACGAAATGCTCCTCACAAGCTGACTCGTTATTAATAGGTGCATTATCAGGGATTGTTTCGGTCTCCCAAAATTTTTCGAGAGACTCCAAAATTTGACCGTCGTTGTTCCTAGCTAGGAACGAAACAGCAGGACCCTTATAACGGCAATGTTTGGATAGATTGCCTGCAAGAATGTAGCCTAACTTTGTTTCCTGTATAATAGGAAAATGAGAACCACGTACGTATTTGTTAGCTAAGATTAAATCTAGGTAGAATTGCGCTCCTAAAAGTATGTCGATGTCAACTGATATGTTGAAATTTGGATCAGCAAGGAAAATGTTATCTGGAATGTTAAATTGATTTATGTCAAAAGATTGTGCTGGCAGTTTATGGGTTAATGCAGATAGGACAGCACATTTTGCCTCGAAGCTAAATCTTTGATAGCGGGAAATAATGCGTATAGACGCAAGATTAGTGGCACAACACGTGGTATTATTTATACCTGTAATCGGTATGTTAGATTTAGTCAAGTTAAGCCGTAATTTCTTGGCAAATGATTCCGTACAAAAATTTATTTGTGAACCCGCATCCAAAAGAACTCTTGCAAGTTGTCTGTTGCCAGCCTGGTCAATGACAAACATAATTGCTGTTGATAAAAGAATATTATTTGTGGATTGTAATTTGAGTGAACAATAATTACTGCTGCTGGCAGAAACTGGCTTCGACACATTGTTTATGTGCAACAATGTATGGTGTCGTTTTGAGCAGATCTTACATGATTGTTTAATCTTACAATTAGATGAGAAATGATCTGGTCTCAGACAACTGGTATAGCATTTATGATTTAATATAAATTGTCCTCGTTCTGATGTGCTTAGTGCACGAAATTTATCACACATGTAAATTGGATGATTGGATTTACAGCATAAGCATGAATAATTATTTGACGCTGAGTGATAACTTTTAAATGCAGTGCTGCCAGCAGCGTTTCGTGATTTATGTTTGTCGGATTTATTATTGAACCTTAAACTTAGCTTGTTGAGTTGCTGTCCGGCATCGATAGGCAGTGTATTTTCTAACAACTGTCTACGTGCGTTTAAAAACTGAGTAAAACCTTGAAAGTTAGGAAGATTATCGGGGTCTATAGACTCCTTCCATAATTTAAACGTAGTATGGTCGAGTTTTGCTGACAATAATTGTACAGTGATAAACTCGAATGAATCCACTGACAGTTGCATGGCCGCCAGTGAATTAACGGAAGACGTTATCGTATTTATGAATTCTGCCAAACTTTGGACAGAGTCTTTAATTGTTGACTTTACTTAAAGTAAATTTTGAATATAGTACTTTGCTAGTATGAATTTGTTGTCATATCTAGTGGACAGCAAACTCAACGCTATCAAGTAGTTTTCGTTACAAATAGGTAATGACTTAATTAAATCTAACGGCTCATTTTTCAGAGACGAATACAAATAGTGTAATTTCTGCACTGACGTTAGATCAGATCTGGCATGCACCAAGTCCAGAAATATTGAGCAGAAATGCTGCCATTCTAAGATATTGCCTGTGAAGCAGGGCAAACTTATCGGTTTTAGTTGCGTATTGCTTGTTAATACGGGAGATACAGTCTGAACATTAAAGGTTTCTATCAATTGTAAGATATTAGCTTCTGTTGAATATAACAGCTCTTCGACCTCAACTCGGTCTTCTTGAGCAGCGTTTATGTCTTTAGAAATAAGTTCAATTTCGGACTGTACCTCATCGTATTTTGTTGCCAAGCTTTTTAGACTTTCAAGTCTAACTGTTAAAAAATGTTTGGTGTTAGTGTTCTTGTCGAAGTTACTGATAGCCGAATTAATACACACTATGGCAGACTTTAAGCCGCCTCTCTTTCTGACCAACACTTTGAGGCCTTCTTCAGCCATTGTACGCACCTGATAATGATGTTAATGATGTGGTACCTGCTATCTGATGTCCTGAGGCGTCGAGGCTGTGGAGAAGATGGCAAACACACAGACCGGAGAGATGACTGCTTACACTGGAGTACTGACGCTAGCACATAGATGGTCTTGCAGTGATGTTGTCAGGAGGCTCAAAGGCGACGAAAGAAATGCTGGTTAAGTCACAACACAGTCGGAGCAGCGAATATGCTGAGTCGCCCGTGATGGCCAGAAATTGGGGCAGAAAAATAATGAAAAGGTGAATGACGAATCCAGGCACGGAGCGGCCAAAAAAATGTTAATAAGAAGAATGATCCATCACGTTAGGACCAAATAAGTTATGTTGAGCTGCGGTCCGAGTGGACCAAATAAAAATGTGTTGAATGTCGGCACGTGTGCTCTAAGATTTTTTCCATCAGAAAGAATGAAGCTTGGTGTGTTATCGCCAGGATGCAGAATGATAAAGATAGTGGACTGTATTAATACATTTATTAAGTTTCCTTTTTTTTACACTCAACTCATAGTACTAAGATTGGCTAATGCTGAAGATTAATTTTGAAGAAACCGATTCGTAAATGAAGCTACATTTTGATGAGGCACAAATGTGTGCACTTAGCTACATTGAAAAACGTTGAGGCCTAAGGCCTAAATAATTGTCGCGACAACAAGAAATTGAAAAGGACAGAATCAGGCAGCAAACGTAATAACGTCCACTGCCAGCCAAGGCTCGTTGAACTGTATTGTTGTAAAAACATGATAAGAACGATTTGAAAGCGTACAGATTAGCCAACCTATAAATGCGAAAATTACCACACTACTGTCCAGCATGCTTGTATATTACATACAAAATTATTGCAGTACGGACCTTTGTTAATGAATAGAAACAAATGGGACTCTATACTCTAGTATGTACCAATAAGATTCACTTTTTTTCAGATACCGATATCTATTGTTTTTTTCATACTCTTAAAAAAAGGTCATTAACAACATACGTTATGAGAAAACGTGATTACAAATCATAACCAGCCACTAGTTACTTGTGAAGAAAATAGATCTCACATTTACAAACATGAAATCTTCAATTCTCTCCCTATTTGTTTTATAAAAACTGGAGTTTCTACTGCAAGTTTTAAGTCCACTATCTACTTAATTTAGTTCCTGTATCTTGTTGGGTAACATATTATATTAATACATCTGCTTCTTACTCATATGTGCAAACAATGTTTTTAAATTACGGTCCTCAAATCTTTATCAACACTTTATATCTTTAAAATTTAGACAAAGTCTAATGAGCAATTTGGCCTAACCTGAATTTACATGACCTGGCTCAGAACAACTTTATTTTGGCAAATACAAAATGAAGACTGGTTATAATTTCTTCAGGGCTCACACCTGCTGCCAGGCTTAGTTCTATAACATGATAAGGAAGAAAGAAATCAGCCCGAACCTGCAACCACTGTGGGAAGGCTTTGACACCATTACCAAGAAGATTAACGATGTCATCTAAAAATAACTCATTAGGCCATTTAGCTTTATTTATACATTTAATGCATCTTAATTAGTACACTAACAGCACTGCTCTGTCTTACAGTAACACATTACACTATGTAATGGGACAAATTGAAGGGGGTTTATAATTTAAAGATTTTCATGTTAACCATCTGCAGACAACCTTTGAGGTAATCTTTTTATTCACCCAGAGTGTATTTTTTGGTCACTGACTGCAGCTCCGTGGAAGGCACAGCACGGTACAAGAATGTTAATTGTCAGAAGGGTGCGTATTTGTGCGTATGAGCGCAAAGTGTGTGCCGCCTTTTGCGACGTAGAAATGACACGTGGGAAAGTAAAAGGAATTCCATGCTCGAATATGCGATTGAAACAACCAATCACAGAATGAGTTGAGACCGTGCAGCCAACGCCTAACGCCTGGCGGGTAGGCAACCACGCGCACGATGCACACAGTCGTCGTCGGGCAGTTCGCCACAACTAATCACACAGTACAGTTGTAAATATAATGCAGCCTCGGAATTTCGGTAGACCGACATGAATTGAGTAGCCGAGGTCTACCGAAACTGGTGTAAATATAAAGAAGCAAACCCAGAAGGAAAGTGGCAGTAAAGTCTACATAATACGTAAACGTGAAGTATAAGAACAGTGTTTAGTGATGGAGTGAAAGTGTGGTAAGGAAGATGGCGGGATTTAGTGGATAACTCAGACAGGTACAATATAGAAAACAATCAGTTTGATCTGAAATAAAGTAAATATTAAAGAGCGCATAAATAAAATGGGGGAGGGGGTAAAGCAATGTAAAAAGAAAGAGTAAGAGAGTGTATGTACGTAAAAATAACAGGGGAAAATAAAACATAAAAGTACTGGTTTAATAGTAGGGGTTAGTATAGTAAATACTATGTAATAGAAGTTAGTAGAAAGAAGTATAAAAGTAAGAGAAAGAAAGAAGTGATTAAATTTTATTAAATAAGATTTGTTTTAACAGAATATAACCATGTGTAAGCGTAGTTATTTTGTCATTACCATCTTCTAGTGTTCTGTGCTGAAAAACTCGTCTAAACGTTCCGGGGAATTTTCTGAATTGTGGGAAGTCAGATAGCAAAATTGTCCAGTGTTTTAATTAAGGTAAAGTATAAAGGTCTCCATATCTGTCCTTAAAAGATATTGGTGGCGGCCCTGAACTTCTGTTGGTGTTTATAAAAGGTAAGTCAGCAAGAAAAGATTGCAAGGTAAGGTTCTAGCAGAGTATATATATATTTTTTTTAATTTATAAATGTTTGTTTCTTAACAATTGGCACGCCTGCCAGAATATTCGTGTATATTATATGAATTAGACCTGTTTTGAGGCACAGAAAATAGGATTTGGGTAACGGCGTAAGTTGTGAAATTATCGTATATTTACGTTGAATAAGGTTATGTTTTGGTAGCATTATTGTGTTTACTTTTACATTGGGATAACGATTTTATGTGTTGAGTATTTGGAATTAATGTGTGTAATTATTGTGTATTAAGAGGGTGGTAATTGTTTTATATAAAGGATTAAAATATTATAAATAATTTTTTTAACATGGCGGAAGGACAGGGAGCTGAAATAGGGGCTACTAGGGAAGATAAGATAATGAGTATGTTGCGCACAATATACAGTGAGTTTAAGAGACAGGCTGATGACTTTATTAATCATATGAATAAACGGTTTGACGAGAGTGACGAAAAGTGGGATAAGTTAATAAATTCACAAAAACAAATGAATAATGATATGAAAGAATGAAATGAAAAGTGGGAAAGAGATACTGATAAACTAAATAAAAGGAAGAGAGTAAATTAAATCAGATAGTGAATAAGAAGGTTAAGTGACAGTGTTAGCGATATGACGAATAATAACGAAGAAATAAATAATGAGGTAAGTAGTAATAATAGTAATGAGTTTAATAGCAAAATAAAAAGTGATAATGGTGGTATAATTAAAAATGTGGTGGAGTAAAGGGGTGAATAATAATAGTGGCAATGAAGTTTTAGTGGAAATAGAAAGTAGTAATGAGAGAGAGTGTGAAGAGAGGTTAGGTTGGCAAAGCGCAAATTTTCCCTGTTGTTTAAGTGGAGTAAAGACTCCACTAGTGATTTACGAGGACAGAGTTTCCTCCAGTAGTTGTGTGAGAGACGAGGTGTCTCTAAGTAGGTCCCCTGTGTATCATGAGTTCCCTGGAAAAGCCAGGATGTGTTATGACGTTGTGTTGCCCTTTGTGTGGAATGATAGAGAGCAAGTAAGATGGGATTGTATAAGCGATTTTGAGAGAGTGCGAGAGATAGTGTTGTTTGAGGTTAATAGGAGTTATAAAGAATTATTAGAGAGAATAAATAGTGAGAGAGTGAATAAAATAAAAAAACTTACCTTGTTGTGAGAATAGTGCAGCAATGGATGATGATAACGTTGATAATTATATTGAATACTTACCTGTACATTAGGGTGGAACGAAAAAATCAAGTTTGGATTTTTAATTTGTGCAGAAAAGTTGCCTTTTGGTGTAGATAAGATAAAAAAAGGATATGAAAAATATTGGAGCACGTCTTGAGGTGCCGCAAGGACGATAAATTTTCATAAAATTGCAATTTTCGCTACATTTTCAAGTTTTTTTAAGAAGTTGTCAACAATTTTTTTGTTTATTTCAAATACTGTCAAAAAAGCAGTTTTTATATCAAAAAAGACATACAATTTTTTTTTAACTTTTTGGATTATGTCTTGAGGTGCCGCAAGAGCGATAAAGTTTTATAAAAACACACTTTTTGTAACTTTTTCAAAGAATTTTACGTGTCTCGATTATGCAAAAAAAAGTTTCGGGTCCAAAGTTTCAAATAGGCGTTTTAATATGAATAGAAAGATAAAAACAGTTTAACTATTGCATTGGCATCTGGGAGCATGAGTCATCGCCGTAGCGGATGTTGGTAGGGGAAGGTGGCGGAAGGCGGAGATTTGTTTGCGTGTGGTGACAAGCTCAGTTTTTAGGCCACGTAACACCTAAAAATCTGGCACTGGAAAAGACATAGCAGACAGTATACTGGAGTTTCTTGAAGATAGAGAACACAACGAACAACTTTTGAACTTTACTGCTATTGGGTGTGATGGAACCTTTGTAAACACTGGACATAATAATGGTGTGATTTCTTTGATGGAAAATGAAATAGGAAGACCTTTACAATGGTTAGTTTGTTTGTTCCATGGAAATGAGCTACCTTTGCGACATCTTTTTTGTCATTTAGATGGTAAAACGAAGGGACCCAATGAGTTTAAAGGCGAAATAGGTCAGCAGCTGGAAAACTGTGCTAATCTTCCTGTGGTTACTTTCTTGCCAATTGAAAATAACCTTCCTCTTTTGGAGAACATAAATGATTTAAGTACAGATCAGAAGTATTTATTGGATATGTGTATCGCTGTATCAAATGGAAATTGCTCACTAGATTTATCTTTAAGAAACCCTGGAAAACTTGCTCACTCCAGGTGGTTTACATTAGCAAACCGTATACTTAGATTGTATGTGGCAACTGAAAATCCAAATGAAAACCTTAAGACTCTGGCTGAGTACATTGTGAAAGTGTATGCATCTGTGTGGTTTAACATTAAGTTAAAACCTTCATGTACTTATGGTTCCAAACATCTGTTTAAGCTTATCTCATATTCACGCTATCTCTCTGATGATTTCAAGAACGTTCTAGACCCGGTTATTCAAAGAAATGGGTACTTTGCTGCTGCAGAAAATCTCCATTTGTCCATGCTATGTGATGAGCGCAAAAATGTAAGAGAACTTGGTTTACAACGTGTTTTAAAAGCAAGAACAGAAAGTAGAGGCGGAGTCAGGAAGTTTAAAGTTCCAAAGATAAACTTTGACGCAAAGGATTACATCACATGATCTCATGGGCTGAAAATGACGTAACTGAACCCCCCTTGGTAAAACATGTTTCCATTGACTCTCTCAAAGACTTTATACGGAAGACATCTGAAGCTCAACCAAATAGTAAAGTGGACCCGCTTATCGACTTTCCCCGGCTTCCTTGTCACACGCAAGCAGTGGAAAGAGCTGTGAAACTGGTGACCGAATTGGCTCAAAATGTCTGTGGTTCAATCGCAAGAGAAGGATATATAAGAGCAAAAATTGACTCACGTGAGAACATGCCAAAATTTGATACAAAAAAACAGTTTAATGTGTCAATGAAGTAGAAACAAACATTTTGCAGCTGTAACATTTGTAATTATTAAGGGTTTTTTAAATCATAAAAAATGAACTTTCAAGGTCTTTAAAAGTGTATTATGATATTTGTTTACGTGTGCTCTAATAAAAAAATATATAATTGATTTGACGAGCTTTTATTTCAACCTTATTTACTACTATTTGTAACAACCAAAATGTTCACAAAAGTTTCAAAATTAGCAAAAATACAAACTTTTTGACATTAAAAAATATTTTTTTATTATTATTATATTTTGTAATTAATAATTTTTTCCAATTCTAATGCTTATATATGTATTTACAACTATCTTTTGTAACATTATATGTACAAGAAAACCATAAAAAATAATTTATCAAAGTTTATAATTTTTCAATTTTTTAAATTTTTTTACAAACTTTAAGCTCTTTGCGGCACCTCAAGATGTTGTAGTATAGCAACCAATTTTTTTTTTCTTCTTTTTGAACCTGAAAGGCAACTTTTCCTCACTATTACAAAACTAAAAAAAAAAAATTAAAAAAAGGCTATTTTCGTTCCACCCTACTGGTACATAGGATGGGGATATTAATAGCAGCTGATTCGGATAGCAAGGAGATGATAAAATGCTTAATGGAGACAGATAATAATACTAACGGTGACAAGACCAGAATTACTGACGGAGACAGGTTATATGATAGAATAATAATGTGGGATAACCCAGTAGATTATTATGTGGGTGTAATGGAACAATGGAAAAAATTGGATAGTTGTTATAGTGATAGTGATAAAATGAAAGTAATTAAAAGTGAATTGTGTTATAAAAACATAAGACTGCTGTTTGATGATGGGGGGTAAACATTTGTTACTAATGAACATTTAATTATTGAGTTAATGGTTTTTGAAAATTGACTGAATATGTAATGAGTTTGGTTAACAGTGATATTTGAGACGTGAATGGTATATAAATATGTAGTGATGTTTAATGTATTTGTGTAATAGGTTATGTTGTACTCTGTATTTTATATAAACAATGTATGTATGGAGTAGGGATTGATGTTATAATAATAGTAATAATATTTTACCAGACTAAATAAATTACGAGAATAACTGTGAATTTTATAATGACATTAACTGAATTGAAATTGTTTGGAATAATGTGATTAAAGTAACTTAATGTTTTAAAAAACTGATTGAATTAAATAATTCGAGATTAATTAATTAATTTAGCATGTTGTATAGATGAATTTTTGTAATGAATTTAAATAACTTTTCTGAGAGTTATACTTTATAATAAATAGTAAATGATTAAATGATAAATGTGTTTAGGTATGGAGTCATATTGTTATTATAAGGTATCAGAAGGTACATATGGTTATGTACGTTATATTTGTTGTGATGAATGTTTAAATTTTTGAGTCTATGACAGTGATCATGTTTTACTTGATTGAATGATTGACCATATGTAGGCAGGAATTTTATAATGAAATGGAAGTAAAGTAAAATGTTTTAATAATAAAATTAAATGAGTTTGAATAAATAAAGGTTACAATTAAGGTGATTAAATTAATTTGAGGTAGTTATGAATTTTCTAATGTAATTTTCAACGATTAACTTAATGTAAAAGGTTGTAAAAGATGGAATTTGGGTGATGATTATTTCAATAAGGCATTGAGTCAGGCAGAGTCAATTTTGAATGGGTATTAGACAAAATAAGAATTTTCTGGAATAAAAGTAATACAGAAACGGGTTAGTAGGGACAGTAGCAAGAGTGAATGTGTGTAGAGAGAAAGGGAGTGATGAAAGGGGAGAGTAAATAGGTGAGAGCAGGGTACATAAATTTTGTAGTGAGGGTGGAGGTGTAAGGAATCCCCAACGCAAGGCGTTGTGGCAGGAGGTGAATAGTTTTAAATGGGGTTTGGCAGAGTTACCTGGAAAGGGCCAGGAACTAATAAAGGCGTGAGTATAAAGGAAGGGAACACACATCCTATGTACAAAGAGGGTATCAGGTGCTTTGTTATAAGAGGAGAATGATTTAAGTAGAGTTAGATAAAGGGTTAGAGGGGGATAGTATTGAGATATCGGTGTCACCCTATGCAAATCCATTAGTGGTTGTTAGAAGGAAGAATGTGAGTAAGGTTATATCTAAATGCCCGTTCAATAAGTCAGATCATTATTAATGACTGGGAGTCACCCGAACCAATTGATGATGCAACTGCTTAATAGAAATTCATAGTTGAAATTATAATGTAACAAGTGAAAGATTTAATAGAATTTGAAACTAAAGTAAAGCTGTAAGATGTGTAATTTTTGGTCAAACTTAAATTTGAAATCTTTGTCTTGATGTAATAATAGCAATGTTCATTTTGAGTAGTTTTTAAGGTGTTTAATGAAGTATATTGTAGATAATTTTGTGTTTGGGTTTACCTGTATTAAGGGTACTTAGAGTAAGGTTATGTTCACATGCTGATAAGATATCAACTGGTGCATGGCGTTATGTGTATTGTATTTTGTGTGGTCAATATATAGTTGTAATTGATTTGATGATAGTATTAGTTTTTTATTTTTTTAATAATTGTCAATATATTATTATGAATGTTTATGATGAAAATTAAAGTCGTTTAAAAGATCAAAATTTTGGTAGTAAATTGTTTTGATTAGTTTGGATTTGGAGGTTACAGAAAATGATAGATGAATTTCACTATGAAATAAATACAAGATGAAATTAAATTAACTGAATCGTTTTGAATAATGCAATTAAAGTAATTAATTGAAAGAGATGGTCTAATTAATTTAAAATGTGAATTTTGGTAATGAACTTAGATTTATTTTGATTTGAATTGTAAAATAAATGATAACTGATGAAAAGGCAATGATTGAAATTTGAATAATTTAATTTTTGATTTGAAATGATAATGCAAGATAAACAGTTAAAATGTTTAATTAATAGAAATTGAAATAAAAGTTGTATAATGCTAGTGAACTGTAGTTAGATGCAAAGATGAAATGTTTATGTTAACTTAAAGTTGGTAATGTTTATTTTGAGGTTAGGTTTTTTGTGAAATGGGAATATAATATGTTTATATTAAGAAGGCACTTATATACTCAACCAGTACTTTGCTAAAGGTAATCCAGTGCATTTAAGAGGGAAATAAATCAGTTGAGGATCTGGTTTGGTGTAAGGCCAATTATTGACAATTTGTTTGAAATGTTACAGAGTCAGGTGATACTGTGGCGGTGGCCTGTCTGACTTTATGGTGTTGGGATAATGAGAGGGAAGTCCAGTAAGGTCATGCAGGTGCAGCCGCAGTCACTGGACTAGGAGGGTAAGTTACCCATGATTTGAATAAGGATTTACGAGGGGTCAATGGCACCATATCCTAGCTGATCCTCTTAGGTTTTTAGGCAATGAGAGTTTTTCTGTTTTGACAGAAAACCTCTCATTGGGGGGGGGGGGTACTGTAATGAGACAAACTGAAGGGGGTTTATAATTTAAAGATTTTCATGTTAACCATCTGCAGACAACCTTTGAGGTAATCTTTTTATTCACCCAGAGTGTATTTTTTGGTCACTGACTGTAGCTCCGTAGAAGGCACAGCACGGTACAAGAATGTTAATTGTCAGAAGGGTGCGTATTTGTGCGTACGAGCGCACATGTGTGCCGCCTTTTGCGACGTAGAAATGACACGTGGGAAAGTAAAAGGAATTCCATGGTTGAATATGAGATTGAAACAACCAATCACAGAACGAGTTGAGACCGCGCGGCCAACGCCTAATGCCTGGCGGGTAGGCAACCGCGCACACGATGCACACAGTCGTCGCAGGGTAGTTCGCCACAACTAATCACACAGTACAGTTGTAAATATAACGCAGCCTCGGAATTTTGGTAGACCGATGTGAATTGAATAGCCGAGGTCTACCGAAACTGGTGTAAATATAAAGAAGCAAACCCGGAAGGAAAGTGGCAGTAAAGTCTGAATAATACGTAAACGTGAAGTATAAGAACAGTGTTTAGTGATGGAATGAAAGTGCAGTAAGAAAGATGGCGGGATTTAGTGGATAACTCAGACAGGCACAATATAGAAAACAATCAGTTTGATTTGAAATAAAGTAAATATTAAAGAGCTCAAAAATAAAATGGGGGGGGTAAAGCAACGAAAAAAAGAGTGAGAGAGTGTATGTACGTAAAAATAACAGGGGAAAATAAAACATAAAAGTACTGGTTTAATAGTAGGGGTTAGTATACTAAATACTATGTAATAGAAGTTAGTAGAAAGAAGTATAAAAGTAAGAGAAAGAAAGAAGTGATTAAATAAATAAGATTTGTTTTAACAGAATATAACCATGTGTTAGCGTAGTTATTTCGTCGTTACCATTTCCTAGTGTTCTGTGCTGAAAAACTCGTCTAAACGTTCCGGGGAATTTTCTGAATTGTGGGAAGTCAGATAGCAAAATTGTCCAGTGTTTTAATTAAGGTAAAGTATAAAGGTCTCCATATCTGTCCTTAAAAGATATTGGTGGCGGCCCTGAACTTCTGTTGGTGTTTATAAAAGGTAAGTCAGCAAGAAAAGATCGCAAGGTAAGATTCTGGCAGAATATATTTTTGTTTTAAATTTATAAGTTTGTCTGTTTATTGACAACTAACTCAAAAGAATTTATTGTTTTCAGTTTAAGAACGTGCTTTACAGTAATTTGTGTACCCTTACTATATTGAAATCCAATTTTCACTATCCAATAATTACAAATTTTGTGGAATTGTGAAATTAGTAACACTATGTACTAATGTGTGATTATCAGTTGAATTTCTGAATTCCTTTGATTCATTAATAAATTTTACTAATTTGTTTCTTTATGTCTATTTAATGATTTCTTATTAGTTTTTAATCTTTGTGTTTTTATTATTCATTTGTAAATTCTTGGATTTTGTTGTCCATGACATGCCCATTGATTAACTATTTATCATTAAAACACACAGAGGACTGATCTTCTTTTGCAAGATCACAAGTATGTTTCAAGACCATTTGCAGGTCAGGTATTGTTCTGTCTGTTCACTTTCTGAAAGTGGTTGAGGAGCAAGGGGGAAGATGTCTCCATTAAAACACACACTCACACACACACATACACACACACACACACACACACACACAATTCCTTTTTCTTTATTTAATTTGAATTCTGTATTAGAACAAATGTTTTCAGAGTTTACAAGTTTTTTTTTTAATTTCTTGGATTAATTTTATTCAATGTGGACACATACAGAGGAGTGCCAGCTTTTTACGGTTTTTCAATAAATAAAAATGAGAGGGGGGAGAGGGAGAGAGGGGGGGAGAGAGAGAGAGAGAGACCAAAAATAACACATACAGAAATTTCATCAGAACTTTTCCTGATAGTAAAAAAATAACTAAATAATGAATGGCAAAGAACATTAACAAAATTAATGGAAATTATAGTTATTATTTGTTGTCTAATGAACAGGTACTGGTAATGGCTTCATATACTTCACATCTTTAAATTATAAACCTATTACAAACATATTTGGTATACTCAGCTTGAAACAAACGTTCAGACCAATAAAAATGGTTTAAATTTTGCCATGCTGCATTAGGGCTGTTGAAACAGCAGTTTGATTATAACTGTTTTTAGAACAGACTTCTGGAATGATGTGTGCAAAATGATTAAAGCATACCTCCTTACAGTGTGCCTTAATAAGTTGTTGATTATTCTAACTGATACATTGTCATGCCATTATCATATGACAGTTCTCAGAGCTTCAGTAATAGTCATCTTTGCTGTTAATATGGACACAAGTCTCTTTTTTAAAAAGACTTTTCATTAGTAAAGTTACTTATAAGTAGGCATACATTTGTACTCATAATATGTGGTTAAGAATTAAGAAAAGGTGAAACCAACTCGTTACACTGAAAAACTTCTAGGTATACTACTACTGATTGAAAAAGACAAGATAACTCGTGGTGAACTTTTTCTTCAAACCTTTTAACACCATGGATTCTGCGTTTATCCACAGTTACTTTGCCCTTTTTTACATTTTATCAACCTGTGTTCCCAGAGTCACAGTATTCTGAATTGTTCTTAAAATTTCCATTTAGGATTAGACCCATCCATACTTATCTGTAGCTCAGATGCAGATTTATTCCTAGTAGAGTTATCTTCGAATCCCTTAAAAACCTTAAAGATTACTTTAGAATAGAAAGTGAAAGAAACACAGAATTTAAGTAGCAAGTTTCCACTACTTTGTAAAACATCCTAGAAACAAACTGTGACATCCAGTAACTGTTGCTGAGAAACCTTACTAAGGGGCTTATACAAAAAAATTACAAGCTTGCTCTTTTGAACATCTGATGAAAAGGTTTTGTAAAGTGTACCTAACATAAAAACGTACAATGTTCGATTTGTCCTTGTATTCCATACTTCCATAAACCTTAGTTAATGTGTGTATTTATTGTATGGATAAAAGGCTGTATATAACATTAAAGGCTGTATTTATTCGAAGTATCGGAATTTACTTCCAATTTATAACCAGTACAATCTAACGTATAACTAAACAAGTACATTAAAATCCTTTTTTCAATTTCAAGACGAGTATCAGTTTTTTAGTTTCAAAGGATAAAGAAAACACTTGTTTACAATTACCTCTAAGATGTCAAGGGTAATTGTAAATTGAATTTTAGAGCTGTATTTATTATTTATATTTAAACAATTTTTTGTACGCAACATAATAACAAAGGTTGAAATATTTGCAGTTATTTCAATTTTAAAACGTATACACAATTTTTAATCAATCAAAATGTTTCAATCCATTTTCCGTTTACAATTACCCCACCTAACCGCAAATGTATGGTGTGTCTCTATCTTCAGTTAGCACTTTTAATTTTAATTGCTATGAAAATAAATTGAAATAACTTGTGTACGAAAAAGAAACGTTAATTTTAGTAGACTTTAAAAGACTTAATACAGGGTCTTTAAATTTGTTTTAAAGTTTTTTCCTAAAGCTCTTGAATTTTGCTTAGAATAGCCAAAGACCCAATGCCATTTGTACACCACGTGGTAAAATTGTGTTGTTACAATGGCATACCTGCGAATGGTTGTGAGGCTTGTTCATGGTTTTTAATAAAACGAAGTGAAGGTGTGCCACTGTCAGGACCAGTTATTAGAGCTCAAGCTGTGAAATTCCATAGTGATTTACATGGCAACAGTGACTTTAATGCATCTGATGGGTGGTTTTCGCAATGGAAATCTCGTCATGGTATAAGCCAGATAAGCATTGAAAGGGAAGCACGATCATGTGACAGTGAAGCTGCAGCACTTTTTCCTCAGGCATTACACAAGGTAATGACCGATAACGATTTAAATGACCATCAAGTGTATAACTGTGATGAAACTGCTCTGTATTTTCGAATGCTTCCTACCAGAACTCTGGATGTGAATAATTCAATAAATAAATCTGGATTAAAAATAAATAAGGATGGAGTTACCCTCCTGTTTGCCACAAATAAATCAGGCAGCCACAAAGTTAAACCTCTCTGTATAGGGAAAAGCCGAAATCCTATATGCTTTCAACATGTTAACATGACGTCATTACCCATCACATATCGTAATACAAAAAAATGCTTGGATGACAAGTGATATTTTTGGTAAATGGTTCCATGAAGAATTTGTTCCATCTGTGAGAAGCCACCTGCGGTCACTCAACCTCGAAGAAAAAGCTGTACTGACCCTTGACCACTGTCCAGCACATCCACCTGCTGATATGCTACAGTCAAGAGATGGGAAAATCGGAGTCATGTTCTTGCCGAAAAACACTACAGCACTGATCCAGCCATTAGATCAAGGCATCATAAAAGCATTTAAAGCGCATTACCGCCGTGAACTTCTGAGTGCTATAGTGAATTCTGATGAGGAAATGGAAATTTACCTTAAGTCAATAAACCTGAAAACAGTTGCGTATTCAATAGGTCTTGCATGGGAAAGTATTAGTACGGCTACGATTCAGAATTGCTGGAAGAAATGTTCCTTTGAACAAAACATCGCAGATGGAAATTGCTCTGTTGCCGGATTCACTAATAGTGATGTACAGTCTTCGAGTAGTGCTCTGCATTGCAACTTCACTCTAGATGACTTGAATGACTGGGCAGAAGTTGACAACGGTGAGCCTGTTACAGAATGTATAGGAGATAAAGATATCATCGATGCAGTCCGAAATGCAAATTGCGAAGAAAAAGAAGACGATGACGATGATGGAAATGAAAATGGGGTGGAAGTGAAAGAAGTTATTCCAAATGTTAGTGAAGTGATAATACACATAAACAAAGTAATTTCGTGGATGGAGAGGCAAAGTGAATCTAATAATGTTCATCTGCTGCACCTCGCATTTATAAAACAATACGCGGAAAAGAAACACTGTGCATTAGCCCGTCAAACAACAATTACGGACTTTTTTAAGACCAACAATTAGGCCTACAGTAGGTCGAGTGAGAAATGTATAAATAGTGTATTTTATATTCCATTGGATTAAAATAGATTAAAATATTGGATTAAAATAGTTTTCTTATTTTTTATTTCTACATTTGGTGACGTAATTTACGTACAGTATATAGTAGTGCATTATGCTGTAGCCTTTTTCCCGGTCCTCCCTCCCCATCATTTGTCACTGTACAGGTCACCTTCCGATATACCGCGGTTACGCCTATAACGCGGGGGAAAGTATGTCACCCGACAACCGTGCTATATCGGGCTTCTACTGTATATCCTGTTACAATATACTGGATTTAGTACTGGGTTGAGGCACAGATACTTCTTAAATAATACGTCTACTCTACATGAGTGTTGTGGTTGGTTAGGTAATGATAGTACATTGTTGTGTGTAATGATAGTACATTGGGTTTGACGTTTCTTTACAAACCCAATTGACTCTGTAGTGCTCAATTCTATGTCTTTTGACCTCACTGTAACTGTTTATTCTCCGTTTATTCCAGCAATTGTTCATGTAACCTGTCTTGTATGTTACTGTACTAATTTTTAAAATAAACACTTACGTATCTTGTAGCATAAGCTATTAACCGTAGTGCATACTCCTTCTTTATCTAAAAAGTGGTAGATATGTAAATACTAACCTATTAAAACTGTGTATTTAATAATACTAACTTATTAACCATAATGCATGTTCCTTCTTTATCTAGAAAATGTTGGACGTTGAATATTGTGTTTTTACAGAAACACCAGCTAAGCACAGGTAGTCGTGAGTGGTAAGGAGGTGACTCTACACGCTTCTACATTCTCGATGCATCACCTGGAAAGATATTCTGGACCTCTGCGGACCTCCACATGAACTCACTTAAATATGAATCTAAGCGTTCCCTTCTCGAGGATTGTGAACCAAACCCTTTTCTTGAAGAAAAGAAACTGCAGCATCCTCTTCTGTACCAATAACACTCTAACCATCATAGCTAATCATTATGAATAATTAATGTAAAACTTGCAGCAAGAACGCTGATTAAAAATTGTAATGAAACTGAACAAGCCTGTAATAACACCAATTAGAGATTAATTAATAAAATGAATTAGCAAATTCATAAGTGTGTTTTATTTTGGTTTCCACTGTACTATGTGATGATAGGTGAGACCGTCATAACAATTTAACGAAACATCCCAATTAATTCAATATTATACTTTGAGGATTATAATTTTACATATACACTAATGTAAAATATAAAACATTATTGTTATCTGATTTCAAGCTTGCAGAAGTCAATCCAAATAAATGATGTCTGAATGTATGTATACACATAAAAGGCAAAATACAAGTGTTCTGTCTTGTCTGCTGTCATAGAAAATATATTCTGTATTTCTTTACGGTTGCAACTTCATTCATGTGAGTGAAAATTAATTTATATAAATCTCAAATCATCACCTGGAATCTACACTGTTGACTGTAAACAAATACAGTACAATAAATTCCTTTTGTGATCACTTTGGGCCAATATGAATTTAATAGCACTAGCCGAATAATAACAATAACTGATAACAAGTATGCAAGATTTGCCATTACTTTCCCATACCTGTGATTACAGGCATATTGATATACCTGTTACTATGTATTACTATATATATTGTATGTTAAAACTGTGAGGTGTATTTTATAATCTGGAATATTTTATACCAAATGATTTAATCATAAAAGATTATGTAAAACACAAAATTACAACAAACACACCAAAAGTATCTATAGAAATTAAAAAATAAACAAAATTATATAAATGACAAATTATTCAATAAATGATTAAATATGTACCATAATTTATTAGATACTGCAATTATTTTTTATAGAAACAAACATCCACTAGCAGCTACAAAACCAATTTTCCCTATAATGTACCTAGCAAGATCCTGATCTTTTCAATACATTGTTGGATTGTTAATGCTAGCATTTTTTTATTCTTTTCCCTAAACATTTTGAAACCATAATTTCAAAGTGATACTACCTGAGGTGCCTTTCCATTGTGTTTCCTTTTGTTCAAAAAAATATATTTTCTTGTGGTGTTGATAATGTCTTTATTCTTTAAAATTTTGTGTGAGGGAGACTGCAACATTTTCAACTGAACTGTAGCATTTCATTGTCTCAGTTTTTGTCATTTTTTGTGCTACTGTAAAGTGTTCACTTTTTATTTACACTTGTCATGCCGTTTTTATTTTACATTTTTACACTTTCTGCCAAGCTACTGTAAAGCTACAGTAAAATATACAATTTTATTAAAAAAAAAAAGATCAAACCAAGCACTTGTCTGTAATGAACAGAACACTGTGTAATAACTAAAATATATGAGAAATTTATTTAAGGTTATTGCTGGCTCTCATATCCTACCTTCCAGTATTTGTGTATCATCCATCAGAACAGCGAATAACTCAACAGGATACTAAGTCATTCTTACTACTGTTCAGGTGCATTTAGCATGTACACCAGAGGCAGATTTATGCATAGGCAAAGTAGGCAACTGCCTACGGGTGGCAAATTTTGTAAAGGTCGTTATGTTGTTTTTATACCTAAGAGATGTTTCAAATGCTGCTCCATTTTGTCTAAATATGATAAGAAGCTTTTAAAAATATATACTGATTAGTAACAAGGCTTATTACATAAAGAGAATAGTTTATCATTTACTTCTGATCTGTATATGAAGTAGGCCCTACATCGTTTTTTCACAATTACATTTACATACATTATATATATTGTGATGGTACATCTCATCACATATGTATAAGATATATTATCACGATAAGATATAAATAACAAGTACTAGCACAAGCCATGAAAGGGAAAAAACTTATTAAAAAGTATGTAACTAACATTAAATTATCAATTCCAACATCCAACAAAAGTAACCAAAAAAGATTATATAAGAAACAGTAGTTATAAAAGGAAATTCAGAAAAGAACAAACAGAAAAAAATTTCTAATAAAGTGACAAAACCCAATAGTTATGGTAGGTGAGGGGCATGAACAGATCCTATATGAACAATAACACGAACTACAAATGGACTGATAATAAAAGAAAAATGAAACGGGCGACTATGAATATCACAAGAAAAATCAACATTGAATAGAAGAAATGAGAAGAGGCAAAGAACCAGAATTAGAACTGAGAAACAGAAGTTTGTACCAAAAACCATGACAAATTGACCCAACTTAATGAATAAACTAATCCCATTCTTTTAATAAACAATACAATTGATAGGAGTACCCAATAAAGATAATATAAAATTAAGAATGCAATGCAGTAGAGTAAATAATAACAAAATATGTAATAATTTAAGAAACCAGTGTAAATCTATGAGTTCAAGCAAGTGAAAATAGTGAGAGCCCAAAATAATTAAATGATGATCAAAAGATCATAATATAAACCAGTGGGGAAGTGAAAGCCAGTGGGGGTTATCATTAAAGTGATAAAGGTCTTATGAACCACATATATGGAAATAAGAACTAAAATATAGTGACAAAGTGTTTTTTTTATTAAGTGTTTTGGTAAACTCCAATGTACTATGTTATGTATAATTATTTATTCATAAGGATTGAACACTTATTCATTTTTAAATAATGCACAGTTATTGGCCTATGCTATAATTTAAATAATAAGATATAGTGACATATAAAAGAGTTAGGGTAATAAACACCCATGTTCAGATATATTAGAAATAGTTAATATGGGAGCCAGTGTGCACCATTAATTTATATGTTATAAAAGTTTTGTTGAGAAAATGTTAGTTGTTTAGTGAACAGAATGTTCATAAACTATTCAAAATGTTAATCAGGTAATTGGGAAAGATCTAATATTATAAAAAGGATATTGTACAGAAATAACTGACTGCTAGACATATAGGCCCAAGGAATTGAGCCAGACCCAAGCAACATTGAAATAGTTAGATAAACACTACTAAATTAAATAAAACTAAAAACAAAAGCTTGGTTTTGATAAAATATAAAGATGTTAATGGAGGGAGATGTATAAACCATCCATTGCTATCATAATATAGATAATGAACATAATTGTAAAGTGTTCAGTAAGCCACTAAGCTGACATGGCTTCAGTATTATTGTTATTGTCAGAAAAATAGGTGTAGATATTTAAATTAATGATATTGTATGTAAAGTAGGAATACTCAGAATTATATTTAGTAGTAAGAATAACAATATTAGAAGATATTAGATCTGTAAGACATACAACAAAAATGTCAAACAAGATTAGGTCAATGCCTCAAAACACAAAAGTATAAACCTGCCAAAACAGTAGATAAGAGGCCAAAATGGGGCGAGATTAGTATCAAAACTATTTAATTTTAATGAACAATAAAATGGTACTAATTAAAAATAAATTTAAGTCAAAATAAATGAAACGTAATCTGAGGTGACAAAATTAAAAACGCCAATTTTCAAAAATAACTTAGTCACGTGACGTGGGGTCAAGGCTCAAGACCAATCAAAAACACCAAAAAGCTAGGTCACCAAGGAGATTTAAATATTTTTAGAGAGACAGTTGATTGTTAGATATAAAACTGATATATTGCTGGCAGTAAAAAATTAATATTAAAAGAGTGAAAACTTACTCCAGGAGAGGCGATTCCGATAAAAGTAATACCGAAAAGATCGACAACACATGACACGACACCAGAACCAAGAAAAACCAACACACTAACGAGAATCTGAGAAAATAGATACCCAACTCAAAAGCGTCCATCCCGTATATACGAAGGCATCGGTGAGAAATTTTGGTTAATTCCAGCAGAATACTACATAACATCACAACACAATTTCCACTAAAAAACATAGCTGTTCCAGATAAAGGAGGCTATATACAAACTATTACTATAAACTACTATAACTAAGACTTTATTTAAAACACTTTAATTGGAATTTAAAAAACATATTGCTACGACAGCACAGAACAATCTACACGTTTATCGAATATGCCAGAAGGATCTCGATGTAAGCGTGTGGTGTACGTGCTACTAGACGCATTTTGCGAGAATTTTCTCGACTGTGCCGGGCTTCGCTCGGGCGCTCGGACTGTGTCAAGGCCGTAGTAATTACGTAGTTCACGAGAGATAAGACGCAGTTTGGAAGCTTCTGGTGTGTGAGCGTGACTATAAATACATCGGGTAGCGGCCTTAGAGTTCAGTTCAATGCGAGATTTTGGATAGTGCGGTTCGAGAGTATTAGTGCGATACATTTACAGAGCGGTTCGGGTTATTGCTGTGTACATGCAAGTAGTTAGTAGTGAAGTGTTGCGTTTTATATTCGGACGGTATAATTGTAATACAATTGAGTTTTAATATTTGTGGACATTTTATTGCGTGTGTACAATTTTCATTTGATTTGTTGTAGAGACGGTGTTGTTAATTACGAACTGTTTTACTGTAACAATTAAAGGTGTGATTAGTGACTTAATTGGTGTCTTGTACTTATTTTGTTTCCACTGTACCTACGACGATCGAGTAGACCGTCGTAACAGTGGTGTCAGAAGTGGGATAGAACGGTTAACAGTGGAAACAGCGGACACTTTGTACAAGACGAGTGTGATTCGTAATTAATCGATAAACAATGGATGCCAGTCAGATGATGGAAAATTTACAGGCGCTGCTGTTGCAGACAGAAAAACGACAGGACGAGAAATGCAGACAGGAGGCGGAAGAAGCAGAAAGACGACAAAAAGAAGAACGAAGACAAGAAAGAGAAGAAGCAGAAAAATGACAAGATAAAACGGAAGCTCTCTTTGAAGTTATGCAGAAACAGTTGCAAGAACACACTACCGCAGAATTGGGTCTCCTACGTGGTGACGTAGGTGAATTACGAGGTGAGCTCAACAATCAGATTACCAGAATATCTGACGTAGAAGAATCCATGTCAAATAAAATAGCAAAAGTAGAAAAATCTGTCTTGACTGTGGAAGAAGTTATGTCAACAAAAATATCTGCAGTAGAAAACTCAATAGCAAACATAAGAGACAAATTAAAATTGAAGTTGAACAGTGCATGAAGATTCAACCAAAACAAATTTCTGAACAGACTGTACCAGTGATCAAGACAGAAAAAGACACAGAAAATAAGTTAACAGAGGAAGTCACTTTGCCTGCAGTAGGGACAGTTCATGTCAAAGCTCCAACCTTTGACGGAAGCACTCACTGGGCAACGTACCTCCGCCAATTTGAAGCTGCTGCATGCGCAAATAATTGGACAGAAAAAGACAAGGCTGTTTCACTTGTTCTTGCATTAAAAGGACCCGCGGCAGAACTACTACAGAAAGTGCCACCTGACAGCCAGAAAACCTATGCTGAGTTGATAAAAGCTCTGGAATTACGGTATGGTGATAAACATTTGCGAGATGTGTACTGCACCCAGTTGAGAGCAAGGCGACAGCATTCCGGGGAAAGTCTTCAAGAGTTTGAAGCAAGTATCGACAGACTAATTAGACTGGCCTATCCTGAAGCACCAGAAGATTTTCGAACGCGTTTTGCGATGAAGACATTTACTGCCGGTGTCCGAGATAACGAACTACAGCAAGTGTTACGAATGGCAAGACACCAGAACAGTGCGGACGCCCTGGTACATGCTTTGCAATTTGAGGCCGCCAAATCAGCGTCTGGTTGGACAAGTCATAAAGTGCGCGCGCTAAAAGATCGCGACGGCACAGACGATGAGGAAGAAGAACAAGGAACAGAGACTCGACGGTTGGCGCCACAGAATAAAATAAGAAAGGATGGAAGACCGAAGTGTTATCGATGTGGGAAACCTGGACATCTACAACGAGATTGTCGGGTTAGAATTCAGCAGCAGGGAAACGAGCAATAGTCGGTGCAACGGGGCGTGTGCTGACTAACTGGAGGAACAAAGCCCCTAAAATACGCAATTTCTACGCTTCAGAAAAACAGCGGGAGCTTGGTAGTTACCGGATTTGTTCAAGAAAGGCCAACCTCGATTACAGTTGACACAGGCGCAACAGTTTCTATTGTGCGCCCCGACGTGGTGAAAGATCTCAAGCCAATCTGGTGCTCTTGAAGCTTGCGAACAGCTACTGGACGGCCTGTAAAAGTGTATGGAAAAGTGGAGATACACCTACGCCTCGGTCGACTTGAGTTTAATCATCAAGTACTTGTTGCAGACATTGTGGATGAAGCAATTCTTGGTGTGGACGTTATGAACGCATACGGATTTATAGTCGACTTCAAAAACAATGTCTTGAGAATCGGAGGCGAAGAAGTAATGCTATCAACAATGACGACAGCAGAAATTCGATGGACGTCATAAACCAAGTGGCCGTAACTGTTCCGCCAAACTTCGAAAAGATCATCATGGTTAGAACTGCGGTAGATACTAGGGGCAATCAGTGCTCTATATTCGAACCCCAGGTAGTCAGCACACCGGGCATACTAATTGCCAGAAGTTTAGTAAAACCTGACGAAACCGGAAACGTGCCTATTAGAGTGGCGAATATTTTGGATCAAGCTATCACTTTACACAGCAATACGCTCATAGGCAAATTGACTCCTGTGGCCTGGGTAGCCGGAATAACGCAACGAAGACCCAGTTCTTCGGATACTTCTAAATTACCAGAGGAACTGCAAGAATTATTGAGCAGATCTTCTAACGACCTCTCAAGTGGTGAGGTAAAAGAACTCGGACAGTTTTTACACGAATTCAAAGATTGTTTTGCAGTTCGGGGACAGTCACTGGGAAGAACCTCTCTTGTGCAACATCGCATCAATACCGGGGACACAACACCGATACGCCAACCTCCTCGAAGGCCTCCATTATCTAAACAAGAGGAGATGTCTCGGTTAGTACAGGACATGTTGACAGAGGGAGTAATCGAACCTTCGTCAAGTGCTTGGTCTTCCCCTGTAGTGCTGGTAGCGAAGAAGGATGGTGGATTGCGTTTCTGCGTAGACTACGGGAGGTTAAATGACGTTACAAAGAAAGACTGCTATCCATTACCTCGCGTTGACGATACACTCGACACGTTGTCCGGAGCACAGTGGTTTTCCACATTGGACCTGAAGAGTGGATATTGGCAAGTGGGTCTTCATCAAGAAGACAAGGAAAAGACCGCTTTCTCGACCCCAAGTGGCTTATTCCAATTTAACGTCATGCCATTTGGACTCTGTAATGCACCGGCAACATTTGAGAGATTGATGGACCTGATACTCCGAGGCCTGACGTGGAAAACTTGCCTTGTTTATTTAGACGATGTCATAGTGATCGGGAAGACTTTCGAAGATCATTTGGAAAACCTTAAGGAAGTTCTAACTAGAATTCACGGTGCACAACTGAAGCTGAGCCCGAAGAAGTGTTCTCTATTCCAGAAGGAAGTACAGTATTTGGGCCATCTGGTTTCGGCAGCGGGCGTTAGCATGGATCCTAATAAAGTAGACACCGTAAGAGACTGGCCAGTTCCGAAGAATAAACACGAAGTTCGGAGTTTTCTGGGGTTATGCTCATATTACCGACATTTAGTGAAAGGCTTCGCTACTATTGCTAAACCACTACATGAGCTAACGGAAAATAAACGAAACTTCCAATGGTCGAGAGAGTGTGAACAAGCATTTAGAACGTTGAAGATTGCAGCCATATGTTCGCAGCCAATTCTCGCTTTTCCAGCTTCCGAAGGGAAGTACATCGTAGACACAGACGCAAGCAATACTGGTCTAGGAGCAGTTTTGTCTCAAGTGCAGAACGGTGAAGAACGAGTAATAGCGTATTACAGCAAGACGCTTTCTAAACCAGAGAGAAATTATTGTGTTACAAGAAGAGAGTTGTTGGCAATTGTCAGAGCTTTGGAGCACTTCCATAAATACCTCTATGGGAGAGAGTTTTCACTACGTACCGACCATGCTGCACTTGCATGGCTCTTGAGATTTAAAAATCCGGAAGGACAGTTGGCAAGGTGGCTCGAACGTCTGCAAGAGTACAACTTCAAGGTACAACATCGGCGGGGGCGCCTGCACGGTAATGCAGATGGCTTATCACGAAGACCATGCCCGGAAGACTGCCGACATTGCCACAGAAAGGAAGAACAAAACTCAAGCGGACATGTTCAAGCCATCACTGTAGATTTCCTGGCTGATGGCTGGACAACACAAGACTGTCGACAAGAACAGATGACTGATGAAGAAATTGGACTGATCTTGACAGCAAAAGAGGAAGGTCGCCGCCCGGATTGGCAAGATATCTGCCATGGTTCCGAAGTGCTGAAGGGCTACTGGGCACAATGGGAATCTCTCACCTTAGAAAACGGATTGCTGAAAAGGGCTTGGGAAAGTGCAGATGGACGAGACGTGGTCATGCAGTTGATAGCTCCCCGAAGTAAAGTGCAGTCTGTTTTGAAGGCGATGCATGATGGAACATCTGGAGGCCATCTTGGAGTTAACAAAACCCTTGACAAAATACGGAAGCGATTTTATTGGCTTCATCTTCGCCACGACGTAGAGGAATGGGTTCGGACGTGTGAAATATGTGCTGCAAGCAAGGGCCCACAAACCAGAAGCAGGGGAAAAATGAGACAGTATAATGTTGGACAACCTTTCGAGAGAATTGCCATAGACATTGCTGGACCATTCCCAGTTACTGACGATGGAAACCGGTACATCATGGTTGTAGGTGACTACTTTACTAAGTGGGTGGAAGCCTACGCAATTCCAAATCAGGAGGTTACCACTGTGGCAAAGCAGTTAGTTCACAACTTCTGTTGCCGTTATGGAGCCCCTATGGAAATCCATACGGATCAAGGGAGAAATTTCGAATCAGGAGTGTTTAAAGAATTATGCCGTCTACTTGGAATTCGAAAGACCAGGACAACGCCTCTGCATCCTCAGTCGGACGGGATGGTTGAGAGATTCAACAGGACACTTGAGCAGCATCTTTCGAAAGTTGTTGACGAGAACCAAACAGACTGGGACCAGCGTATACCACTATTCCTTATGGCGTATAGGTCATCAGTACATGACACAACCGGCATGACTCCAGCAAAATTGGTGTTTGGGCGGGAGATTCGTCTTCCTGGGGACTTGATGTTTGGGTCACCTGAGACTCAGTCCCAAGAGCCAAAGAACTATTCCTCGCAATTAGAAAACCAACTGCGAGAAATGAATCGCTTGGTAAGAGGACGGCTGAAGATTGCCAGTGATAAAATGAAAACCTGGTATGACATTCGCAGCAATAGTGTGGGTTTCCAAGAAGGAGATCAGGTCTGGTTGTTCAATCCAAAGCGCCGTCATGGTCGCTCACCTAAGCTTCAGTCTAACTGGGAAGGACCCTACACTGTGAAAAAAAGAATTAATGATGTTGTTTATCGGATTCAACAGGAAGGACAGAGAAAGTTCAAGGTCGTCCACCTAGATTGCCTGGCTAAGTACAAATTTAGAGACGCTTTGCCAGTTCGGGACGAACAGGCTTAAGGAGGGGGCAGTGCTACGACAGCACAGAACAATCTACGCGTTTATCGAATATGCCAGAAGGATCTCGATGTAAGCGTGTGGTGTACGTCCTACTAAACGCATTTTGCGAGAATTTTCTCGACTGTGCCGGGCTTCGCTCGGGCGCTCGGACTGTGTCAAGGCCGTAGTAATTACGTAGTTCACGAGAGATAAGACGCAGTTTGGAAGCTTCTGGTGTGTGAGCGTGACTATAAATACATCGGGTAGCGGCCTTAGAGTTCAGTTCAATGCGAGATTTTGGATAGTGCGGTTCGAGAGTATTAGTGCGATATATTTACAGAGCGGTTCGGGTTATTGCTGTGTACGTGCTGTGACGTACTAATCTATCAATCACATCAATTTATCCCATGGTTTCTAGTTGACTGTCTCGCGTCTCTTACCAATGTCGAGAAATAAAAATGTACATGCCCCATACGGTAAAAATAAAAACACCCAAAAATTGACCCGCTACAGTGCAAGTAGTTAGTAGTGAAGTGTTGCATTTTATATTCGGACGGTATAATTGTAATACAATTGAGTTTTAATATTTGTGGACATTTTATTGCGTGTGTACAATTTTCATTTGATTTGTTGTAGAGACGGTGCTGTTAATTACGAACTGTTTTACTGTAACAATTAAAGGTGTGATTAGTGACTTAATTGGTGTCTTGTACTTATTTTGTTTCCACTGTACCTACGACGATCGAATAGACCGTCATAACAATATTTTTCTGAGGTGAGAACTCGATAGTCCGCCATGTTGTGTTACTGAAAGCACTATTGCAAACTGAAAGCGAACAATTTTGGAAAACATTATTATATACATTTTGTTAGTCAATAAGAAGTAAATATATTTTGTAATGCATTGTATTTTTAAGTAGAAGCATATTTCCTATCTTTCCTAGCAACTCCAAGTACCCATTACCTGAGAAACATAAAATATATATATTGTGAATTTTGTTGTTGTTACGGACTAGTTGTTACGGTGGATGAAATCATCCAATTATAAATCCTCGACTAATGAAATGGTAATTTGACCAATGTTTCAAAGAAATTATGAATAAAAGATATAATTTGTCAATCATACCAGTCCTATTTTATTCCAATAAAGTAATTATAAAGACTGTTAATTACAGGAAACAGCAGAGAAAATTTGAAGTGGGCGCAAGGACATCCAGACACGAAAGTAGATCCAGTGGGCTGCTTATACGATCTATTTGACCATTACTGAATAAATATTATTCACGCGCCGATTTCAAATGGACGGTGACACACTACATTCTCGTTCCTATAAAATCGTTGCTAATCAACGAATACTGAAAAACAACACTGTAAACGATAACAAAACAACTAATATAAATAATAATCGCAACACCAGGACATTTACGAACCGATTAACGAGTACAACCAAGTTTTGAAGGGTAACTTAGTTCGTTATCCACAGTTCACAAATACACCCGTAACAGATTTTATTGTTATAATATATATATATTGCGAAGAATCACAGGATCATGATAGGCGGGGCAAGTCATATATTACACAGACAATGGACATTCATATTATATTGGTAGATGGTTAAGTTTGGTTGTTATCAATTGTATTTAGTAAGGTTAAGGGTTTAGTTTAGAAAAACTGTGCATTATTAGTTATGGTGATTCATGTACTGTGTTAGTGGAAATGTGCGCGCGTGTGCGTGTGGAAAACGTTTCCCGGGCGGTGCGTGAAGTATTATCGTTGTTTTGACATTAGCTGAACTGAGACATGTGTATCGCTACAATCCCTATACCTGTCGGACTATTGTTTACGTTCTTGTATATTATTAGTATGTAGTCAGCATGCATGAGATACGAGTAGTCTGATTACCGCTATGCATGCTGTTTCAAAGTAAATGCACTCTACTGCATGAAAAGTGCTTGGTCACTTTACTAACCATGTGACTTCCATCCACCAATAGAATGCTGACTGGTGGTTGGAAATTTTCTTATGCCTGTCGTTACACAGGCAGTTCTTCTACGCCATCTACCGCGAACGGGTCGTGCACTCCTTGTACAAGAATTCTACCGCTTGCAAGGTGTTGTAAAGACTATCCGTCGTTTGTGAAACGAGAAGGCTCAGAACTGTGTATGTAGTACATCTGCACACAGTAGTGTTTAAACGCATTACGCGTATAATTACGATAGTTCTTCTACGCCATCTACCGCGAACGGAACGTGCACTCCTTGTACAAGAATTCTACCACTTGCAAGGTGTTGTAAAAACTATTCGTCGTTAGTGAAACGGGAAGACTCAGAACTGTGTGTGTGGTACATTTGCACACACCAGTGTTTTAACGCATTGTGCGAAAATTTACAAGCAGTTCTTCACTGCTGCTACCGTGAACGGTACATACAATTCCTTGTACAAGATTATACCGCTTGCAAGGATCTGTTAAGACCTTTCGGGGATAGTAACGCGTGTGACGCATCACAATTGATTTTATATCTTTACACACGATATTAATATTGTAGTATTACGTGTGTAAGAAGTGAGTGTAACTGTATCACTGTGCGAGATTTTCCGCAGTGACAGTATCATTAATTGTTACGCAATAGTTCCATCAAGACGTTTCCGTGCTAGTGCAAGATTTCCTCATAGGGTGGTCTGCTGATCGCGGCAGACCTTTGTATTCGCGAGAACACTTGAAGAAGCCGGAGAGGTATAAGCTCAATATACCGTTATTAGATTAACTCACTGTCACCTGAGATATTACTTGGTCTTAAACTCTATATAAGTTTTGCGAGTGATAAAATCCGTAGTACCGTTGTGTGTGCGAAGTGTCGGATTCATCGTGGGAATTGCAGGACATCAGCCCAGCTGTTACAGGACATCAGCCCAGCTGTTACAGGACATCAGCCCAGCTGTTACAGGATATCAGCCCAGCTGTTATAGGACCAGCCCAGCTATTACAGGACATCAGCCAAGCTGTTACAGGACGCCAGCCCAGCTGTAAACGTTTCTGGTGAAACGTCTGTCATTTGTAAGCCACACCTGACGATCCATCTATACCGCAAAGACCGGCCCTTCTCTTCAACAACATCATCGTGGGAGTCTTCTTATGTAACGTATTACGTCTTGCGTATGAACATTATTTAACACTTTAAAAGAAAGACTCTATATCAAACATTACATTCTGTACATTTCAAATATACCATATAAACTATAACTTGTGTTTGTACAGTAAATAATCTTAAACCCTCCAATATAGACTTGTAATTTGAATTACACATACTATCATATCCTATGCGCCAATAGTTTAGTAATTTGTGTTGTCGCATAGAGATATTTTGGCGCTTAGCAACGTAGGGCTCGTAAAATAGCGGAAATTTACGCTATTACATATTTGTCTATGAATATAAAATTTGTTGGAAAAATCCGACGTATAAATATAATTAACGTAATAATTGTATGTGTATTGTTCATGTGAAAAGCTGAGGATATAATTTTTCAAGTGTGCATATTCTCTTGTATATCATATATGAACAGATTTTATCAGTATATTGGAGGTAGATTATTAGTTGTTGTATGTTAGATAAGGTATTTACATGTTGATATTTTGAACTGCTTTTTCTGCGTGCATATAAACTGGTTACCATATATTCTAATCTTGTTGTGATAATAATAACTTGCTTTGCGTATAAATCAATAAATTTAAATTTATTAAATTTTAAATTAAATTTTAATCACTATGGCGGAGTCACAAGGGATAGAGAATGCTTTAGCGGCCATATTAGCGAAGATGAAAACCATGGAAGAAAAGATGGAGAAAATTTCAGCAGAAAATAAAGAAGAGCGGAAAACTGATAAAGAGGAAAATAAGGCCCGTCAAGAGGAGGTGAAAGTGAGTATACAGAAGCTTTCAGCAGAAGCCGAGAAAAGAAGTAAATCGATCCACGACGAAAACAAAAGAATATATGCGGCCGTGCAGGAGCAATCTAAACAAAGCAAACAAATGATAGAAGCGGCAGAAAAGCGTATTAGCGAGACCGTGGAAGCTATGAAAGCTGATATTGAGGCGAGTTTGGAGGTTAATAAGTCACGACTTAATGAATATGGTGCGAAACTCGCTGGAGTGGAGGAGCAGGTAATACAACACAGATCCACGGTGAGTGAATTAATGGCTGAGCAAGACGTGCGGATTCAAGAGCTGCAACAGCAAGTGTCACGATTGCAAAGTACCTCGTCACCACTAAACTGTACTACGTATGTATATAAGACTTTGGATGACGTTAATTCACAGCAAAGATTTTATGGACGGCAGAATGAAAACCCCATGGATTTCATTCAAAGTTGCCAGCGGGATCTGGAGCAAATTGGTGATACCTTAAGTGAAGCGGATAGAATTAATTTCATAGTGCGGCGACTTAAGGGTACCGCTGCGGAGTGGTTTAGTATCGTCCAGGATAAAATCAATACGTTGGAAGACCTGGTAAGACATTTCAGAGCTAGATACTGGAATGAGGAGATCCAGCGGAAGATACGTACGCAGCTGGAGTTTGGAAAATATTCCAATACCAGAGGTCCTAAAGATGAATATGTGATGCAGTTGATATCCAGAGCTAGATATCTTGAGCCTAGCTTAACCGAACCTGACATGGTAAGTAAACTTGCGCACCACTTTGGACGCGGGATACAGGTGGCCGTCCTTACGCAAGGAGTTAAGTCGTGGAATGAGCTACTCACATTACTTGCAAAATGGGAAGGTATCGACAACCCGAATATAAATGGTAACAGTAATGAAACACCGCATAAAAGTTTTCAATATCAGAATCAAACCAAGCAAACACAGTCGCAACAACAACAACGACCTAAGATGTCTAATAGAAATACCAATCAAAAATTTAATGCCAATAAAGTAGCAGTAGTAGCGGAAGAGGATTCCGATATAGAACAGTCAAAAAACGTGTAAGGCTGCACGGCGTGAGTCCGTGCAACAAAATAACTAGTACACGTAAAGGTAGGAATGAAGTTTCAAAAGCCCGGGGTAACTATAAAAAGCAGTTCAATAAATCAAATGTGAAAGATGTTAATTGTAAGAAAAACTTTGTAGTGTCCGGCCTATATCCTGCCGTAATTAGAGATAGTTTAATTTGCAATAACCATAGTAAAGAAAATGAGAAAGGTATTAGCGTTGAAAATGACACTGACCTCATTGTCAACGCGAAAATTAACGGATGTGTCGGCGAAGTTTTATTTGACAGCGGCGCAGAAATTTCGTTAATGGATGAGCGATTCCTAGAGAGGCACAGGAAACATTTTAAAAAAATCCCGATTCTGCCAGCAGCCCACAAAATCATAAAATCAGCGACGGGTGAATCTCAGAGGGTTGACCGTCAAGCTATGATAACAGTATCCATTCAGGGAATGGAAATAGAGGTCACCTTGCTTATGGTCAAGAAACTCGTGTATAATGTTATTTTGGGAGTGGACACATTAAATAAACTGCACGCGACCATTGATTTTCCAAATAAATTACTAAAATGTACTGTAAATAATAGTAAACACAATATCAGGTTAGGACGCAGGAGGGGTAAGACGGGGTCTGATTGTGAACCTATTACTATAACTCGCCCAGCGGTTCAACTTGCCGATAAGATAACACATAATCTGCGGACTCACAGCAGGCAGATAACGAGCAATGAGCAAGATAAGCTGCAAAGTATGCTTGATAAATTTGAATCTGTATTTTCCAAAAATCCTACCGTCACGAATGTTTATGAACACAGTATTCAGGTCACGGATGAAAATAAATTTGTACGGAAGACGTACCCCATCCCCCTTCACTATCAACAACAGGTTGATGCCGAAGTTAAGAGTATGCTTCAGAATGGTGTGATTGAACGAACTGATAGCAATTTTTTAAATCCTATGGTTGTTGTTAAAAAGAAAAATAACGACATTCGATTATGTCTCGACATGAGAAATCTAAATTCTATTACAAAAAAATGCTACGACTGTGCTCCGAATGCGGAGAACTTATTCATAAAATGTCAAGGGGTTAAATACATGTCTCGCCTTGATCTCAAAAGTGGATTCTGGCAGATTCCCCTTGCCAAGGAGTCGAGAAGATACACAGCATTTCTATATCGAAATAAATGCTATCAGTTTAAAGTAGTTCCATTTGGTTTGGTTACCAGTTTAGCGGCCATGGTCAGATGTTTGGAGTTAGCTCTGGGACCCGAGGTGGAGGACTTCGTCAGCATATTTGTTGATGATATTTTGGTCATATCCAAATCATTTGAAGAACATCTTGAACATCTCAAGATTGTATTTCAGAAATTGCAAGCCGCTAACCTGACTCTCAATCTTGAAAAGTGTGAATTCGGGAAATCGCAAATTAAATTTTTGGGTCATATTATCTCAGCGGAAGGTATAACAACGGACCCGGAAAAAATACATGCGATCATGGAGTTCCCGAAACCCACAAAACCCAGGGATATCAGAGCGTTCCTCGGATTGACTGGTTACTTCAGACGTTTTACTCCAGAATATTCTGGGACAATTGAGCCGTTGTTAGAACTACTTCGTAAGAGTAATAAATGGAGATGGGAGGAGCGTCATCAGCATGCTTTCGACGCGACTAAAAATTTGTATAGTAGAAACCTGCACGTGTTCCATCCTGAGAAAAGGGGCACATATGTCCTGAATTGCGATGCTTCTGATTATGCCATTGGGGGGGTACTCTACCAACGGAATGAGAAGGGCGAAAACAAAATAATTGCGCACAGTAGTAGGTCACTAAAAGGGGCCGAACGTAACTATTTCACATCGGAAAAAGAAATATTGGCTATTGTGTACTGCATTAGTAAATTTCGTTATTACCTGGTTGGACAACACTTCGAAATCCTTTCGGACAACCAGGCCTTATCGTTCATGTTGCGCTGCAAGTTAGCGAATGCTCGCATATCCCGTTGGATCATGGCCATCCAAGAGTACGACTTTACCATTAAGTACTGTAAGGCAAGCGAGAACCAAGCAGCTGACACGTTAAGCCGATACCCTCCAATGGTGGAAGAACGTCATGCGTCTAATAACCAGGAGGTTCAAATTCTAGCTGTCAAATATAAATTAGAAGGCAGTCTCAAAAATAAGCTAAGAAATATTGGTATGGAACAGCAGCGTGACACAAAGTTGAAGCGGATATGTGACGCTATCCGGATACAAGAAACCCTAAGTACAGAATATATAAAGACGTAGTGTATAAAATTATCAATGGCGGATGGAAGATTATGATACCGGACGCCATGGTGGAAGACCTCACCTGGATGTGTCATGAGAGTCTGGCTCATGCGGGGCCTTATAAATGTTACCTGGCAATGCGGGAGGATTTTGTGTGGCTAAATATGACCAGGAAAATAAAGGCCATACTCCGCTCTTGCCACATCTGCCAAACAGCGAAATATCCGAACCAACATACACAGGTTGAAATGGGTAACATTGTCGTCCGTAATAAAAATGACCTTGTATGCATTGATTTTTTGGGTCCACTTCCTCGGGCGGCACGTGGAATGAAGAACCTGGTGGTTGTGACGGATGCCTTTACCAAACATGTTAGCCTATATGCTATTGGTAGACCTACTACGTCGGCTGTCATAAACATTATGCTAAATAAATACATGCCGAAAAATGGTCCCGTAAGGAAGATACTCTCAGATCAAGGTAAGCAATTTACGAACACCAAGTGGCACTCCGAGCTTGAGAAACACGGGGTCCAGACGGTCTTGACTGCGATCCGGAGACCGCAAGGTAACTTGGCCGAGCGGGTCAACAAGGAGTTGGGACGGTTGTTCCGTACGTACTGTAGTACTAACCAGAGTAAGTGGCCGGAATTCCTAGAATTTTTTGAGTATGCCATAAATGGAAATTATAATTCTACTACTGGGTATACTCCGAATGAACTCCAAACCGGAGAAATGCCAGGCCGGGTCTGGGGTAAACACATTGAAAGGATAGCGACGCATAATATGCCTATACCAGTTGAGGTAAAGAAAATCGAAGCTAGAAGACGCATTAAAAAGTGCGCCGAGGAGCGCACGGAAAAATTTAATGCGGAACATAAACTAGTCAAGTTCAAGACTGGAGAGAGTGTGCTTTTACGAGCATTAAATGTTGGAAGAAGGGAGGACAACACAGCTGCGAAGTTTTTTAGGCTGTATAATGGTCCATATACCCTGTCGGAACAAGTTGGGAAAAATACTTTTATCTTAACCAACCCAAATACCAACCGTGCGATTGGTAAATTCCATGCGTCCTCATTGAGGAAGTATTATACAAAGGATCCGTAAACTTAGAAATAAATGTCAGGATATAGGGGTAAGAATGTGTAGTGATTTAAATATGTCAATTCAGGTTTAAATGTTGTATGTAAGTTGGCTCTGTGAATGAACAATAATCTAGTTTTGATAAGGAATGTTGTCTGTGTACGCTATGATCCTGCATTAGATGTCGTTATCTGTGTGTCAAGAACATGTGTGTTTGTTTTGGTTTGAAGGTTACCACGTGTCTTTTGATTTGATGCTTCTGTCAAAGTGACAGTTGGAAATGTTAGTATTAATTGAGGATGTTTATTTGATTTTAGTTTGAGGGTATTATTATTATTTCAGGATTAGGAAGTTGTTTTGGTTATATTAAAAAAAAAATTTTTATTTTTTTTGTTAGTTAACTAAAGAAAAAAAAAAAAATTTTTTTTATGCGGGAGGGAGTTAATCCTGCGACGAATCACAGGATCATGATAGGCGGGGCAAGTCATATATTACACAGACAATGGACATTCATATTATATTGGTAGATGGTTAAGTTTGGTTGTTATCAATTGTATTTAGTAAGGTTAAGGGTTTAGTTTAGAAAAACTGTGCATTATTAGTTATGGTGATTCATGTACTGTGTTAGTGGAAATGTGCGCGCGTGTGCGTGTGGAAAACGTTTCCCGGGCGGTGCGTGAAGTATTATCGTTGTTTTGACATTAGCTGAACTGAGACATGTGTATCGCTACAATCCCTATACCTGTCGGACTATTGTTTACGTTCTTGTATATTATTAGTATGTAGTCAGCATGCATGAGATACGAGTAGTCTGATTACCGCTATGCATGCTGTTTCAAAGTAAATGCACTCTACTGCATGAAAAGTGCTTGGTCACTTTACTAACCATGTGACTTCCATCCACCAATAGAATGCTGACTGGTGGTTGGAAATTTTCTTATGCCTGTCGTTACACAGGCAGTTCTTCTACGCCATCTACCGCGAACGGGTCGTGCACTCCTTGTACAAGAATTCTACCGCTTGCAAGGTGTTGTAAAGACTATCCGTCGTTTGTGAAACGAGAAGGCTCAGAACTGTGTATGTAGTACATCTGCACACAGTAGTGTTTAAACGCATTACGCGTATAATTACGATAGTTCTTCTACGCCATCTACCGCGAACGGAACGTGCACTCCTTGTACAAGAATTCTACCGCTTGCAAGGTGTTGTAAAAACTATTCGTCGTTAGTGAAACGGGAAGACTCAGAACTGTGTGTGTGGTACATTTGCACACACCAGTGTTTTAACGCATTGTGCAAAAATTTACAAGCAGTTCTTCACTGCTGCTACCGTGAACGGTACATACAATTCCTTGTACAAGATTATACCGCTTGCAAGGATCTGTTAAGACCTTTCGGGGATAGTAACGCGTGTGACGCATCACAATTGATTTTATATCTTTACACACGATATTAATATTGTAGTATTACGTGTGTAAGAAGTGAGTGTAACTGTATCACTGTGCGAGATTTTCCGCAGTGACAGTATCATTAATTGTTACGCAATAGTTCCATCAAGACGTTTCCGTGCTAGTGCAAGATTTCCTCATAGGGTGGTCTGCTGATCGCGGCAGACCTTTGTATTCGCGAGAACACTTGAAGAAGCCGGAGAGGTATAAGCTCAATATACCGTTATTAGATTAACTCACTGTCACCTGAGATATTACTTGGTCTTAAACTCTATATAAGTTTTGCGAGTGATAAAATCCGTAGTACCGTTGTGTGTGCGAAGTGTCGGATTCATCGTGGGAATTGCAGGACATCAGCCCAGCTGTTACAGGACATCAGCCCAGCTGTTACAGGACATCAGCCCAGCTGTTACAGGACATCAGCCCAGCTGTTATAGGACCAGCCCAGCTATTACAGGACATCAGCCAAGCTGTTACAGGACGCCAGCCCAGCTGTAAACGTTTCTGGTGAAACGTCTGTCATTTGTAAGCCACACCTGACGATCCATCTATACCGCAAAGACCGGCCCTTCTCTTCAACAACATCATCGTGGGAGTCTTCTTATGTAACGTATTACGTCTTGCGTATGAACATTATTTAACACTTTAAAAGAAAGACTCTATATCAAACATTACATTCTGTACATTTCAAATATACCATATAAACTATAACTTGTGTTTGTACAATAAATAATCTTAAACCCTCCAATATAGACTTGTAATTTGAATTACACATACTATCATATCCTATGCGCCAATAGTTTAGTAATTTGTGTTGTCGCAATATATATATATATATATATATATATTTTGTAACAATAATTTTGGTGTCGTACGTCCTACTTCCTTAAAGCCCCACGTTGGGCGCCAATATGTAACAATAATTTTGGGGTCGTACCTGTCAAAATGTATCGCACTTGTTTATTTAGTGTATTAGTGTGAATGTAGTGTGTTTGCCTCACACTGGTCGTTACATAAATCGACGTCACTACTGGAGTCCGTAGAGTTGTCGATGTTACCAGTACAACCTACCTGTTAATTCATAGGGGTTGCTATTCCCGGGTGGCGCCAAATTGTTTCTGTTAAAACAATTAAAATATTTAATTTCTAAGATAATACGTGATATTAGCATGGACAGCTGTGGCGTTCGAATTGTTCCCGCTGCTAGTCAGGTTGTCAACTCGTCCGCTCGTGATGAGCGCTAGTTGGCTGTTGCTTAAAACTTCGCTAACACACATATATTCTACAAAATCCTATGAAATAACAAGATAGTAATGATCTGTACTGTAATTTTTAATACAAATTGGGTCATCAATAAATATGACAAATGAATTACAAACAAATTTATAACATTGGCTCCGGCATAGAGCTTGAAACACAAAATATCTCAGAGTTGGCAAAATTGATTTCAAAACATTAGCGTTGCCTAGACGGCATCCGTCACTTTTAATAAATTACAATGTTTAAAATCTGGAGTTCTTTTGATCATGAAAATAGACATAAACGTTGGTTACATTAAAAAAGTACACTACCATACCTTATACGTACTTAGAAGTTATAATGTGTTTATACAATTTGTTCGGTAGTGTCGTATTTCTGTTACAAAAATTGTGTTCTCAAATAAGGTTATATTGAATTTAGTACAAATGTTTTTTATGTAAGTAAATTATGCCTTTACCTTTGAAAGAAAATATTACTTTTTAAATAGTGAGAAATTTTATCATTTGAAAATAATTTAAGTAATTTAGGGTTTTGGGAATAAGGAATTTATTCGGTACTTATCAGTTCATCTCACGTTGAAATGTCGTCATCAGGATAGGCGTATATTCTTCGAATTTGGGCTGGTTTTAAACTTCTGACATCTCCTTCATCTGGTCTTGGGTTTTTTCTTTAATTAATTTAGTTAAACTGGTTCCTGGACATCATGTATTCTTTATAGATCGACGTCTCTTCATTTAGGGTCATCTTGGTTCACTGATTCGACTTTTTATAACTGTTTAAATCAAAATTTTAATCGTCCAATTTTGCGCGTCACTTACCCACGCTTCGTTTTTTCAGAGTCTATATAATTTAACGGAAAATAAGCCCTCAAACGTCTCGTTGTCATAGTAACCATAATTCGATGATTGGTTAATTACTCCTTTAGGACATTGTTAAAATATTTGAATTTTTATTCAAATTTATTAAGTATTTTCCTACTGGTTTTATTCCTTTGTAATTCCTTTGGGATAATAAATGACATCACTATTATTTTTCTTTCCTTTCGAAGTTTACAATGATACCTCATAAGGTCATATTCTGTTATACATTAACTATAGTCTAATTATTTGACATTTAATAAATAACATATCTTTCTTAAATTAAACTATTACAATAATATTTCTGTGTTAAAATAACTGATATATAATTACTGTCCATTCACTGGTCTTAGATTAGTAAGATTTCTTGTGAAATTGATACAATTTGCTTTTGAATGTCTTTGGCAGTTAAATGTCTTCATAGTCAAAATCAGCCATGATTGTTTTTTAGTGTATTTACTTTTTAAATTACATTCTGAATTCAGCCTGATGGGCTTCACTTATTTGTTTGTGTTTTAACTACTATACAACATATATTTTCATTACTCTTCTTTTAAAATATAATAATTAGGTTTATGGACTGTGGGTTCCTTTCAGCCATAGTCCTCCTTTAACATTGAACCAACTATTCTTTACAAGTCATAAGTTATTATTAGTACTAACATTGATTTCTTTCTTGTGTTACAAACTAAAGTGATAAACATTGTCACTTTTCATAAGATTATGAAGGTTAATTCCCTTTTCAACATTGGGTGTTGTATTCTTTGCAATCTTAATTTTAATAACAAACTTTAATTCTATTCTATCATACCATGTTAACACAAGTTATTTGTCTGGGCTTTCTCCCTAAATAATATCACAAGCTTCCCTTATATTAATTTGGACTACTATTTCTAATTACTTCTAGACATATTACTGTTTATAATACCACTCCAATCATTGGTCGTTTATCAATGTTTCACAGAGTGTCTGCTTACTTATCATTCTATTTTGAATGTTTCACATACACTTTCACTATTTTTAGGGTACTTACACTTCACTAAAGCACTTCACTTTGGTTCACTGTTTTGTAATTAGTGTTATTTAATGGGTAATCCCTATACTTTACCATTTCTCACTATTTTGTTTGAGTATGACATTTACTATTAACAATATTAGGTTATTTGTGTTTTGTTAAATCTAACCTTTCTGACTGGGTTAGTGTACTTTTCTATATTATTATATTTTTACAATTGTATTGTCTTTAAAATGGGTACATAGGTTAATTTCATGACAATAATAATATTGGTTTCATTAATACATAATTATTCAAGGTTTATTGACCGTATTCTATCTCTAAACATACAATCTTTCCCTTATATATGTGTGTTAGTTTCCCCTTGGGTTTAACCTGTTTCCTCTTCATTCTTCCTCTTCTTCATCTTCAATAGTCTTCATCTTGGTTCGGTTCTCCTCTTCTTCTCTTCTGGTTTAAATTCTGTTTAATTGTAGGGATCTGCTCTCCTCTTCTGGTTCTTCTTTAGTTCTGTGTTCATCATTGTTTTGTCTATCATATTTTTTCTTAAGTATGTTACGTGGTTCCCTTCTTTATATTTAGGTTGTTGGCTCAATCACTTGGGTTGGATAATATCGTTGTACGTCGTGTCAAAGTATTTACATTTTAATCATTTTTTAAACATTTTATTTTATATGAAGTACTTTTATATCAAGAATTATCTTTTTTATCACTGGTACGGGATTTGGCTTAATTGTATCGTTACATAATGCCTCTCCTCTAAAATTCATCATTTTAATAAAACACTAGCATAGTTTTTTATGAAATTATCAGTTATAGATAACCTTTTTCCTCCTCTTCCTTGTTTGATTCTCCATTCTTCATTTCTCTTCTTACTTAATTCACTCCATTTTATTTGGATCTGTTTTTATTTATTTCCATTGGTGCATTTTCCCTCATACACACTTTTTTTTTCCTAACTTTTATACAGTAGCTGGTTTCTCCCATTACTACTCATTTTTCTGAGACTAGAGGCACATCTTCTCTACTCAGTTCATTTGGATTGCTGGACTTTTCTACAGTCAATCGTAAATACTTTCTTTGTCAACTTGTGACTTAATAATAATAATATAATATACTTTGGGATTGTCCACCTTGTGGTTTGTTTTTAGATCACTTTGTCATTACTACTCATTCTTCCTTCCGCTATACCTTAACTATACACTAACATCTACTCATACACTATATTGAGAAATTTTATCTTTATTCATATGTTAATTTCATCATCATTATTTATATATAAGTTACCTTAATTTCCGTCTAGTGACGTCAAGCGTAATTTGTATTTGGTTACGCGTTTCAGGCCATGTGGCCCATCCTCAGACCATCACTCCAAGAGGAGCTCATTAAAAAATAAAAAATCCACAATAAAACAAACACATAATAAATAAATACAAAAATATATTAAAACATATAAAGGCGTTCTATTACACGAACACGGTGCACCGCGTGTAGCATGCCTGAACTGCCATCATTATTTCATTTTCAATGCTCGTTGTGATCATTTTAATTGCCTTAGACATTTTTTTTTTTCTTAGTCATTTAGCAGGATTCTGCTTTAGTCATATCTGTATATTGGTTTTATATACAATTTCTCTCTCTCTCCTTGTACCAGGTATAATTTTATTATTTTTTCTTATAATACTGTTGATTCAGTATAATTTCAAGTATTCATCTCAGTAATTTGAGCTTGATTTTATTTTTGTTTATTTTATTCGGTATTCAACATCATTTTTGATAATTCTTTGGTAAGTTAATTGTCTTACCTTAAAGCAATGTTTGTAGCGTATTCCTTTTTAGCTATATTTTGTTTTAATTATTATTGTAAGTTGGTGCTTCTTACATTTTTATTATATAGGAATGTGTGTAACGTATTCCTTATTATCTCACTTTTTACTTCATACTTCATATCTCAATTTTTTGTTATACTGCAAATTAATTTAAATTGAAAGGAATTTGTGTAACTGTTTCCTTTGTTTTTTTTGTTTTCTTCATTATTATATACTTATATTAATTCTTTTTATTGTTCCGCATATATCATCTAAATAAGTTAGTAAGCTGCTCTTACAATCTCTTTTGGAATTTTGAAATATGTTTCATTTCACAATGGTTTTATTCTTCTTCGTAAAACTTTTTTATTGAAGTTTGGTTATAAACTCCCTTGATTTTCCTTGTATTGATATTACTGATCTGGTAAGTATTATTACCATTGTCTTTTGTGATGATATACGGTCCAGTGTATAGCAATAATAATTTCTTTGCTATACCTTCCATTGTACTTGGCAGTTCACGATTTTTAATTAATATTTTTTCTCCCTCTTTATATTTGATTATTTTGGGTTGGTTCTTTGCATATTTGGCCTTTTGTTTCTCAATTTTTTCCACTATTAGGCTGTACCATTTGTTTTTGTCATACGGGTCTTCTGGGTCTTTTGGGAATTGTATTATCTCTTGTATCTCTCTGTTTGGCTTCCTCTCGAACATCATCAAGTAAGGTGTACTTTCCGTGAATTGGTGATAACTGATATTTAAAAACACTTCGGTTGAAGGTAAATATTTGTACCATTCTCTCTGGTTGTTATGACAATAAGTTCTCAAAATGCGTCCCACCTCTCTCAACATTCTTTCTGTGGGATTGCTGCTAGGGTGGTAGACTGATGTTTTATAAGTTTTAATATTTAGTTTTAATAACTCTTCTCTCCACTTCCTTCCTTTAAATTGCGTTCCATGATCTGTTATTAACATGTACGGTCTTCCAATCTCTACTATGTATTTATTTTTGATAATATCTAATATTTTCTTTGTTGTGGCTCTGTTTATAGCATATAATTTGGTGTACTTGGTGTAATGGTCAAGTATGATAACAATGAATTTGTAGCCATGTCGTCCTCCGCTACGTGGGAATGGTCCACATATGTCGAGGAACGCCTTCTCTAGTTTGGCACTTGATGTGATGGGTATCATCGTTCCATCTTTCCTTTCGTTATTGGTTTTGACCATCTGACACAATGTGCAGGTTTTTATGTTTTTACTTACTTTTCTTGCAATATTTTTTATGAACAAATCTTCCTCTAATGCTTTTACCATTTTAATTGTTCCCATGTGGCCGTATCTCACATGATAATCTTTGATGATTTGATTTTCTAATGATTGAGGAATTACTAGTTTCCAAGTGTCTTGGTTCTTTTTTGTTTTTATAAATAAAATATCATTGTATACACAGTAAAATTGGTTAATAATGTCTTCAGACTCCATCAGTCTTTTTCTGATGTTGGATATTTTTGTATCTTGCTCTTGTTGCAACACTATTTGGTTTACAATATTTTCCAGGTCTTTCCTATCATTCAATATATAATACACTTTTGCTATCTTCCCCTTTTCTCCTTCAAATGTCTGATTTACTACATTTATTCTGGATAATACATCAGCCACTATATTTTTTCGTCCCGGAATATATTCCCATGTAATGTGGTATTCTTGCAAAGCAAGTATCCATCGAGTAAGTCGGCCATGATTCAACTTACATTGTTTTAGAAACGATATTGATTTATGATCGCTTCGGACCGTGATATTATATCCAAGTATGTACATCCTAAACTTGCCGCACGCGAATACTATGCTGAGCAACTCCTTTTCTGTAACATTGTAGTTACGCTCACAGCTATTGAGTATTCGGCTGGCGAAGCTAATGACTAGGTGATTGCCATCTTCGTCTTCCTGGTATAATTCTGCGCCTAGACTTACATCACTAGCGTCGCAGTTTAGGTAAAACTGTTTTGCAAAATTAGGGTGGTGTAAAATAACAGTGTCAACAAATTTTTGTTTGATTAATTTGAGCACTTCTTCTTGTTCCGCTCCCCACGTCCATTTTTCTTTTGAAGAGAGTTGTTTGGAAAATTTTGCTGTTAGGTGGGAGTAGTTGGTCTGAAACTTCCTATAGTAATTACATACTCCTAGGAAGGATTGCAACTGCTTTTTGTTTCTTGGTGATGGGAAATTTTGTATGGCGTCAACCTTCTCTTGGGATGGAGAGATTCCCTCTTCGGTTAGGCTGAATCCTAAGAACTTCACTTCTTTAGCAATGAACTTTGATTTGTCTAACTTAAGTGTGATATTGTTGTTAGATAATTTTTCCAATACATGTCTGACTCTTTCACAGTGTTCGTCCCAGTTTGCTGACGTGATAAGTAGGTCGTCAACATACACTGTAGTAAATTCCAGTGCCTCTTGACCTAACACTTGGTCCATGCATTTCACGAACACTGCTACTGAATTAATGAGTCCAAATGGTAACCTTTTGAACTGGTAGTTTCTACCGTCAAATATAAAAGCCATGTACTGTCTACTGTGTGGGTGCAGCTCTACCTGCCAATACCCACATACAGTATCCCAGGTGCTAATATACCTGATTCCATGGAATCTCTTCAGAATTTCTTCTATTTCTCCTGGTGAGGTTCTGTCATTGATAATCATCTTATTTATTTCTCGGGCGTCCAGGCAAATGCGTACCTTGCCATTTTTCTTGGGTATGGCAACTATGGGGCTGGTATATTGAGAATGACTATACTCAATTATATCTTCGGCAATCATTCTATTTATTTCCATTCTAACTTCGTTTTTTAGAGAATGTGCTATTGGATATGATTTCCTGTGGAAGTCCACTGGTTCTCGGAATTGAATTTCACATTGGTATCCTTTAACCTTTCCTGGGATGTTCGAAAAGACATGCTGATAATCATTATAAATGGCGATTAATTTTTTGGACTGTTGCTCACTAATCTCCTGCATAGGTCGTTCTCTTTGGAAGGTGATAATCTCTTCCAACTTCTGGTTCCACAAGGTCTTACGCTCCTCCTCCTCTACTATGGTGATAGATGGCTCACGCCTCTGGCAATAATAACTCTTCAGTTCTGTGTTTTGGCTTAAAACAGTTGGACTTGGTACACAATTTATAATGTTCGCGGACCAGGTTCCTTGTTCTGAATTTAACAACACTACTCCTTTCTGCAGGTTTATTACTGCTGAATACCTTCTTAGTACATCACATCCGATGAGCATATTGAAAGGTAGCCCACTTGCCACGAGAAATATAATAGGGATTGTGGATTCTAGATTATCTAGCTCCAATGACACTTGTTTTCTCACCGTTTTGTTCTGTTTACCGGTTGCGCCAATGATGATTATATTATTTATTGGCAATGTAGGTATTGGTGTTCGAGAGTGAGCTTGAATTCTTTCTAATTCAGGCTGGTTAATGAGAGAGATATTAGACCCCGTGTCTACCATGATAATGGTTATGGTACCGTTTATTGTCGCCTTTATATGAACAATTTCACTATTGTTCTGTGGTAATTGAGTGGCCTCTTCCTCGAGAAGTTCTTCTCGAATATCTTTTAAATAATTGTTGTAAATTATCGTGATTCCTTTGGTTTTCTTATCTGACATTGTTTGACGTATCAACCCAAGTGATTGGTCATGTGAAGGGCGTTCATACTTTATCACTGACCTTTTTAGTTTAAAAGTGGTTGCTGGCTGACGGCCAGGTTGCTTGGCTGGTCGTTCGTTTCATCATGCGGCATATTTTGCTGGTTATTTCCATTTTGTAGTGGTTCATGATTCCTGTTCACTGATGGTCTATTGTCAGTCTCGTCGGACGCATGGTACCATGGTTCTTGGTGCCAATTTGAGTTGTATCTTCGGTGGTTATTCCGCCTTCTCCCACTAATAAAATTTACATGACGTTGGTTGTCACTCCTATTTGGATTGCCCCCGGGTCCCCGGTTGTACTGGTAATTGGGATGATACCAGTTGCCGTAGTAATTATGGTCATTGGGGTGACCGTTGGTACGTTGTTCAAGTTCCACTCCTCGGTAATTCTCATTTGGTCGGTTATTATTATTTGGGCTGCTTCTATTATTGTTTTGATTTCCTGAGTGATGGTTCTGTTGCCCTCGGTTACCAGGCTGATTATTTGGAGGGTGATGCTGATTGTTTCCATTGAATGTTTGTTCTGCATTATTATTATTGTTATTTCGGCCCCAGTTATTCCGATTATTGCTTTGTGGATAACTGTATGGTCCATGGAAATTAGGTGTATTGTTGTGTTCATTCCACTTATTGTATCTTTGGTTTGTGATCCTGTTTTTTCGATACTGGTTATCGTTCTCCAGGTCCTCCAGTAGACTAACCATTCCTTGAATTGTTTTAATTTGGCCTTGTCGCCTGGCCTTCTGGATGGCTTCTTCGTAATTTAAACATATTTTTTAAACATATTATTTAAACATATTCTTCGTAATGATAACCCAGTTGTATTACCAACGACTCCTCGGGTATCCTGGGTTCCAAATTTCTGGCTAAGCATACCTTTCCCAGAAAGTACGATGTTAACGTGTGTCCTCCTTGTGTCTCGTACCTTCCGTTACTGATGTCATTGCGGACCACATTCTGTGTTGATTCGGACCAATACTTCTCCCTGAACTGTTTCTTGAACTCTTGGGTATCATTGATCTCAGGTCTTGTGGCCGTCCACCAATTGTCATGGGTGTCGCGGAACATCTCATCGATCATACTTCTTACACTGGACCATCTGGTTTCTCTGTTCTTCTCTATCAGTTCTTCTACCCGTTTGAGGAATTCTATCGGGTTTCTCTGGTAGCTACGAAAATTAATCATTTCTCGATTCTCACTGGTTATGAACTGTGTGTGATTATATGGTTTTTCTCTTAAGGCATCTAATTCTTCCTGCATCTGTTTCTCTCGCATACTGATCCCCTGGATTTTTTCTCGGTTTTCTCGGGTCAGTCCGTCTATTTTATCTATGACGGTGTACACTTTCTCCACCCGATTGTTTACATCCAGTTGTAGCTCTTGGTGCCTCTCCTCCAGTTCCTTGACCACTTCCTGTTTGTTCTTCTGGCACCCTTCAGTAAGGACTTGGTAGAACTCCGTCGCCCTCAATTTACCTTCCTCCTCAACGTTACTAATTTTATTATTTAATTCTTCTCTGATTTGTATCACTGATTCGTTGGTCTCCGTTACCGTTTGTCTGATCTCTTCTCGACATTCGACTAGTTGTTGCTTCCATTCCTCCTTGGTTTTCTTGCTTTCTTCCTCGATTTTCTGTTGGAGAATATCATGATTAATTTCCATCTTTTTATTTACTATCTCCAGATCCTTTTTGATCTGTTTCTTCAGCTCTTCGCTCTTCTTTTTCAATGCCTCCTGACTTCTCTTCAAGTCTTCATGGTTGCTCTCTATTTTGTCATTCAGGAATTCTATGCTCTCCTTCATTTGCTTCTTCAATTCTTCACTGTTTTGGTCCAGTTTTAACAGTTTTCCCAGTTTTTTATTCAACTCTTCCTTGTCTTGTCTTCTCTCTTTATTCATTTGTCCGAATTGTTCCATCATGAACTTCATCATGCTATCTAAATTCGTTTCTTCTGTTGGTTTGACTGGTTGGTCGTTTACCACGACTTCTGTTTCTATTTCCGGTTCAGGTGGATTGGGATTTTCCATTTGGTCCTCCTGTGGGTTTTCTTCTGACAATTCTCCAGTTGTTTCCTCCACTTCTACTTCCTCAACTTCCTCCATTTCTTCCGGGTTTCCTTCTTGGTTTGATGCTTCCTTCCCTTTGCGCCTCGTAACCATACCATGTCTATTCATGACCGCCGCTAGTTATTCTTCCTAGCCGCACGTTGCTGGTCGCCAATATGTAACAATAATTTTGGTGTCGTACGTCCTACTTCCTTAAAGCCCCACGTTGGGCGCCAATATGTAACAATAATTTTGGGGTCGTACCTGTCAAAATGTATCGCACTTGTTTATTTAGTGTATTAGTGTGAATGTAGTGTGTTTGCCTCACACTGGTCGTTACATAAATCGACGTCACTACTGGAGTCCGTAGAGTTGTCGATGTTACCAGTACAACCTACCTGTTAATTCATAGGGGTTGCTATTCCCGGGTGGCGCCAAATTGTTTCTGTTAAAACAATTAAAATATTTAATTTCTAAGATAATACGTGATATTAGCATGGACAGCTGTGGCGTTCGAATTGTTCCCGCTGCTAGTCAGGTTGTCAACTCGTCCACTCGTGATGAGCGCTAGTTGGCTGTTGTTTAAAACTTCGCTAACACACATATATTCTATAAAATCCTATGAAATAACAAGATAGTAATGATCTGTACTGTAATTTTTAATACAAATTGGGTCATCAATAAATATGACAAATGAATTACAAACAAATTTATAACATTGGCTCCGGCGTAGAGCTTGAAACACAAAATATCTCAGAGTTGGCAAAATTGATTTCAAAACATTATCGTTGCCGAAATGGCATCCGTCACTTTTAATAAATTACAATGTTTAAAATCTGGAGTTCTTTTGATCATGAAATAAGACATAAACGTTGGTTACATTAAAAAAGTACACTACCATACCTTATACGTACTTAGAAGTTATAATGTGTTTATACAATTTGTTCGGTAGTGTCGTATTTCTGTTACAAAAATTGTGTTCTCAAATAAGGTTATATTGAATTTAGTACAAATGTTTTTTATGTAAGTAAATTATGCCTTTACCTTTGAAAGAAAATATTACTTTTTAAATAGTGAGAAATTTTATCATTTGAAAATAATTTAAGTAATTTAGGGTTTTGGGAATAAGGAATTTATTCAGTACTTATCAGTTCATCTCACGTTGAAATGTCGTCATCAGGATAGGCATATATTCTTCGAATTTGGGCTGGTTTTAAACTTCTGACATCTCCTTCATCTGGTCTTGGGTTTTTTCTCTAATTAATTTAGTTAATCTGGTTCCTGGACATCATGTATTCTTTATAGATCGACGTCTCTTCATTTAGGGTCATCTTGGTTCACTGATTCGACTTTTTATAACTGTTTAAACCAAAATTTTAATCGTCCAATTTTGCGCGTCGCTTACCCACGCTTCGTTTTTTCAGAGTCTATATAATTTAACGGAAAATAAGCCCTCAAACGTCTCGTTGTCATAGTAACCATAATTCGATGATTGTTTAATTACTCCTTTAGGACATTGTTAAAATATTTGAATTTTTATTCAAATTTATTAAGTATTTTCCTACTGGTTTTATTCCTTTGTAATTCCTTTGGGATAATAAATGACATCACTATTATTTTTCTTTCCTTTCAAAGTTTACAATGATACCTCATAAGGTCATATTCTGTTATACATTAACTATAGTCTAATTATTTGACATTTAATAAATAACATATCTTTCTTAAATTAAACTATTACAATAATATTTCTGTGTTAAAATAACTGATATATAATTACTGTCCATTCACTGGTCTTAGATTAGTAAGATTTCTTGTGAAATTGATACAATTTGCTTTTGAATGTCTTTGGCAGTTAAATGTCTTCATAGTCAAAATCAGCCATGATTGTTTTTTAGTGCATTTACTTTTTAAATTACATTCTGAATTCAGCCTGATGGGCTTCACTTATTTGTTTGTGTTTTAACTACTATACAACATATATTTTCATTACTCTTCTTTTAAAATATAATAATTAGGTTTATGGACTGTGGGTTCCTTTCAGCCATATTCCTCCTTTAACATTGAACCAACTATTCTTTACAAGTCATAAGTTATTATTAGTACTAACATTGATTTCTTTCTTGTGTTACAAACTAAAGTGATAAACATTGTCACTTTTCATAAGATTATGAAGGTTAATTCCCTTTTCAACATTGGGTGTTGTATTCTTTGCAATCTTAATTTTAATAACAAACTTTAATTCTATTCTATCATACCATGTTAACACAAGTTATTTGTCTGGGCTTTCTCCCTAAATAATATCACAAGCTTCCCTTATATTAATTTGGACTACTATTTCTAATTACTTCTAGACATATTACTGTTTATAATACCACTCCAATCATTGGTCATTTATCAATGTTTCACAGAGTGTCTGCTTACTTATCATTCTATTTTGAATGTTTCACATACACTTTCACTATTTTTAGGGTACTTACACTTCACTAAAGCACTTCACTTTGGTTCACTGTTTTGTAATTAGTGTTATTTAATGGGTAATCCCTATACTTTACCATTTCTCACTATTTTGTTTGAGTATGACATTTACTATTAACAATATTAGGTTATTTGTGTTTTGTTAAATCTAACCTTTCTGACTGGGTTAGTGTACTTTTCTATATTATTATATTTTTACAATTGTATTGTCTTTAAAATGGGTACATAGGTTAATTTCATGACAATAATAATATTGGTTTCATTAATACATAATTATTCAAGGTTTATTGACCGTATTCTATCTCTAAACATACAATCTTTCCCTTATATATGTGTGTTAGTTTCCCCTTGGGTTTAACCTGTTTCCTCTTCATTCTTCCTCTTCTTCATCTTCAATAGTCTTCATCTTGGTTCGGTTCTCCTCTTCTTCTCTTCTGGTTTAAATTCTGTTTAATTGTAGGGATCTGCTCTCCTCTTCTGGTTCTTCTTTAGTTCTGTGTTCATCATTGTTTTGTCTATCATATTTTTTCTTAAGTATGTTACGTGGTTCCCTTCTTTATATTTAGGTTGTTGGCTCAATCACTTGGGTTGGGTAATATCGTTGTACGTCGTGTCAAAGTATTTACATTTTAATCATTTTTTAAACATTTTATTTTATATGAAGTACTTTTATATCAAGAATTATCTTTTTTATCAGTGGTACGGGATTTGGCTTAATTGTATCGTTACAATATATATATATATATATATATATATATATATATATATGTGTGATACTTCCATTATATTAATTATTTAACTATTAATTTGTTTACATTCAAATTTCGAACAGCCTTTACCAACTCTGTAATTTGACGTGAGTGAATGTCAATAGATGCCACTAGTTGCTAACAGACAGACTATGAGCATAGTATAATTTCATACCCAACTCTAGTGCCAATTGATCTTCGACCTGCCGAGGAGGGAAATAAGAGGTCTACACATAGTACATGTCCGTTAAACACCTGTTGTATTTTACATAAATCGTTAAATATATATTCATCAAATAAATTGATAGGCAAAAAGTGATAAGTGAAAGGATGATTGTCAAAAGATGTGTATATAATGTATTTTCATTTATTATGTTAGGGTAATATTAGTGGAATGATAATATTCTACCACTACTGTATTACAGTATACAAATGTAGTGATATATGTTGGCACAATACTATGTAATAAATTTGGATAAAATGCTCATTTCAAATAGAAAGGATAGCTGGTGTGATCAGATATAACAAATTTGTATTAGTTTTTTGAGAATTTATTCCTATCAAACTGCAATAAGCATATTTTCAAACCTTTATGGATGTGTGTTATGGAATTTACAGATTGCACCAAAAGAAACAGTTAAAATATATCTTTTCAATTAAACAAAAATTGGTCTTGTAATATGAGTCAGTAATACAGCAGGAACTAATCAGTTAATTGCTATTATAAAATGCCTTATTCCTTTTTCATGATGATCAGATTTTGCTACACGCTAGCATAAATAAAAATTATTAAATTGCTTAACTCTCAACACAAAGTATTTAAACTATTTAACATGAAAAGTTCATCATGTCACATATTCTAGTAACAAGGTAAGTTTTTGGAATAGTGTTTTAGCTGAATTTATATACTAGGAGGACACTCAGCATTTAGTTTGTATGTGTGACTCTGGTTAATCAAATAGAACTATTTGTGTAAATTCAAATTTAGTAATACAAATCTACTACCATAAAGGCCTGGAATGCTATGCATTAAAGAATTTTAATTAACTTTATATGGGGAAATCAGGTTTACATACATTGTTTCTGAAAATAATAATCCTGAAATGTAATCAGTACTTATATCAAGTTAAGTGCAATAATTAAATAGATTCTTCAACTTGCACGTTGCAGACTTCATGTGCTAAGCCTTTACTTTATTTTTAATTTAACATCAATTTATTTTGTTTTTATATAGTATCCAAGTCACTTTTTCACAATAATTTAATTACCTTGTATCCATCAGTGACTTCGTTCTAGCTTTTTTTATATAGACGCGTTTCGTGACATGTGTCATATCATCAGTAATCCTCGTCAAATGTTAAAATTCACATAAAACACATAAAAACATATTTGCACATATTTACTAAATTACAATAACGACACACACATAACACGATGCAACTTCGGCTTCGTTGGACCGGTCCGACCGCGCGTGTAGTTGCCGAGCCACTCAAGTGGCCAAACTTTGAGTGGCTCGGCAACTACACACGCGGTCGGACCGGTCCAACGAAGCCGAAGTTGCATCGTGTTATGTGTGTGTCGTTATTGTAATTTAGTAAATATGTGCAAATGTGTTTTTATGTGTTTTATGTGAATTTTAACATTTGACGAGGATTACTGATGATGTGACACATGTCACGAAACGCGTCTATATAAAAAACGCTAGAACAAAGTCACTGACGGATACAAGGTAATTAAATCATCAATTTATGTTCGGCAATGTTAAAAAGAACATGTTATGGCCTCTGAGAAAGTACACAGTGAGTGGAAGCTGGCTTAAATGAAGGTAAACATTTTATCTAATAATTAGTGTCCTGTGTTAGAAAACATGTGCAATATATATTATAAAAAGAAAGATATTGTTTTTACTTCCATGTTCCATAAGGAAATGGATGGCGAAAAAAATCGTGTTCGAGATAAGGGCTGATTCTGATTGTACTACCCTCAAAACATAAAGAAAAGTCATTTTTCAAAAGATGTCTGTGTGTAGAATTTTGTCTATGGCAAATGATAACTGCCGCAAATTCAAACAATTTTTTGCATATTGTAGAGGACTCAAGGTCTGTTGATTTTGGTCAAGATCGGTTAAGGAGAAGGGGTAGTTTACCTGCAATGTTTTATGTTTTACAAGAATAAAGTACTTAACTTTGATAAATAAAGTATCCTGAAAAGGTCATAATAATCCACTGTAGAAAGGTAGATGAAATATCTATAAATGAAAAGGGGTAGGGGGAAGTTGAAGGGGGAGGGGATAATTTTCTATAAATGAAAATGATAGGTGAAGGGGAGGGGATAATTTTTTATATGTGTACTACGTTATCAGCAACAATGAAGTAGTTTGTTGATAAAATTCCTTCCCAGGCTGTTTGGCCGTGGTCCAATGTTTTCTGCAAAACTAGACGTTTCGGAAGTGCCATCGACTGCATCATCAGTGAAAATCGAGTGCGCTAACGTGAGGTGGTATATGTTAGTAACTACAATTCTGTGGTTGAGGCTGAAGACAGAAGTAGTTTCTGTGGAAATATTTCATTTCTAAAATGATTTTAAATATAAATCCTAAAACATGGAAGTCATGTATGGTTCTCCATACCGATATTTTAATTATTTGCATCAAATAGTATTATTGTTTAATAAATGTTCTATCCAGATCAAATTATGTGTATACAATTCTGGAAAAATTAGACAGGTATAAAATTTTGTTTGTTTATTGTAAACTGTATTATGTCCCAAAGTAAATTTAACATTAATCATGTCAATCAATGAGGCCAGTCCAGTTTTTTAAGGCTAGGGGAATCCTTGAAATGTTTGGAGCATCACTTGGTCATGATGGATCTAATCATCAAACTTCAGTTTCTGTGAAAAACTGGCAAATTTGAGTAGTCACTTGATAATGGATGGTATTGTAAAAGCAACAATTCTTTCAGAATTATTTTATAACCCTGTCAGTCTGCAAATAACTATCACTCCTTTAGATCAGCAGATATAAACTTTTCTTATTCATGTTAGGAATGTATCATGTAAAACTGCTGGAAGTATGGAATACAAGGACAAATCAAACATTGTACAATTTTTACTTCCATATTCCTTAAGGAATGCAAGTATGGTGATGGCAAAAAAAATCGTGTTCGAGATTATTGCAGATTCTGATTCTACTACACTCAAAACATGAAAAAAAGTCGTTTTCCGAAAAGTGTCTGTGTGTCTGTCTGTCTGTCTGACTGTCTGTGTGTCTGTCTGTCTATAGATTTTTTTTCTATGGCAAACCCGCAAATTCAAACAGAATCAAATAATTTTTTGCATGCAGCCCTGATTTGCAGAGTACTCGCGACCTATTGTTTTTGGTGAAGATCGGTTGAGGGAAAGGGGTAGTTTACCTGCAACGGTTTTTTTTAGCAAGGGTAATTTTGTTTGTTTGGCAAACGATAACAGCCGCAAATTCAAACAGAATCAAATAATGTTTCGCATACTGCCCTGAATTGTAGAGTTCTCAAGATCTCGTTGATTTTGGTGAAGATCGGTTAAGGGAAAGGGGTAGTTTACATGTAACGTTTTATGTTTTAACAAGGGTATTTCCTATGGCAAACGATAACAGCCGCAAATTCAAACAGAATCAAAAGATTATTTGCATACAGCCCTAAATTGTAGAGTTCTCAAGACCTATTGTTTTTGGTGAAGTTCGGTTGAGGGAAAGGGGTAGTTTACCTGCAACGTTTTTTTAACAAGGGTATTTTCTATGGCAAACGATAACAGCCGAAAATTCAAACAGAATCAAATAATGTTTTGCATACAGCCCTGATTTATAGAGTACTCAAGACCTATTGTTTTTGGTGAAGATCGGTTAAGGGAAAGGGGTAGTTTACCTGTAACGTTTTATGTTTTAACAAGGGTATTTCCTATGGCAAACGATAACAGCCGCAAATTCAAACAGAATCAAAAGATTATTTGCATACAGCCCTAAATTGTAGAGTTCTCAAGACCTATTGTTTTTGGTGAAGATCGGTTGAGGGAAAGGGGTAGTTTACCTGCAACGTTTTTTTAACAAGGGTATTTTCTATGGCAAACGATAACAGCCGCAAATTCAAACAGAATCAAATAATGTTTTGCATACGGCCCTGATTTGCAGAGTAATCAAGACCTATTGTTTTTGGTGAAGATCGGTTAAGGGGAAGGGGTAGTTTACCGGCAACGTTTTTTTATCAAGCGTATTTTCTATGGCAAACGATAACAGCCGCAAATTCAAACAGAATGAAATAATTTTTTGCATACGTCCCTGAATTGTAGAGGTCTCAATGACTTTCGATTTTGGTGAAGATCGGTTAAGGGGAAGGGGTAGTTTACCTGCAACCTTTTACGTTTTAACAAGAGTAAAGTACTTGAAAATTTATTTAAAATTTTTAAACAATGGTAATTGTTAAAAATAAAATAATTTTGTTGCCAGGCAATAAAATTATAATTTTTTCATTTTAATGTAACATAATATTTTTCATTTAATACAGCAATAAAAAGGCAGGTAAGACACCGCCTGGCTGTTTGGGTTAAAATGATTTTAAATATAAATCTTAGAATATGGAAGTCATGTATGGTTCTCCATACCGATATTTATGTTAGGTACACTTTACAAAACCTTTTCATCAGATGTTCAAAAGAGCAAGCTTGTAATTTTTTTTGTATAAGCCCCTTAGTAAGGTTTCTCAGCAACAGTTACTGGATGTCACAGTTTGTTTCTAGGATATGTTTTACAAAGTAGTGGAAACTTATTACTTGAATTCTGTGTTTCTTTGACTTCCTATTCTAAAATAATCTTTAAGGTTTTTTAAGGGATTCGAAGATAACTCTATTAGGAATAAATCTGCATCTTAATAAATCTGCATCTGAGCTACAGATAAGTATGGATGGTCCTAATCCTAAATGGAAATTTTAAGAACAATTCAGAATACTGTGACTCTGGGAACACAAGTTGATAAAATGTAAAAAAGGGCAAAGTAACTGTGAATAAATGCAGAATCCATGGTGTTAAAAGGTTTGAAGAAAAAGTTCACCATGAATTATCTTGTCTTTTTCAATCAGTAGTAGTATACCTAGACGTTTTTCAGTGTAACGAGTTGGTTTCACCTTTTCTTAATTCTTAACCTCATATTATGAGTACAAATGTATGCCTACTTATAAGTAACTTTACTAATGAAAAGTCTTTTTAAAAAAGAGACTTGTGTCCATGTTAACAGCAAAGATGACTATTACTGAAGCTCTGAGAACTGTCATATGATAATGGCATGACAATGTATCAGCTAGAATAATCAACAACTTATTAAGGTACACTGTAAGGAGGTATGCTTTAATCGTTTTGCACACATCATTCCAGAAGTCTGTTCTAAAAACAATTATAATCAAACTGCTGTTTCAACAGCCCTAATGCAGCATGGCAAAATTTAAACCAGTTTTATTGGTCTGAACGTTTGTTTCAAGCTGAGTATACCAAATATGTTTGTAATAGGTTTATAATTTAAGATGTGAAGTATATGAAGCCATTACTATTACCTGTTCATTAGACAACAAATAATAACTATAATTGGAAGTAGGTTTTAATTCCGGTACTTCGAATAAATACAGCCTTTAATGTATATACAGCCTTTTATCCATACAATAAATACAGCCTTTGAATGTACACTAACTAAGGAACTGTTTGTTAAGTCTAATTCATTTTAAAAATCTAAAAGGTTGTTAGATTATTTAACGTAGGACACAACCTCCCAAAATCGTCTCTGTACCGTAATTATGTGCGATAAATGGAAACTAATTTCTGTACTTCCAATAAATACACCCTTTTAATAAAATATGTACCAATAACGTAGCCTACTAGGTTATACGTTCTAAATTGGAAGTAGGTTTTAATTCCGGTACTTCGAATAAATACAGCCTTTAATATTATATACAGCCTTTTATCCATACAATATATACAACCTTTGAATGTACACTAACTAAGGAAATGTTTGTTATATCTAATTAATTTTAAAAATATAAAAGGTTAAGTTACATTGTTAAACGTAGAAATTAGTTTCCATTTATCGCACATAATTATGGTACAGAGACGATTTTTGGAGGTTGTGTCTACGTTTAACAATGTAACTTAACCTAATTCTGTACTTCCAATAAATAACCCTTTTAATGTACACTAACAAAGTAAATTTTATTTAAGTTACATTGTCGTACATAACCTCCATAAACTGGCATTAGTTACTTGTGAAGAAAACAGTTCTAGTACACATCGGACACCGAAATAAAGTACAAACGCGGAGACAGAAGTTTGATTTTGCCGCAGGAAACAGTGAAAGACTCAGTATTTCTAATACATTTGCAACTGTATCATAATGTAAAGAATATACAGGGCACTGTCCCAAGTGGCCTAACATACGAGCCACATCTGGTAAAAATTTAGTTTAATTAAAGGTAAGGCCTGCATTATAGGATCATCTGGTCCTGCAAAATACAATCTTACCTATTAAGTCTAATAAACAATTACACTCATTTACATCAAACTTACAAATTTCTCTTTCCCACAAGTTATTGAAAAATTTACTAATTACCTGGATGCATTTAAAAACTTATAAACTGGCCTGTCTTCCTCCAAACATATCAGATACTGTAATAACAGAACACGATAGACTCACCTTGATCACAGACATATTGACTCAGAATGAGTACTATTACCTGAGTCACCAAAGACAGAGTGAAACTAAATAATTTGTTTCTAGCATTAATTTGTTTCAAGACAATTCATCACTGACAGTCCTGTCACATCTGGTGTGTGGCCAGCCTAAGTGTTCAACTGACAAGCCAAAGACAGAAGGAGGCCACACGCTGACCAAGGAAGAACTGGACAGAAGCCATGAGGGACACGGACCTTAACTTATGGATGACTTACTTAACAGATGACTTAACTTATGGAATGACTGAGAAGATAGAAATTATAAAATATCAGAGAGCATACACACCCATATACAATGATGAATATATATAACATATTATTACATATAATTTGATATGGAATTAGCTGAGGCTGTGTAATTACATTCTGTCAGTACTCAAGACTTAATGAGTTGCAAGTTTATGGCCCAGTTAGTACAGCTACATTTCAGAAATCTGTAAACTTCTGTTAATCTCAGTTATATAAAGCTGGACACAAAACCTTACAAAACTCCACATAATTTATAAATTACAATCAACTGCCAAAAAAACAAACAATAAATAAATAATCTTGATTCGATTTCCTGATTACTCACAATTATGAATATATTTTCAATCAAAAATGTAATTTTCAAGAATTTAAGTTTTAAGTAACGTATACTTAATTACTTTTTTGGTTAACATTTAAAAGTAATCGTGTTACTAACCTGACATTCACCACTTTCCGTTACAACATTCTTCTGCAACATCCACAGGTGTGATTGATGCACTTTACAATCATTTTTCAATGTTTCCAGTTCCATGCAATTAACTGTTAACCTATTCCGTGCTCTCAGGTATCCAAGTAACAGTTCATATAATGGGTGCCTTGCCACATGTCCTCCTCTTAACTCAGTTTCAATAAAATGAGAAATAAACTCTCCATTTTCTTCCAACTCTAGATTCCGATACAATGAAGCCAACTGTGATTGAGTAAATGGTTTTATTGGTGGTTCTTCTTCAATCACTTTAAATTTTAGCGGAGAAAATCGAGTATTCTCTGGAACATCATTTCTTTCTTCAACTTCTGTTTTAGCCTCAAATTTTTTTGTACCAGCATGACTTACATCTACATCGCTGGGATACACAGATGACAATACTGGAGCACTGGGACACACTTCGTCTGCTACTTCCAAAATATCGTCTGCAAGAAAGACATCCTTAGCATCATTAACATCTCCCTTGTAAGTAATACCATAGTCAGGCTCTTCTGCTATCTCTACTGAAGAACTAGACGAAATATGTTGAGGTGAATCAAATGTTGTGTCCACCTGAAAATTTGATTTATTTGCATGGTTAAGGCTGGTAGATGAGTTAATTTCATCCAATTCAGTTTCGTTTATAGGCAATACACATTCTTCTTCTTCTTGTGAGCTTTCCTGTGAATTTATACCTTGATTGAATTCCAAGTTATTCTTCCAACTCGCTGTTGATTTGGACTCTTCTGGATGTTCATAATTATCTTTACTCTCACCTTGCAATAGCCCCACAGTCTCATCATAGGCATCCTTAAATGCTTCACAAATTTCACTCTCAACATTATCGACACACTCCAACCGAGAACATGATGCTCTGTCCATACTATAAATATGTACATTTTCTACGTCTTGCAGAATATTTTCCAAACTTTCACTGTTTTCATCTTCATTCTTGTACTTTGGTTTTCGCACTTTTTTCTTTCCCTGAAAAAAGCATACAGAATATTAAAATATTGTTTTCTTAATACAACTAACACCATTACATTACTTTAAAAATAAAATTAATGCTATGATATTAAATATTCTTTCTGATGATATAAAAGGACCAGAACTTTGGAACAGAAAAATTCAACTAAAGATGGTTTAATCCTTAGAATCTAAAGTTGCATAGCATAAATGGTCTCAATTACTACATGAATCACCTGTTATACAAGCCGGTACCAATTTGAAAGCTTGACCTTGGACCAGTTCTGACAGGCGGGGAAGGAAGGACGGGTTGTATGTAGTTGGAACTGAAAATATCCGCTGTCAATGGCTTGCAATGCTCCGCTATGCTCTGCTTACATCCTTGATATCTCGAAACTTTTCCTCAACACTTTCTCGGATTGTAATCTTACAATTTTACTTGGACTTTCAGAAAATGGTTAAGCAAAAAAAAAGGTACAGGTCATCGCTTTGAAAAAAAAGTTCCCCGCTGGATGAAAAAATGCTTACACTCTCGTACTTATTTGATGCCTGTTTGAAGAAATTTACAATTATATTAATAATTTACAGCTTTAGTATTCAACTACTTCTCCTCAAATGTATAAATTTAAGTATACCAAAGATTTGTTATAAATGAGCACAAACTATTAAAATATGATCCGGTATAAAGTAATGCAAATAGTCACCTATAGAGTAACGGCATGATATTTTTAAGTAGACTATTAGCTTTTGTCCTTGCCAGCTGTCGTCAAGGTCAAGCTTTCAGATTGGTACCGGCATGTATACCTGGCCACAGATATTTCTGGGCATATTTAAATCTCACACTCCTCACACTGCTATGTAGTGAGTGACAACATTGAGCATGTTATTTAACTCCCATTATTTTAATGTTCCTGCAGAGACTACAGACACTGTTAAGAGAAACTGTATCATGTTATCAGTACTTCCTGCTTACATACATGTTAACATCAGTAAAAAGCTAGGATGTTAGTAATGATTTTGTTAGAGAAGTTCTGATACCACTTCAATAAGCAACATGGAATAGACAGAGTAGGCCTACTGCTACAATATCTAATCTCAACATGGCAAGAATAGGGATGCTGAGTCAATCAACATAATAGAGGAACAACCCTGGCTATGACTTGACTTGTGCAATAATAAAAGAGCCACATGGAAATATGAATAGAGAGGAGTCGATATGTATTTATGTACTGGGAGAGTTCCACATTACCAGATGTTACCTCTGATGTGTTTACAAAGCTTTTATGTTTCGATGGCACACATACACAACTTCTGTACCAAGAGAAGCTCGTTTCATGAGTTCAAAAGTTACAAGCAATATTGGTCTTTTTGGGACATAGCTGTCAATTTTTAAATACAATAATATACTTGTAAAAAATGTTGGGTTCAATCATGACCATTTGTTTTGACTGGTAAACTATTTTACATTACTACTGAAAAGTGGCCCAATTCAAAACTGAAATGCATCATACGGAACAGGAGCTAACATTTTCTACAAATGTTATATGTGACTGCTAACAATGCTGTTAAAAAACTGTTACAGTGGTTGCACAGATCATCGTCCTGTACAGTGGGAACAGAATAACTAACACCAATGAAGTCACTAATTACAAACTTTAATTAGTCACAAACAACAGTAGAAATCAACAAAAGCACTCTTATACAATAATTCAAGTTAAATTTTTTCAACACACAAAAAATGTCACTTTCTTACAATTTTACAATTAACACAATAACTACTGAACTGCAACAATAACTCCCAAACGAACTTGGCCATTTCTAAATCCAGTATTTATTCCTCAACCGCCTTTCATTGTAGTGACACAGTGGGCCTGGATGCTGGTAGAGTAGTCGACAAATGTGTGGAAGCATTAAGTAACTCTGCCACATCTGGAACAGCTTTGTTCGTTTCCACATGTTAAATATCACATGGGTTTCATCTCAACTAGCACTGCCCCCTCCTTAAGCCTGTCTGAATATCACATGGCTTTCATCTCAACACAGTACTGGCCCCTCCTTAAGCCTGTCTGTCCCAAACTGGCAAACCATCTGTAAGTGTAAGGGTCTTCCCAGTTAGCTTGAATTTCAGGGAGTGACCATGATGGCCTTTGCATTGTACAGCCAAACCTGATCTACTTCTTTAAAACCTACAGTGTTGCTGTGAATGTCATACCTCATTTTAATTCTGTCACTGGCTATCTTCTGTAATCCTCTTCTCAAATGATTCATTTCTTGCAGTTGATTCTCTAATTGCAAAGAAAAATTCTGTGGCTCCTGAAATTAAGTCTCGGGTGATCTGAACATCAAGTCCCCAGGAAGACAAAGCTCCTGCTGAACACCAGTTTTCCCGGAATCGTCCTAGTTGTTTTGCAAATTGATGACCTATATGCCATTAGGAATGATGGTATACACTGATCCCAGTCTGTTTGGTTCTTGTCAACAACCTTTGACACATGCTGCTCAAGTGTCTTATTGGACCTCTCAATCATTCCGTCAGAATGAGGATGTAGAGGCATTATCTGGGTCTTTAAATACCAAGTAGGCAACATATCTCTTTACAAACTCCTGACTTGAAATCCATATGGATTTCCAAAAGGACTCCACAACGGCAACAGATGTTGTGAATTAACACCTTTGACACAGTGAAAACTTCTTGATTTGGAATCACATAAACTTCCACCCACTTAGTAAAATAATCACCTATAACCATGATGTACCGGTTTCAATCATCTGTAACTGGGAAAGGTCCAGCAATGTTTATGGCAACATTATACTGTCTCATTTTCCCCCTGCTTCTGGTTTGTGGACCCTTGAGTGCAGCAATTGTCTGACACCATTTCTCTATGTTGTAGTGAAGATGAAGCCAACAGAATAATTTCCGTATTTTGTCAATTGTTTTATTGACACCAAGATGACCTCCACATGCATTTCCTTCAAAACAGACTGCACTTTACTTCAGGTAACTATCAGCTGCATGACCATGTGTTGTACATTTGCACTTTCCCAAGACCTTTTCAGCAATCCATTCTCTAAAGTTAGAGATTCCCATTGTGTCCTATAGCTCTTCAGTGTTTTGGAACCATGACATACATCTTGCCAATCAGGGTGACAACCATTGCTGTCAAGATGGGTTCAATTTCTTCATCAACCATGTGTACTTATCATAAATATGGTGACATCCAACCATCTCCCACGAAATCTATAGTGATGGCTCAAACTTGTTCATTTGCATGCTGTTATTCCTTTCTGCGGCAATCTTCCAAGCACAGACTTTGGGGTAAGCCGTCTGCATGGTAATGCCCCTGCCAATGTTGTTCATTGAAGTTTTATTCTTGTAGACGTTCATGCCATTTGGCCATTTTACAACTCTCTACTTTTAATGCAATAATTTCTCTTTACTTTGGAAGGCCGCTTGCTGTAATACACTACAGCTCATTCTTCACCATTTTGCACTTGAGACAAAACTGCTCCTAGACCAGTATTGCTTGCATCGGTGTCTATGATTCCCTTTGTAGGTTGGGAAAGCAAGAATTGATTCCAAGCATAATGCAATTTTCAAAGTCCTGAAGGCTTGATCACACTCTCTTGACCACTGGAATGTTCGTTTATTTTCTATTAGCTCATGTAGTAGTTTAGCAATAGTTGTCAAGGTTGTTAAAAAAACATCTGTAATACGAGCATAAACTCATAAAACTCCAACATATCATTTAGGCTTCGGAACGGGCCAGTTTCTCAAGCATCTATTGGGATACTAACACCAGCTGCTTAGACCAAATGCTCCACATATGTAGTTCCATCGGAAATAGAGAACTCTTCTTTGAGCTCAGATTCAGTTGGACATTGCAAATTCTAGTTAGAACCTCCTTAAGTTTTCCAAATGGCCATTAGGATTTCCAATAACTATAACATCATCTAAGTAAACCAGGGACGTTTTCCATGTCAGGCCTCAGAGAACTAGGTCCATTAGTCTTTCACATTGCTGGTGCATTACAGAGTCCAAATGGCATGACTTTAAATTATATATAGAAGAGGCCACTTGCCAATATCTCCAAACACTGGTGGCAAACCAGTGAGCTCCAGACATGATGATGAGTTTATCATTGATACGAGGTAATGGATAGCAGTCTTTCTTAGTCACATCATTCAGCTTCTGGTAGACTACACAGAAATGTAGCCCACTGTCCTTCTTCACTACCAACACTACTGGAGAAGACCAAGCACTTGATGAAGGCTTGCTGTCCTTAAGTAACCAAGACATTTCCTCTTGCTTAGCTAATGGAAGGTCTTCGATAAGGTTGGCGTATTGGTCTTGTATCCCCTGTATTGAAGCGGTATTGTACAAAAGAGTGTCTTCCCAATATCTGGCTCGGTATTGTACAAAAGAGTGTCTTCCCACAATATCTGGCTATCAGGTGGCACTTTCTGTAGTATCTCAGTGGCAGTTCCTTTTAAAGCAAGAACGAGTGAACCTACTTTCTTTTCTCTGTTCAATTAGTTGCACATGCAGAGCTTCAAACTGCTAAAAATACGTCGTCCAGTGAGTGCTTCCATCAAATATTGGAGCCTTAACGTGACTCAACTGCAGGCAAAGTGACTCTCTCTATTGTCTTATTTTATGTCTTTACCACTGGTACTGTCTGATCAGCAACTTGTTTTGAAATTCACTGCTGTATTTTCATTACCTGCTTCACTTCGCTTTTCATTTGTTCTTTTATTCTTGCAATTATATCTTCTACTACAGATATTTTTGTTGACACTGTTTGTTCTACATATGACACAGATCTTTCTACTCTAGATAATCTTACCTCTAGTCTACTAAGGTCCCACTTACGAGACCTAACTCTGCAGTAGCATGCACTTGTAACTGTTTTTGTTCCTGTATCAGTGTATTCATATGTTTCCAATTTCAAGCTTCCGCACCTCTGCTTCCTGCTTACATTTCTCATGTACCGTTTTCTGCTTCTTCTGCCTCCTGTCAGTGTCCTTCTTTTTGTTGTTCCTGTGTTTGCAGTAGCAGTGTTTGGAAAGCTTCCATCATGTGATTGGTATCCTCCCCTTTTTCAATCAATTATCACTCACACGACTCTTCTACGAAGTGTTCTCTGTTTCCACTGTTAGATCTTATACGAATTCTGTCACCACTGTTAAAATGGTAACATCTGTATAATGGATCGATGTGTTGTACTGTTGAAACAGAATAACTGACACAAATGAAGTCACTAATTACAAACTTGAATTAAGAGGAAAAAACAGTTAGAAATCAACAGAGACACTCTATACAATAATTCAAGTTACATTTTTTCCGATACACGACAATAAATGTCATCTTTTTACAGTTTTCCACTATCACAATCATCACTAAACCACAACAATAACTCCGAACTGCATTTACAATATCACCAGGTCTAACTGAACTTGGCTGCTTCAAAATCCAGTATATATACCTCAGCTGCCTCGGATTGTACTCACACCATGGGTCTGGATGCCAGTAGATGAATATGAACATATGGAAGGGCTTCTGAATTGTCTAGAGAATTATGTAATTCTGTCGCATTGGGAACAGCTTTGTGTGTTGCTGCAAAGTTTCATGTAATTGTCTTTCATCTCAACATAGTAATACTATACCTGCCAACCTATGAAAATTAAAATTAGGAAGTCCTAGCATTCACCAGACATGACCCTATATAACCAAACTTAATTAAAAAATGGGAATCGTGTAACTCATTCACAAAATAATGTAGTAAATCAACTAATTACCCAATAAATCTCCTTACAAGTACTGGCGTGCCTTCCTCCACAAAAAAATCACTACCCACCATTGTCATGCAAATTTAAAGTATTAATTAGCCTATAAACATATCTTTAAAACCAATATGTAACCTTATAATACTGTTACGACAGTCTAACTTGATCATCATATGGTACAGTAGAAAACAAAATACAAGACACCAATAAAGTCACTAAGAATCAGCTTTAGGCTAATTATCACAATTAACAGTTTGTAATCATTAAGTCATTTAACAAGATTATTCTCGTACAACAATTCAAGTTAATCTGTCCACACAGATAATAATGTCACTATTATCCCTTTAATTCTAATATCACTTCCGCACTATATCATTTTTTACTAATACACCACTTGAAACACACTGTGTAAATTGCCCGACAATAACTCAAACCTCACTTGAATAAATCGCCACTCAAACTGAACTGATTGTCACTGAACGCCTATATTTATACCCCCCTGATGTTCCAGAATAATCTGTCACTTTGCATGACGTGTTAAACAAACAGGCGCTCTCGAGAATCCACTAGAAGCAGTGTACACTGCGCTGACCAGTACGGTCTGGAATAGACACGATAGTTGACGCATAATTGTCTTTCATCGCAAAGTAGCAGCAATATGTATGCACACACACATTACAGCTGTGATAGCCAAGATACTTGTAGAACGTTCCGTATTACATAACAATGCGATCAAACATGCTGTCTTACACTAGTATGTCTTTAGAATCATTATAAATATTTTTACTCTTTAAAGACACAAAATGTTGGATCCACTTAATTAAACATTGTTGCCTTTTCAGCTCTATTTTTAATTGAGGAATTCTGTTATAAAAAGATTTTGATTTATGTGACTTCAGTACTGCTGAAGAGTTTGATCAGTTACTGTTGAACGAGATTCTGTTTTATTCTTCTTAACTAAACTAAATATCTATTCACATTTATCACTACTATGTATGTGTTATACTAACTATACCAGTATGTTATTAAAAATTCTTACTTAACCTCTATGTTTCACTATGATCTATAATCACTGTGTTCAGTTACAATTGTCATACTATTATTAAGCCTGACAGTAGGCCTATCTTTTCTGATTATAAAATGATCCAGGATGGCACAGTTATGAACAAAAGAATACATGATAGCTTCACAGTGTATACAGCTTTACTGTGGCTGATAAAACAATGAATACTTTCAATTATTGTGATGTTACTTTCATTATCAGATTGATCACATATATTATACACAAAACAACAGAAAACAATATTCGCATTTATATAATGGCATGTTTTGTTGTACATACACAGAACAGCATTTTGTATATACTATAGTTAAAAGGAAGCAACCTTCAATAAAAAAAGAACAGGCTAGAAGAGATGATAAAATGATCAGAATAAGATTTATAAACACACATAAAATCAGATTACTGCAACAACAAACAAGAAAACCTTTTTATATTAAAAAAACTTTTATAAACCTTAGTTTAATTAAAATAATTAATTTGTCTGACAAAATAATTTTCAGATAAATCAGCTGCTTTCTATACATTATGTGTGTAGGGTTAGAATGATTGTGTAAAGAATGATTAGGCCAAGTGATCACACTTAGATTTAACTTAACTTGACAGTAACAAAAAGTGTTATACTTTCAAAAGATATTTTACACAAATAAAATAGTCTACAGTTCTATTCCATACAAATTTTAAAAATCTGAATGTTTTAAGATTTATAATAAATTTATCTAATTTATGTGCTGTTTCAACATCACTTCAAAAATTGTTACAGTTTTAATGTAGTTTGATACTTACGTTTACTAAAATATATAAAAGAATATATATTTACAAAAATACATTCAAAATAATGAATTTGTTAATTGCATTTCGACTGAATGTTACAATTTTACATGTCACACAATAAGTTAGGCTATACAGTGATATTTCGTTTTTAAACAACGAGTTTCCTCATTTCAACTGACTCAGTTCGCTTTCCTTAGACTTGTAGCAAGTATTGACTTTGTTTTGTCTGTACATTATCGATTTAAAATCAATATCAGTTTCTCATTTTCAGTGTGTTTCTCAGTCATAACTGTATGAGCAAAATTTTTATAGCAAAATCGTGTAAACAGCCTGTTGTGTTACAAATTGAAATATTGGCACTTTCAAATATTACGATAATTAAAACAAGGGTGGTTAAACTATTAATCAATGTTTTGTTTTGTTTCCAATAATACTACGCATCATTTTACCTGCTTAGTCTTGACATCTTTTACAGCTTCCATATTACAAAAATTTGTTTTCTCCTCCGTTCGATAACTGTCATGTTTATTCTCAAATGATTACAAATCAGCTGATTGCTTAGCTTTGTTTATAAATAAACGGATCCTATCGCAGTCACTACGTAGTACTTCCCGATTTTTTTAGATTACTTTAAAACATAGTTAATTGAGCTGAATAAAAGAAATTAATATTAGTTTTATATTTCAAAACCATTTTACTTTTCGGTTAATAAAAATATAAGTGGGAAAAATACGTAACTCATATCAAAATATAATAAATAATAAACATAAATCAGATATGACAAAGATATTCATTGTACCGTGACAGACATTTGTCATTTTAAACTTGTTTGAAATGTGATATACTGATATTGGTTGCTAAGAAACCAATAAACAAGATGAAAGTACTCGGATCAGTTTACTGATTGTGTTAACATTTCTGCTAAGCAGGAATGTGTTCATGCTAAAAATAAGTTTTACCTGGTGATTAAAAAAAAATCAACTTTTTTTATGTCACGAAATTTTATTTTCGTTTAGGTTATGTTTGTTTTAAAATTGAAGTAAACATGAAAAGTATTTTCAACAAGTATTCTAAACAGCTTTTAAGTAGCGATTATTTAAATAACACACAAGGTGCAATAATTAAATGTATAGGATGTCTGGGCCCTGCTTTAATTCCTCCATTACACATAATCACTTTGTATTACTTTTGGCACAAATTTTCAAGACATGTTGACAAAAGACATTGTTCCTGTTCATGCTGGGACACAGTATTCAAAGGTACGTATGTATATCTGTGAGTAAGGATATGTAACCGCTAAAGCACTTGATATAGAACGTGTGAAAATTTGGATAGGTTAGGTTTAAGTTTTGAGTTGGAATGGTCCCTGTAATTTAGAGTTTTAGTCTAATTTTCCACAAAATTATATTCGAATTTTTGTTAATACTTATGAAATTCCGTAGAATAGGAATACAGGAGAAAATTACAAACCTGTTGTCTGAAAGCTGACTTATTTAACAACAGACAAAAGAAACTACAGGTTTGATTTTTGGCTTTTTAGCACAAGTTGATTGAAAGTCAATGATGTATATAATTCAGATTACCCTGTGTTTTGCAAAAACATTATGTAGGCCTATCTATAAAGTATTACATGATTTGAAGATTCTTTTTTTTTTGTACTAAGCCATTGTTAGTTAAAATCTGCATGTGCTGGCAGTATTTAGTGGTAGTATAGGCCTACCATTAAATGGTTATTGGATTAGTAATGACATTACTGAACCGTGAATGTGAATTAGAAATGTGATATTCGGCAAATACTCAAATTTTTCTGAGTGGAGAAAAAAAAAACATGCTATACAAAATGCTGAAGGAAGCAAAACATATTATAAATAGGCTTAATTGCTATTGAAATGTAATTAATGAAACATGCTTTTATAAACTGCATATTATAAAAATCTTTATTTTCAGGTAGTTACGAATCTGGAATAGCATCTTATAAACATATGTACTTCAATGCAACATTCAACTCACTAAAAATATGGGTACTGACTGTTGTGTGTATCATCGCCTTTTATGAAGCCGTTCGATGGTTGACTGTACTATTTGTTCAACGACATTTGCGTTTTTCCATGTTCATTCTGTTTTTATCTGCAATTTTCTCTCACTACTATTCATGGTAATGAACTTAGATTTAATTTTGTGTTAATTGTTATCATTATGTTTTTGTGTTAATTGTTATCATTATGTAAGTATTTAATTGTAGTGGCAAATTTATAGGCTACAAGAACAAAAATCAATAGGGTACTTACCAATCTTTTCTTAAGGCCAGTTCACATTGAATGCTAAGCTATGATTTACTATGCTAACTTTATAGAAAACTGCAGACCGTATATTAAATTTGTTCACTCACACAGAAACTAAGTAAACCTTTGACTTGTTATACTTTCTGGACAGGCAGTTTTTCCATTTGCCATCTCAGTCAGCTTACGTTCATGAGTAGTGTCATGGGGGAAGTATAGTAGGTCAGGGCCAACAAAAAATAATCATCTTACAAGATTTTAAAAATTAAAATTTTCTACAAATGTTTTTCTGCCTTCCAAAAAACCTGTCTCTTGCCCACAGATAAGAATAATTGTCTATTAATCTAAGTCTGCTGTATTTATAGACGAGCTGTATTAATCTTTAAATGTTCAATGAGTAAATCCGTACTTTCATAGTGAACGTCAATCAATGAATTTTAACGATGAAGGGTTCGCGAGGGTCGGACAAAAAAGTATAACACAAATTTTAAATTATTTGTGTCAATAATTTAAAATTTGTGTTACCGGTATACTTTTTTGACCGATCCTCGCAAACCTTTCATCGGTAAAATTTAATGAGTAGGTTTTAGTATTGTGTGGTGTACAGAATATTTATTAAAATGCTGAAGGAAATTAGTAGTATTAAAGAATTTTCAGTTCAAGTATGAATGGCAGTAGATCAGGGACTCCTAAAATAGAATTCTAGATTTTAGACTACATAAATTAGACATGTATTTTAAAATGTGTGTGTTGTAAGTATTGTCCATGCAAAAACAGTAAGTGCTGACATATCAACTAACTGTTCTGCACAAGAAAGAAATAAAACATCACCAAAAGCATCCATATTATTTACCAAGTCTGGATTCCTCTCAGTCAGTAACAATGTCTACAGTCTTCAGGTCTAACATTTATTCCAAAAATTTTAGTTTACTTTATTCCAGAAGAATACAATACTAAGAAAGATAATGGCTTCAAAATAATGTAGCCTACCGGAGTAAATGTGCTATAAGTAATATAGTATGAATAGATTTATAGTGCGGTTGGCATCAATTCTTGTTCTACAAACACATGATGTAGCTCAATTTCTGTTTATAAATTTCTATCTGTGTAAAAATGTTTAACAGCGTGGCCCACCAGAAAGTCAGATTGGTACACTCTCAGTACATACTAAAAGTCCCGACTACTGCATTATTTTTAGTTAAATTTTCATAACTTGTAGTAATGCCTACACGACAAATCATTTTGTCCTAGCTTTTAAATTTATGTATATTTCCAGAGATACCTGTATGCCTGTACCTAGTATTTTTTATTGTCTAAATAACTGATTACAATGTCTAAAGTGTATTTCCAAACATAGCTTACAACATTTTTGTATGTGTCCAAAATTTTCAAGATATGGTAACAGATATTAATTCTGTGAAACTTTTGATGATACCAAGTTTGTATTTTAAATACAATTCCTCATAATTTAATGGTCCATATAGACTGTTACAATTTTGTCAAAATTTTGCCTTCTACTTTTGGCCCCTGGTACACCTAAATTAAAACATATTTTAGTGTAAACAGTACATTTTGATTTTTATTAAAATTCCCTTTATTCTGATACAAGGCATGGTTTTTTACAATTTTTTGAACCTGAGGAAGTGCTGAAACGTTGGAAGGAATACATAGAAAATATATATAAAGCACATCAAAGACCAGTAAAATTGGAACTGGAAGAGGAAATAGAAGTACATGATGATGAACAGGGATTCAGTATCATAGAAGACGAAGTTGAAAAAGTATTGATGGAAATGAAAAATAGAAAGGCAGTTGGATTGATGAATTACCTGCAGAAGTGCTCAAAAATTTGAAAACTAAAGGGAGGAAAGAGCTAGTTTGCAATTAAATTTATAAGAAAAGTGAATGGCCAAATGACTTTTTGGCAACAGTAATGATACCAATAGAGAAAAAGAAGAATGCAAAGATATGCGAAGAGTTCATAACTATTAGTTAATTATCGTATGCAGCCAAAGTGTTGTTAAGAGTGTTGAATAGAAGAATATGTGGGAAACTGGATGCCACATTAGAGGAAGAGCAGTTCGGTTTCAGGAAAGGTAAAAGGACTAGGGATGCAATAAGGCTGCTAAGAACAATTGGAGAAAGTTGCATAGAAAAAACAAAGAGCCATATGTTGTTTATATAGAGCTTGAAAAAGCATTTGACAGAGTACAGTGGGGAAGACTATTAGATATTTTGAGGGACAAGGGGGTGGTTTGGAAGGAGAGACGGTTAATTTATAATTGTACCTTGGACAGAAAGTGAGTGTGCAAATCGGAAAGTAGAGTTCAGAAGGAATTAAAATTGGAAGAGAAGTAAGCCAAGGCTGCTGTATGTCACCAAATTTATTTAACATATATTTATCTTGATGACTTGATTAGGAAGTGCTTTGACAAAAAAAGAGCTGTAAATGTCAGTGGAAGAAGAATTGAATGTATAAGGTTTGCTGATGACATGGCTGTTTTAGCAGAAAAGGAAGAGACACTGAATGAAATGATAAGAGATTTGAATTTAGTATACAAGGAATATGGAATGAGGATTAATAAGGAAAAAACTAAGTGTATAGTGATTAGCAGAGGAGGAAAAAGGGCAAACATAAAGATAGGGCAAAACAAAATACAACAGGTGGAGTTGTTTAAATATCTTGGAAGCTTGATAAGTGAAGATATGTCATGCACTCAAAAAATTAGACCAAGAATTGCTATAGTGAAAGAGGCATTTAATGGGAAGAAAAGGCTGCTGTGTGGCAAAAGATTTTAAGGAAAAGGTTGGCCAAATGTTAAGTGTGGAGCATTGCTTTATATGGTGCAGAGACATGGACACAGAGGAAGGAGGATGAGAAAAGATTAGAAGCATTTGACATATGGGTTTGGTGAGCAATGGAAAAAGTGAGGTGGGTTGATAAAGTAAGGAATGATGAAGTTTTAAGAAGAATAGGGGAAGAGAGAAGAATCCTGAAGGTAATAGAAAATAGGGAAAGGAATTGGTTAGGTCATTGTTTAAGAAGAGACTGCTTGCTTACAACTGCCGTGGAGGGTATCATAGAAGGAGAAACAAGAAGAGGGCGGTGAAGAATGAAGTTAATAGATAGCATTAAAATCAGAGGGTGTTACAAAGAAACGAAAAGACTGGCATGCAATAGGACAGCTTGGAGAGCTTTTACCATTTGAAGACCTGCCTTAGGGCAGAACACCAAATAAAAAATAAACAAATTTTTGATCCACTTTGGTCTTCATATTCCAAAAGATTGAAATTTTCAAAATGAACATTATATTCAGAGTTTGGTTAAAATTCTCTTTAGTTTGATACACCACATGGATTTATGTGATTTTTCAAAATTTTTACCCCTTTCATTTTGCTGTCACACTCCAATTTTGGGAGGGGATAGCTCTAGAAACAATAGAGTTCTGTGGTGTAAAAGTGTGAACACACATGCCAAATTATATTTTAAAAAGTCAGGTGGTACGTTAAAAGTAACTGTGAGACATGGACACAAATGTAGACATATAGACACTCAGACAAATGCCAAACAGTCAAGTTAAAACTAAGAAATTGCTTCACTCATTCAAAAACAATATCCTTGTTTATAAAATAGAAATTAGTGGGGTATGGAGATCAAATTTAGAAAGATAGTGCTATGAAATTTTATTTGTGTTTATTAGAAATATTTTGAGCCACTTTAGATTGAACAAAATACACATACAACAATTTATGTGAGGTTAGTCAGGTAACTTCCATGTTCTTTACGCACGCAGAAGAAAGCACTGTTAATAATATAAGATAAAATGTCAGGGTAATGTTGAAATGTCTATAACTTTCCTTTAACATTGTGTATTGTCTGTATAATCAATTAAAAACTGTTATACAAATTTGCAAAATTTATTGTTTCAAATCTTCAGAAATCTCTTTTCCTGCTACACTGTTCATAGCAACCTAGTTCCTGAAATACAAGAACCTAATTACCAATTCAGTCATAATAAAAAAATCACCCAGGTTTTGTATAGTACTTTTCTCTATTCATCTCTATAGTTTATTTGAGTTCACGTTATGGCTAATAGATTTTGCATCTGTATGTTTCAGTTTTTATAATCAAAGAATGGAATGTAAAACAGATCATCTAAGTTTAATTACGATCATAATTGAAATGTATTTAAGATTAAGTAATACATGTTCTGTATGGTTATTGTAGTATATATCTAATCTTAAGATCTTTCACACACACACACACACACACACACACACACACACACACACACACACTTGTATGTATATAAGTATGACAACAAAGTTTCTGAGCTCACTACAGTAAAAACTTCTACATGCCTTACTACCGAATATCAGTAATTTCCAACTTTCAAAACAGCTCTGGAATTGGTTTTGTGAAATTGCTTTCAGAGCTGTTGGTGTGTTGTTCTTTATGTTCAAAATGTGCCCCTTGCAGCGTTTCCTTTATCTTTCAGAAAAAAAGTGACATGGGCACAGAGTGGTGAGTAGAGCAAGCATTCCAATACAGTGTTTTATGAACATGTTTTTTGCCAACATCTGTGAGTTGCTGGCAGGAAGTTTAGATGCTTTTCACATAATTTCTTCTGCTAGCCTGTTGATATGATGATGTCAGTAAAACAGTAAGGTGGTTCCATATAGAGGTAGCATATGAGGTACATTGTAGCACACCCACAGATTTTATTATCGGACCTTGTATACTGTAAAAGACTTATTGATAAGTTGAGTTGTTTTTATACTCCTTGTGTCTGTTGCAATCAGGTGGTCGTATTTCAACTACTGGAATGATGATTACTATTCACAGTGGTATCACCAGCTGTTCTTCTCAGTAACAGAGATCATCTCAACTGTGTTGGTTATTCACCTAGCTGACAGTCGCAATCCAGTCACACCAATGAAGGCGTTGACTATCATTTCCATTGCTGTCATTCATGTACTCGCTGGTGGCTGGGATCAGTTTTTTATGAACGTAATACGTGGTGAAGGTGATTCTCACCAGGTAAAAGAAAGTGCTAGATTTCTGCATCTATGCAAATATCATTATAGTTACAAAGATCATATGGCTTGTGTTTTTAAGCAGTGGACTATATGATTCAGTATAGTATAAATTGATACTCATAGATTTTATTAAACAAAATCATGCTAAATGATTACAGCGGTACACACAAATGAACAATTAAATACTCAACATGTTCACTTATATTCTCTCGAATAATAACACTCGATTGAACACTAAACTACTTATTCTTGTACAGTAAAATTGAAAGTTAAGGGCAGAAACCAATTTATGGATGGACGAGTCTACTTTGAAATTGTGAATGGCGGGAGGGTACCGGAGAATCAGCTGGTATACAAGTGAAGGTGTCGCCAACTTTGCATGTGCTGTTTTAGTTATCCGGACATTGTTATGTTGTTGTTATGTTGTACGGACATTGTTAGTTATTGTGTGACGTACTATCTCCGTCGTGCATTTGTTATTATTATTTCAATTTATTATTAATTATATCGTTATTTTACAGTCACTCGTTTTTATTAGTTACTTAATTTTTTAGTTAATTTCTATTGGTAGTTTTTATTCTGTAATTACGTATTATTGTAATTATTTGTGTTATCATCCAGTAACGAGATTTTTAAAATGAATACTTTTCCTTCAACTAGCAAAGAGACAGGAAAGTTATTCATAGTCAAGCACAGGAAGTAATAATACACAGTTTTTTGTTGTCCAGAATTAAAATGATTCTTGCAATTAAATTAATACGAAGAACGCGTTCCTTTATGTAATGAGAAACTGTAGAGATAGTCACGTGTAATTAAGGACTGGAAGTGTACAGTTTGCAAATTCCATTACGATAAGAACGGTCAGAAAGGCTGTAGTTTTTTACGTCTCAGCAGTACACAATGACAGACCAAACAACACTCAGATATGTTTATAAAACATTCTGATATGTAACAGCAACAAAATCCGATACGTGTGAACAGTGTAACGGGGCAAAAAGGGGTATTATATTATTTTTTATTGTAATTTCATTCCGTTTATTTCAATTTATATGGGACCAAAACAGCGAGTCACCTACATAAAAAAGTTTCAGTGCGTTGGACGCGGCGTGGTCAACAACGGTTTAATTCACAGAATTCCAGTGTGCGCATGCCTGTGCCTTCCATTGGGGAGAAGAGAAAAAACCTTGTAGCTAACAACCATCCAAAATGGAATGCGTCCGGTGTGCAACGACCCAATACAATTCCAAGAACTGTAGTGCTGTGTGACACGCGCAAACGCCAGCAGGCGCGCAACCGACGCCGAGATGGTAAAACAATATGGCGAATTTTGTAAAAGTCGTTTGTCCTACGAGCGGGTGACGACGGAAGTCTTGACGAAATCCTGCCTATCTTTGTGACGTAACCAGTGGCAGTGCAATTTCGTCGACGACAAAACCACGTTAACAACTCAGGTTCCCGGTGCCTCTACTCACAATTTGCCACAAGAACGCTGGGAACAACGACGAGATTGGGTAGCCGGAAAGGCAGCGATGTCCGGCCTCATGTAACTCCAGTCGACATATAGCCGCGGCGTCGGCTAGACGCGTGCTAAGACTTGTGGGCCCCAAGAATCTTGTAAAGTTAAATTGAAAGTAATAAATTTGCATAAATAAATGAACCGGTAGCTAAGAAGGGAGTAAATGAAGTGACGGCAAAAAATGTAAAAGTGTAGTGAACTATCAACAGTAAGTTTGGACATAGTGCGAGAGTATTACAGGACGCGCCATGCGGTCGGCAGTGACGCTACGGAAACAAGTAACTGTAGTCTATTCAATCATTTGTCTTACACAGGCCTAACTTAAGTAAATGTGGGGGTTTTGTAAATTTGTGTGAATGTGAGAGTGAGGCAAGCTGGGTTCGCCTTGATTCGTAGAATATATATATTAGAATAAGAATATGTTTCAATAAATGTACATGTTTTATCTGTTGAAAAGTTGAGCTAATTGAAATTTTATTTAAAATTAAGTAATGATATAATAAATTCTGAATTCCATCAAACAAATGAGTGTAGCGTACGTTTGTTGCGTAACCTTATAATCACTCTTGCATTTCAACGTTCGTGTGACGTACTCTGGGCTGAGAAGTAAATTTTAAGGTAAGTGGAAGATAAATATTTTTATGATTTAATGTATTAATAAATAATTAACTTCACAATTGGCGCCACGAACTGGAACGAGTTCTAATTAAATAATAATTAAAATTCCACACCTACAGATGAATGCAAGTTTGATTCAAGGTTAAGTAATGGAAAAAAAACGTAAAAGTGCATAAATTACGTATAGCTTGAAAGATATGTAGTATACTTAATTATACAATATTGAAATGGTGTTATGAGTAGTTAAATTGAGTAGATTAAATTAACGAATATTATAAACAGTAAATAATGGATACTAAGGAAAATAGTAACAATGAAGTCAGCTTCACTGACAGACAGACAGAAAGTCAAACAAAAAGCGATTCAGGTATCCAAACAGAGTCACTGTTAACGAGTGAAAGTAATGAAGAAGTCAGCTTCACTGACAATAGTCCAGAAAGCCAGTTGACAGAATCGAGAATAATGGAAGGCGTGACGAGTCAGTCGACGCCAACCTTAGTTAACAAAGAAAATAATAGCGATATGATAACTATGATGCAGTTACTATTGAATAAATTTGATAGCAAATTCGATGAACAGAAAAACGAAATCCAAGAAATTAAAAGTAGTGTCAATGAGAAATTAGATGAACAGAAAAACAAAATCCAAGAAATTAAAAGTAGTGTCAATGAGAAATTAGATGAACAGAATAATCGATTCAATGAACAAAATATTAAATTTGATGAGTTAAAAAACCATATCAATGAGATCAATAAGCATGTAGAAAATACTGTAACGAGAAACTAAGGTGTGTACTTCCTTTCTTCTTAAAGCCCCGCGTTGGGGTCGTCAATATGTAATGAGAAAATGTGGTCGTACCCTTCGAAATGTATCACACTTGTTTATTTTGTGTATTAGTGTGAATGTAGTGTGTTTGCCTCACACTGGTCGTTACATAAATCGACGTCACTACTGGAGTCCGTAGCGTTGTCAATGTTACCAGTACAACCTACCTGTTAATTCATAGGGATTGCTATTCCCGGGTGGCGCCAAATTGTTTCTGTTAAAACAATTAAAATATTTAATTTCTAAGATGATACGTGATATTAGCATAGACAGCTGTGGCGTTCGAATTGTTCCCGCTGCTATACAGGTTGTCGATTCAGCCACTCGTGATGAGTGCTAGTTGGCTGTTGCTTAAAACTTCGCTAACACACATATATTCTACAAAATCCTATGAAATAACAAGATAGTAATGTTCTATACTGTGTTTTTTAATACAAATTTGGTCATCAATAAACATGACAAATGAATTATAAATAATTTTATAACATTAGGCTCCGGCTTAGAGCTTGAAACACAAAATATCTCAGAGTTGGCAAAATTGATTTCAAAACATTATCGTTGCCGAAATGGCATCCGTCACTTTTAATAAATTACAATGTTTAAAATCTGGAGTTCTTTTGATCATGAAATAAGACCTAAACGTTGGTTACATTAAAAAAGTACACTACCATACCTTATACGTACTTAGAAGTTATAATGTGTTTATACAATTTGTTCCGTAGTGTCGTATTTCTGTTGCAAAAATTGTGCTCTCAAATAAGGTTATATTTATTTTAATAAAATGTTTTTTAAACAAGCAAATTATGCATTTACCTTTGAAAGAAAATACTACTTTTTAAATAGTGAGAAATTTTATCATTTGAAAAATAATTTAAGCAATTTGGGGTTTTGGGATTAAGGAATTTATTCAGTACTTATCAGTTCATATCATGTTGAAATGTCGTCATCAGGATAGTCGTATATTCTTCGAGTTTGGGCTGGTTTTAAACTTCTAACATCTTCTTCAATCTGGTCTTGGGTTTTTCTTTACTTAATTTAGTTAATTTGGTTCCTGGACATCATGAATTCTTTATAGATCGACGTCTATTCATTTTGGGTCATCTCGGTTCACTGATTTGACTTTTTGTAACTGTTTAAATTAAAATTTCAATCGTTCCAATTTTGCGTGCCGCTTACCCACGCGTCGTTTTTCAGAGTCTATATAATTTAACGGAAAATAAGCCCTCAACGTCTCATTGTCATAGTAACCATAATTCGATGATTGGTTAATTACTCCTTTAAGACATTGTTAAAATATTTGAATTTTTATTCAAATTTATTAAGTATTTTCCTAATGGTTTTATTCCTTTATAATTCCTTTGTGATAATAAATGACATCACTATTATTTTTCTTTCCTTTCAAAGTTTACAATGATACCTCATAAGGTCATATTTTGTTATACATTAACTATAGTCTAATTATTTGACATTTAATAAATAACATATCTTTCTTATATTAAACTATTACAATAACATTTCTGTTTTAAAATAATTGATATATAATTACTGTCCATTCACTGGTCTTAGATTAGTAAGATTTCTTGTGAAATTGATACAATTTACATTTGAATGTCTTTGGCAGTTAAATGTTTTCATAGTCAAAATCAGCCATGATTGTTTTTTAGTGTATTTCTTTTTAAATTACATTCTGAATTCAGCCTGATGGGCTTCACTTATTTGTTTGTGTTTTAACTACTATTCAACATACATTTTCATTACTCTTCCCTTAAAATATCATCATTAGGTTTATGGACTGTAGGTTCCTTTCAGCCATATTCCTCCTTTAACATTGAACCAACTGTTCTTTACAAGTCATGAGTTATTATTAGTTCTAACATTGCTTTCTTTCTTGTGTTACAAACTAAAGTGATAAACATTGTCACTTTTCATAAAATTATGAAGGTTAATTCCCCTTTCAACATGGGGTGTTGTATTCTTTGCAATCTTAATTTTAATAACAAAATTTTAATTCTATTCTATCATACCATGTTAACACAAGTTATTTGTCTGGGCTTTCTCCCTGAATAATATCACAAGCTTCCCTTATATTAATTTGGACTACTATTTCTAATTACTTCTAGATATATTACTGTTTATAATATCACTCCAATCATTGGTTGTTTATCAATGTTTCACAGAGTGTCTGCTTACTTATCATTCTATTTTGAATGTTTCACATACACTTTCACTATTTTTTAGGGTATTTACACTTCACTAAAGCACTTCACTTTGATTCACTGTTTTGTATTTAGTGTTATTTAATGGGTAATCCCTATATTTTCACCTACCCTTTCTCACTATTTTGTTTGAGTATGATATTTACTATTAACAATATTAGGTTAGTTGTGTTTTGTTAAATCTAACCTTTCTGACTGGGTTAGTGTACTTTTCTTATATTACATTGCTTTACAATTGTATTGTCTTTAAAATGGGTACATAGGTTAAGTTAATGATAATAATAATATTGGTTTCATTAATACATAATTATTCGAGGTTTATTGACCGTATTCTATCCTTAAGTATACTATCTTTCCCTTTTATATGTGTGTTAGTTTCCCCTTGGGTTTAACCTATCTCCTCTTCATTCTTCCTCTTCTTCATCTTCATCATCTTCAATAGTCTTCATCTTCAATCGTCTTCATCTTGGTTTGGTTCTCCTCTTCATTCTTCATCTGATTCTTCTCTCGTTAGTTCATGGTTTTGTCTATCATATTTTTCTTGAGTATGTTACGTGGTTCCCTTCTTTATGTTTATGTTGTTGGCTCAATCACTTGGGTTGGGTAATATCGTTGTACGTCGTGTCAAAGTATGTACATTTTAATCATTTTTTAAACATTTTATTTTATATGAAGTATTTTTATATCAAGAATTATGTTTTTTGTCACTGGTACGGGATTTGGCTTAATTGTATCGTTACATAATGCCTCTCCTCTAAAATTGATCATTTTAATAAAACACTAGCATAGTTTTTTATGAAATTATCAGTTATAGATAAATTTTTTCCTTCTTCTTTGTTTGTTTCTCCATTCTTCATTTCTCTTCTTACTTAATTCACTCCATTTTATTTGGATCTGTTTTTATTTATTTCCATTGGTGCATTTTCCCTCATACACAAATTTTTCCCTAACTTTTATATTATAGTAGTTGGTTTCTCCCATTACTACTCATTTTTCTGAGATTAGAGGCACACCTTCTCTACCCAGTTAATTTAGATTGCTGGACTTTTCAACAGTCAATCTTAAATACTTTCTTTGTCAACTTGTGACTTAATAATAATAATATAATATAATATACTTTGGGATTGTCCACCTTGTGGTTTGTTTTTAGATCACTTTGTCATTACTACTCTTTCTTCCTTCCGCTATACCTTAACTATACACTATCATCTACTTATACACTTGGTTGTTTTTATCTTTATTTATATGTTAATTTCATCATATCTCACTTTTCAATATTTTGTTTTCAATGCTCGTTGTGATCATTTTAATTGTCTTAGACATTTTTTTTTCTTAGTCATTTAGCAGAATTCTGCTTTAGCCATATTTGTATATTCGTTTTATACATAATCTCCCTCTCCTTGTACCAGGTATAGTTTTATTTTTTTTTTCTGATAATACTTTTGTTCAGTATGATTTAAAGTATTTATCTCAGTAATTTGAGCTTGATTTTATTTTTGTTTATTTTATTCGGTATTCAACATCATTTTTGATAATTCTTTGGTAAGTTAATTGTCTTACCTTAAAGCAATGTTTGTAGCGTATTCCTTTTTAGCTATTTTTTGTTTTAATTATTATTGTAAGTTGGTGCTTCTTACATTTTTATTATATAGGAATGTGTGTAACGTATTCCTTATTATCTCACTTTTTACTTCATACTTCATATCTCAATTTTTTGTTATACTGCAAATTAATTTATAATTGTTCTATTCATATTACTATATACCGGTCCTTGTTATTTATATTTGTTGTAAGTTGACTTCTCCTTTTCTTTCCTTTATTATTTCCTTTTCTTGTTCGACTCTTTGTTATTATGCACCTCTACTCCTTCAAGTGCTTGGTAGACACACTTATTCTGAATGATATTTTATTCAAGTCATCACCACCTTACCACATGTTGGGGCCATACCCTCTCTCCAAAGCTTAAATCATCTTCTACATTACCTCCCTTTCTGTGGTTATCAGGTGGTTCTTGGCTGGTTTCTGCTCTTATGCTGTTTACTTGAGCTGTCCGGGGTCCTTCGTCATTACTTGTCGATCATGCAGTATTGAAAAACCCGGATTCTCATGGACTGTTACCCAATTCCCGCTATTATTTTGGTTGGTGTTGGGTTCCTGGCGGTGGTTATCTTCACTGCGAGGTGGTTCATCATTCCTACCCTCTGCTGGTGGATTATTATTGTTATTTGATACTTGATAATATCAGTTAGGACGCCAGTTCGGGCTATATCTTCTTTGGTTATTCTGCCTTTGTCCACGGATGAAGTTTACTCGACGTCTGTCGTCGTTTCTATTCTGATTACCCCCGGGTCCCCGGTTGTACTGGTAATTGGGATGATACCGGTTGCCGTAGTAATTATGGTCATTGGGGTGACCGTTGGTACGTTGTTCAGGTCCAGTTCCTCGGTAATTATCATTCGGTTGGTTATTATTATTTGGGCTGTTTCTATTGTTGTTTTGATTCCTGAATGATGGTTCTGTTGACCTCTGTTACCAGGCTGATCATTTGGAGGGTGTTGCTGGGTATTTCTATTGAATGTTTGTTCTGCATTATTATCATTATTATTTCGGCCCCAGTTATTCCTGTTATTGTTTTGTGGATGATTGTAGGGTACATTGAAATTAGTTGTATTGTTATGTTCATTCCACTTGTTGTACCTTTGGTTTGTGATCCTGTTCTTTCGATACTGGTTATCATTCTCCATGTCCTCCAATAGACTAACCATTCCTTGAATTGTTTTAATTTGTCCTTGTCTTCTGGCCTTCTGGATGGCTTCTTCGTAATGATAGCCCAGTTGTATTACCAACGACTCCTCGGGTATCTTGGGTTCCAAATTTCTGGCTAAGCATACTTTTCCCAGAAAGTAAGAGGTTAACGTGTGTCCTCCTTTTGTCTCGTACCTTCCGTTACTGATGTCATTGCGGACCACATTCTGTGTTGATTCGGACCAATACTTCTCCCTGAACTGTTTCTTGAACTCTTGGGTATCATTGATCTCAGGTCGTGTGGCCGTCCACCAATTGTCATGGGTGTCACGGAACATCTCATCGATCATACTTCTTACACTGGACCACCTGGTTTCTCTGTTCTTCTCTATCAGCTCTTCTACCCGTTTGAGGAATTCTATCGGGTTTCTCCGGTAGCTACGAAAATTGATTATTTCTCGATTTTCACTGGTTATGAACTGTGTGTGATTATATGGTTTTTCTCTTAATGCATCTAATTCTTCCTGCATCTGTTTCTCTCGTATGTTGATTCCCTGGATTTTTTCTCTGTTTTCTCGGGTCAGTCCGTCTATTTTATCTATGACGGTGTACACCTTCTCCACCCGATTGTTTACATCCAGTTGTAGCTCTTGGTGCCTCTCCTCCAGTTCCTTGACCACTTCCTGTTTGTTCTTCTTGCACCCTTCAGTAATGACTTGGTAGAATTCCGTCGCTCTCAATTTACCTTCCTCCTCGACATCGATGATTTTATAATTCATTTCTTCCCGTACTTGTAACAAGGCTTCATTGGTCTCCGCTACCGATTGCCTGGTCTCCTCTCGACATTCGACCAATTGTTGCTTCCATTCCTCCTCGGTTTTCTCACTTGCTTCCTCTATCTTCCGTTGGAGAATATCATGATTATTTTCCATCTTTTGATTTACTATTTCTAGATCCTTCTTGATCTGTTTCTTCAACTCTTCACTCTTCTTTTCCAATGCCTCCTGACTTCTCTTCAAGTCTTCATGGTTGCTCTCTATCTTGTCATTCAGGAATTCTATACTCTCCTTCATCTGCTTCTTCAATTCTTCACTGTTTTGGTCCAGTTTTTCCAGTTTTTTATTCAAATCTTCCTGGTTCCTATTCATTTGTCCAAACTGTTCCATCATCATTCTCATCAAACTATCTAGTTTCGTTTCTTCTGTTGGTTTGACTGGTTGTTGGTTTACCATGACTTCTGCTTCTATTTCTGGTTCAGGTTCAGGTGGGTTTGGATTTTCCATTTGGTCCTCCTGTGCGTTCTCTTCCAGCAATTCTCCAGTCGTTTCTTCAATTTCTACTTCCTCAACTTCCTCCATTTCTTCTGGGTTTCCTTCTTGGTTTGATGTTTCCGTCCCTTTGCGCCTCGTAACCATACCGTGTCTATTCATGATTGCCGCTAGTTATTCTTCCTAGCCGCACGTTGCTGGTCGCCAATATGTAACGAGTAACTGGGTCGTGTACTTCCTTTCTTCTTAAAGCCCCGCGTTGGGTTCGTCAATATGTAACGAGAAAATGTGGTCGTACCTTTCGAAATGTATCACACTTGTTTATTTTGTGTATTAGTGTGAATGTAGTGTGTTTGCCTCACACTGGTCGTTACATAAATCGACGTCACTACTGGAGTCCATAGCGTTGTCAATGTTACCAGTACAACCTACCTGTTAATTCATAGGGATTGCTATTCCCGGGTGGCGCCAAATTGTTTCTGTTAAAACAATTAAAATATTTAATTTCTAAGATGATACGTGATATTAGCATAGACAGCTGTGGCGTTCGAATTGTTCCCGCTGCTATACAGGTTGTCGATTCGGCCACTCGTGATGAGCGCTAGTTGGCTGTTGCTTAAAACTTCGCTAACACACATATATTCTACAAAATCCTATGAAATAACAAGATAGTAATGTTCTGTACTGTGTTTTTTAATACAAATTTGGTCATCAATAAACATGACAAATGAATTATAAATAATTTTATAACATTAGGCTCCGGCTTAGAGCTTGAAACACAAAATATCTCAGAGTTGGCAAAATTGATTTCAAAACATTATCGTTGCCGAAATGGCATCCGTCACTTTTAATAAATTACAATGTTTAAAATCTGGAGTTCTTTTGATCATGAAATAAGACCTAAACGTTGGTTACATTAAAAAAGTACACTACCATACCTTATACGTACTTAGAAGTTATAATGTGTTTATACAATTTGTTCGGTAGTGTCGTATTTCTGTTGCAAAAATTGTGCTCTCAAATAAGGTTATATTTATTTTAATAAAATGTTTTTTAAACAAGCAAATTATGCATTTACCTTTGAAAGAAAATACTACTTTCTAAATAGTGAGAAATTTTATCATTTAAAAATAATTTAAGCAATTTGGGGTTTTGGGATTAAGGAATTTATTCAGTACTTATCAGTTCATATCATGTTGAAATGTCGTCATCAGGATAGTCGTATATTCTTCGAGTTTGGGCTGGTTTTAAACTTCTAACATCTTCTTCAATGTGGTCTTGGGTTTTTCTTTACTTAATTTAGTTAATTTGGTTCCTGGACATCATGAATTCTTTATAGATCGACGTCTATTCATTTTGGGTCATCTCGGTTCACTGATTCGACTTTTTGTAACTGTTTAAATTAAAATTTCAATCGTTCCAATTTTGCGTGCCGCTTACCCACGCGTCGTTTTTCAGAGTCTATATAATTTAACGGAAAATAAGCCCTCAACGTCTCATTGTCATAGTAACCATAATTCGATGATTGGTTAATTACTCCTTTAAGACATTGTTAAAATATTTGAATTTTTATTCAAATTTATTAAGTATTTTCCTAATGGTTTTATTCCTTTATAATTCCTTTGGGATAATAAATGACATCACTATTATTTTTCTTTCCTTTCAAAGTTTACAATGATACCTCATAAGGTCATATTTTGTTATACATTAACTATAGTCTAATTATTTGACATTTAATAAATAACATATCTTTCTTATATTAAACTATTACAATAACATTTCTGTTTTAAAATAATTGATATATAATTACTGTCCATTCACTGGTCTTAGATTAGTAAGATTTCTTGTGAAATTGATACAATTTACATTTGAATGTCTTTGGCAGTTAAATGTTTTCATAGTCAAAATCAGCCATGATTGTTTTTTAGTGTATTTCTTTTTAAATTACATTCTGAATTCAGCCTGATGGGCTTCACTTATTTGTTTGTGTTTTAACTACTATTCAACATACATTTTCATTACTCTTCCCTTAAAATATCATCATTAGGTTTATGGACTGTAGGTTCCTTTCAGCCATATTCCTCCTTTAACATTGAACCAACTGTTCTTTACAAGTCATGAGTTATTATTAGTTCTAACATTGCTTTCTTTCTTGTGTTACAAACTAAAGTGATAAACATTGTCATGACGGTTAATTCCCCTTTCAACATGGGGTGTTGTATTCTTTGCAATCTTAATTTTAATAACAAAATTTTAATTCTATTCTATCATACCATGTTAACACAAGTTATTTGTCTGGGCTTTCTCCCTGAATAATATCACAAGCTTCCCTTATATTAATTTGGACTACTATTTCTAATTACTTCTAGATATATTACTGTTTATAATATCACTCCAATCATTGGTTGTTTATCAATGTTTCACAGAGTGTCTGCTTACTTATCATTCTATTTTGAATGTTTCACATACACTTTCACTATTTTTTAGGGTATTTACACTTCACTAAAGCACTTCACTTTGATTCACTGTTTTGTATTTAGTGTTATTTAATGGGTAATCCCTATATTTTCACCTACCCTTTCTCACTATTTTGTTTGAGTATGATATTTACTATTAACAATATTAGGTTAGTTGTGTTTTGTTAAATCTAACCTTTCTGACTGGGTTAGTGTACTTTTCTTATATTACATTGCTTTACAATTGTATTGTCTTTAAAATGGGTACATAGGTTAAGTTAATGATAATAATAATATTGGTTTCATTAATACATAATTATTCGAGGTTTATTGACCGTATTCTATCCTTAAGTATACTATCTTTCCCTTTTATATGTGTGTTAGTTTCCCCTTGGGTTTAACCTATCTCCTCTTCATTCTTCCTCTTCTTCATCTTCATCATCTTCAATAGTCTTCATCTTCAATCGTCTTCATCTTGGTTTGGTTCTCCTCTTCATTCTTCATCTGATTCTTCTCTCGTTAGTTCATGGTTTTGTCTATCATATTTTTCTTGAGTATGTTACGTGGTTCCCTTCTTTATGTTTATGTTGTTGGCTCAATCACTTGGGTTGGGTAATATCGTTGTACGTTGTGTCAAAGTATTTACATTTTAATCATTTTTTAAACATTTGATTTTATATGAAGTATTTTTATATCAAGAATTATCTTTTTTGTCACTGGTACGGGATTTGGCTTAATTGTATCGTTACATAATGCCTCTCCTCTAAAATTGATCATTTTAATAAAACACTAGCATAGTTTTTTATGAAATTATCAGTTATAGATAAATTTTTTCCTTCTTCTTTGTTTGTTTCTCCATTCTTCATTTCTCTTCTTACTTAATTCACTCCATTTTATTTGGATCTGTTTTTATTTATTTCCATTGGTGCATTTTCCCTCATACACAAATTTTTCCCTAACTTTTATATTATAGTAGTTGGTTTCTCCCATTACTACTCATTTTTCTGAGATTAGAGGCACACCTTCTCTACCCAGTTAATTTAGATTGCTGGACTTTTCAACAGTCAATCTTAAATACTTTCTTTGTCAACTTGTGACTTAATAATAATAATATAATATAATATACTTCGGGATTGTCCACCTTGTGGTTTGTTTTTAGATCACTTTGTCATTACTACTCTTTCTTCCTTCCGCTATACCTTAACTATACACTATCATCTACTTATACACTTGGTTGTTTTTATCTTTATTTATATGTTAATTTCATCATATCTCACTTTTCAATATTTTGTTTTCAATGCTCGTTGTGATCATTTTAATTGTCTTAGACATTTTTTTTTTTCTTAGTCATTTAGCAGAATTCTGCTTTAGCCATATTTGTATATTCGTTTTATACATAATCTCTCTCTCCTTGTACCAGGTATAGTTTTATTTTTTTTTTCTGATAATACTTTTGTTCAGTATGATTTCAAGTATTTATCTCAGTAATTTGAGCTTGATTTTATTTTTGTTTATTTTATTCGGTATTCAACATCATTTTTGATAATTCTTTGGTAAGTTAATTGTCTTACCTTAAAGCAATGTTTGTAGCGTATTCCTTTTTAGCTATTTTTTGTTTTAATTATTATTGTAAGTTGGTGCTTCTTACATTTTTATTATATAGGAATGTGTGTAACGTATTCCTTATTATCTCACTTTTTACTTCATACTTCATATCTCAATTTTTTGTTATACTGCAAATTAATTTATAATTGTTCTATTCATATTACTATATACCGGTCCTTGTTATTTATATTTGTTGTAAGTTGACTTCTCCTTTTCTTTCCTTTATTATTTCCTTCTCTTGTTCGACTCTTTGTTATTATGCACCTCTACTCCTTCAAGTGCTTGGTAGACACACTTATTCTGGATGATATTTTATTCAAGTCATCACCACCTTACCACATGTTGGGGCCATACCCTCTCTCCAAAGCTTAAATCATCTTCTACATTACCTCCCTTTCTGTGGTTATCAGGTGGTTCTTGGCTGGTTTCTGCTCTTATGCTGTTTACTTGAGCTGTCCGGGGTCCTTCGTCATTACTTGTCGATCATGCAGTATTGAAAAACCCGGATTCTCATGGACTGTTACCCAATTCCCGCTATTATTTTGGTTGGTGTTGGGTTCCTGGCGGTGGTTATCTTCACTGCGAGGTGGTTCATCATTCCTACCCTCTGCTGGTGGATTATTATTGTTATTTGATACTTGATAATATCAGTTAGGACGCCAGTTCGGGCTATATCTTCTTTGGTTATTCTGCCTTTGTCCACGGATGAAGTTTACTCGACGTCTGTCGTCGTTTCTATTCTGATTACCCCCGGGTCCCCGGTTGTACTGGTAATTGGGATGATACCGGTTGCCGTAGTAATTATGGTCATTGGGGTGACCGTTGGTACGTTGTTCAGGTCCAGTTCCTCGGTAATTATCATTCGGTCGGTTATTATTATTTGGGCTGTTTCTATTGTTGTTTTGATTCCTGAATGATGGTTCTGTTGACCTCTGTTACCAGGCTGATCATTTGGAGGGTGTTGCTGGGTATTTCTATTGAATGTTTGTTCTGCATTATTATCATTATTATTTCGGCCCCAGTTATTCCTGTTATTGTTTTGTGGATGATTGTAGGGTACATTGAAATTAGTTGTATTGTTATGTTCATTCCACTTGTTGTACCTTTGGTTTGTGATCCTGTTCTTTCGATACTGGTTATCATTCTCCATGTCCTCCAATAGACTAACCATTCCTTGAATTGTTTTAATTTGTCCTTGTCTTCTGGCCTTCTGGATGGCTTCTTCGTAATGATAGCCCAGTTGTATTACCAACGACTCCTCGGGTATCTTGGGTTCCAAATTTCTGGCTAAGCATACTTTTCCCAGAAAGTAAGAGGTTAACGTGTGTCCTCCTTTTGTCTCATACCTTCCGTTACTGATGTCATTGCGGACCACATTCTGTGTTGATTCGGACCAATACTTCTCCCTGAACTGTTTCTTGAACTCTTGGGTATCATTGATCTCAGGTCGTGTGGCCGTCCACCAATTGTCATGGGTGTCACGGAACATCTCATCGATCATACTTCTTATACGGGACCACCTGGTTTCTCTGTTCTTCTCTATCAGCTCTTCTACCCGTTTGAGGAATTCTATCGGGTTTCTCCGGTAGCTACGAAAATTGATTATTTCTCGATTTTCACTGGTTATGAACTGTGTGTGATTATATGGTTTTTCTCTTAATGCATCTAATTCTTCCTGCATCTGTTTCTCTCGTATGTTGATTCCCTGGATTTTTTCTCTGTTTTCTCGGGTCAGTCCGTCTATTTTATCTATGACGGTGTACACCTTCTCCACCCGATTGTTTACATCCAGTTGTAGCTCTTGGTGCCTCTCCTCCAGTTCCTTGACCACTTCCTGTTTGTTCTTCTTGCACCCTTCAGTAATGACTTGGTAGAATTCCGTCGCTCTCAATTTACCTTCCTCCTCGACATCGATGATTTTATAATTCATTTCTTCCCGTACTTGTAACAAGGCTTCATTGGTCTCCGCTACCGATTGCCTGGTCTCCTCTCGACATTCGACCAATTGTTGCTTGCATTCCTCCTTGGTTTTCTCACTTGCTTCCTCTATCTTCCGTTGGAGAATATCATGATTATTTTCCATCTTTTGATTTACTATTTCTAGATCCTTCTTGATCTGTTTCTTCAACTCTTCACTCTTCTTTTCCAATGCCTCCTGACTTCTCTTCAAGTCTTCATGGTTGCTCTCTATCTTGTCATTCAGGAATTCTATACTCTCCTTCATCTGCTTCTTCAATTCTTCACTGTTTTGGTCCAGTTTTTCCAGTTTTTTATTCAAATCTTCCTGGTTCCTATTCATTTGTCCAAACTGTTCCATCATCATTCTCATCAAACTATCTAGTTTCGTTTCTTCTGTTGGTTCGACTGGTTGTTGGTTTACCATGACTTCTGCTTCTATTTCTGGTTCAGGTTCAGGTGGGTTTGGATTTTCCATTTGGTCCTCCTGTGCGTTCTCTTCCAGCAATTCTCCAGTCGTTTCTTCAATTTCTACTTCCTCAACTTCCTCCATTTCTTCTGGGTTTCCTTCTTGGTTTGATGTTTCCTTCCCTTTGCGCCTCGTAACCATACCGTGTCTATTCATGATCGCCGCTAGTTATTCTTCCTAGCCGCACGTTGCTGGTCGCCAATATGTAACGAGTAACTGGGTCGTGTACTTCCTTTCTTCTTAAAGCCCAGCGTTGGGTTCGTCAATATGTAACGAGAAAATGTGGTCGTACCTTTCGAAATGTATCACACTTGTTTATTTTGTGTATTAGTGTGAATGTAGTGTGTTTGCCTCACACTGGTCGTTACATAAATCGACGTCACTACTGGAGTCCATAGCGTTGTCAATGTTACCAGTACAACCTACCTGTTAATTCATAGGGATTGCTATTCCTGGGTGGCGCCAAATTGTTTCTGTTAAAACAATTAAAATATTTAATTTCTAAGATGATACGTGATATTAGCATAGACAGCTGTGGCGTTCGAATTGTTCCCGCTGCTATACAGGTTGTCGATTCGGCCACTCGTGATGAGCGCTAGTTGGCTGTTGCTTAAAACTTCGCTAACACACATATATTCTACAAAATCCTATGAAATAACAAGATAGTAATGTTCTGTACTGTGTTTTTTAATACAAATTTGGTCATCAATAAACATGACAAATGAATTATAAATAATTTTATAACATTAGGCTCCGGCTTAGAGCTTGAAACTCAAAATATCTCAGAGTTGGCAAAATTGATTTCAAAACATTATCGTTGCCGAAATGGCATCCGTCACTTTTAATAAATTACAATGTTTAAAATCTGGAGTTCTTTTGATCATGAAATAAGACCTAAACGTTGGTTACATTAAAAAAGTACACTACCATACCTTATACGTACTTAGAAGTTATAATGTGTTTATACAATTTGTTCGGTAGTGTCGTATTTCTGTTGCAAAAATTGTGCTCTCAAATAAGGTTATATTTATTTTAATAAAATGTTTTTTAAACAAGCAAATTATGCATTTACCTTTGAAAGAAAATACTACTTTTTAAATAGTGAGAAATTTTATCATTTGAAAAATAATTTAAGCAATTTGGGGTTTTGGGATTAAGGAATTTATTCAGTACTTATCAGTTCATATCATGTTGAAATGTCGTCATCAGGATAGTCGTATATTCTTCGAGTTTGGGCTGGTTTTAAACTTCTAACATCTTCTTCAATCTGGTCTTGGGTTTTTCTTTACTTAATTTAGTTAATTTGGTTCCTGGACATCATGAATTCTTTATAGATCGACGTCTATTCATTTTGGGTCATCTCGGTTCACTGATTCGACTTTTTGTAACTGTTTAAATTAAAATTTCAATCGTTCCAATTTTGCGTGCCGCTTACCCACGCGTCGTTTTTCAGAGTCTATATAATTTAACGGAAAATAAGCCCTCAACGTCTCATTGTCATAGTAACCATAATTCGATGATTGGTTAATTACTCCTTTAAGACATTGTTAAAATATTTGAATTTTTATTCAAATTTATTAAGTATTTTCCTAATGGTTTTATTCCTTTATAATTCCTTTGGGATAATAAATGACATCACTATTATTTTTCTTTCCTTTCAAAGTTTACAATGATACCTCATAAGGTCATATTTTGTTATACATTAACTATAGTCTAATTATTTGACATTTAATAAATAACATATCTTTCTTATATTAAACTATTACAATAACATTTCTGTTTTAAAATAATTGATATATAATTACTGTCCATTCACTGGTCTTAGATTAGTAAGATTTCTTGTGAAATTGATACAATTTACATTTGAATGTCTTTGGCAGTTAAATGTTTTCATAGTCAAAATCAGCCATGATTGTTTTTTAGTGTATTTCTTTTTAAATTACATTCTGAATTCAGCCTGATGGGCTTCACTTATTTGTTTGTGTTTTAACTACTATTCAACATACATTTTCATTACTCTTCCCTTAAAATATCATCATTAGGTTTATGGACTGTAGGTTCCTTTCAGCCATATTCCTCCTTTAACATTGAACCAACTGTTCTTTACAAGTCATGAGTTATTATTAGTTCTAACATTGCTTTCTTTCTTGTGTTACAAACTAAAGTGATAAACATTGTCACTTTTCATAAAATTATGAAGGTTAATTCCCCTTTCAACATGGGGTGTTGTATTCTTTGCAATCTTAATTTTAATAACAAAATTTTAATTCTATTCTATCATACCATGTTAACACAAGTTATTTGTCTGGGCTTTCTCCCTGAATAATATCACAAGCTTCCCTTATATTAATTTGGACTACTATTTCTAATTACTTCTAGATATATTACTGTTTATAATATCACTCCAATCATTGGTTGTTTATCAATGTTTCACAGAGTGTCTGCTTACTTATCATTCTATTTTGAATGTTTCACATACACTTTCACTATTTTTTAGGGTATTTACACTTCACTAAAGCACTTCACTTTGATTCACTGTTTTGTATTTAGTGTTATTTAATGGGTAATCCCTATATTTTCACCTACCCTTTCTCACTATTTTGTTTGAGTATGATATTTACTATTAACAATATTAGGTTAGTTGTGTTTTGTTAAATCTAACCTTTCTGACTGGGTTAGTGTACTTTTCTTATATTACATTGCTTTACAATTGTATTGTCTTTAAAATGGGTACATAGGTTAAGTTAATGATAATAATAATATTGGTTTCATTAATACATAATTATTCGAGGTTTATTGACCGTATTCTATCCTTAAGTATACTATCTTTCCCTTTTATATGTGTGTTAGTTTCCCCTTGAGTTTAACCTATCTCCTCTTCATTCTTCCTCTTCTTCATCTTCATCATCTTCAATAGTCTTCATCTTCAATCGTCTTCATCTTGGTTTGGTTCTCCTCTTCATTCTTCATCTGATTCTTCTCTCGTTAGTTCATGGTTTTGTCTATCATATTTTTCTTGAGTATGTTACGTGGTTCCCTTCTTTATGTTTATGTTGTTGGCTCAATCACTTGGGTTGGGTAATATCGTTGTACGTCGTGTCAAAGTATGTACATTTTAATCATTTTTTAAACATTTTATTTTATATGAAGTATTTTTATATCAAGAATTATGTTTTTTGTCACTGGTACGGGATTTGGCTTAATTGTATCGTTACATAATGCCTCTCCTCTAAAATTGATCATTTTAATAAAACACTAGCATAGTTTTTTATGAAATTATCAGTTATAGATAAATTTTTTCCTTCTTCTTTGTTTGTTTCTCCATTCTTCATTTCTCTTCTTACTTAATTCACTCCATTTTATTTGGATCTGTTTTTATTTATTTCCATTGGTGCATTTTCCCTCATACACAAATTTTTCCCTAACTTTTATATTATAGTAGTTGGTTTCTCCCATTACTACTCATTTTTCTGAGATTAGAGGCACACCTTCTCTACCCAGTTAATTTAGATTGCTGGACTTTTCAACAGTCAATCTTAAATACTTTCTTTGTCAACTTGTGACTTAATAATAATAATATAATATAATATACTTTGGGATTGTCCACCTTGTGGTTTGTTTTTAGATCACTTTGTCATTACTACTCTTTCTTCCTTCCGCTATACCTTAACTATACACTATCATCTACTTATACACTTGGTTGTTTTTATCTTTATTTATATGTTAATTTCATCATATCTCACTTTTCAATATTTTGTTTTCAATGCTCGTTGTGATCATTTTAATTGTCTTAGACATTTTTTTTTTCTTAGTCATTTAGCAGAATTCTGCTTTAGCCATATTTGTATATTCGTTTTATACATAATCTCCCTCTCCTTGTACCAGGTATAGTTTTATTTTTTTTTTTCTGATAATACTTTTGTTCAGTATGATTTCAAGTATTTATCTCAGTAATTTGAGCTTGATTTTATTTTTGTTTATTTTATTCGGTATTCAACATCATTTTTGATAATTCTTTGGTAAGTTAATTGTCTTACCTTAAAGCAATGTTTGTAGCGTATTCCTTTATGCTATTTTTTGTTTTAATTATTATTGTAAGTTGGTGCTTCTTACATTTTTATTATATAGGAATGTGTGTAACGTATTCCTTATTATCTCACTTTTTACTTCATACTTCATATCTCAATTTTTTGTTATACTGCAAATTAATTTATAATTGTTCTATTCATATTACTATATACCGGTCCTTGTTATTTATATTTGTTGTAAGTTGACTTCTCCTTTTCTTTCCTTTATTATTTCCTTCTCTTGTTCGACTCTTTGTTATTATGCACCTCTACTCCTTCAAGTGCTTGGTAGACACACTTATTCTGGATGATATTTTATTCAAGTCATCACCACCTTACCACATGTTGGGGCCATACCCTCTCTCCAAAGCTTAAATCATCTTCTACATTACCTCCCTTTCTGTGGTTATCAGGTGGTTCTTGGCTGGTTTCTGCTCTTATGCTGTTTACTTGAGCTGTCCGGGGTCCTTCGTCATTACTTGTCGATCATGCAGTATTGAAAAACCCGGATTCTCATGGACTGTTACCCAATTCCCGCTATTATTTTGGTTGGTGTTGGGTTCCTGGCGGTGGTTATCTTCACTGCGAGGTGGTTCATCATTCCTACCCTCTGCTGGTGGATTATTATTGTTATTTGATACTTGATAATATCAGTTAGGACGCCAGTTCGGGCTATATCTTCTTTGGTTATTCTGCCTTTGTCCACGGATGAAGTTTACTCGACGTCTGTCGTCGTTTCTATTCTGATTACCCCCGGGTCCCCGGTTGTACTGGTAATTGGGATGATACCGGTTGCCGTAGTAATTATGGTCATTGGGGTGACCGTTGGTACGTTGTTCAGGTCCAGTTCCTCGGTAATTATCATTCGGTCGGTTATTATTATTTGGGCTGTTTCTATTGTTGTTTTGATTCCTGAATGATGGTTCTGTTGACCTCTGTTACCAGGCTGATCATTTGGAGGGTGTTGCTGGGTATTTCTATTGAATGTTTGTTCTGCATTATTATCATTATTATTTCGGCCCCAGTTATTCCTGTTATTGTTTTGTGGATGATTGTAGGGTACATTGAAATTAGTTGTATTGTTATGTTCATTCCACTTGTTGTACCTTTGGTTTGTGATCCTGTTCTTTCGATACTGGTTATCATTCTCCATGTCCTCCAATAGACTAACCATTCCTTGAATTGTTTTAATTTGTCCTTGTCTTCTGGCCTTCTGGATGGCTTCTTCGTAATGATAGCCCAGTTGTATTACCAACGACTCCTCGGGTATCTTGGGTTCCAAATTTCTGGCTAAGCATACTTTTCCCAGAAAGTAAGAGGTTAACGTGTGTCCTCCTTTTGTCTCATACCTTCCGTTACTGATGTCATTGCGGACCACATTCTGTGTTGATTCGGACCAATACTTCTCCCTGAACTGTTTCTTGAACTCTTGGGTATCATTGATCTCAGGTCGTGTGGCCGTCCACCAATTGTCATGGGTGTCACGGAACATCTCATCGATCATACTTCTTATACGGGACCACCTGGTTTCTCTGTTCTTCTCTATCAGCTCTTCTACCCGTTTGAGGAATTCTATCGGGTTTCTCCGGTAGCTACGAAAATTGATTATTTCTCGATTTTCACTGGTTATGAACTGTGTGTGATTATATGGTTTTTCTCTTAATGCATCTAATTCTTCCTGCATCTGTTTCTCTCGTATGTTGATTCCCTGGATTTTTTCTCTGTTTTCTCGGGTCAGTCCGTCTATTTTATCTATGACGGTGTACACCTTCTCCACCCGATTGTTTACATCCAGTTGTAGCTCTTGGTGCCTCTCCTCCAGTTCCTTGACCACTTCCTGTTTGTTCTTCTTGCACCCTTCAGTAATGACTTGGTAGAATTCCGTCGCTCTCAATTTACCTTCCTCCTCGACATCGATGATTTTATAATTCATTTCTTCCCGTACTTGTAACAAGGCTTCATTGGTCTCCGCTACCAATTGCCTGGTCTCCTCTCGACATTCGACCAATTGTTGCTTGCATTCCTCCTTGGTTTTCTCACTTGCTTCCTCTATCTTCCGTTGGAGAATATCATGATTATTTTCCATCTTTTGATTTACTATTTCTAGATCCTTCTTGATCTGTTTCTTCAACTCTTCACTCTTCTTTTCCAATGCCTCCTGACTTCTCTTCAAGTCTTCATGGTTGCTCTCTATCTTGTCATTCAGGAATTCTATACTCTCCTTCATCTGCTTCTTCAATTCTTCACTGTTTTGGTCCAGTTTTTCCAGTTTTTTATTCAAATCTTCCTGGTTCCTATTCATTTGTCCAAACTGTTCCATCATCATTCTCATCAAACTATCTAGTTTCGTTTCTTCTGTTGGTTCGACTGGTTGTTGGTTTACCATGACTTCTGCTTCTATTTCTGGTTCAGGTTCAGGTGGGTTTGGATTTTCCATTTGGTCCTCCTGTGCGTTCTCTTCCAGCAATTCTCCAGTCGTTTCTTCAATTTCTACTTCCTCAACTTCCTCCATTTCTTCTGGGTTTCCTTCTTGGTTTGATGTTTCCTTCCCTTTGCGCCTCGTAACCATACCGTGTCTATTCATGATCGCCGCTAGTTATTCTTCCTAGCCGCACGTTGCTGGTCGCCAATATGTAACGAGTAACTGGGTCGTGTACTTCCTTTCTTCTTAAAGCCCAGCGTTGGGTTCGTCAATATGTAACGAGAAAATGTGGTCGTACCTTTCGAAATGTATCACACTTGTTTATTTTGTGTATTAGTGTGAATGTAGTGTGTTTGCCTCACACTGGTCGTTACATAAATCGACGTCACTACTGGAGTCCATAGCGTTGTCAATGTTACCAGTACAACCTACCTGTTAATTCATAGGGATTGCTATTCCTGGGTGGCGCCAAATTGTTTCTGTTAAAACAATTAAAATATTTAATTTCTAAGATGATACGTGATATTAGCATAGACAGCTGTGGCGTTCGAATTGTTCCCGCTGCTATACAGGTTGTCGATTCGGCCACTCGTGATGAGCGCTAGTTGGCTGTTGCTTAAAACTTCGCTAACACACATATATTCTACAAAATCCTATGAAATAACAAGATAGTAATGTTCTGTACTGTGTTTTTTAATACAAATTTGGTCATCAATAAACATGACAAATGAATTATAAATAATTTTATAACATTAGGCTCCGGCTTAGAGCTTGAAACTCAAAATATCTCAGAGTTGGCAAAATTGATTTCAAAACATTATCGTTGCCGAAATGGCATCCGTCACTTTTAATAAATTACAATGTTTAAAATCTGGAGTTCTTTTGATCATGAAATAAGACCTAAACGTTGGTTACATTAAAAAAGTACACTACCATACCTTATACGTACTTAGAAGTTATAATGTGTTTATACAATTTGTTCGGTAGTGTCGTATTTCTGTTGCAAAAATTGTGCTCTCAAATAAGGTTATATTTATTTTAATAAAATGTTTTTTAAACAAGCAAATTATGCATTTACCTTTGAAAGAAAATACTACTTTTTAAATAGTGAGAAATTTTATCATTTGAAAAATAATTTAAGCAATTTGGGGTTTTGGGATTAAGGAATTTATTCAGTACTTATCAGTTCATATCATGTTGAAATGTCGTCATCAGGATAGTCGTATATTCTTCGAGTTTGGGCTGGTTTTAAACTTCTAACATCTTCTTCAATCTGGTCTTGGGTTTTTCTTTACTTAATTTAGTTAATTTGGTTCCTGGACATCATGAATTCTTTATAGATCGACGTCTATTCATTTTGGGTCATCTCGGTTCACTGATTCGACTTTTTGTAACTGTTTAAATTAAAATTTCAATCGTTCCAATTTTGCGTGCCGCTTACCCACGCGTCGTTTTTCAGAGTCTATATAATTTAACGGAAAATAAGCCCTCAACGTCTCATTGTCATAGTAACCATAATTCGATGATTGGTTAATTACTCCTTTAAGACATTGTTAAAATATTTGAATTTTTATTCAAATTTATTAAGTATTTTCCTAATGGTTTTATTCCTTTATAATTCCTTTGGGATAATAAATGACATCACTATTATTTTTCTTTCCTTTCAAAGTTTACAATGATACCTCATAAGGTCATATTTTGTTATACATTAACTATAGTCTAATTATTTGACATTTAATAAATAACATATCTTTCTTATATTAAACTATTACAATAACATTTCTGTTTTAAAATAATTGATATATAATTACTGTCCATTCACTGGTCTTAGATTAGTAAGATTTCTTGTGAAATTGATACAATTTACATTTGAATGTCTTTGGCAGTTAAATGTTTTCATAGTCAAAATCAGCCATGATTGTTTTTTAGTGTATTTCTTTTTAAATTACATTCTGAATTCAGCCTGATGGGCTTCACTTATTTGTTTGTGTTTTAACTACTATTCAACATACATTTTCATTACTCTTCCCTTAAAATATCATCATTAGGTTTATGGACTGTAGGTTCCTTTCAGCCATATTCCTCCTTTAACATTGAACCAACTGTTCTTTACAAGTCATGAGTTATTATTAGTTCTAACATTGCTTTCTTTCTTGTGTTACAAACTAAAGTGATAAACATTGTCACTTTTCATAAAATTATGAAGGTTAATTCCCCTTTCAACATGGGGTGTTGTATTCTTTGCAATCTTAATTTTAATAACAAAATTTTAATTCTATTCTATCATACCATGTTAACACAAGTTATTTGTCTGGGCTTTCTCCCTGAATAATATCACAAGCTTCCCTTATATTAATTTGGACTACTATTTCTAATTACTTCTAGATATATTACTGTTTATAATATCACTCCAATCATTGGTTGTTTATCAATGTTTCACAGAGTGTCTGCTTACTTATCATTCTATTTTGAATGTTTCACATACACTTTCACTATTTTTTAGGGTATTTACACTTCACTAAAGCACTTCACTTTGATTCACTGTTTTGTATTTAGTGTTATTTAATGGGTAATCCCTATATTTTCACCTACCCTTTCTCACTATTTTGTTTGAGTATGATATTTACTATTAACAATATTAGGTTAGTTGTGTTTTGTTAAATCTAACCTTTCTGACTGGGTTAGTGTACTTTTCTTATATTACATTGCTTTACAATTGTATTGTCTTTAAAATGGGTACATAGGTTAAGTTAATGATAATAATAATATTGGTTTCATTAATACATAATTATTCGAGGTTTATTGACCGTATTCTATCCTTAAGTATACTATCTTTCCCTTTTATATGTGTGTTAGTTTCCCCTTGAGTTTAACCTATCTCCTCTTCATTCTTCCTCTTCTTCATCTTCATCATCTTCAATAGTCTTCATCTTCAATCGTCTTCATCTTGGTTTGGTTCTCCTCTTCATTCTTCATCTGATTCTTCTCTCGTTAGTTCATGGTTTTGTCTATCATATTTTTCTTGAGTATGTTACGTGGTTCCCTTCTTTATGTTTATGTTGTTGGCTCAATCACTTGGGTTGGGTAATATCGTTGTACGTCGTGTCAAAGTATGTACATTTTAATCATTTTTTAAACATTTTATTTTATATGAAGTATTTTTATATCAAGAATTATGTTTTTTGTCACTGGTACGGGATTTGGCTTAATTGTATCGTTACATAATGCCTCTCCTCTAAAATTGATCATTTTAATAAAACACTAGCATAGTTTTTTATGAAATTATCAGTTATAGATAAATTTTTTCCTTCTTCTTTGTTTGTTTCTCCATTCTTCATTTCTCTTCTTACTTAATTCACTCCATTTTATTTGGATCTGTTTTTATTTATTTCCATTGGTGCATTTTCCCTCATACACAAATTTTTCCCTAACTTTTATATTATAGTAGTTGGTTTCTCCCATTACTACTCATTTTTCTGAGATTAGAGGCACACCTTCTCTACCCAGTTAATTTAGATTGCTGGACTTTTCAACAGTCAATCTTAAATACTTTCTTTGTCAACTTGTGACTTAATAATAATAATATAATATAATATACTTTGGGATTGTCCACCTTGTGGTTTGTTTTTAGATCACTTTGTCATTACTACTCTTTCTTCCTTCCGCTATACCTTAACTATACACTATCATCTACTTATACACTTGGTTGTTTTTATCTTTATTTATATGTTAATTTCATCATATCTCACTTTTCAATATTTTGTTTTCAATGCTCGTTGTGATCATTTTAATTGTCTTAGACATTTTTTTTTTCTTAGTCATTTAGCAGAATTCTGCTTTAGCCATATTTGTATATTCGTTTTATACATAATCTCCCTCTCCTTGTACCAGGTATAGTTTTATTTTTTTTTTTCTGATAATACTTTTGTTCAGTATGATTTCAAGTATTTATCTCAGTAATTTGAGCTTGATTTTATTTTTGTTTATTTTATTCGGTATTCAACATCATTTTTGATAATTCTTTGGTAAGTTAATTGTCTTACCTTAAAGCAATGTTTGTAGCGTATTCCTTTATGCTATTTTTTGTTTTAATTATTATTGTAAGTTGGTGCTTCTTACATTTTTATTATATAGGAATGTGTGTAACGTATTCCTTATTATCTCACTTTTTACTTCATACTTCATATCTCAATTTTTTGTTATACTGCAAATTAATTTATAATTGTTCTATTCATATTACTATATACCGGTCCTTGTTATTTATATTTGTTGTAAGTTGACTTCTCCTTTTCTTTCCTTTATTATTTCCTTCTCTTGTTCGACTCTTTGTTATTATGCACCTCTACTCCTTCAAGTGCTTGGTAGACACACTTATTCTGGATGATATTTTATTCAAGTCATCACCACCTTACCACATGTTGGGGCCATACCCTCTCTCCAAAGCTTAAATCATCTTCTACATTACCTCCCTTTCTGTGGTTATCAGGTGGTTCTTGGCTGGTTTCTGCTCTTATGCTGTTTACTTGAGCTGTCCGGGGTCCTTCGTCATTACTTGTCGATCATGCAGTATTGAAAAACCCGGATTCTCATGGACTGTTACCCAATTCCCGCTATTATTTTGGTTGGTGTTGGGTTCCTGGCGGTGGTTATCTTCACTGCGAGGTGGTTCATCATTCCTACCCTCTGCTGGTGGATTATTATTGTTATTTGATACTTGATAATATCAGTTAGGACGCCAGTTCGGGCTATATCTTCTTTGGTTATTCTGCCTTTGTCCACGGATGAAGTTTACTCGACGTCTGTCGTCGTTTCTATTCTGATTACCCCCGGGTCCCCGGTTGTACTGGTAATTGGGATGATACCGGTTGCCGTAGTAATTATGGTCATTGGGGTGACCGTTGGTACGTTGTTCAGGTCCAGTTCCTCGGTAATTATCATTCGGTCGGTTATTATTATTTGGGCTGTTTCTATTGTTGTTTTGATTCCTGAATGATGGTTCTGTTGACCTCTGTTACCAGGCTGATCATTTGGAGGGTGTTGCTGGGTATTTCTATTGAATGTTTGTTCTGCATTATTATCATTATTATTTCGGCCCCAGTTATTCCTGTTATTGTTTTGTGGATGATTGTAGGGTACATTGAAATTAGTTGTATTGTTATGTTCATTCCACTTGTTGTACCTTTGGTTTGTGATCCTGTTCTTTCGATACTGGTTATCATTCTCCATGTCCTCCAATAGACTAACCATTCCTTGAATTGTTTTAATTTGTCCTTGTCTTCTGGCCTTCTGGATGGCTTCTTCGTAATGATAGCCCAGTTGTATTACCAACGACTCCTCGGGTATCTTGGGTTCCAAATTTCTGGCTAAGCATACTTTTCCCAGAAAGTAAGAGGTTAACGTGTGTCCTCCTTTTGTCTCATACCTTCCGTTACTGATGTCATTGCGGACCACATTCTGTGTTGATTCGGACCAATACTTCTCCCTGAACTGTTTCTTGAACTCTTGGGTATCATTGATCTCAGGTCGTGTGGCCGTCCACCAATTGTCATGGGTGTCACGGAACATCTCATCGATCATACTTCTTATACGGGACCACCTGGTTTCTCTGTTCTTCTCTATCAGCTCTTCTACCCGTTTGAGGAATTCTATCGGGTTTCTCCGGTAGCTACGAAAATTGATTATTTCTCGATTTTCACTGGTTATGAACTGTGTGTGATTATATGGTTTTTCTCTTAATGCATCTAATTCTTCCTGCATCTGTTTCTCTCGTATGTTGATTCCCTGGATTTTTTCTCTGTTTTCTCGGGTCAGTCCGTCTATTTTATCTATGACGGTGTACACCTTCTCCACCCGATTGTTTACATCCAGTTGTAGCTCTTGGTGCCTCTCCTCCAGTTCCTTGACCACTTCCTGTTTGTTCTTCTTGCACCCTTCAGTAATGACTTGGTAGAATTCCGTCGCTCTCAATTTACCTTCCTCCTCGACATCGATGATTTTATAATTCATTTCTTCCCGTACTTGTAACAAGGCTTCATTGGTCTCCGCTACCGATTGCCTGGTCTCCTCTCGACATTCGACCAATTGTTGCTTGCATTCCTCCTTGGTTTTCTCACTTGCTTCCTCTATCTTCCGTTGGAGAATATCATGATTATTTTCCATCTTTTGATTTACTATTTCTAGATCCTTCTTGATCTGTTTCTTCAACTCTTCACTCTTCTTTTCCAATGCCTCCTGACTTCTCTTCAAGTCTTCATGGTTGCTCTCTATCTTGTCATTCAGGAATTCTATACTCTCCTTCATCTGCTTCTTCAATTCTTCACTGTTTTGGTCCAGTTTTTCCAGTTTTTTATTCAAATCTTCCTGGTTCCTATTCATTTGTCCAAACTGTTCCATCATCATTCTCATCAAACTATCTAGTTTCGTTTCTTCTGTTGGTTCGACTGGTTGTTGGTTTACCATGACTTCTGCTTCTATTTCTGGTTCAGGTTCAGGTGGGTTTGGATTTTCCATTTGGTCCTCCTGTGCGTTCTCTTCCAGCAATTCTCCAGTCGTTTCTTCAATTTCTACTTCCTCAACTTCCTCCATTTCTTCTGGGTTTCCTTCTTGGTTTGATGTTTCCTTCCCTTTGCGCCTCGTAACCATACCGTGTCTATTCATGATCGCCGCTAGTTATTCTTCCTAGCCGCACGTTGCTGGTCGCCAATATGTAACGAGTAACTGGGTCGTGTACTTCCTTTCTTCTTAAAGCCCAGCGTTGGGTTCGTCAATATGTAACGAGAAAATGTGGTCGTACCTTTCGAAATGTATCACACTTGTTTATTTTGTGTATTAGTGTGAATGTAGTGTGTTTGCCTCACACTGGTCGTTACATAAATCGACGTCACTACTGGAGTCCATAGCGTTGTCAATGTTACCAGTACAACCTACCTGTTAATTCATAGGGATTGCTATTCCTGGGTGGCGCCAAATTGTTTCTGTTAAAACAATTAAAATATTTAATTTCTAAGATGATACGTGATATTAGCATAGACAGCTGTGGCGTTCGAATTGTTCCCGCTGCTATACAGGTTGTCGATTCGGCCACTCGTGATGAGCGCTAGTTGGCTGTTGCTTAAAACTTCGCTAACACACATATATTCTACAAAATCCTATGAAATAACAAGATAGTAATGTTCTGTACTGTGTTTTTTAATACAAATTTGGTCATCAATAAACATGACAAATGAATTATAAATAATTTTATAACATTAGGCTCCGGCTTAGAGCTTGAAACTCAAAATATCTCAGAGTTGGCAAAATTGATTTCAAAACATTATCGTTGCCGAAATGGCATCCGTCACTTTTAATAAATTACAATGTTTAAAATCTGGAGTTCTTTTGATCATGAAATAAGACCTAAACGTTGGTTACATTAAAAAAGTACACTACCATACCTTATACGTACTTAGAAGTTATAATGTGTTTATACAATTTGTTCGGTAGTGTCGTATTTCTGTTGCAAAAATTGTGCTCTCAAATAAGGTTATATTTATTTTAATAAAATGTTTTTTAAACAAGCAAATTATGCATTTACCTTTGAAAGAAAATACTACTTTTTAAATAGTGAGAAATTTTATCATTTGAAAAATAATTTAAGCAATTTGGGGTTTTGGGATTAAGGAATTTATTCAGTACTTATCAGTTCATATCATGTTGAAATGTCGTCATCAGGATAGTCGTATATTCTTCGAGTTTGGGCTGGTTTTAAACTTCTAACATCTTCTTCAATCTGGTCTTGGGTTTTTCTTTACTTAATTTAGTTAATTTGGTTCCTGGACATCATGAATTCTTTATAGATCGACGTCTATTCATTTTGGGTCATCTCGGTTCACTGATTCGACTTTTTGTAACTGTTTAAATTAAAATTTCAATCGTTCCAATTTTGCGTGCCGCTTACCCACGCGTCGTTTTTCAGAGTCTATATAATTTAACGGAAAATAAGCCCTCAACGTCTCATTGTCATAGTAACCATAATTCGATGATTGGTTAATTACTCCTTTAAGACATTGTTAAAATATTTGAATTTTTATTCAAATTTATTAAGTATTTTCCTAATGGTTTTATTCCTTTATAATTCCTTTGGGATAATAAATGACATCACTATTATTTTTCTTTCCTTTCAAAGTTTACAATGATACCTCATAAGGTCATATTTTGTTATACATTAACTATAGTCTAATTATTTGACATTTAATAAATAACATATCTTTCTTATATTAAACTATTACAATAACATTTCTGTTTTAAAATAATTGATATATAATTACTGTCCATTCACTGGTCTTAGATTAGTAAGATTTCTTGTGAAATTGATACAATTTACATTTGAATGTCTTTGGCAGTTAAATGTTTTCATAGTCAAAATCAGCCATGATTGTTTTTTAGTGTATTTCTTTTTAAATTACATTCTGAATTCAGCCTGATGGGCTTCACTTATTTGTTTGTGTTTTAACTACTATTCAACATACATTTTCATTACTCTTCCCTTAAAATATCATCATTAGGTTTATGGACTGTAGGTTCCTTTCAGCCATATTCCTCCTTTAACATTGAACCAACTGTTCTTTACAAGTCATGAGTTATTATTAGTTCTAACATTGCTTTCTTTCTTGTGTTACAAACTAAAGTGATAAACATTGTCACTTTTCATAAAATTATGAAGGTTAATTCCCCTTTCAACATGGGGTGTTGTATTCTTTGCAATCTTAATTTTAATAACAAAATTTTAATTCTATTCTATCATACCATGTTAACACAAGTTATTTGTCTGGGCTTTCTCCCTGAATAATATCACAAGCTTCCCTTATATTAATTTGGACTACTATTTCTAATTACTTCTAGATATATTACTGTTTATAATATCACTCCAATCATTGGTTGTTTATCAATGTTTCACAGAGTGTCTGCTTACTTATCATTCTATTTTGAATGTTTCACATACACTTTCACTATTTTTTAGGGTATTTACACTTCACTAAAGCACTTCACTTTGATTCACTGTTTTGTATTTAGTGTTATTTAATGGGTAATCCCTATATTTTCACCTACCCTTTCTCACTATTTTGTTTGAGTATGATATTTACTATTAACAATATTAGGTTAGTTGTGTTTTGTTAAATCTAACCTTTCTGACTGGGTTAGTGTACTTTTCTTATATTACATTGCTTTACAATTGTATTGTCTTTAAAATGGGTACATAGGTTAAGTTAATGATAATAATAATATTGGTTTCATTAATACATAATTATTCGAGGTTTATTGACCGTATTCTATCCTTAAGTATACTATCTTTCCCTTTTATATGTGTGTTAGTTTCCCCTTGAGTTTAACCTATCTCCTCTTCATTCTTCCTCTTCTTCATCTTCATCATCTTCAATAGTCTTCATCTTCAATCGTCTTCATCTTGGTTTGGTTCTCCTCTTCATTCTTCATCTGATTCTTCTCTCGTTAGTTCATGGTTTTGTCTATCATATTTTTCTTGAGTATGTTACGTGGTTCCCTTCTTTATGTTTATGTTGTTGGCTCAATCACTTGGGTTGGGTAATATCGTTGTACGTCGTGTCAAAGTATTTACATTTTAATCATTTTTTAAACATTTTATTTTATATGAAGTATTTTTATATCAAGAATTATCTTTTTTGTCACTGGTACGGGATTTGGCTTAATTGTATCGTTACATAATGCCTCTCCTCTAAAATTGATCATTTTAATAAAACACTAGCATAGTTTTTTATGAAATTATCAGTTATAGATAAATTTTTTCCTTCTTCTTTGTTTGTTTCTCCATTCTTCATTTCTCTTCTTACTTAATTCACTCCATTTTATTTGGATCTGTTTTTATTTATTTCCATTGGTGCATTTTCCCTCATACACAAATTTTTCCCTAACTTTTATATTATAGTAGTTGGTTTCTCCCATTACTACTCATTTTTCTGAGATTAGAGGCACACCTTCTCTACCCAGTTAATTTAGATTGCTGGACTTTTCAACAGTCAATCTTAAATACTTTCTTTGTCAACTTGTGACTTAATAATAATAATATAATATAATATACTTTGGGATTGTCCACCTTGTGGTTTGTTTTTAGATCACTTTGTCATTACTACTCTTTCTTCCTTCCGCTATACCTTAACTATACACTATCATCTACTTATACACTTGGTTGTTTTTATCTTTATTTATATGTTAATTTCATCATATCTCACTTTTCAATATTTTGTTTTCAATGCTCGTTGTGATCATTTTAATTGTCTTAGACATTTTTTTTTTCTTAGTCATTTAGCAGAATTCTGCTTTAGCCATATTTGTATATTCGTTTTATACATAATCTCCCTCTCCTTGTACCAGGTATAGTTTTATTTTTTTTTTTCTGATAATACTTTTGTTCAGTATGATTTCAAGTATTTATCTCAGTAATTTGAGCTTGATTTTATTTTTGTTTATTTTATTCGGTATTCAACATCATTTTTGATAATTCTTTGGTAAGTTAATTGTCTTACCTTAAAGCAATGTTTGTAGCGTATTCCTTTTTAGCTATTTTTTGTTTTAATTATTATTGTAAGTTGGTGCTTCTTACATTTTTATTATATAGGAATGTGTGTAACGTATTCCTTATTATCTCACTTTTTACTTCATACTTCATATCTCAATTTTTTGTTATACTGCAAATTAATTTATAATTGTTCTATTCATATTACTATATACCGGTCCTTGTTATTTATATTTGTTGTAAGTTGACTTCTCCTTTTCTTTCCTTTATTATTTCCTTCTCTTGTTCGACTCTTTGTTATTATGCACCTCTACTCCTTCAAGTGCTTGGTAGACACACTTATTCTGGATGATATTTTATTCAAGTCATCACCACCTTACCATATGTTGGGGCCATACCCTCTCTCCAAAGCTTAAATCATCTTCTACATTACCTCCCTTTCTGTGGTTATCAGGTGGTTCTTGGCTGGTTTCTGCTCTTATGCTGTTTACTTGAGCTGTCCGGGGTCCTTCGTCATTACTTGTCGATCATGCAGTATTGAAAAACCCGGATTCTCATGGACTGTTACCCAATTCCCGCTATTATTTTGGTTGGTGTTGGGTTCCTGGCGGTGGTTATCTTCACTGCGAGGTGGTTCATCATTCCTACCCTCTGCTGGTGGATTATTATTGTTATTTGATACTTGATAATATCAGTTAGGACGCCAGTTCGGGCTATATCTTCTTTGGTTATTCTGCCTTTGTCCACGGATGAAGTTTACTCGACGTCTGTCGTCGTTTCTATTCTGATTACCCCCGGGTCCCCGGTTGTACTGGTAATTGGGATGATACCGGTTGCCGTAGTAATTATGGTCATTGGGGTGACCGTTGGTACGTTGTTCAGGTCCAGTTCCTCGGTAATTATCATTCGGTCGGTTATTATTATTTGGGCTGTTTCTATTGTTGTTTTGATTCCTGAATGATGGTTCTGTTGACCTCTGTTACCAGGCTGATCATTTGGAGGGTGTTGCTGGGTATTTCTATTGAATGTTTGTTCTGCATTATTATCATTATTATTTCGGCCCCAGTTATTCCTGTTATTGTTTTGTGGATGATTGTAGGGTACATTGAAATTAGTTGTATTGTTATGTTCATTCCACTTGTTGTACCTTTGGTTTGTGATCCTGTTCTTTCGATACTGGTTATCATTCTCCATGTCCTCCAATAGACTAACCATTCCTTGAATTGTTTTAATTTGTCCTTGTCTTCTGGCCTTCTGGATGGCTTCTTCGTAATGATAGCCCAGTTGTATTACCAACGACTCCTCGGGTATCTTGGGTTCCAAATTTCTGGCTAAGCATACTTTTCCCAGAAAGTAAGAGGTTAACGTGTGTCCTCCTTTTGTCTCATACCTTCCGTTACTGATGTCATTGCGGACCACATTCTGTGTTGATTCGGACCAATACTTCTCCCTGAACTGTTTCTTGAACTCTTGGGTATCATTGATCTCAGGTCGTGTGGCCGTCCACCAATTGTCATGGGTGTCACGGAACATCTCATCGATCATACTTCTTATACGGGACCACCTGGTTTCTCTGTTCTTCTCTATCAGCTCTTCTACCCGTTTGAGGAATTCTATCGGGTTTCTCCGGTAGCTACGAAAATTGATTATTTCTCGATTTTCACTGGTTATGAACTGTGTGTGATTATATGGTTTTTCTCTTAATGCATCTAATTCTTCCTGCATCTGTTTCTCTCGTATGTTGATTCCCTGGATTTTTTCTCTGTTTTCTCGGGTCAGTCCGTCTATTTTATCTATGACGGTGTACACCTTCTCCACCCGATTGTTTACATCCAGTTGTAGCTCTTGGTGCCTCTCCTCCAGTTCCTTGACCACTTCCTGTTTGTTCTTCTTGCACCCTTCAGTAATGACTTGGTAGAATTCCGTCGCTCTCAATTTACCTTCCTCCTCGACATCGATGATTTTATAATTCATTTCTTCCCGTACTTGTAACAAGGCTTCATTGGTCTCCGCTACCGATTGCCTGGTCTCCTCTCGACATTCGACCAATTGTTGCTTGCATTCCTCCTTGGTTTTCTCACTTGCTTCCTCTATCTTCCGTTGGAGAATATCATGATTATTTTCCATCTTTTGATTTACTATTTCTAGATCCTTCTTGATCTGTTTCTTCAACTCTTCACTCTTCTTTTCCAATGCCTCCTGACTTCTCTTCAAGTCTTCATGGTTGCTCTCTATCTTGTCATTCAGGAATTCTATACTCTCCTTCATCTGCTTCTTCAATTCTTCACTGTTTTGGTCCAGTTTTTCCAGTTTTTTATTCAAATCTTCCTGGTTCCTATTCATTTGTCCAAACTGTTCCATCATCATTCTCATCAAACTATCTAGTTTCGTTTCTTCTGTTGGTTCGACTGGTTGTTGGTTTACCATGACTTCTGCTTCTATTTCTGGTTCAGGTTCAGGTGGGTTTGGATTTTCCATTTGGTCCTCCTGTGCGTTCTCTTCCAGCAATTCTCCAGTCGTTTCTTCAATTTCTACTTCCTCAACTTCCTCCATTTCTTCTGGGTTTCCTTCTTGGTTTGATGTTTCCTTCCCTTTGCGCCTCGTAACCATACCGTGTCTATTCATGATCGCCGCTAGTTATTCTTCCTAGCCGCACGTTGCTGGTCGCCAATATGTAACGAGTAACTGGGTCGTGTACTTCCTTTCTTCTTAAAGCCCCGCGTTGGGTTCGTCAATATGTAACGAGAAAATGTGGTCGTACCTTTCGAAATGTATCACACTTGTTTATTTTGTGTATTAGTGTGAATGTAGTGTGTTTGCCTCACACTGGTCGTTACATAAATCGACGTCACTACTGGAGTCCATAGCGTTGTCAATGTTACCAGTACAACCTACCTGTTAATTCATAGGGATTGCTATTACTGGGTGGCGCCAAATTGTTTCTGTTAAAACAATTAAAATATTTAATTTCTAAGATGATACGTGATATTAGCATAGACAGCTGTGGCGTTCGAATTGTTCCCGCTGCTATACAGGTTGTCGATTCGGCCACTCGTGATGAGCGCTAGTTGGCTGTTGCTTAAAACTTCGCTAACACACATATATTCTACAAAATCCTATGAAATAACAAGATAGTAATGTTCTGTACTGTGTTTTTTAATACAAATTTGGTCATCAATAAACATGACAAATGAATTATAAATAATTTTATAACATTAGGCTCCGGCTTAGAGCTTGAAACTCAAAATATCTCAGAGTTGGCAAAATTGATTTCAAAACATTATCGTTGCCGAAATGGCATCCGTCACTTTTAATAAATTACAATGTTTAAAATCTGGAGTTCTTTTGATCATGAAATAAGACCTAAACGTTGGTTACATTAAAAAAGTACACTACCATACCTTATACGTACTTAGAAGTTATAATGTGTTTATACAATTTGTTCGGTAGTGTCGTATTTCTGTTGCAAAAATTGTGCTCTCAAATAAGGTTATATTTATTTTAATAAAATGTTTTTTAAACAAGCAAATTATGCATTTACCTTTGAAAGAAAATACTACTTTTTAAATAGTGAGAAATTTTATCATTTGAAAAATAATTTAAGCAATTTGGGGTTTTGGGATTAAGGAATTTATTCAGTACTTATCAGTTCATATCATGTTGAAATGTCGTCATCAGGATAGTCGTATATTCTTCGAGTTTGGGCTGATTTTAAACTTCTAACATCATCTTCAATCTGGTCTTGGGTTTTTCTTTACTTAATTTAGTTAATTTGGTTCCTGGACATCATGAATTCTTTATAGATCGACGTCTATTCATTTTGGGTCATCTCGGTTCACTGATTCGACTTTTTGTAACTGTTTAAATTAAAATTTCAATCGTTCCAATTTTGCGTGCCGCTTACCCACGCGTCGTTTTTCAGAGTCTATATAATTTAACGGAAAATAAGCCCTCAACGTCTCATTGTCATAGTAACCATAATTCGATGATTGGTTAATTACTCCTTTAAGACATTGTTAAAATATTTGAATTTTTATTCAAATTTATTAAGTATTTTCCTAATGGTTTTATTCCTTTATAATTCCTTTGGGATAATAAATGACATCACTATTATTTTTCTTTCCTTTCAAAGTTTACAATGATACCTCATAAGGTCATATTTTGTTATACATTAACTATAGTCTAATTATTTGACATTTAATAAATAACATATCTTTCTTATATTAAACTATTACAATAACATTTCTGTTTTAAAATAATTGATATATAATTACTGTCCATTCACTGGTCTTAGATTAGTAAGATTTCTTGTGAAATTGATACAATTTACATTTGAATGTCTTTGGCAGTTAAATGTTTTCATAGTCAAAATCAGCCATGATTGTTTTTTAGTGTATTTCTTTTTAAATTACATTCTGAATTCAGCCTGATGGGCTTCACTTATTTGTTTGTGTTTTAACTACTATTCAACATACATTTTCATTACTCTTCCCTTAAAATATCATCATTAGGTTTATGGACTGTAGGTTCCTTTCAGCCATATTCCTCCTTTAACATTGAACCAACTGTTCTTTACAAGTCATGAGTTATTATTAGTTCTAACATTGCTTTCTTTCTTGTGTTACAAACTAAAGTGATAAACATTGTCACTTTTCATAAAATTATGAAGGTTAATTCCCCTTTCAACATGGGGTGTTGTATTCTTTGCAATCTTAATTTTAATAACAAAATTTTAATTCTATTCTATCATACCATGTTAACACAAGTTATTTGTCTGGGCTTTCTCCCTGAATAATATCACAAGCTTCCCTTATATTAATTTGGACTACTATTTCTAATTACTTCTAGATATATTACTGTTTATAATATCACTCCAATCATTGGTTGTTTATCAATGTTTCACAGAGTGTCTGCTTACTTATCATTCTATTTTGAATGTTTCACATACACTTTCACTATTTTTTAGGGTATTTACACTTCACTAAAGCACTTCACTTTGATTCACTGTTTTGTATTTAGTGTTATTTAATGGGTAATCCCTATATTTTCACCTACCCTTTCTCACTATTTTGTTTGAGTATGATATTTACTATTAACAATATTAGGTTAGTTGTGTTTTGTTAAATCTAACCTTTCTGACTGGGTTAGTGTACTTTTCTTATATTACATTGCTTTACAATTGTATTGTCTTTAAAATGGGTACATAGGTTAAGTTAATGATAATAATAATATTGGTTTCATTAATACATAATTATTCGAGGTTTATTGACCGTATTCTATCCTTAAGTATACTATCTTTCCCTTTTATATGTGTGTTAGTTTCCCCTTGAGTTTAACCTATCTCCTCTTCATTCTTCCTCTTCTTCATCTTCATCATCTTCAATAGTCTTCATCTTCAATCGTCTTCATCTTGGTTTGGTTCTCCTCTTCATTCTTCATCTGATTCTTCTCTCGTTAGTTCATGGTTTTGTCTATCATATTTTTCTTGAGTATGTTACGTGGTTCCCTTCTTTATGTTTATGTTGTTGGCTCAATCACTTGGGTTGGGTAATATCGTTGTACGTCGTGTCAAAGTATGTACATTTTAATCATTTTTTAAACATTTTATTTTATATGAAGTATTTTTATATCAAGAATTATGTTTTTTGTCACTGGTACGGGATTTGGCTTAATTGTATCGTTACATAATGCCTCTCCTCTAAAATTGATCATTTTAATAAAACACTAGCATAGTTTTTTATGAAATTATCAGTTATAGATAAATTTTTTCCTTCTTCTTTGTTTGTTTCTCCATTCTTCATTTCTCTTCTTACTTAATTCACTCCATTTTATTTGGATCTGTTTTTATTTATTTCCATTGGTGCATTTTCCCTCATACACAAATTTTTCCCTAACTTTTATATTATAGTAGTTGGTTTCTCCCATTACTACTCATTTTTCTGAGATTAGAGGCACACCTTCTCTACCCAGTTAATTTAGATTGCTGGACTTTTCAACAGTCAATCTTAAATACTTTCTTTGTCAACTTGTGACTTAATAATAATAATATAATATAATATACTTTGGGATTGTCCACCTTGTGGTTTGTTTTTAGATCACTTTGTCATTACTACTCTTTCTTCCTTCCGCTATACCTTAACTATACACTATCATCTACTTATACACTTGGTTGTTTTTATCTTTATTTATATGTTAATTTCATCATATCTCACTTTTCAATATTTTGTTTTCAATGCTCGTTGTGATCATTTTAATTGTCTTAGACATTTTTTTTTTCTTAGTCATTTAGCAGAATTCTGCTTTAGCCATATTTGTATATTCGTTTTATACATAATCTCCCTCTCCTTGTACCAGGTATAGTTTTATTTTTTTTTTTCTGATAATACTTTTGTTCAGTATGATTTCAAGTATTTATCTCAGTAATTTGAGCTTGATTTTATTTTTGTTTATTTTATTCGGTATTCAACATCATTTTTGATAATTCTTTGGTAAGTTAATTGTCTTACCTTAAAGCAATGTTTGTAGCGTATTCCTTTTTAGCTATTTTTTGTTTTAATTATTATTGTAAGTTGGTGCTTCTTACATTTTTATTATATAGGAATGTGTGTAACGTATTCCTTATTATCTCACTTTTTACTTCATACTTCATATCTCAATTTTTTGTTATACTGCAAATTAATTTATAATTGTTCTATTCATATTACTATATACCGGTCCTTGTTATTTATATTTGTTGTAAGTTGACTTCTCCTTTTCTTTCCTTTATTATTTCCTTCTCTTGTTCGACTCTTTGTTATTATGCACCTCTACTCCTTCAAGTGCTTGGTAGACACACTTATTCTGGATGATATTTTATTCAAGTCATCACCACCTTACCACATGTTGGGGCCATACCCTCTCTCCAAAGCTTAAATCATCTTCTACATTACCTCCCTTTCTGTGGTTATCAGGTGGTTCTTGGCTGGTTTCTGCTCTTATGCTGTTTACTTGAGCTGTCCGGGGTCCTTCGTCATTACTTGTCGATCATGCAGTATTGAAAAACCCGGATTCTCATGGACTGTTACCCAATTCCCGCTATTATTTTGGTTGGTGTTGGGTTCCTGGCGGTGGTTATCTTCACTGCGAGGTGGTTCATCATTCCTACCCTCTGCTGGTGGATTATTATTGTTATTTGATACTTGATAATATCAGTTAGGACGCCAGTTCGGGCTATATCTTCTTTGGTTATTCTGCCTTTGTCCACGGATGAAGTTTACTCGACGTCTGTCGTCGTTTCTATTCTGATTACCCCCGGGTCCCCGGTTGTACTGGTAATTGGGATGATACCGGTTGCCGTAGTAATTATGGTCATTGGGGTGACCGTTGGTACGTTGTTCAGGTCCAGTTCCTCGGTAATTATCATTCGGTCGGTTATTATTATTTGGGCTGTTTCTATTGTTGTTTTGATTCCTGAATGATGGTTCTGTTGACCTCTGTTACCAGGCTGATCATTTGGAGGGTGTTGCTGGGTATTTCTATTGAATGTTTGTTCTGCATTATTATCATTATTATTTCGGCCCCAGTTATTCCTGTTATTGTTTTGTGGATGATTGTAGGGTACATTGAAATTAGTTGTATTGTTATGTTCATTCCACTTGTTGTACCTTTGGTTTGTGATCCTGTTCTTTCGATACTGGTTATCATTCTCCATGTCCTCCAATAGACTAACCATTCCTTGAATTGTTTTAATTTGTCCTTGTCTTCTGGCCTTCTGGATGGCTTCTTCGTAATGATAGCCCAGTTGTATTACCAACGACTCCTCGGGTATCTTGGGTTCCAAATTTCTGGCTAAGCATACTTTTCCCAGAAAGTAAGAGGTTAACGTGTGTCCTCCTTTTGTCTCGTACCTTCCGTTACTGATGTCATTGCGGACCACATTCTGTGTTGATTCGGACCAATACTTCTCCCTGAACTGTTTCTTGAACTCTTGGGTATCATTGATCTCAGGTCGTGTGGCCGTCCACCAATTGTCATGGGTGTCACGGAACATCTCATCGATCATACTTCTTACACTGGACCACCTGGTTTCTCTGTTCTTCTCTATCAGCTCTTCTACCCGTTTGAGGAATTCTATCGGGTTTCTCCGGTAGCTACGAAAATTGATTATTTCTCGATTTTCACTGGTTATGAACTGTGTGTGATTATATGGTTTTTCTCTTAATGCATCTAATTCTTCCTGCATCTGTTTCTCTCGTATGTTGATTCCCTGGATTTTTTCTCTGTTTTCTCGGGTCAGTCCGTCTATTTTATCTATGACGGTGTACACCTTCTCCACCCGATTGTTTACATCCAGTTGTAGCTCTTGGTGCCTCTCCTCCAGTTCCTTGACCACTTCCTGTTTGTTCTTCTTGCACCCTTCAGTAATGACTTGGTAGAATTCCGTCGCTCTCAATTTACCTTCCTCCTCGACATCGATGATTTTATAATTCATTTCTTCCCGTACTTGTAACAAGGCTTCATTGGTCTCCGCTACCGATTGCCTGGTCTCCTCTCGACATTCGACCAATTGTTGCTTCCATTCCTCCTCGGTTTTCTCACTTGCTTCCTCTATCTTCCGTTGGAGAATATCATGATTATTTTCCATCTTTTGATTTACTATTTCTAGATCCTTCTTGATCTGTTTCTTCAACTCTTCACTCTTCTTTTCCAATGCCTCCTGACTTCTCTTCAAGTCTTCATGGTTGCTCTCTATCTTGTCATTCAGGAATTCTATACTCTCCTTCATCTGCTTCTTCAATTCTTCACTGTTTTGGTCCAGTTTTCCAGTTTTTTATTCAAATCTTCCTGGTTCCTATTCATTTGTCCAAACTGTTCCATCATCATTCTCATCAAACTATCTAGTTTCGTTTCTTCTGTTGGTTCGACTGGTTGTTGGTTTACCATGACTTCTGCTTCTATTTCTGGTTCAGGTTCAGGTGGGTTTGGATTTTCCATTTGGTCCTCCTGTGCGTTCTCTTCCATCAATTCTCCAGTCGTTTCTTCAATTTCTACTTCCTCAACTTCCTCCATTTCTTCTGGGTTTCCTTCTTGGTTTGATGTTTCCTTCCCTTTGCGCCTCGTAACCATACCGTGTCTATTCATGATCGCCGCTAGTTATTCTTCCTAGCCGCACGTTGCTGGTCGCCAATATGTAACGAGTAACTGGGTCGTGTACTTCCTTTCTTCTTAAAGCCCCGCGTTGGGTTCGTCAATATGTAACGAGAAAATGTGGTCGTACCTTTCGAAATGTATCACACTTGTTTATTTTGTGTATTAGTGTGAATGTAGTTTGTTTGCCTCACACTGGTCGTTACATAAATCGACGTCACTACTGGAGTCCATAGCGTTGTCAATGTTACCAGTACAACCTACCTGTTAATTCATATGGATTGCTATTCCCGGGTGGCGCCAAATTGTTTCTGTTAAAACAATTAAAATATTTAATTTCTAAGATGATACGTGATATTAGCATAGACAGCTGTGGCGTTCGAATTGTTCCCGCTGCTATACAGGTTGTCGATTCGGCCACTCGTGATGAGCGCTAGTTGGCTGTTGCTTAAAACTTCGCTAACACACATATATTCTACAAAATCCTATGAAATAACAAGATAGTAATGTTCTGTACTGTGTTTTTTAATACAAATTTGGTCATCAATAAACATGACAAATGAATTATAAATAATTTTATAACATTAGGCTCCGGCTTAGAGCTTGAAACACAAAATATCTCAGAGTTGGCAAAATTGATTTCAAAACATTATCGTTGCCGAAATGGCATCCGTCACTTTTAATAAATTACAATGTTTAAAATCTGGAGTTCTTTTGATCATGAAATAAGGCCTAAACGTTGGTTACATTAAAAAAGTACACTACCATACCTTATACGTACTTAGAAGTTATAATGTGTTTATACAATTTGTTCGGTAGTGTCGTATTTCTGTTGCAAAAATTGTGCTCTCAAATAAGGTTATATTTATTTTAATAAAATGTTTTTTAAACAAGCAAATTATGCATTTACCTTTGAAAGAAAATACTACTTTCTAAATAGTGAGAAATTTTATCATTTGAAAAATAATTTAAGCAATTTGGGGTTTTGGGATTAAGGAATTTATTCAGTACTTATCAGTTCATATCATGTTGAAATGTCGTCATCAGGATAGTCGTATATTCTTCGAGTTTGGGCTGGTTTTAAACTTCTAACATCTTCTTCAATCTGGTCTTGGGTTTTTCTTTACTTAATTTAGTTAATTTGGTTCCTGGACATCATGAATTCTTTATAGATCGACGTCTATTCATTTTGGGTCATCTCGGTTCACTGATTCGACTTTTTGTAACTGTTTAAATTAAAATTTCAATCGTTCCAATTTTGCGTGCCGCTTACCCACGCGTCGTTTTTCAGAGTCTATATAATTTAACGGAAAATAAGCCCTCAACGTCTCATTGTCATAGTAACCATAATTCGATGATTGGTTAATTACTCCTTTAAGACATTGTTAAAATATTTGAATTTTTATTCAAATTTATTAAGTATTTTCCTAATGGTTTTATTCCTTTATAATTCCTTTGGGATAATAAATGACATCACTATTATTTTTCTTTCCTTTCAAAGTTTACAATGATACCTCATAAGGTCATATTTTGTTATACATTAACTATAGTCTAATTATTTGACATTTAATAAATAACATATCTTTCTTATATTAAACTATTACAATAACATTTCTGTTTTAAAATAATTGATATATAATTACTGTCCATTCACTGGTCTTAGATTAGTAAGATTTCTTGTGAAATTGATACAATTTACATTTGAATGTCTTTGGCAGTTAAATGTTTTCCTAGTCAAAATCAGCCATGATTGTTTTTTAGTGTATTTCTTTTTAAATTACATTCTGAATTCAGCCTGATGGGCTTCACTTATTTGTTTGTGTTTTAACTACTATTCAACATACATTTTCATTACTCTTCCCTTAAAATATCATCATTAGGTTTATGGACTGTAGGTTCCTTTCAGCCATATTCCTCCTTTAACATTGAACCAACTGTTCTTTACAAGTCATGAGTTATTATTAGTTCTAACATTGCTTTCTTTCTTGTGTTACAAACTAAAGTGATAAACATTGTCATGACGGTTAATTCCCCTTTCAACATGGGGTGTTGTATTCTTTGCAATCTTAATTTTAATAACAAAATTTTAATTCTATTCTATCATACCATGTTAACACAAGTTATTTGTCTGGGCTTTCTCCCTGAATAATATCACAAGCTTCCCTTATATTAATTTGGACTACTATTTCTAATTACTTCTAGATATATTACTGTTTATAATATCACTCCAATCATTGGTTGTTTATCAATGTTTCACAGAGTGTCTGCTTACTTATCATTCTATTTTGAATGTTTCACATACACTTTCACTATTTTTTAGGGTATTTACACTTCACTAAAGCACTTCACTTTGATTCACTGTTTTGTATTTAGTGTTATTTAATGGGTAATCCCTATATTTTCACCTACCCTTTCTCACTATTTTGTTTGAGTATGATATTTACTATTAACAATATTAGGTTAGTTGTGTTTTGTTAAATCTAACCTTTCTGACTGGGTTAGTGTACTTTTCTTATATTACATTGCTTTACAATTGTATTGTCTTTAAAATGGGTACATAGGTTAAGTTAATGATAATAATAATATTGGTTTCATTAATACATAATTATTCGAGGTTTATTGACCGTATTCTATCCTTAAGTATACTATCTTTCCCTTTTATATGTGTGTTAGTTTCCCCTTGGGTTTAACCTATCTCCTCTTCATTCTTCCTCTTCTTCATCTTCATCGTCTTCAATAGTATTCATCTTCAATCGTCTTCATCTTGGTTTGGTTCTCCTCTTCATTCTTCACCTGATTCTTCTCTCGTTAGTTCATGGTTTTGTCTATCATATTTTTCTTGAGTATGTTACGTGGTTCCCTTCTTTATGTTTATGTTGTTGGCTCAATCACTTGGGTTGGGTAATATCGTTGTACGTCGTGTCAAAGTATTTACATTTTAATCATTTTTTAAACATTTGATTTTATATGAAGTATTTTTATATCAAGAATTATCTTTTTTGTCACTGGTACGGGATTTGGCTTAATTGTATCGTTACATAATGCCTCTCCTCTAAAATTGATCATTTTAATAAAACACTAGCATAGTTTTTTATGAAATTATCAGTTATAGATAAATTTTTTCCTTCTTCTTTGTTTGTTTCTCCATTCTTCATTTCTCTTCTTACTTAATTCACTCCATTTTATTTGGATCTGTTTTTATTTATTTCCATTGGTGCATTTTCCCTCATACACAAATTTTTCCCTAACTTTTATATTATAGTAGTTGGTTTCTCCCATTACTACTCATTTTTCTGAGATTAGAGGCACACCTTCTCTACCCAGTTAATTTAGATTGCTGGACTTTTCAACAGTCAATCTTAAATACTTTCTTTGTCAACTTGTGACTTAATAATAATAATATAATATAATATACTTTGGGATTGTCCACCTTGTGGTTTGTTTTTAGATCACTTTGTCATTTCTACTCTTTCTTCCTTCCGCTATACCTTAACTATACACTATCATCTACTTATACACTTGGTTGTTTTTATCTTTATTTATATGTTAATTTCATCATATCTCACTTTTCAATATTTTGTTTTCAATGCTCGTTGTGATCATTTTAATTGTCTTAGACATTTTTTTTTTCTTAGTCATTTAGCAGAATTCTGCTTTAGCCATATTTGTATATTCGTTTTATACATAATCTCCCTCTCCTTGTACCAGGTATAGTTTTATTTTTTTTTTTCTGATAATACTTTTGTTCAGTATGATTTCAAGTATTTATCTCAGTAATTTGAGCTTGATTTTATTTTTGTTTATTTTATTCGGTATTCAACATCATTTTTGATAATTCTTTGGTAAGTTAATTGTCTTACCTTAAAGCAATGTTTGTAGCGTATTCCTTTTTAGCTATTTTTTGTTTTAATTATTATTGTAAGTTGGTGCTTCTTACATTTTTATTATATAGGAATGTGTGTAACGTATTCCTTATTATCTCACTTTTTACTTCATACTTCATATCTCAATTTTTTGTTATACTGCAAATTAATTTATAATTGTTCTATTCATATTACTATATACCGGTCCTTGTTATTTATATTTGTTGTAAGTTGACTTCTCCTTTTCTTTCCTTTATTATTTCCTTCTCTTGTTCGACTCTTTGTTATTATGCACCTCTACTCCTTCAAGTGCTTGGTAGACACACTTATTCTGGATGATATTTTATTCAAGTCATCACCACCTTACCACATGTTGGGGCCATACCCTCTCTCCAAAGCTTAAATCATCTTCTACATTACCTCCCTTTCTGTGGTTATCAGGTGGTTCTTGGCTGGTTTCTGCTCTTATGCTGTTTACTTGAGCTGTCCGGGGTCCTTCGTCATTACTTGTCGATCATGCAGTATTGAAAAACCCGGATTCTCATGGACTGTTACCCAATTCCCGCTATTATTTTGGTTGGTGTTGGGTTCCTGGCGGTGGTTATCTTCACTGCGAGGTGGTTCATCATTCCTACCCTCTGCTGGTGGATTATTATTGTTATTTGATACTTGATAATATCAGTTAGGACGCCAGTTCGGGCTATATCTTCTTTGGTTATTCTGCCTTTGTCCACGGATGAAGTTTACTCGACGTCTGTCGTCGTTTCTATTCTGATTACCCCCGGGTCCCCGGTTGTACTGGTAATTGGGATGATACCGGTTGCCGTAGTAATTATGGTCATTGGGGTGACCGTTGGTACGTTGTTCAGGTCCAGTTCCTCGGTAATTATCATTCGGTTGGTTATTATTATTTGGGCTGTTTCTATTGTTGTTTTGATTCCTGAATGATGGTTCTGTTGACCTCTGTTACCAGGCTGATCATTTGGAGGGTGTTGCTGGGTATTTCTATTGAATGTTTGTTCTGCATTATTATCATTATTATTTCGGCCCCAGTTATTCCTGTTATTGTTTTGTGGATGATTGTAGGGTACATTGAAATTAGTTGTATTGTTATGTTCATTCCACTTGTTGTACCTTTGGTTTGTGATCCTGTTCTTTCGATACTGGTTATCATTCTCCATGTCCTCCAATAGACTAACCATTCCTTGAATTGTTTTAATTTGTCCTTGTCTTCTGGCCTTCTGGATGGCTTCTTCGTAATGATAGCCCAGTTGTATTACCAACGACTCCTCGGGTATCTTGGGTTCCAAATTTCTGGCTAAGCATACTTTTCCCAGAAAGTAAGAGGTTAACGTGTGTCCTCCTTTTGTCTCGTACCTTCCGTTACTGATGTCATTGCGGACCACATTCTGTGTTGATTCGGACCAATACTTCTCCCTGAACTGTTTCTTGAACTCTTGGGTATCATTGATCTCAGGTCGTGTGGCCGTCCACCAATTGTCATGGGTGTCACGGAACATCTCATCGATCATACTTCTTACACTGGACCACCTGGTTTCTCTGTTCTTCTCCATCAGCTCTTCTACCCGTTTGAGGAATTCTATCGGGTTTCTCCGGTAGCTACGAAAATTGATTATTTCTCGATTTTCACTGGTTATGAACTGTGTGTGATTATATGGTTTTTCTCTTAATGCATCTAATTCTTCCTGCATCTGTTTCTCTCGTATGTTGATTCCCTGAATTTTTTCTCTGTTTTCTCGGGTCAGTCCGTCTATTTTATCTATGACGGTGTACACCTTCTCCACCCGATTGTTTACATCCAGTTGTAGCTCTTGGTGCCTCTCCTCCAGTTCCTTGACCACTTCCTGTTTGTTCTTCTTGCACCCTTCAGTAATGACTTGGTAGAATTCCGTCGCTCTCAATTTACCTTCCTCCTCGACATCGATGATTTTATAATTCATTTCTTCCCGTACTTGTAACAAGGCTTCATTGGTCTCCGCTACCGATTGCCTGGTCTCCTCTCGACATTCGACCAATTGTTGCTTCCATTCCTCCTCGGTTTTCTCACTTGCTTCCTCTATCTTCCGTTGGAGAATATCATGATTATTTTCCATCTTTTGATTTACTATTTCTAGATCCTTCTTGATCTGTTTCTTCAACTCTTCACTCTTCTTTTCCAATGCCTCCTGACTTCTCTTCAAGTCTTCATGGTTGCTCTCTATCTTGTCATTCAGGAATTCTATACTCTCCTTCATCTGCTTCTTCAATTCTTCACTGTTTTGGTCCAGTTTTTCCAGTTTTTTATTCAAATCTTCCTGGTTCCTATTCATTTGTCCAAACTGTTCCATCATCATTCTCATCAAACTATCTAGTTTCGTTTCTTCTGTTGGTTCGACTGGTTGTTGGTTTACCATGACTTCTGCTTCTATTTCTGGTTCAGGTTCAGGTGGGTTTGGATTTTCCATTTGGTCCTCCTGTGCGTTCTCTTCCAGCAATTCTCCAGTCGTTTCTTCAATTTCTACTTCCTCAACTTCCTCCATTTCTTCTGGGTTTCCTTCTTGGTTTGATGTTTCCTTCCCTTTGCGCCTCGTAACCATACCGTGTCTATTCATGATCGCCGCTAGTTATTCTTCCTAGCCGCACGTTGCTGGTCGCCAATATGTAACGAGTAACTGGGTCGTGTACTTCCTTTCTTCTTAAAGCCCCGCGTTGGGTTCGTCAATATGTAACGAGAAAATGTGGTCGTACCTTTCGAAATGTATCACACTTGTTTATTTTGTGTATTAGTGTGAATGTAGTGTGTTTGCCTCACACTGGTCGTTACATAAATCGACGTCACTACTGGAGTCCATAGCGTTGTCAATGTTACCAGTACAACCTACCTGTTAATTCATAGGGATTGCTATTCCCGGGTGGCGCCAAATTGTTTCTGTTAAAACAATTAAAATATTTAATTTCTAAGATGATACGTGATATTAGCATAGACAGCTGTGGCGTTCGAATTGTTCCTGCTGCTATACAGGTTGTCGATTCGGCCACTCGTGATGAGCGCTAGTTGGCTGTTGCTTAAAACTTCGCTAACACACATATATTCTACAAAATCCTATGAAATAACAAGATAGTAATGTTCTGTACTGTGTTTTTTAATACAAATTTGGTCATCAATAAACATGACAAATGAATTATAAATAATTTTATAACATTAGGCTCCGGCTTAGAGCTTGAAACACAAAATATCTCAGAGTTGGCAAAATTGATTTCAAAACATTATCGTTGCCGAAATGGCATCCGTCACTTTTAATAAATTACAATGTTTAAAATCTGGAGTTCTTTTGATCATGAAATAAGACCTAAACGTTGGTTACATTAAAAAAGTACACTACCATACCTTATACGTACTTAGAAGTTATAATGTGTTTATACAATTTGTTCGGTAGTGTCGTATTTCTGTTGCAAAAATTGTGCTCTCAAATAAGGTTATATTTATTTTAATAAAATGTTTTTTAAACAAGCAAATTATGCATTTACCTTTGAAAGAAAATACTACTTTTTAAATAGTGAGAAATTTTATCATTTGAAAAATAATTTAAGCAATTTGGGGTTTTGGGATTAAGGAATTTATTCAGTACTTATCAGTTCATATCATGTTGAAATGTCGTCATCAGGATAGTCGTATATTCTTCGAGTTTGGGCTGGTTTTAAACTTCTAACATCTTCTTCAATCTGGTCTTGGGTTTTTCTTTACTTAATTTAGTTAATTTGGTTCCTGGACATCATGAATTCTTTATAGATCGACGTCTATTCATTTTGGGTCATCTCGGTTCACTGATTCGACTTTTTGTAACTGTTTAAATTAAAATTTCAATCGTTCCAATTTTGCGTGCCGCTTACCCACGCGTCGTTTTTCAGAGTCTATATAATTTAACGGAAAATAAGCCCTCAACGTCTCATTGTCATAGTAACCATAATTCGATGATTGGTTAATTACTCCTTTAAGACATTGTTAAAATATTTGAATTTTTATTCAAATTTATTAAGTATTTTCCTAATGGTTTTATTCCTTTATAATTCCTTTGGGATAATAAATGACATCACTATTATTTTTCTTTCCTTTCAAAGTTTACAATGATACCTCATAAGGTCATATTTTGTTATACATTAACTATAGTCTAATTATTTGACATTTAATAAATAACATATCTTTCTTATATTAAACTATTACAATAACATTTCTGTTTTAAAATAATTGATATATAATTACTGTCCATTCACTGGTCTTAGATTAGTAAGATTTCTTGTGAAATTGATACAATTTACATTTGAATGTCTTTGGCAGTTAAATGTTTTCATAGTCAAAATCAGCCATGATTGTTTTTTAGTGTATTTCTTTTTAAATTACATTCTGAATTCAGCCTGATGGGCTTCACTTATTTGTTTGTGTTTTAACTACTATTCAACATACATTTTCATTACTCTTCCCTTAAAATATCATCATTAGGTTTATGGACTGTAGGTTCCTTTCAGCCATATTCCTCCTTTAACATTGAACCAACTGTTCTTTACAAGTCATGAGTTATTATTAGTTCTAACATTGCTTTCTTTCTTGTGTTACAAACTAAAGTGATAAACATTGTCACTTTTCATAAAATTATGAAGGTTAATTCCCCTTTCAACATGGGGTGTTGTATTCTTTGCAATCTTAATTTTAATAACAAAATTTTAATTCTATTCTATCATACCATGTTAACACAAGTTATTTGTCTGGGCTTTCTCCCTGAATAATATCACAAGCTTCCCTTATATTAATTTGGACTACTATTTCTAATTACTTCTAGATATATTACTGTTTATAATATCACTCCAATCATTGGTTGTTTATCAATGTTTCACAGAGTGTCTGCTTACTTATCATTCTATTTTGAATGTTTCACATACACTTTCACTATTTTTTAGGGTATTTACACTTCACTAAAGCACTTCACTTTGATTCACTGTTTTGTATTTAGTGTTATTTAATGGGTAATCCCTATATTTTCACCTACCCTTTCTCACTATTTTGTTTGAGTATGATATTTACTATTAACAATATTAGGTTAGTTGTGTTTTGTTAAATCTAACCTTTCTGACTGGGTTAGTGTACTTTTCTTATATTACATTGCTTTACAATTGTATTGTCTTTAAAATGGGTACATAGGTTAAGTTAATGATAATAATAATATTGGTTTCATTAATACATAATTATTCGAGGTTTATTGACCGTATTCTATCCTTAAGTATACTATCTTTCCCTTTTATATGTGTGTTAGTTTCCCCTTGGGTTTAACCTATCTCCTCTTCATTCTTCCTCTTCTTCATCTTCATCATCTTCAATAGTCTTCATCTTCAATCGTCTTCATCTTGGTTTGGTTCTCCTCTTCATTCTTCATCTGATTCTTCTCTCGTTAGTTCATGGTTTTGTCTATCATATTTTTCTTGAGTATGTTACATGGTTCCCTTCTTTATGTTTATGTTGTTGGCTCAATCACTTGGGTTGGGTAATATCATTGTACGTCGTGTCAAAGTATTTACATTTTAATCATTTTTTAAACATTTGATTTTATATGAAGTATTTTTATATCAAGAATTATCTTTTTTGTCACTGGTACGGGATTTGGCTTAATTGTATCGTTACATAATGCCTCTCCTCTAAAATTGATCATTTTAATAAAACACTAGCATAGTTTTTTATGAAATTATCAGTTATAGATAAATTTTTTCCTTCTTCTTTGTTTGTTTCTCCATTCTTCATTTCTCTTCTTACTTAATTCACTCCATTTTATTTGGATCTGTTTTTATTTATTTCCATTGGTGCATTTTCCCTCATACACAAATTTTTCCCTAACTTTTATATTATAGTAGTTGGTTTCTCCCATTACTACTCATTTTTCTGAGATTAGAGGCACACCTTCTCTACCCAGTTAATTTAGATTGCTGGACTTTTCAACAGTCAATCTTAAATACTTTCTTTGTCAACTTGTGACTTAATAATAATAATATAATATAATATACTTTGGGATTGTCCACCTTGTGGTTTGTTTTTAGATCACTTTGTCATTTCTACTCTTTCTTCCTTCCGCTATACCTTAACTATACACTATCATCTACTTATACACTTGGTTGTTTTTATCTTTATTTATATGTTAATTTCATCATATCTCACTTTTCAATATTTTGTTTTCAATGCTCGTTGTGATCATTTTAATTGTCTTAGACATTTTTTTTTTCTTAGTCATTTAGCAGAATTCTGCTTTAGCCATATTTGTATATTCGTTTTATACATAATCTCCCTCTCCTTGTACCAGGTATAGTTTTATTTTTTTTTTTCTGATAATACTTTTGTTCAGTATGATTTAAAGTATTTATCTCAGTAATTTGAGCTTGATTTTATTTTTGTTTATTTTATTCGGTATTCAACATCATTTTTGATAATTATTTGGTAAGTTAATTGTCTTACCTTAAAGCAATGTTTGTAGCGTATTCCTTTTTAGCTATTTTTTGTTTTAATTATTATTGTAAGTTGGTGCTTCTTACATTTTTATTATATAGGAATGTGTGTAACGTATTCCTTATTATCTCACTTTTTACTTCATACTTCATATCTCAATTTTTTGTTATACTGCAAATTAATTTATAATTGTTCTATTCATATTACTATATACCGGTCCTTGTTATTTATATTTGTTGTAAGTTGACTTCTCCTTTTCTTTCCTTTATTATTTCCTTCTCTTGTTCGACTCTTTGTTATTATGCACCTCTACTCCTTCAAGTGCTTGGTAGACACACTTATTCTGGATGATATTTTATTCAAGTCATCACCACCTTACCACATGTTGGGGCCATACCCTCTCTCCAAAGCTTAAATCATCTTCTACATTACCTCCCTTTCTGTGGTTATCAGGTGGTTCTTGGCTGGTTTCTGCTCTTATGCTGTTTACTTGAGCTGTCCGGGGTCCTTCGTCATTACTTGTCGATCATGCAGTATTGAAAAACCCGGATTCTCATGGACTGTTACCCAATTCCCGCTATTATTTTGGTTGGTGTTGGGTTCCTGGCGGTGGTTATCTTCACTGCGAGGTGGTTCATCATTCCTACCCTCTGCTGGTGGATTATTATTGTTATTTGATACTTGATAATATCAGTTAGGATGCCAGTTCGGGCTATATCTTCTTTGGTTATTCTGCCTTTGTCCACGGATGAAGTTTACTCGACGTCTGTCGTCGTTTCTATTCTGATTACCCCCGGGTCCCCGGTTGTACTGGTAATTGGGATGATACCGGTTGCCGTAGTAATTATGGTCATTGGGGTGACCGTTGGTACGTTGTTCAGGTCCAGTTCCTCGGTAATTATCATTCGGTCGGTTATTATTATTTGGGCTGTTTCTATTGTTGTTTTGATTCCTGAATGATGGTTCTGTTGACCTCTGTTACCAGGCTGATCATTTGGAGGGTGTTGCTGGGTATTTCTATTGAATGTTTGTTCTGCATTATTATCATTATTATTTCGGCCCCAGTTATTCCTGTTATTGTTTTGTGGATGATTGTAGGGTACATTGAAATTAGTTGTATTGTTATGTTCATTCCACTTGTTGTACCTTTGGTTTGTGATCCTGTTCTTTCGATACTGGTTATCATTCTCCATGTCCTCCAATAGACTAACCATTCCTTGAATTGTTTTAATTTGTCCTTGTCTTCTGGCCTTCTGGATGGCTTCTTCGTAATGATAGCCCAGTTGTATTACCAACGACTCCTCGGGTATCTTGGGTTCCAAATTTCTGGCTAAGCATACTTTTCCCAGAAAGTAAGAGGTTAACGTGTGTCCTCCTTTTGTCTCGTACCTTCCGTTACTGATGTCATTGCGGACCACATTCTGTGTTGATTCGGACCAATACTTCTCCCTGAACTGTTTCTTGAACTCTTGGGTATCATTGATCTCAGGTCGTGTGGCCGTCCACCAATTGTCATGGGTGTCACGGAACATCTCATCGATCATACTTCTTACACTGGACCACCTGGTTTCTCTGTTCTTCTCTATCAGCTCTTCTACCCGTTTGAGGAATTCTATCGGGTTTCTCCGGTAGCTACGAAAATTGATTATTTCTCGATTTTCACTGGTTATGAACTGTGTGTGATTATATGGTTTTTCTCTTAATGCATCTAATTCTTCCTGCATCTGTTTCTCTCGTATGTTGATTCCCTGGATTTTTTCTCTGTTTTCTCGGGTCAGTCCGTCTATTTTATCTATGACGGTGTACACCTTCTCCACCCGATTGTTTACATCCAGTTGTAGCTCTTGGTGCCTCTCCTCCAGTTCCTTGACCACTTCCTGTTTGTTCTTCTTGCACCCTTCAGTAATGACTTGGTAGAATTCCGTCGCTCTCAATTTACCTTCCTCCTCGACATCGATGATTTTATAATTCATTTCTTCCCGTACTTGTAACAAGGCTTCATTGGTCTCCGCTACCGATTGCCTGGTCTCCTCTCGACATTCGACCAATTGTTGCTTCCATTCCTCCTCGGTTTTCTCACTTGCTTCCTCTATCTTCCGTTGGAGAATTCATGATTATTTTCCATCTTTTGATTTACTATTTCTAGATCCTTCTTGATCTGTTTCTTCAACTCTTCACTCTTCTTTTCCAATGCCTCCTGACTTCTCTTCAAGTCTTCATGGTTGCTCTCTATCTTGTCATTCAGGAATTCTATACTCTCCTTCATCTGCTTCTTCAATTCTTCACTGTTTTGGTCCAGTTTTTCCAGTTTTTTATTCAAATCTTCCTGGTTCCTATTCATTTGTCCAAACTGTTCCATCATCATTCTCATCAAACTATCTAGTTTCGTTTCTTCTGTTGGTTCGACTGGTTGTTGGTTTACCATGACTTCTGCTTCTATTTCTGGTTCAGGTTCAGGTGGGTTTGGATTTTCCATTTGGTCCTCCTGTGCGTTCTCTTCCAGCAATTCTCCAGTCGTTTCTTCAATTTCTACTTCCTCAACTTCCTCCATTTCTTCTGGGTTTCCTTCTTGGTTTGATGTTTCCTTCCCTTTGCGCCTCGTAACCATACCGTGTCTATTCATGATCGCCGCTAGTTATTCTTCCTAGCCGCACGTTGCTGGTCGCCAATATGTAACGAGTAGCTGGGTCGTGTACTTCCTTTCTTCTTAAAGCCCCGCGTTGGGTTCGTCAATATGTAACGAGAAAATGTGGTCGTACCTTTCGAAATGTATCACACTTGTTTATTTTGTGTATTAGTGTGAATGTAGTGTGTTTGCCTCACACTGGTCGTTACATAAATCGACGTCACTACTGGAGTCCATAGCGTTGTCAATGTTACCAGTACAACCTACCTGTTAATTCATAGGGATTGCTATTCCCGGGTGGCGCCAAATTGTTTCTGTTAAAACAATTAAAATATTTAATTTCTAAGATGATACGTGATATTAGCATAGACAGCTGTGGCGTTCGAATTGTTCCTGCTGCTATACAGGTTGTCGATTCGGCCACTCGTGATGAGCGCTAGTTGGCTGTTGCTTAAAACTTCGCTAACACACATATATTCTACAAAATCCTATGAAATAACAAGATAGTAATGTTCTGTACTGTGTTTTTTAATACAAATTTGGTCATCAATAAACATGACAAATGAATTATAAATAATTTTATAACATTAGGCTCCGGCTTAGAGCTTGAAACACAAAATATCTCAGAGTTGGCAAAATTGATTTCAAAACATTATCGTTGCCGAAATGGCATCCGTCACTTTTAATAAATTACAATGTTTAAAATCTGGAGTTCTTTTGATCATGAAATAAGACCTAAACGTTGGTTACATTAAAAAAGTACACTACCATACCTTATACGTACTTAGAAGTTATAATGTGTTTATACAATTTGTTCGGTAGTGTCGTATTTCTGTTGCAAAAATTGTGCTCTCAAATAAGGTTATATTTATTTTAATAAAATGTTTTTTAAACAAGCAAATTATGCATTTACCTTTGAAAGAAAATACTACTTTTTAAATAGTGAGAAATTTTATCATTTGAAAAATAATTTAAGCAATTGAAACGTTCTACTCTTTTACTGATATCATAATAATTTAAAATTAATGTTAACACACTCCTACTTACCATTGCGTGGCTTCAAGGTTGCGTCATACGTATGTTTGGGATGCAGACGTAATTTCTTAAGGTTGTGAGAATAATTTGCACAACACATTTATATGAAGAGAATTTCCATTTAATGTTTTACTGTTACTTTAGTGAAATTAAGAACATACATTTAGTAAATACATGTTTCAGGTGTTGTGCAACACGTGACTCTGTTATAATCTGACTTACAATCTACGGCTTACCTTATTTTTTCTAGGACACAAACATAAAAGGCAAACACAAATATACACAGAAAGCCGCCCAGCTTTGCCACACACTCTATCACACCAATTAAACCCCTTTTAAATATTATAGTCAATATAGAAAATAGTTAGCCTTTATACATTCCTGTTTCGTTACATTCATTAACTGTCCTGATGCCGACCGAACACGTGTTTAATGTCCGATTTCACTCTTGGCGTTTCGCACTTTCGCTACACTAGTTTATGACGTCGTTGATTCACGAGTCCCGGTCGGTATTAACGATATTGTTGTTTCACATCACATCGTATAAAACAACACCGACCGGGACGCCGACAGAGTTGTAAGCGTCTCTAACTGGGTGCGGCTCTAGCTGACTATATGGCGTCTCTGCTCAATGTCGACTGTGTGGCTGTGTACGTAACAGGTACATCTACCTGTTCCTGCATGGAAGTTGTTCTTCAATGCCACGATGTTTTCGTCGTCGCTCCTTGTTCCTCTGCTGTCGTGTAACCATTTTATATAGGGAATGGAGCTGACATATGTGGATGACCAGAGCTTAATATTGGGCTTGGCTCTGCTGATGTCATTGGAAAGACCGGATTTAGCCATGACTTCCTGCCGCTCAAAAAGCACATTGCGGAATTTTGTTAGTACCAGGACATCCGGTTTTTTGTCTGGATGCATCACTCAGATTTGCAGTGATACAGTTGAGTCTGTGTGCTGTTTACACAAGTACAGAGTTCTTAGAATTTTGTGGAGGTGCAAATGCTCTGCCGCATTCCTCAACAACAACTGCGCCTTATGCTTTGTTTCACTGTTCTGTTACACTGACTGTTATACTGACACATACGTTGCACAATAATACAGCTTTACCATACTTTATACCAGTCCGCCCGAAAACGAAATAAATAAAAATATAAATATATGCCCCAAACGGTTAAAATAAAGACACCCAAAATTCGACCCGCTACAATACCCCCTCGATGAGAATTCTGCTGTCCACGACAGAAGAAATCTCATCGATAACCCCGAAGAGGATCGGTGAGGAACTGGTGCCAACAACCACCTGGTTCTTAATCTGCATGGGTACACGACCCCCCTGGCTCAGCGACCATGGACTCATCTGAACGAGATCACTGGACTTCTCAGTAAGAGATCCCAACACCGAGAAATCGATCAGACTCGCACCATAGCCCACCTCGCCCTTCAACATACTACCCCCAAAAATACTCAATCCCTGGCTAAAATCATTCCAGCTCCTCCGCCGATATGGATCCCCTTTTTGCAAGCTGGGCTGCCTTTGGCAAATACTGGGCTCACACACTCTAACATTACATATTACCATAACACATAAGAATAAAACTTTCTTTTAAAATTTATCAAAAATTTAAAAAATTCAAAATTCAAAAAAATAATCTTTTATCAAAAAATTCTCTTCCTCTTTTTTCTAATTTTTGTTTCAATGACTTAACCTAAACATTCCTATTAATACAAACACTTTCTTACTCTAACATGAGAATCACTTATAGTCTACCAATAAAATGTAATACAATAAAATAAACATGGTTAATGCACACATAATAAAAAAATAATTATCTAACATATTCATTCGCTGGCAGGCGAAAAATCAAGTTTTTTTTTTTTTTTTTTTTGAAATTAAAAATTTTCAAAATTTTAAAATTCAAAAAAAATTATTCATTAAATATTTATTAAATTTATTTATTAAATAACATTTATTAAAATTATTCAAATATTGGTTTGAATTAATTAAACAAACAAATTACAATTGGCTTCCTACTATACACAAGCTTAGTAGGTGTATGAACTCATCAGCTGATCATAACTAGGTCAAGTCCAAAACCCTTGACCTACATATGTTATGTATGATTTCTGAAAACACTTTAAACATCTGTAATATCCTAACTTGAAATACAAAACATAATAACATAAAATATTTAAAACAAACAAAATATTAATATAATTAATCATCAACTTGTCATTTAAATTATTTAAAATAAACACTTCTTGACTCTACATTATTTTCAAATTTTATCAAAATTCTGTCACTGGTGAAAAAAAATAAACAATTGTATAATCTTTATCATGAATCTCTCTGTCTTTTCAACAATCTTACCTTAATATACTGTGGGTGATGTAAATTATTTATTCTCGTTTTTCTGTATGAGATTTCTATACATATATAAACTTTCTCCCCCTGACTCTAATATTTATCAACTGCAACTCCCATGACACCCATCTCTACCAAAATCTCTACTAATCAGAACACTCTAAACCCCAACTTATCATTCAACACAAAACGCCACCTTCTCTACATATATGAAAAAATACTCTCTAACCCTTTTTACATAGGATACGTGTTTCCTTCCCAAAACTCATTCCCTTATGTTGGTCCCTGGACTCCCCCTAGGTAACCCTTTCCGGCGCCAATCGGTCCCTATCCCGTCCCAACCCTTGTTGCGGACTCCTACATTACACTATCCTCTAATACAAAATTGCCATCCCCAAAATCTCAATCTCATTTCATTACCACAAATACAACAAAATAATCTCATTAATTATGAACATAAATATATATCATTCAAAACTCTACATAAATTCCCCACAACTGTGTCAACATTAATACTTCACCAACTTCTATAACATACATTAACTCAAAAACAGCATTACATCATATTCATTATTTCAACTTCACTTGGAATTCAATTGGGACAGATATATTTGTCCCATAAAATATTCATCACCCATGAATTATCTCTTAATACTTTGCATAAATTATTGTTATTTTATTTCTCATATTCTTTTTATCTTTCCTTCAAAATATCTGTAATACGTTAAACATTAATTACTTGTAACATTTACAAATCACTATACCAGTGACATGGTATTGCTGATCAGCTGATATCCTAACATAATAAAAACACCATGAATACCATTCAAAATTGGACAATTACATGTAATACATTATCAACACGTACTCCTATTATGTTGCTTGCCTGCCAGGCGGCTAATTATTGACTTAGAAAAAATACACACATAATAAAAATTACATATTCTTGTATACATTATCATATAATATTTACATCAATAATCGTCTAACCCATTCATAACCTTTTACCGTTTAACTTTCTTGAAATTTTCAAAATTTATTATTAATAGTCCTTATATATCATTTTTCATTTATTATTAAAAAATTTTTTAGTTATCATATTTATTCAACACAATGATTGCATTAAAATTTCACTATTGCATTAACACCTCAATCACACCTGTAAACATTTTTTATTATACATGATTATAAAATTTTTCTACTTACAATTCCTCTATACACACAAAACATAATCACCATCTCTGAAACATTTCATAAAATTAGTTTAAATTAAATAATTCATCATTCATTTCCAAATTTCCATCTCGTAAAACAAACTGAATTTACAAAAAAAATTAATTATACAACATTTACATAATCAATTAAAATATTTAAAATATATCAAATTGTTTTAATTAAATTAACTATTAACAATATAGAATTCATTACCATCCAAACAAATATAGTTCTCTGATTACTTGTTTTCCAAATTAATTCTATTTGTTTATTTAAATTGCAAATATTTCCACATTATTATCACAACAATCATCTTACATACACACATATACATTCACTATATTTTATCTACAACTCTTGTTAATTATTGTTCCATTTTTTCCACACTTCTGTCCAAATCTGCCATGTCGAACAACCATAAAACATAATGTTTAATTGTCTTTTATTGTTTTACAGTCTACCCGCCATCGTCAAAGATTAATCTTGGTTCTAAATAACACTTTTCAATTATATTGACACACATATTGTTGTCTTGTGTGTCATAACCAAACAATTTCAATTTATCCGTTATACCATAATAATCATTCACCAAGTCTACGTTAAGTATTTCTGTTAAATCTCCGTCAGTAAATATTTCCAATATCGGGTTAGTCACTTTTTCATCAATTAAATTATTCTTGTTTAAATACACTTCTAATATTTCTTTCAACTCATCATAATCTCTCTTTACTTCATATAAATCTATCTCTCTCTCAACACACCATTCTCTATTTAAATCTCTCTCATCATAACACCATCTCATATCTTCAATATTACTCCAGACAGAGGGTACAACATTATACAACATTACTTCATTTAACAATAAGGGTCTCTTGCCCTGAAAAAACAACATTAAATCATCATCATCATTATAAACAATAAGGGGAAAATTTGCCCTCTGTCCCCATTCAATTACTACATTATCCTTCCACTCTCTCTCTACTTCATAAACACTCATTAACATTTCATTATCGCATTCTAAAACTTCATCAGTACTATTTGTTATTATATTTTCATCATTTGCTTCTACATTATTCTTCACCCCCACTATACTCTCAGACTTGTCTACCATTTCGTCATTTTTACATTTTGTCATATTTAAAACATTGTCACCTAATTTCTCAAACTTCTGTTCTAATTTATTTAAACTAGTTTTTATTGTTTCGTTAGTGCTTTCTAAATGTTTATTCATTTCTTGTATTTCATATTTCAACTCGTCAAATTTCTCCTTCTGTATATCTAACTTTACATCAAATTTATTGAAACTGGTACAAAGAAATTGTATCATTTTCATTATATCTTGATCTTCAGATTTTTTAATCGGGACTGGTGTCGACTGACTTTCTGTTTTATTGTCAGTGAAGCTGACTTCACCATTATTATTTTTACTTTCTCTATTCGATTTTGGGGTCGTTTGGATCCCCGAATCATCTGTATTATTTGATTCATTTATACTACTTGTGTTCAGAGTTTTGTCGCCTTGACCTACATTCGGTGTTGAATGTATGTCAAGACTACTCATCACAGCTGATTCGTCAACTTCAGCTGTTTCACTTATCACAGTCGAGTCGGACAAATCGACTCCGTTCTCTGTTGTATTTTCCATTATTATTATTTTTAGGTATTTATTCTGTTTACAATATAAATAATATATATTTTAAATATATATTTATATTTTAAATATTCTTTACTTACTTAGCGTAACTTAACTTTACATAAGTACCTTTTGCGTATTCTCACACAACCTCCAAATTACGATTGCATCCCATTTATAGGTATGGAATTTATTTTTTAAATTCGTCCCTTTCGTGGCGCCAATGAAACGTTCTATATTTAAAATGATATCGTATTAATTTAAAATCAATGTTAACACACTCCTACTTACCATTGCGTGGCTTCAAGGTTGCGTCATACGTATGTTTGGGATGCAGACGTAATTTCTTAAGGTTGTGAGAATAATTTGCACAACACATTTATATGAAGAGAATTTCCATTTAATGTTTTACTGTTACTTTAGTGAAATTAAGAACATACATTTAGTAAATACATGTTTCAGGTGTTGTGCAACACGTGACTCTGTTATAATCTGACTTACAATCTACGGCTTACCTTATTTTTTCTAGGACACAAACATAAAAGGCAAACACAAATATACACAGAAAGCCGCCCAGCTTTGCCACACACTCTATCACACCAATTAAACCCCTTTTAAATATTATAGTCAATATAGAAAATAGTTAGCCTTTATACATTCCTGTTTCGTTACATTCATTAACTGTCCTGATGCCGACCGAACACGTGTTTAATGTCCGATTTCACTCTTGGCGTTTCGCACTTTCGCTACACTAGTTTATGACGTCGTTGATTCACGAGTCCCGGTCGGTATTAACGATATTGTTGTTTCACATCACATCGTATAAAACAACACCGACCGGGACGCCGACAGAGTTGTAAGCGTCTCTAACTGGGTGCGGCTCTAGCTGACTATATGGCATCTCTGCTCAATGTCGACTGTGTGGCTGTGTACGTAACAGGTACATCTACCTGTTCCTGCATGGAAGTTGTTCTTCAATGCCACGATGTTTTCGTCGTCGCTCCTTGTTCCTCTGCTGTCGTGTAACCATTTTATATAGGGAATGGAGCTGACATATGTGGATGACCAGAGCTTAATATTGGGCTTGGCTCTGCTGATGTCATTGGAAAGACCGGATTTAGCCATGACTTCCTGCCGCTCAAAAAGCACATTGCGGAATTTTGTTAGTACCAGGACATCCGGTTTTTTGTCTGGATGCATCACTCAGATTTGCAGTGATACAGTTGAGTCTGTGTGCTGTTTACACAAGTACAGAGTTCTTAGAATTTTGTGGAGGTGCAAATGCTCTGCCGCATTCCTCAACAACAACTGCGCCTTATGCTTTGTTTCACTGTTCTGTTACACTGACTGTTATACTGACACATACGTTGCACAATAATACAGCTTTACCATACTTTATACCAGTCCGCCCGAAAACGAAATAAATAAAAATATAAATATATGCCCCAAACGGTTAAAATAAAGACACCCAAAATTCGACCCGCTACACAATTTGGGGTTTTGGGATTAAGGAATTTATTCAGTACTTATCAGTTCATATCATGTTGAAATGTCGTCATCAGGATAGTCGTATATTCTTCGAGTTTGGGCTGGTTTTAAACTTCTAACATCTTCTTCAATCTGGTCTTGGGTTTTTCTTTACTTAATTTAGTTAATTTGGTTCCTGGACATCATGAATTCTTTATAGATCGACGTCTATTCATTTTGGGTCATCTCGGTTCACTGATTCGACTTTTTGTAACTGTTTAAATTAAAATTTCAATCGTTCCAATTTTGCGTGCCGCTTACCCACGCGTCGTTTTTCAGAGTCTATATAATTTAACGGAAAATAAGCCCTCAACGTCTCATTGTCATAGTAACCATAATTCGATGATTGGTTAATTACTCCTTTAAGACATTGTTAAAATATTTGAATTTTTATTCAAATTTATTAAGTATTTTCCTAATGGTTTTATTCCTTTATAATTCCTTTGGGATAATAAATGACATCACTATTATTTTTCTTTCCTTTCAAAGTTTACAATGATACCTCATAAGGTCATATTTTGTTATACATTAACTATAGTCTAATTATTTGACATTTAATAAATAACATATCTTTCTTATATTAAACTATTACAATAACATTTCTGTTTTAAAATAATTGATATATAATTACTGTCCATTCACTGGTCTTAGATTAGAAAGATTTCTTGTGAAATTGATACAATTTACATTTGAATGTCTTTGGCAGTTAAATGTTTTCATAGTCAAAATCAGCCATGATTGTTTTTTAGTGTATTTCTTTTTAAATTACATTCTGAATTCAGCCTGATGGGCTTCACTTATTTGTTTGTGTTTTAACTACTATTCAACATACATTTTCATTACTCTTCCCTTAAAATATCATCATTAGGTTTATGGACTGTAGGTTCCTTTCAGCCATATTCCTCCTTTAACATTGAACCAACTGTTCTTTACAAGTCATGAGTTATTATTAGTTCTAACATTGCTTTCTTTCTTGTGTTACAAACTAAAGTGATAAACATTGTCACTTTTCATAAAATTATGAAGGTTAATTCCCCTTTCAACATGGGGTGTTGTATTCTTTGCAATCTTAATTTTAATAACAAAATTTTAATTCTATTCTATCATACCATGTTAACACAAGTTATTTGTCTGGGCTTTCTCCCTGAATAATATCACAAGCTTCCCTTATATTAATTTGGACTACTATTTCTAATTACTTCTAGATATATTACTGTTTATAATATCACTCCAATCATTGGTTGTTTATCAATGTTTCACAGAGTGTCTGCTTACTTATCATTCTATTTTGAATGTTTCACATACACTTTCACTATTTTTTAGGGTATTTACACTTCACTAAAGCACTTCACTTTGATTCACTGTTTTGTATTTAGTGTTATTTAATGGGTAATCCCTATATTTTCACCTACCCTTTCTCACTATTTTGTTTGAGTATGATATTTACTATTAACAATATTAGGTTAGTTGTGTTTTGTTAAATCTAACCTTTCTGACTGGGTTAGTGTACTTTTCTTATATTACATTGCTTTACAATTGTATTGTCTTTAAAATGGGTACATAGGTTAAGTTAATGATAATAATAATATTGGTTTCATTAATACATAATTATTCGAGGTTTATTGACCGTATTCTATCCTTAAGTATACTATCTTTCCCTTTTATATGTGTGTTAGTTTCCCCTTGGGTTTAACCTATCTCCTCTTCATTCTTCCTCTTCTTCATCTTCATCATCTTCAATAGTCTTCATCTTCAATCGTCTTCATCTTGGTTTGGTTCTCCTCTTCATTCTTCATCTGATTCTTCTCTCGTTAGTTCATGGTTTTGTCTATCATATTTTTCTTGAGTATGTTACGTGGTTCCCTTCTTTTTGTTTATGTTGTTGGCTCAATCACTTGGGTTGGGTAATATCGTTGTACGTCGTGTCAAAGTATTTACATTTTAATCATTTTTTAAACATTTGATTTTATATGAAGTATTTTTATATCAAGAATTATCTTTTTTGTCACTGGTACGGGATTTGGCTTAATTGTATCGTTACAATACCCATGAAATATTTAAAAATAACTTGAATAATTTAGAACAGAATATTGAGAGAATGGGAGTGGGTGTGATAAATACAGGTAAGAGTAAAACAAGTGAAAATTATAATATTTGTAAAAACGTGGTATTAGAGAGTAAGGTGATTAAGGAAGATGTTGAAGTAGAATTTAGTAACGAAGTGTTGTTAGCGAGTGCTGATGAAAGTGTGAGAGAGTGTAATGAAAATTTAGATGGGCAAAGGGCAAATTTTCCCCAAGTTTATAGTGAAACAGAGGTTTCACAGGTTGTTGATGAGGACAGAGTTTCCTCCAGTAGTTATGTGGGAGACATGGTGTCTCAAAATGGTCCCTTAGTTTTTTGTGATTTAGCTGGTAAAGCCAGGAGATGTAATAAGTATTTTGTGTGGCCCTTTCCATGGAATGAGATAGTTCAGGGGGGTAGTGACAAGTGTTATGATGATGAAAGATGTTTTGAGAGAGAGTTGTGTATTGATAGGGAGATAGAATTATATCAGTTAAAGAGAAAATATAATGAGTTGAAAGAGATGTTAGAAGTGGTGAAGATAAATGATATAAAATATTTACCTTGTAAAATAGAGATTGATAATTCTTTTGAGGATACCTGTATAAATAATAATAATTTACCTGATGTTTTAATGAGTATAGTAAATGAATATGATGAGAAAATAAATTGCTGTAGGATGAACAAAAATACTAATGGAGACTGGACAAAAATAACTAATGTTGACAAGGTTTATGAAATCATAATAGGGAGTAATCCTATAAATTATAACGGTATAATGAATGACATCGAGTTACTGGGTTATTATAATAATAATACTAATAAATTGAGTGTGAGTAAGAATGAGAGGTGTTATAAAAAAGTAAGACTATTATACAACGATGGTGGTTAGATCAGAAATCAATAACTGGACATTTTAAATATATTAAATATTTTAATGTATGGTTATGACCTTGCTGAATTTGGAAATGAAGTGTGGTAAATTGAACAATTAGTGATGAAGATTTGTAAATAAATTTTAGTGAAATTAATTGTGTCTGTATTGTAAAATGTTTTATGTAAACAATATGTGAGTAGTAGCCATTGTTATAATAATAATAATTGTTAGTAAGAAGAATGATCCGTCACGTGAGGACCAAAAAAATGTATAAGATGCGGCCCGATAGGACCAAAAAAATGTTAATGTTAGGAAGAATGATGCTTGTGGTGCTATTGCCAGGATGCAGAATAATGACGATAGTGGACTGTATAATACATTTATTAAGTTCTGTACACTTGTATCATGGTGTTAAGATTGGCTAAGTCTGCACAATTTGATTTTGAATAAACAGAGTCGTTAAGAACGCTACCTGTTAGATGAGGCGCAAATGTGTGGCACTCAGATTAAAACGTTAAGGCCTAAGGCCTAGACGAATGTCGTATGAAATGTCGTAAGACTTGAGGCGCGAGTACGCGGCACTCAAGCTACATGAAAGAAAAAGAATTAGCAAGGTATTGCTAATGTATTGCAAGTGCAATATATGTTGTGGCCTAAGGCCTACAATGATTGTCTGACGAGAAGAAAAATGATGATGACAGAACAAGCGAGCAAATGTTATGACGTCTGCCGCCTGCCGCAACTCGGTTAACTGTGACGTTATAAAAACAAGATAAGAACATGATAGCGCAATATCAGAAAGCACAGATTAGCCAACCTATTAATGCAAAAATTACCACATTACTGTCCATAACTGCCCGCAAAAATCAAAGGATTTTTTAATACATTTTAACTTATTATAGAAAAATACAGAGTTCTTAATAATAAAGTCAATCTCAATAAGTTGTACTGCACCTTGAGTTTGAATCTTAGATAACAGTTATGACAGTAACTGTTTAGAGATAAGCTTGAATGATGATAAGAGTTGAACAGGCCAAAATCGGCTTGCAACCTGATTATACATGAGTATAAATGTAAGATTAGCAATGTATTGCCAATATATATTGTATGTAATCGGTGACTCATCACATGATGGGCCCGATAAATTGTAACATTTGTGCAAGTCATAATGGTTATCTTGAACCAGATAAGGCCAGTAGACCTATAGATAGTATGAATACAATGAACAAACAAAATTGTTATAAAATTATACATGTAAAGACAAGCTATACATAGTTGAATGATTGTAAGCACAAAGTGTAATGACATGTATGTCATAATTAAAGCATGAATAATAATTGTGCAATACATGAACACAAATACCAATACAAAATACAATATAAAAATATAGGCGTGGCGTATGGTTATAGACAGTAGATGCGGATAAAACAATGTGTTTTACATAGATACAAGTTATACATAATAAATACAATAGAAATTGGTTTAGATAATTACAAATATATGAATACAAGGCACAACAGCATAAGTGACAAGTACAACAATGTGGTTATACAAATGTAATACATGGTTTGTACAGCTGCAGACCATGCGAATATTATACCAAAATTTTTACATAAAAACAATAGTAAGCAAAGACATGAGGCATAAATCAAATGTTGCATATACGAAAATACAAAATAATAATTATAGCTTTGCATATTAAATAAACTGACACTTGCTTGAATAAAACAAACAGTTTCTGAATCAAAAATATACAAATTAAAGCTTATGCTAAAAACAAAGGTGCTTATAACTAACAAAGTCTTCTTTGAACATCTGATTTATGTACTACAGATTACAAATATATACAAAGGAAAATAAACCCTTTTTTTACTGTTCGTCCCTAGTAGGGACCAAACATAATTTATGAATTGGTCGGTGATAGGTGCCAGTAGGCGTGCGAACGTCAACTACTCTAATTAAGTTGTCTGGGCCGGGAAATGTGGCGGTAATTACACCAAATTTCCACGCTAATGGAGGTAAGTTATCCTCAATCAGTAAAACCAGGTCACCAATGGAAACGTTATCTTTGGCGAATTTCCATTTGTGACGTTGTTGTAGTTGATGTAAGTAGTCGCGAGACCAAGCTTTCCAAATGACTTGGACAAACTTCTGGAGAAGTTGCCAACGTCCAAGACAAGAGATGGGAATGTGAGGTAAGTCTGGATCAGGTAACGCCGTTAATGGTGCGCAAATCAAAAAATGGCCAGGTGTAAGTGGCACCGGATCATTTACATCCGATGAAATGGCAAATAATGGGCGAGAGTTTAGACATGCCTCTATCTGAGACTAAACTGTCGTAAACTCCTCGAAGGTGAGTATAGACTTGCCTAGCACGCGGCGCAAGTGATACTTTAAACTCTTTATACCGCTCTCCCAAAGACCACCAAAATGAGGTGATGAGGGCAGAATAAATGACCATGTAATACCCTGAGAGGTCGTAAAGGATATTGATGAGGTGGCATCCTTATTATGCCAAAGATTGTAAAGGTCATGCAAAACATTGCGGGCCTTCCTAAAGTTCGTGCCATTGTCAGAATATAACTGGCTGGGTATGCCCCTACGGGACATGAAACGACGTAGGGCAGCTATAAACGCGTTGGCCGTAAGGTCGGAAACCAATTCCAAATGAATAGCCCTAGTTGCTAGGCAGATGAACAAAGACACGTACGATTTTGACAGAGTCCTAGATTTCTGCCCGCCATGACGAATCATGAAGGGACCACCATAGTCAACTGCGCAGAATAGAAACGCCCGCGAAGGAGTGACTCTGGGAGATGGCAAAATACCAAGCCTCTGAATCTGATGTTTGGCACTAAACCTGAGGCACTTGACGCATCTACGAATGATAGAGCGAATGACTATCTTGGCGTTAATGATCCACCAACGTTGACGAAGTGAGTGATGCATGAGTTGAGCACCAGCGTGGAGTAGACGAATGTGTTCGCGTTCAATAATAAGGCGAGTAATATGAGCCGATGGATGCAAGACAATAGGATGCTTATTGTCATAAGGTAGTTGCGACTGCTGTAATCGTCCGCCGACGCGTATTATGCCAGACTCATCAAGGAACGGGTCCAGAGAAGACAACTTGCTCCTGATAGAGACAGAAGACCCATTACGCAGACAATTAATCTCGGCAGCGAAGTGGATGGACTGAGATTGTTTTATGAAAAAATTGAGAGTGGAATGAATTTCAACGGGGGTAAGAGCGCCCGATATTTTCTCAGCCCTGGAGAGTCTAATGTTTTTGATGAATCGAAAGCAGTAAGCGTATACGCGAGTCAGACGATGCAACGAAGAAAAATCCTTTGAAAGATCAATAGCCAGGGTAGACATTAGAGAAAGTTTGGGGGTTTGTTTTTCCTCCACAGTGAATTCAGAAGACGACAGATTAGAAGGTAAAAAGGGTGGAAAAAGATTGGACTCGGAAGATTGAGACAAACAAGCGGGACCATGCCACCAAAGCGAACAATCGCGCAAAACATCAGGGTGACATCCCCTAGAAATAATATCAGCAGGATTATGACGAGAATTGATGTGATGCCATGTGTAAGCTTCCGTAAGATGCTGAGTCTCGGCAACACGATTAGCGACGTAAGTTTTCCACCTAGAAGACTAGGCATGAATCCAGTAAAGGGACACTATAGAGTTAGAATAGAGGTGAACACTATTGATAAAGGAATGAAGAGCAGGGGCGACCTTGAATAAGAGTCGTGATAACAACAAGCAAGCGCAGAGTTCAATGCGAGGTAATGACACCTGTCGTAGGGGGGCTACGCGAGATTTAGAACACAGAAGGTGACAAGAGGCCGATGAATCTTGATAAATGACTCTAATGTAAACGCAACACCCATATCCCCTTTCAGAAGCATCCGAAAACCCATGTAATTCAACTATCCTTGCCTTAGACTTGCAGCGAATAGAACGTGGGACAATGATTTTACTGATCAGACATAATTTATCGCATAATGAATGCCAATGCAAGTGTAATTGCCCGGAGATTGGCTCATCCCAACCAAGATTGCACAGCCAAAGTTGCTGCATAAACTGTTTGTACAGGAAAACAACGGGACCGACGAGTCCGAGTAGGTCATATATACCTGCTATAATCGATAAAATTTTCCTCTTAGAGATGCTTGATTCAACGGGGAATGATCTGATGTCAAACAAAAATGAATCGGTAGTGTTATTCCAGAGAATGCCCAAGGTACGCACATTATCCTGTTTGTTTAAAGGGAGTGATAAATTGTCATGATCTGCGACCACATTGGGTTCATTTGATGCCCATTTATGTAGAGTGAGACCGTATTGACTCAACAACGTACCTAAGTCAGATTTCAACTTGGTCAGATCAGAAATGGTGTCTGCACTGGTTAACAAATCGTCGACATAGAAATCATTGGTTATAACTGACGCAGCGTCAGGAAAAGAAGTTTGATGATCCTTAGCAATCTGATTAAGACAGCGGGTAGCCAAAAACGAAGCACTAGCAGTGCCGTATGTTACAGTTCGCAGTACAAAATGTTTAAACTGTTCGAGGGGAGAGTCACGCCACAGAATACGTTAATAATGACAATCCTTCTCAGCTACCAGAATTTGTCGATACATCTTCTCGATGTCGGCGATAAGAACATAGTTATGCATACTAAATCGCAAAAGAATAGAAAAAAGGTCTTGTTGGACATTCGGGCCTACCAACAAGATGTCATTGAGAGAAAGGCCATTGGTAGTTTTGGACGAGCCGTCAAAAACGACGCGAAGTTTTGTGGTAGAACTAGAATGTTTAAAGATGGCATGGTGAGGCAGATAATAAGTATTTGAAACACGTGAATTTATGGAGCAATCGTCGACAAGCGTCATGTGGCCAAGATCCTTATACTCCTGTATAAAGTTTGCGTATTCGCGCGCAAGTTTAGAATCGCGCATGAACCGGCGTTCTAAACTCAAGAATCTCACTTCAGCGCTAGCATAGGACTCACCCAACTGGGGATTGTCAGACTTAAATGGTAGCGAGACCACGCACCTACCCTCCTGATTGCGATGAGTAGACTTAACGGAATGCTCCTCACAAGCTGACTTGTTATTAATGGGTGTATTATCAGGGATAGTTTCGGTCTCCCAAAATTTCTCGAGAGACGCTAGGATTTGACTGTCATTGTTCCTAGCTAGGAACAAAACAGCAGGACCCTTATGATGGCAGTGTTTGGGCAGATTGCCTGCAAGAATGTAGCCTAACTTTGTTTCCTGTATAATAGGAAAATGAGAACCTCTTACATATTTGTTAGGTAAAATTAAATTAAGTAAAATTGCGCTCCTAAAAGTATATCGATATCAGCCGATATGTTGAACTGTGGATCGGCGAGATAAACGTTATCTGGGACATTAAACTGACTTATGTCAAAAGATTGTGCTGGCAATTTATGGGTTAATGCAGATAAGACCACGCATGTTGCTTGGAAACTAAACCTTTGATAGCATGAGATAATGCGTATAGACGCAAGATTAGTGGCACAACACGTGGTATTATTTATACCTGTAATCGGTATGTTAGAGTTAGTCAAGTTAAGCCGTAATTTCTGGGTAAATGATTCCGTACAAAAATTTATCTGTGAACCCGCATCCAAAAGAACTCTTGCGGTTTGTCTGTTGCCAGCCTGGTCAATGACAAATACAATTGCTGTTGATAAAAGAATATTATTTGTGGATTGTAATTTGAGTGAACAATAATTACTGCTGCTGGCAGAGACTGGCTTCGGCACATTGTTTATGTGCAACAATGTATGGTGTCATTTTGAACAGATCTTACATGATTGTTTAATCTTACAATTAGATGAGAAATGATCTGGTCTTAGACAATTAGTACAGCATTATGATTTAATATGAATTGTCCTCGTTCTGATGTGCTTAATGCACGAAATTTGTCACACATGTAAATTGGATGACTAGATTTACAGCATAAACATGAATAATTATTTGACGCTGAGTGATAACTTTTAAATGCAGTGCTGCCAGCAGAGTTTCGTGATTTATGTTTGTCAGATTTATTGAATCTTAAACTTAGCTTGTTGAGTTGCTGTCTGGCATCGATAGGCAGTGTATTTTCTAACAGCTGTCTACGTGCGCTTAAAAACTGAGTAAAACCTTGAAAGTTAGGAAGATTATCAGGGTCTATAGACTCCTTCCATAATTTAAAAGTAGTATGGTCGAGTTTCGCTGACAAGAATTGTACAGTGATAAGCTCGAATGAATCCACTGACAGTTGCATGGCCGCCAGTGAATTAACAGAAGACGTTATCGTATTTATGAACTCTGCCAAACTTTGGACAGAGTCCTTAACTGTTGACTTTACTTCAAGTAAATTCTGAATATAATACTTAGCTAGTATGAATTTGTTGTCATGTCTAGCGGACAGCAAACTCAACGCTATCGAATAGTTTTCGTTACAAATAGGTAATGCCTTAATTAAATCTAGCGGCTCATTTTTCAGAGACGAATACAAATAGTGTAATTTCTGCACTGAGGTTAAATCAGATCTGGCGTGCACCAAGTCCAGAAATATTGAATAGAAGTGCTGCCATTCTAAGATATTACCTGTGAAGCAGGGCAAACTTATCGGTTTTAATTGTATGTTGCTTGTTAATACGGGAGATACAGTCTGAACTTTGAAGCTTTCTATCAACTGCAAGATATTGGCTTCTGTTGAATATAACAGCTCTTCAACCTCAATTCGGTCTTCTTGAGCCGCGTTTATGTCTTTAGCAATGAGTTCAATTTCGGACTGTACCTCATCGTATTTTTTGCCAAACTTTTTAGACTTTCGAGTCTAACTGTTAAAAAATGTTTTGTGCTATATTACGGAACATAGCATTGTAAGCTTCGAGGTGATGCAATAGTAACTGCAGTATTGCCATGTCGCTTCACTGACACTCACGGTCGCGTTACACTACGAAGCCAACAAACAACGTCAGCGCATTCTCGTACAATAGAGATAACACACACACACACACCTCACGTTTCTACATCGGTGAACTACTACGATCAAAGAGAATACGTCAGCCCATTATCGTACAATAGAGATAAAACACACACACACACACACACACACACACACACACACACACACACACACACACACACACACACCATAAGTCCCTTCTTTCCTCTGTTTTTTCTTTCTTTATATAATTTTTGTGTTGTTTTCAATTTTGTAAGTAATTATTTTCTTTATTCTTTATTAATATGACAATTCTCTTTACATTTGTTTGTTTTTAAAACAGTCGTTTACATTATATGTTATTTAATGAAACACTTCATTTTTTTTTTAATTTGGTAAAGAAAAATTATACACATTATAATAAAAATATACACAAAAATTTAAGCATTATAATTATTTTTAAATTCTTTCAATCAGAACTGGATTCGCTATCTTCTGAACTTTCTTCCGTCACTGCAATCACCATACGTTCTATAGCCAAATCTCTAGGGCATTCTTTCTGGTAGTCGTCCTTTTGAAGCTCTTCGGAATGTCGGACGCATTTTCTCCAGTCTTCAACCGTTACTTTAGCTATCGCTTCGTCCATCAGTCTTTCAAGGTCGACCATTTTAAAAGTATTATTTCGATCGGCCACATATCCTTTCACCTGTGCCCACACCAACTCAATTGGGTTGTCATGTGCATGATAAGGTGGAAGGCGTACAACCTCATGACTCATTTCGTAGGCTATTTGATCAATTTCATATATTTTCAGCGCATTTTGATTTCGTTTTTATTTAGCAATTGAACCCTCGTATCTTGCACAGAAAATTCAATTTTATGATTTCTCAACCATTCTTGAATTCCCAATTTTCTCCAGTTTGATTTAGGAGCTTTCTCAGCAAGTGCGGAATGATAACTCGCGTTATCCATTACTATGACAGAACTCTCTTCCAGTAAATAGAGGAAGTTGACGAACCACTCTTTAAAAAGTTTCGAATTCATTTCGTTGTGGTAATCTGTATTTAATGAAGATTTTTGTGAGTGGAAAATTAATTTGCATTCCTTCACGAACCCTGTCTCAGCTGATCCCGCATGAAGTACAATTAATCTCCCACCTTTTCCGACTGGCACTTTTAAACCACCCCTTTCCTCTGGGTCCTGCCAAATCATTGATTTGGTGTGATTTTGGTTCACCCATGTCTCGTCCAAATAAAATGTGGGCCTTTTTAAAATGCCATTTCGAATTTCATGCATTTTCTCAGAAAAGTAGCGCGAGCACAAGCAATATCTACTCTTTCCATTAAAAATTTTCGGCCGTCATTACACTTTTTATATTTAAATCCAATCTGTTTCAAAATTCGCTGCACTGATTTCTTGGAGCCCCTAAAATTTATTTGTTCAGCCAAATGCTGTTGGATTTTTCCCGATGTTCGGTATTCTCCACGTTCATAAAAACTAAAACACATCTTCGCACAACATCTTTGTCGAAGTTGTCCAAATTTGTTATTGTCGGCTTCTTTTTAAAATGCTTCCGCGGCGTACCAAACTTAGGTTCATTTCCTTCACACTTATCTGCGTCTCGCTTTACGCCTTGAACTGTCGATCGACTTACTCCACAAGCTTCGGCAGTCAACTCTTGAACCCTTTTAAAATTCAACTTTTCAACCTTTTTTGGATCGTCCACGAGACTCTGTAAAAAGTTGTAAACATTGGCAATGATGGATGTGTTTTCCTTGTTTCCCTAAGTCCTTTTACCAGAACTTCCTCTGTTTGATGACACTGTAGGAGTTTGAGGAGCCTCAACAATTTGTAAATTATTATTATCATTCATCGTGAATAAGCCTTATATAATTATTAAATAACGACAATAATACAATATAACAAAAATGATTAATAAAAAGTTTAAACGCGTAATCTTAGAGCTACTGAATGTAATATGTACGTGGGTAATGTTGAGAAGACGGAGATGTTTATCCTGTAGCAAGTGGAACGACATGTCAATGGAATGTGAAGTGTTTGCAACAGACCTCCCCTCCCCGCCGTTGCCTACGCATGCCATGTGTAACGCGCGACAACACTGTTGGGCGAGGGGCGGGGAAGAGCTGTTACTATTGCGTCACCTCGAAGCTTACAATGATGTGTCCCGTACTATAGTGTTTTTATCAAAGCTAATGATAGCCGAATTAATACGCACTATGGCAGACTTTATGCCGCCTGTCTTTCTGACGTACACTTTGAGGCCTTCTTCAGCCATTGTACGCACCTGTTAATGATGTGGTACCTGCTATGCGATGTCCTGGAGCGTCGAAGTCATGGAGAAGATGGCAAACACACAGACCGTAGAGATGACTGCTCAAACTGGAGTGTAGACGCTAGCACATGGATGTTCTTGCAATGATGTCGTCACGAGGCTCAATGGCGATGAAAGAAATGCTGAAGTAAGTCCCGAGATGGTCGGATCAGCGAATGTGCTGAATCGCTCGTGATGGCCAGAAATTGGGGCAGAAAAATGATGAAACCGCTAGAATATGTTGCAAGAGGTGAATGACGAATCCAGGCACGGAGCGACCAAAAAAATGTTAGTAAGAAGAATGATCCGTCATGTGAGGACCAAAAAAATGTATAAGATGCGGCCCGATAGGACCAAAAAAATGTTAATGTTAGGAAGAATGATGCTTGTGGTGCTATTGCCAGGATGCAGAATAATGACGATAGTGGACTGTATAATACATTTATTAAGTTCTGTATACTTATATCGTGGTGTTGAGATTGGCTAAGTCTGCACAATTTGATTTTGAATAGACAGAGTCGTTAAGAACGCTACCTGTTAGATGAGGCGCAAATGTGCGGCACTCAGATTAAAACGTTAAGGCCTAAGGCCTAGACGAATGTCGTATGAAATGTCGTAAGACTTGAGGCGCGAGTACGCGGCACTCAAGCTACAGGAAAAAGAATTAGCAAGGTATTGCTAATGTATTGCAAGTGCAATATATGTTGTGGCCTAAGGCCTACAATGATTGTCTGACGAGAAGAAAAATGATGATGACAGAACAAGCGAGCAAACGTTATGACGTCTGCCGCCTGCCGCAACTCGGTTAACTGTGACATTATAAAAACGAGATAAGAACATGATAGCGCAATATCAGAAAGCACAGATTAGCCAACCTATTAATGCAAAAATTACCACATTACTGTCCAATAATAATAATATTTTGACAGACTAAAGAAATAATGAGGTGGTAATTAATGAATGATAAAGTGTTTTGGAAGTAATGTAATTAAAATATTGTGTTTTCAATACTTGATGGAATGCAAATAATTTGAGATGTTTAAATATTTTTGATTGATTTAAAATGTTATATATTTGAATTTTGGTGATGAATTTAAATTATTTTATGTGGTTTAATTTTGATAATAATTAATAAATAAATAAATGTTAAATTGTATTTAGTCTGTGGAATAACATGATTGTTAAAATAAATAGGTTAATAATAAATTTGAAAATTTTGAGGAATCTAATTGCAGCAATGGATAAATAATTAAATGATGATATATAAAGGAGTTGATGAAGATTTCAGATTGTAATGTTTATAATTTTCTATAAAAATTATTTAAATGAGAATTGTTTAGTAATGTAAAAATGTCAATGTTCAGGGTAAATGTGTATTATGTTTTCATACGAGATATATGGGTAATTTTGGGGGGTTGTGTGGCGTTGATAGAAGTGATATAATTATGGAATGTAGAGACAGCAACGGTAGAAGGACATTAAGTTTAGCTAATAAGTAGGCTAGTACAGTGGTGGCATGTGCCACTGTAGGTCGCAGTAAGTGTTGGGGAGTAACAGAGAGTGTTACCTCCATCAGAGGCCAAACTGGCGTAAAATACACTGCACAACTTTTATATAATGTTATATTATATGTTGATTTGTTGCTGTGCAGTGTATTATAAAACGAAGTCAAACATGCTTGAAATGAAAGATGATTTCCCCGCCTTTTTGGGCGATTACTGCCTTACCAGCACTAATCATGGTTTTGGATGGCGGCCAGCTATGGCCAAAAAATTGTAAACCTGACCATAGCTGTGCTTGAAATTGGTATAGATTTGAAATTAATGGGGGGTGACTTTAGGGGAAATCCCCAGAACTATGGAACAGCGGTTGCCACTCTGTTCGCGTGGGAACAGTAAACCAGGTGGTAGACCCGCATTAAGGGCTTGTAAATATATAACAATAGATATTATATCTAATTAAATCTAATTAAAAAAAAAAAAGTAACGCAGAAGCAAGGACACGGAGATGCCAAAATTCCTCCACCAATGCCGTCCTTGTGGACGCAACTGGGCGCCACAGTTCAGTGGGGGGTACAATAGTGTATGTGGAAGGGAGGTTACTTGGGGGGTAACGAATTAAAAATTTTGTTGTAACTGAAGAATGGCGACTCGCTACTGAGCTGATTAAATAATTTTGTTTTGATTTGAGAAAAGGGGTGCAGTAGATGTTTATTATACTGTGTTTATTATGTCTTATAAATGTATTAGTTTATTGTGTTAGAGGTAAGGATTGATAAAATGTGTAATTTGTATAATTTTGAAATGTGTCTATAGAAAGGCCAGACACCTTGCCAAGAAAATCAGCTGATTGCTGGAGTTAGATATGTAATATGTCACTTATAAATAATTTGCAAATTTCCAATGTAATTAAATGTTCAAATATAATGATTTCAATGTGGTTAAAGATTTTAATGTAAATGATGATAAAATGAATTGAGATAGTTAAGAATTTTAAATGTAATGTAAAAGATGGTAAATGCGAGATGTTGGGTGATTATTATTTTGTTAGGACATTTCAATCAGTCCATGTAAGCTTTAAAGGGTTACTAGAGAGAATAATATTGTAGTGAATAAATGTAATGTAGAATTTGAGAGGTAATAGTGACACAGTAGCTATGGGGAAATATGTAGAGTATTGATTGATATATTGAGGTAATAAATAAGTGGAGATATTTTGTAAATGAAAGTGATGTATTGGGAGAGTAATTAGTTGATAGTGGGAATTTTGTAAGGGGGGTGGTGTGATAAGGAGTCCTCAACGAAAAACGTTGTGGCGGGAAGGGACCGATTAGCGCTGGAAAGGGTTGCCTAGGGGAAGTCCAGGAACCAGATAAGGGAGTGAGCAATGGGAAGGGAACACACATCCTGAGTACAAAGGGGTAGAGAGTATTTTTTTTTATATATAAGGGTAGAATGATGCGAAATGAGTTGAATAGTAAGTTGGGGTGGAGAATGATTGGGAGATGTTTTGATAGAGAATGGGTTTCATGTTAGTTAAAGCTGTTAGTGAGTATTAGAGTAAGAAAGAGGGAAGATTATAAATGTATACATGCCAAGTTGTAAATCAAATTATTATGAATAATTAAGTCACCCAAACTAATTGAGATTGTGAATATTAAAGAAAGAAAGTCATAGTTAAAATGTAAAAATAATTGAAACAAGTGATAGATTTTGGTAGAATTTGAGAAAGGTAAAGCTATAAAATGTGTAATTTTGGTCACTGTAAAGGTGAATTTTATTGTTAATTGTAATAATAACCATGTTAATTTTAAATGTCTTATTGTGCTATGTTTGAAGATAAAAAATTTTAAAGATGTTTTATGTACGTTATGATGTAACTTGGTGTAACATATGTATGTCAAGGTCGTTGACTTGACCCAGAGAGATCAGCTGATGGCTGATGTTATAGACAAGACCAGTTCCTAGCAATTGATTGATGCAAATTTTGTTGTTTAATTGATTTAAATAATTTTAAATTTTTCTGAATATTGAGAGAACTATATTTTGATAAATTTAAATTTTTTTGAAAAAAAAAATTTTTTGTTGATCTTTTTCCGTCTGCCATATAGATGATGTTTGAGTTTTAAGTATATTATCGTTTATGTGTGTTACTAGTGTTTTATTGAATTATGTTGTTTGGAATATATGTATAAACAAATGTTAGAGTAAGTGAATTCATGTTTTAATAAGGTATTCAATTTGTTTTCTTTAGGGTCGTTATTAATATTGAAGAGAATTAATAGAGTATGGATTCATGTAACAGATTTTTTTTTTTTTTTTTTTTTTTTTTTTTTGAGGAAGTAACAAATGATTTTTGTAATTTAACGATAAATATTTTTGGGAATTTCAAATGATGAGTTTGTTTAGAAAGTTGTTATGAGTGTATGTACGTGCCCAGTACTTGCCAAAGGCGACCCAGTATGCATGACAAGGGGGAACATATCGGTGGAGGATCTGGCATGGTATAAGACCAAGGGTTTGGATTTTGGGGGGTGGCATGTTGGAAGGTTAGGTGCGCTGCGGTGCATGTCTGTTCGATTTTATGGTGTTGGGATCTCGAATAGAGAAGTCCAGTAATCTCGTTCAGGTGCAGCCATAGTCGCCGAGCTAAGGGGGTAGTTTACCCATGATGTGTTAAGAATTAATGGGGGATTATTGGCACCATATCCTCACCGATCCTCTTAGGGGTTTAGCAATGAGAGTTCTTCTGTTTCGGCAGAAGATCTCTCATTGGGGGGGGTATTGTAATGGGGCAAAAAGGGGTATTATATTATTTTTTATTGTAATTTCATTCCGTTTATTTCAATTTATACGGGACCAAAACAGCGAGTCACCTACATAAAAAAGTTTCAGTGCGTTGGACGCGGCGTGGTTAACAATGGTTTAATTCACAGAATTCCAGTGCGCACATACCTGTGCTTTCCGTTGGGGAGAAGAGAAAAAACCTTGTAGCTAACAACCATCCAAAATGGAATGCGTCCGGTGTGCAACGACACAATACAATTCCAAGAACTGTAGTGCTGTGTGACACGCGCAAACACCAGCAGGTGCGCAACCGACGCCGAGATGGTAAAACAATATGGCGAATTTTGTAAAAGTCGTTTGTCCTACGAGCGGGTGACGATGGAAGTCTTGACGAAATCCCGCCTATCTTTGTGACGTAACCAGTGGCAGTGCAATTTCGTCGACGACAAAACCACGTTAACAACTCAGGTTCCCGGTGCCTCTACTCACAATTTGCCACAAGAAGGCTGGGAACAACGACAAGATTGGGTAGCCGGAAAGGCAGTGATGTCTGGCCTCATGTAACTCCAGTCGACATACAGCCGCGGCGTCGGCCAGACACATGCTAAGACTCGTGGGCCCCAAGAATCTTGTAAAGTTTAATTGAAAGTAATAAATTTGCATAAATAAGTGAACCGGTAGCTAAGAAGGGAGTAAATGGAGTGACGGCAAAAAATGTAAAAGTGTAGTGAACTATCAACAGTAAGTTTGGACATAGTGCGAGAGTATTACAGGACGCGCCATGCGGTCGGCAGTGACGCTACGGAAACAACTAACTGTATTCTATTCAATCATTTTTCTTACACATGCCTAACTTAAGTAAATGTGGGGGTTTTGTAAATTTGTCTGAATGTGAGAGTGAGGCAAACTGGGTTTGCCTTGATTCATAGAATATATATATTAGAATAAGAATATGTTTCAATAAATGTACATGTTTTATCTGTTGAAAAGTTGAGCTAATTGAAATTTTATTTAAAATGAAGTAATGATATAATAAATTCTGAATTCCATCACACAAATGAGTGTAGCGTACGTTTGTTGCGTAACCTTATAATCACTCTTGCATTTCAACGTTCGTGTGACGTACTCTGGGCTGAGAAGAAAATTTTAAGGTAAGTGGAATATAAATATTTTTATGACTTAATGTATTAATAAATAATTAACTTCACAACAGTACATACCATTTGCTTGATTTATATAGTAATACAATTACAATATTGTTATTATTATTATTATTATTAATATTTGATTTACGTCGGAAACAGCAAACGTATAATTCTTTTTTTTAAAGCCAGCTGTGTGACTGTAGGCACACACACACAGATTCGTGGTGACACATTTACAAACAAACCTTAACAGTCACTGTTACTGTTAGAAATGATATTCATAGGTTGGCAACACCGTCGCTGATAACTACAATTCTCTTCTCACATCTCACAGCGACTCCCTCCACATCGCCTCTCCCTCTGACCGTAAGCGTTTCGCGCATTTCCATGCCCTTAGCTTTCAATTTTGCTATACCACTGGTATATATTACTAAAATCAAAACTCAGTTGGTCACAATGGCGCAGCATTGGTTTTTAAATAGCAGACAGTAGTAACTGTGTGGTGTAATAATGTTTTCTGAGACAGTTCCAGTTTCCTTGATAATAATCTGGCAATGCCTTGGAAGGTAAAGAATTTCCCACACAGGATGAGAACATTGCATTATTCTTTTTTTTATGATAGCAACAGTTATTTTTGTAAAGCATTCTTTTTACTTTTATTAGTAAAAATTTTAATATCAGCAAAATAATACTCAAACTCATCAAAATTTAACATTGTATTTTATTATATCTTAATCAAACCTTTAATTAAAATTTAAACTCTATTAGTGGAATGGTCAACCAAAAAAATTTATTCAGCTAAACCTCCAGAGTTTTTTTTGCTAAATTCCCTTTGACTAAAGAAGAGGAAATTTTAATTTTTTTAATGCTCAATTAACTTTGTTTAAGAATATTTAATATGGGAAATTTATTTCAGGTTGTTCGTGACATAAACTTTATGATTCCTGATGTCTTTCATGTTGTTATACCAATTCTGGAGTTGAAAAGGAGTGGCCGTAATATGTTACCACACCCATATCATACATCTTCAAATTTGCGTAAGGAATATTGCTTCTTAGCAACCATTATTATAAGTGGCCTTATTGTATGTTCATTAATGTAGAAGTTTTTGAACAAGAGCTATTCTATAATGAATTTTAAGCATGAAAGATGAGAGAAAGAGAGAGAGAGAGTGAGAGTGTGTGTGTGTGAGAAACAGGTTTTAATCAAAAACAGTGTATATTAATCAAAATAATCCAGGTTAAGTAACATACTCATATAATCAAAATAATTGGCCTAACTGAAATATAGATTAATGTCAAAGATGATAAATATTTGTTTACAGCTTTACAGTTAACACAAGTGTGACATTACAAAGACATGTTTTACTTTGGTAAATTTATTCGATACATTTAAATACACACATGTTCTTATTTGACTTGCTTCAGTTACAAAAACTGTGATTTCATGTAAGATTGTATAGTAGGTGTATACAAACAAAATACATTGTACTCTTTGCAAGTTGTGTTTCTAAGAAGAACCTGTCACCGGTTTAATGTTATGTTATACTAATCTTCAGTCACTGCGTTGAGTAGTTTAAACTACTCATCAGCTTTAATCTTTTGTAACCAACACATCTATATATTTATAATTTGGACCTAATCATCATAAACGTATGGTTTCTATCGTGTGACAGGTCCTACAGATGTCACTGCCACTCCATTTGTATCTGTTCGAGGCTTGGGATTTTATCTCTTCATAAAACCCCTACATTGTATATATTACACAAGAGATTCAGTCTTTTTCTGTTTTGCCTCAAAAACTGTTGTTAATAGTCCTACATTTATTTCCATTCCATTCTCTTCTATTCCGTCTTCTAATTTTTCTTACGTTCTTTGTAGGCCTAAAGTTACTTTGTTATTCATCAAAATCACTGTCAACAATGAATCTTAAGTAATTTATTTTACTTTGTCTAATACTAACTCCTTCTCTGTTTAAAGTACTACTTATTTTCAGAGCTGTTTTTTTATTACAGTACAATTTTTTTTAATTAATTCATCTAATTGATTAAGATGAATTCCGTTTCAAGGCAAGGATGTGATGATTGTTCAAGGCATCTAACTCTGTTTTGTTTGTATATGTGTCTCTCTTCTGTGATAGTGGTCTTGTATGTATCTTTTCAGTGTTACCTTCTTAGCTTTTAGGATATTTTCTTTTTACCTTGCCCCACTTTTGTAAGTCTATAAAATACTGACTGATCACCTCTCCATTATCTATTTATCTTCACCAGTTATTCTGATTAGTTCATACTATGACATACTCATGGGTATGTCTTCAGTACCCATGCTCCTAAAGTTGTTCTTCCCTACATTCTCCTGGTGTTTGGTACTAATCATTGGTTCATGAACCCTTTAACAGGATATAAACTTATAATCAGTGCTGTACAAGTCAAGATATATCTCACACTTATTCATAAGATGTGTATCGAGTTAGTGCACGCATCAACCACATTCGCTTGTCATCTGATAAAGTAATTCTGCATGGGTTAGTTTTCATAAGGCTGACCATTATATGTATCCAATGATAAGAGCACAAATGTCTTATAAGTAAGCGCATTGTATTAACGTTGTTAGTGACTTATACAATATTGATAATTTAATTGTACAAGATAATGAAATGTGGTAAGTTTTAAAATACATGTGTTGTGTATAAGTAATAGAATATTGGCTAATCATAAAAAGTGCATGTTTTGTTACAAAAATTATGTACTATGTACATTTACTACATTGTCAACACTTGAAAAACCTGTTACTGTATATGTTGGCACTGACCTAAATAGGGTAAATACATATTGTATAACATTTCTGAGAAAAATACGTAGTGTACCTATTTTGTTTTTATATTCCTGTGATGCAGCAATAATATTATGCGGCAATAATGTTTTACCATTATCTTGTTTTTCAGAATTTTAATTTAGTTTTTTGTTATAACAAAATGTTAAAAATCGTGTGATTGATTTTTGAAAAACATGAACAGTATTAAACGTATAATTAAAGGTGTTATATCAATATGAACTCGAGCAGATCTTTTGCCTGTTATTTTGTGTGCTATTTGATCTAAAAATTTTAAAAGATCTTATAATTGTAAAATTCTAACATTTAAGTTCCTTCTAAATACAGTATATTGTTACTAGTTTAAATGATTTATATTGTGCTTTCATGGATTGTTTGTGTCTGTCTTTTTGTTGTTATGAATTTGTTTAGTTTTGCACTTAACATTATATGTCTGTGATTGTCGTTCATATTTAATTTATTTTCCATTCTTCAACAATGATAATCAGTTCCTTCAGTATTTTATTTAATATGCTTAAATTACATTTTGCATTGATTCATGCCTGTGACAAAGTTTATCAGATACAAATTAGTATATACTAAACAGTGAATTATATAATCACTACTCGTATATTTTTTAATGTTAGTTTCATCTTACTAATCTAATGTTTATTTCATCTTAACACAAACTAATTTTAGTAATAGCTCAACTATGAAACAGTAATTGTAATCTGAAAGTTTGATAATCCTGAAAGTTATACAGACAAATGACAATCATTGTTTAGGAACTGGAAAATTGAAATATTTTTATTAGTATTGTTTATGTTATTTACCTCAGAATATTGTAAACAGATATTTTTGGCTGCTTGTGTGAACAAGCTGATTATATTTTTTGAAGGTTGTGTCAAAGGTTTTATTATAAGTGTTAGATTTGTTAATAATTTTATTCACAAAATGAATTTATGCAGAGTATTTATAATTATTGTTATTTCAGCATGGCTGAAAATTTTTGATTCTACAAGGCAGCTTGTTGGCCAGTATTACCTAACCTAAGTGTAGTAACCATTGGGACCATACTAATGTGGCATAACCTTCTTTTCCTCAATATGATTGTTCTTTTTTTAAGCTAAGCATACTGCAAAGCATAATGTATTTTAATCTCATGTGTATCATATAACGCCTCAACATAGCAATAGCTTTGTGAAATTATACTTTATTAGTTATTATTTGAGCACCATACAAATTTACTTACTTACTTTATAAGGCTTTGCCTTCCTGAAGAAGATCACCATTCGATCACCGTTCCCTACAATGGTGCCCTCTTCCTAGCCTTATCTTGTGTCAGCCACCTTTCCTCTCAATTGTCTATCTCTTACCTTTGTTTAACCTCCACCATATCATATATTTTCCTGTATTTACTTCTCTGTCTGCATCCTCCTGGTTTGTCATTAGCTATATACATATTATTCTATCTATATTTATCTTTCCACATCATCTGGCTATTCTTGTTTATGGATTCGATAACACTTACCGGTATAATATGTTTTTTGAGATGGGAGGGCAGATATTGTTAGACGGAGTTTTCTTTCTTTTGCTTTTGAAGATCTGAATTTTTATACTTTAGGGCAGCAGAAGCAGGATTTAGTCTGCCCCAAATATTTTATTCATCTGATACACAACTTATCCAGTGATCACCTCTTGTTTGCCACCTGAGGAGGTACCAGTACCTAATAGAAAGTTAGCAGCTGCATGCAGGACCTTATAAATTATTCACTTTAATTTCCACTGACGAGTAAGCATGTGTAAGACACAGTTTTGAACTAAAACTTTAAAAGCTTAAAAAGCTAGAAAAAACATAGTATAAAGTGTTAAGACATACATCCAGATATATGATTACACAGAAATATAGTCTTTCATCAGTAAATTCTTTTTTTTTTTAGGTTTATTTTTCTTTCAGTCATATGCCGTGTTTACAACTGTGAAAACAATTACAACTGTTTACAACAAAACTGAAGGTGTCTAAAAAGTGCAATGACATTCTCGTGAAACATAAATTAATGTTTGATTTGGCTGGATTAGGAATACACCTGAGCAGCATAAATAAAAATTATATAATATTGTATGTAAATAGTAATAATTTTATGAAATCTTTTATAATTGGTTCAGTTTTTTGTTGCTGCTTCACTTCGCGTACACATAAAGTTAGGTGTAAGACATTAAAACATAATGTCTACTGTTTAATGTGAGATTTCATTCTGGTCGAATTTGTATGGTGCCCATATAACCAACTTTTATACTATTTTGTAGAATAAGTAGTGTCAAGATGCATCTTACATTTTATGGAGCCTTGTAAATCATAATGGGTCCACCTGAGTCTCTCCCGACCATTGCGACCATTGCTGTCTTTCCTCGTAGTTTTTTTTTTTTTTTTTTTTTTTTTTTTGAGATTTAGTTCTAACATAACTGCTACCTCTACTTATTTCCATTGTATAATTTATTACAACCCTGAGGTAACCTCCTATTAATTAACTTTTTATTATCATTGCCATGAAGTGTAGATTAAATCTCTCTTATGATCAACACAGTATAATTTCACAACTTGACAAGAAACAGTTTTTGGAAGTTCTGAGGAACTGTAAAGATAGTTTTTTGATACCATGATTATTACGTGTGTAGTATTCTATTAGCTAATGTGTTATTTTTTATTTAGTAAGACAAATCCTGGCATGAGGAAGATGTAAAAAGTTTTTATTAAAATGTTTATGAATATAAAACAAGTATTCAATTATTGAATGTCTGTTAATTTTTATAACTATTAAATTGATTTTGCTGAGGAACAGTTTCATGGATGCCATAGTGTTAAAACTAAGTTACAATTTGTTTGCCATTTTTTGTTTTTATTTTTCAGGGCTGCTGAAGAAAGACACTGGTATGATAAGTAAGAGAATAAACATATTTTTACAGTAATGGAAGCTGAAAATATTTTAACTGTTGTAAAAAATAAAATAAAATAGTGTCACTGCCAAATTATTAACTCCTCATGTTGATCTCACTTTCTATTCCATTAACAGTGTTCAGTTGTTATTTTTGTGTTGGGCAAAATAAAATTACTACTCAATCCATCAGGTGACTTCATTTTTTTTACACATTTCAGGACATATATCTCATCACCAGAATCTTCTTACTCATCAGCATTGGAATGTTGGGCTAAAAATACAACACAATATAAACATAAAACATAATTCCGGAACTCTCTTGACATTGCTGTTATAACCAAAATCAGACGTAATTTCTGGAAATAATGTGTTATATATTTATGTTGTGTAAAACATCCTTTAAGAGGCTTGAGAAGATTTTGCAAAGACATAAATATCTTGAAACACAAAAAAAGCAACATGAAGTTACTAGATGGAATAAGCAATAATTTTATTTCACCAGTGTAAATCCAAGTGACTTTGATTGTGATGAACAGTAGAGTAATTTTTCTATAAGTTGTCACAGCTGCTGCTTGATTTAGAATATTTTAATGTTTGTAATGTATAAAACAGTATAATGTATCTTCAACTGAAATATGTGCACCATAAGCATGTTGTGCTAGCCAAAAGAATTTCTGTTATATATTTACACACATTTTTTTATTGTGTAGTTAATCAACATTTTGTAGTCCCATTTTGTTGAGAAATGAGATGTTATCTCGCTCATAAACGTTTATGGTTTTCATTAATAATAACAGTGCTGTTTTTCAAGCCACTGAACATAACAGCCTCTCAGTTGAACCACTAAGGATACCTCATCATGGACAAAACGTTTGGTGTTAGAAGTAATAAAAACCGAAAAACAGCGGTGAACTGAAAAAACAATGGAACAGTGTTCTTATTACTTGAGATGTTGTACTGGGTAGGTTATAGCCCCAGTTATTGTGTTGAATTCATCATTGCCATCCCAGCTATTTTTGCCCACTATCGAACAAGGCCTCCCCTAAGAGTTTTCATTTACATCAATTTTTGCTGTTTGGAGCCAGTTGGTAGTAATTCTTTGAGTATCATCTAGTCAGCGTATTGGTGGCCTTCTCCTGCTGTTTATCAGTTTCCAGTCTTCATTCCAGTAACACTGATATCTAACATTTCTCTCATATTTTGATGACAGTCCATACCCTCCCCAGTGCTTTTTAAGTATAATCATATGTTCTACTACATCTCTGACGTATGTCTCATCATGCAGATCCTTATTCCTGATCCAGTCTCTTAAACTGACACCAAGCATTTATGTCTTTGTTTCACTTGAAATTAAGACATTGTTTCAGTTAAATCTAATATTGCTGCTCTGTACAATATTATAAAATGTTAACTAATAGGTCAGTCTATTGTAATATCTTTCTAATCTATATTAACCTTAGTTGTATTAATATCAAATGTTAAACCTCAGCAAAATAGATATGTTTTCACTTTATAAAATCTTATTGGCTATGTGATCTGGTATTTATTTTCAAAGTTAATATAGTTTAGGTTTTGTAACATTTTGTTTATCTGAACAATTATTGTATGTGTGTTTGGGATTAATCTTATCCTGAATTTAATTGGTTCTCCACTGTCAAGCAGGCGCCACCAGTCTGCTTACTTACTGCTCCTTCACTGCTGAGATTCATGGTTGTTTTATTATGTTTATTTATTTTTATCAACTGTAATACCTTGACTTATAACCATAAAACCTGCAGATGACAAAAAAAGTTCACATGATTATAGTATGTAAACTCGTAAATCTGACATTGGCATTCAGAAATACTTATATACAATGGAAAGAAACAAACAATTCAGATAACAGTGCTGGAAATCAACTCAAACAGTTCAACTCACAGACAAACACGTGATGAAATTAAATTCTGACATTATACCACATGTTTACAATATAAAAATGTATTGGATATTATTAATCTTTAGTATTCAATGTCATTTCAAAAGTTATTTATGGACTAATAACATTTTTTATATATGAAAGGGTATTAAATAGAAAATAAAAAAAGGTTTTATTTGGTATTAAAAAAATTATACAGTTAGTTGTGAAAATTAATAATTACTTTACTTATTCGCTTACGTGTTCATTACAACAATCTTCAGTTTAAATGGCTTTTCATCATCACCTACATCTGATCCATCTCTGTCACTGTCATTTTCTTGCTGGTTAGTGACAATGAATTTTATATTATTGTCATGGTAAACACTTCCCTTATGGTATAGACCTGATGAAAATTTTGAACAGTCGCTTAGAGATACACACTGGACAAACACCTCATTGTGAGGCTGACAACTTTTTTTCAGTCATTTCACACATGGATACAAAAGTTTTGTACAGTATTTCATAGTGTGCACATGAGCTGCTACAAGGCTGATGAGAACATTAGAATTATGTGTGTCACATAGGTAGAGGTCGTACATGAGTGAGACGGTGAATTATTATCGCCGTCTCTCTCTCTCTCTCTCTCTCTCTCTCTCTCTCTCTCTCTCTCTCTCTCTCTCTCTCTCTCTCTCTCTCTCTCTCTCTCTCTCTCTCTCTCTCTCTACTTTATTCTGTACTTGTGAGTGGGTAATTCTTTGGCAATTTCAGCATAGACCATCGCTCTCACTAGAATGGCTGCCATATGAATAGCATTTGGTCAGTTACAAGGTCCTTAATACAACAGACAACCGTATCATATGTACTTGTACTGAACTGAAAACTATTTTTTTTTTATTAGTTACGTCTGAGACCTAGAATGGTCTTTACATTTCTGCTTTACATTTCTCTCATGGCATTTTCTACTGCTAATCTCATAGAGACAAGGTCTTTTTCAACTTCAATGATCAGTAACTTACTGTCTATATACACATTTTCTATGGCGCTGAAAGGTAAAACGCAACTGCACAGAACGTCCATGTGACCACCATCGTGCATGTTAAAAACAGAACTAAAACGCAGCAGGTTGTGTTTCAATACGGGAGACCTTGAAAACAGAGCAGCATTGGTGACCTGTGCGTTTTTTCCACATCTGTGTGACCAATTTCATTGCCGCCTGTGTGTTAATTTCAATGCGTTTCCCAACCGCAGGCAAACGGCCGGGAAAATGCCCATGTAACCGTACACTAACTGTCTCTGCACAGCAAGTGCAATGCAACTTACAGTTTACACTGTTTGAAGTTCCGATCATCTCTGCACTCTGCATTCCTGTATAGAAAGGCTTTTTAAACATATTATTATATTAATTAATAGTAGTGTTATTTTCTTTTTTGTAACTGCAAATATCATTTTAGTTATAATTCAGTATAATTCTTTATTCCTTCAATAAACAAGTGACTCAGAAGTCAGTTGAGTCATTAGAGAGCTATCACTGGTTGAAGTTTAGTAAAAATGCTTCTAGTATGAAATTCCTTGTTTGTTAATAAATAGATAACAAATAAATATATTGCTAAAGAAGAGTCATAAGGAGAAATAAAATAAAATACATTATAGGAACAGAAAATCATAGGAATTTTAAAATGCAGTTTGTACTTGAAGTCGTAGAAGGAAGATAGTTGAATTGGTGGGAACACAAGGATAATGAAACAAACCTGAAGTAAACATCAGCAAAATTCTGAAAAGAAATATAGTACAGTACTAAGAATGATGTGAAAGATTGGCACAGAACAAAAAAGAGTGGAAACTGTTTGTCCAGTATTAAAATACTAGTGAAAATACATTCTGTGCCATCATATGGTACCAGTCTTTGGACTGTATATAAGATAAGGGGTATTAAGAGGTGTTATCTTTTAGAAAGTGTGTGGTATGAAAGATATCAATATAAGAAAAATTTGAGATGAATTTTATTTGTAAATTTTCATAAGGTAAAATTCATATTCATGTGGCTGAATGAATATTTATTAATGGAATATCCATTATTATTCATTGTTCTAGTTGGCAGCATCTTATGTTCTCATTATCACACCTACATGACAGGTCAAAGTTAGGTATTGTGTTAATGTCAGGACACAGAAAATGAGCCAAGTGCTTTGCAATTAAGGCATATTTTTAATTGTAACATTTGTATTGGGGTCATTTGTCTCCACCTATTTGGCAGAATCACATGTTTGTATCCTAAATAGCATGTATTAATTGTTGCCAGACGTATTGATTCAACAGTTACATAACCAGTTAATGACCGATTTGGACGTGTTACAGCTTGCTCTGACATTTTATTCAGTTAACTGTTATGCATTATCTGTGTATTTGTGTCAATAAATATTAAATGTATTCTAATGTAAAAAATGTTATGTACATTTAAATGTTAAAAATGTATATTGACAAATGCTAAAAAAAGAATGCAAAAATGTACATAGTCCAGTCCATTTACTTTAGGGAACCATTATTCATTTGTTTTCCTACTTTTAATTTTCAAGTAGCATAATTTCTCTATAATTCCCATTTTGTTTAAATATTGTGTTATTATATTTTTATTATTGTTTAACGTCAATAATGACACAAAATTCTTCTAGTCCTGTAAAATACTTTCACTGAGGTCTAGTTTTCCCATAATTTTCTCCGTAATAGTGGAGTTCGACTGTTCTATGTTCTTGATTTTCTTCTCGTCAACGCACATGTTCTTTATGTATTATCTTTCATTGACAGCTGTTGTCCAAACCACATTTTTTTTACCTTGTAGCACATTTTTTGCTTATTTAACTCCATTTCTTTTCTTGTATCTTGATTTTTCATCTTCTGTATCCATCTTATTCCTTTGACTATTATATTTCATTTAAGCTGGTTGCTTTCAATCTCTTCCTGCCTGGTAAACCCCCCTCCCATATAACAGTGAAAGTAGTATCAATTTGTAAACAAGCCTTCTTCAGATCTTTGTTATGGTGATATCTCATTGTGATTAAGACTTTCCTCTATAGTGCACAGTACATATATAAATTTAACAGTTTTTTCTAATGTTTATCCCATACACTCCCTCTATTGTTGATTACTCTGAAGTATTTATAATTTTTGTAATTTGTTCAATGCACATTCTCCTAATAATACAATAATTTCACTTTCTATGTTATAAATGATCAAAGCTTTTTCGAGAAATTTAATCGCATATTTAATTTTCTTTGTGTCTGCCATAAAAATGTTTCTACTAGTAATTTTATACAAACCACTATGTTGTATTTGGTATTGATGAGCGCTTCGGCAGTCAAACCATCTTCAGGTCATTTACAAAAAAAAAAAAAAAAAAATTATTCACTGTAGCCTTATGTTTTTTCTGCAGTGACAGTTTTCAGAAAATAAGAATAGATGGTAAGTTCCTAATTAGTCATTGTGATTTTTAAGTTATATAAATCTGAATCAGGTTGGTTTTCACCTAGCTTGTAGTGCAGAAGAAGCTTGGTGGAAGAAGTGGGAGAAGCTGTGCTTGACCTTGGAGTGCCAGTTAAATTCAGCATGACAATAATTATACAGTACAATAAGTAGACGGGCCTTTGAATTTTAATTTATATTGAATAGCCTTTGTTCATTATGGTATTTGTGTGTTGCATAGCAGAAGGTAGTCTTGGTGCACAGTAATATGCCCCTTTTGTTAGTACTTCTGATTTGTATACCATCTTGTAAAATACTGTTTGTTTTCTCGCCTCCTCCTTCTTCTTCTTCTTTTTCGTAAGATTATGTCAATTCCATAATATAAAAAGATACATTTTGGACTGTGAAACATAGCATTCTCTATTTTGTGGAACAATGTGTCATAATTTCAGGTGTTGCGTGAACATAAAACCTCAGAAAGCAATGTGACAATTTGATTTCATCCATTCCCAAAGTAAAACACAAAAATGTGCTGCAGAATTTGTGTAATATCAAAATATCCTTAGTTAGTGTGGCAATTGTACAGGAGTTTTCGAAATAGTGATTCAACAGTTATATAACATGAGACCACATCTTCCTTTGATTTGATGTATGTCATTGTACTTCAAAAAGTAATACAATTATATAAGTAGAGATAATAATTTCTTTGCCTGAATAAATCCATAATATCACCTGAAATCCATAATATCACACTTTCTTTGTTGGTTATCAAGGCATATGTAAAAAGAAAACTTGGTTAATGTAGAAATAATACTTCCATACTCTTTAATTTACAAAATACAGTTAAACTGTTAGCTGTAAATATATTTTCATAATAAGTATTCTTTTTTTATAAGAATAAATAATAAGCATTTCTTCTCAATTAAATTCATATTTTGAGTGGTGACATTTTGATGTGACTACACAATATAATATATATATATATATATATATATATATATATATATATATATATATATTACATTTAATATTTATAAATAAATTTACTTCAAGATATACCTTTTTTTCCTTATTAGGAACATGTTTCGGGTACTATCTTGTACCCATCCTCAGCCTTCCGGTTTTTTTGTCTGGTGAAGTACATATGTGTTGTTGGTTGACTATTATTATATGCATTTAGGTGTTCAAAATAACGTTTTTTCAGCTGTTTTGAACACCTAAATGCATACAAAAAAACAGAAATATATAAATCCAATTTAGCCACACATGCAATAAACACAGGACATGAATTCCCAGACATAACCAATGTAACACTAATAAAACATATACCACACAAAGGCACCATAATGAACATTTGGGAAAATTTACAAATATACAAACATAAAACAGAAAACAAACTAATACCTGAACAAATACAAATCAATACAAAACATGACACAATATTCAAAGCACTCAACATTGAAAATACACAAAAACTAACACATACACCACAATCACACACAATAAAACCAATTTGAAATACCAGAAGCCAACAGGAAACCACAATAATAATAGTCAACCAACAACACATATGTACTTCACCAGACAAAAAAACCGGAAGGCTGAGGATGGGTACAAGATAGTACCCGAAACATGTTGCTAATAAGGAAAAAAAGGTATATCTTGAAGTAAATTTATTTATAAATATTAAATGTATTATATACATCAAGAAACGGACTGTAGCAGAAAGTGATTGAAAAAAAAATATATATATATATATATATGTCTTAATAACAGTTTTTATGTTTTTATTGAAAACATTTAAAATTGCTTCGAGAGACTGTTTCTATCCAGTTTTTTTTTAATCATCATGTGTTTGTAACATAACAAAACAGTTCTTTCCATATTTGTGTCATTACACATGAAAACAAATGAATTGGTGTTGACAGTAAAGCAAGAATAAAAGATTATCTTCCATCAGTAGCACAACATTAATTGTAGAATCACCAGGCAACATTTCCATCCTGGGACTTTATTCTGTCCCCAAAACGTTCTCCAAGTACAGGGACACAAATGTATAAAGCATGAGCACTCTTGGTTTTCCAACTCCAGTTACCTTGGGTGTAACCCTACCTCTGTAGTCATCAGTTAGTACAATAACAGTGCATTTACACATTAGTACTTTTCATTCCCAGTAGTTTTCCAGTAGGCTCTAGGGGAATATATGTAGTCAGGACCATCTGTTAATTCTTGACAAGAATTCATATATCTGTTGATTCATAACTGAGTACTAAACATATTATCGTAATCATCACAACCATAATAATCATCATCATATCAGCATCATGAACGACAATAACATCATCATTATCATCGCCATAAGTCAACATTCTGTTGTCAGAAGTTGGCTAATAGTCAGTGACAGAACCAAACTTTGGGAGGGCACTAATTTAAAGGTATACATTAGCAGTTTTGTATTCTTTTAACTTGCAATGTACTTCTTTCCTTAATGTCATAATATGTTTTGTTATTATTATTCTTCAACATTATGTTTTTAAAAGTACAACTTGAAATTCTGAAGACCCTTCAGACCCTTGGCTTGGTCTGAATACCCTTATGTACTTTCCTCAAATTCCTTAATCCCATAGCACCCTGAGATTTGTCACTGACAACAATCATTTTATATACGGTATATAAAATACATGTCAGTATGATGTTTAACATTTAATTTAAAATTCAGTAAGTGCTCTGTATTAGAAGCAGATTGATATTTCAGAAATTTAATTAAGCAGCGGATTCAGTTATACAGAGGCAGTACAATACAGTATTATGTTTGGGATATGAAAATTCAATAAAATGGCTGCTTCAGTTATCCATTGAGTCAAATAAGTAACACTTACTGTAGTTAAATAACCAAATACACACACATTGTAGATACATTGAGAAAACTTGTTGAGAATTAATAGTGAGTATGTAGCTTCACATTCCTTTATCATTCCTTCCCTTGTTTTCCTACTTTTAATCTTCAAGTAGCATAATTTCTATATAATTCCCATTTTGTTTAAGTATTGTGTTATTGTATTTTTATTATTATTTAACGTCAATAATAATACTCACTGTTTTACTTGTATATGTTAGCTAATAAAATACGTACTTCAGTAGTATGCCTTATCATCATAAGATTATTTTTTTAACAGGAATTTCTTACAAATGTGTATGTAATTCACACACACACACACACACACACACACACACACACACACACACACACACACACACACACACACACACACACACACACACACACACACACACACACACACACACACACACACAATAAATAAATAAAATATATATACATTTTTATAAGAATTTCTGCTCAGAAGGTGATGATTGTGGATACTATTGAAATATGTATTATATGAGGTATGTTATGAAAACTTATATAATTTGTATTAACTTACGTTAATATTATTTGATGGTATATGTTAGTTGTGTTTTGAATTTGTGTAAATTTGTTATCACATTAGTATTGTAATACTCAAGCAATGTGTTGTCTTCCACGCAAGCATTAAGTACGTAAAAATGTATCCCGCACACATAAAATAAAATCCAAAGAAATAGTTATACATAATTATGATGTACTGTGTTGTAAGACTTGTATTTAAATGTTCATCCATGTTAATAATTTTATTGTTTGTAATTTGTGTTATTATTCATATTTGTATAGTGTTATGTTATAGACGTAGAAGTTGTATCCATTTGTTGTTGGTCTTGTATTGTGTTGTTATATTACTGTTTATGTAATATTTTTAATTTTGTGTGTATATGATGTAATTAATGGGAGCACTCTTAATAAGCATATAGGCATGAGTATGCAAGCTTGTCTACTAAGTTTCTGAGATGTATCTGTTTAATTAAAAAAAAAAGAAAAAGTATAACATTACTATATTCAAGTTTTAGGGGAGCCTCAAATTTGACTACTGTTACCACACACTATGAGAAAGGTATTATCTGAGCAAAAAATATCACAGTTTTATTTAAATAATTTTCTTGTAGTTTGAAACATGTTGTTTTCCAGCTTTTCCTCTGAATGTACCCAGTACTGAGCACACGTCTCCCTCATGCTTCGACAGTTTCTCAGCTCCTCTGTGCAGCTTCCAGCCATCTAAAACTGACCAATCGTGTGATTTCATAAAACTTGCATGTAGTTGGTCTTCCCTGGCCTCCAAGGAAGGTACTCCCTTCCAAGCTCTCCATTTAATGATTCTATTTCTCCAGCAGAAATCTTGAATTCCGGCAACATAGGGCATAGTCCATTTTAAATAGGTTATGCTGTATACATCAGTAACCTCTGATTGGTGCCTAATCAATTCATTCTGTTTTATATACCTTAAAGAGATGCCTACCATTGATATTTACATTGTTCTTTGTGTTGCTTTCAATTAGTGTATCGTTTGTTTGTGTGGGTTCATGTTTTTGCCCCATAAGTTGTAATGGACAGCGTTGTAATGTGCGCTGATACAGTATTGTCATCTACAGATACTGCAAAATCTTTTTGTTTTTCAGTATGTGTATACTACAGCCTGTGTGTTAAATACAGCCCACCATAGGTGCCTCCTTTGTTTGATTTCGGTGTCCTTATTTTGTTTACGTAATCCTATCGGGTGCTTTTGAAATATATGTATTATTGAACATTTTCTGCTTACCTCCAATTTTTATATGCTGTGGACACACTAATTTTGTTTTCTCCAAAAGATCATCACTAGCTTTTAATTAATAAAAACATCAAAACATTTTGTTTTGTTCAGCCGTCCTGTAATAGTTAGTGCCTACTGTTACTTAGGTTTTACAATTTAAAACAATATTGCAGATCTTACCACATTTACTGTTACTGTATAGATATAATTCATTAAAAACACACCATAACTGTGATATTGATACCTGAACATTCTGTAAGTTAAACTTTGGTGATACAGTACATTGTTGTAACTCCATGTGCTGAGAGTATTCCACTTTCTCATGTTTTCACAGGAGACAGTTACTTTCCATAAACCATGGAAACTTCAAGCTCACGTTATCAGAAATTTGTTTTTAATTTGTGTATTATCTGTATAAAATCAGATGTTTTTTTGCCTTACTTAATACTTATGCTTATCCATTGTTCCTAGTCTAAGACAAAGGGGAAGTTGAATTGTCTGGATACAATCTCCTTGATATTTCTCTCTATTTTTTTTTTTTTTTTTTGTGCCTAGCTCTTCTCACTTTACTCATGTTGCTGCTTTTCGCATCTCTTTTGGTCACATCGAACTCTGCCTTCCTCAGGATTTCGTTTGACCACCTTTCAAATTCTTCTTTATCCTTTGTACGCTCTCTTAATTATACTTTTATGCTTTCCTCCGTATATTTTTACATGTTTTTACCATCTAATTTTTTTTTAATTAAAAAATGTCATTGAATGTCAAGCTTGCAGATTCTGTCTAGGTTTACTGCACATATGTTTCTAAGGTAATCAGCTATTATAAAGTTAAACTTTATTAACATAAATAACTTCTTTGTTTGAATTTTTTGTAAGCAGTTTTGTTTTATTAAGTAATTATTGGCACTTTTATATAAATGAATGTATATTTTGTTGAATTCAGTATTACGTATTTGTATCTGTTCTGTAAATGTGTTTGAACTGTACTAAGTGTTTAAGTGTTATATTGAACTGTACTTATGTTTGATATATTTTTTAATAATCACAATCTATATACCATTACATTTTTTAGTATCTTATTATAGTATGAAAATATGGATACTAATAATGTGACTTTTATATTGTGGAATATATCTAACTTTAAAAAATGTGTTTGAAACAAAGTTGAATTTTGATATTTAATGTATTGTCCAATTATTCTGAACTGTACTTCTAAACTTGGTCTTGTCTTTTTAATATAATCTGAATACACATATCTTGTATATTGTTATGTATTGTAACATAAATGAATTTTCTGTCAAAGAATTTGCAATAAGTAACACTAGAATAATTGTATGGAATATTGTATAAAGTCATTCTTTTGTGTACATATGTGTGTGTGTGCACTTAAAAATACCCAATTAAAGAGTGGTAGTTTTATCAATATATTATGAATATTTTTTTTCAAACAGCCTTAAGATAAGTTGTTTTTATTAGCTTGTCACAAAAACATTTTAATATATGTAACACCCCACATATGTGATTTGGTTTTAAAATGCCTAGGCAAAAACTGTAGCAGTTCTGTAAAGTAATATAAGTGTGTGTGTGTGTGTGTGTGTGTGTGTGTGTGTGTGTGTGTGTGTGTGTGTGTGTGTGTGTGTGTGTGTGTGTGTGTGTGTGTGTGTGTGTGTGTGTGTGTGTGTGTGTGTGTGTGTGTGTGTGTGTGTGTGTGTGTGTGTGTGTGTGTGTGTGTGAAAACAATGATACAATAAAACTAAATAAACACTGTATGTAATTAAAGTACAGAATACAGGATAGTGTAAATAGATTAAAATATATATAAATATTTTTCTTAAACACAACTCTTTGAATTGGTCTGTTGTATTTCTCGTGAACACCAAATTTTTGTTTTCATAGTATTTTTCACTGTGAGTCATTCATTTGTTGCAAGCCACCAGCCTGTTTTGTGCTGGTGTCTTTATGTGCTGTAAGATCTTTTCTCTTTTCAAGCCACTTGTGTCATGTTACCTTCTCATACTTTCCTTGATCTAACTTGGAGTCGCTTTCCTTCACGTCTTAGTTTAGTTGACACCAGCTTAGATAACAGTGACACATATCTGGTATTCAGGGCTATGAATGTAGTAGAGACTTCAAACAATTAGCAGCAGAACCACAAAAAAAATAGTTTTATTACAATTCTGTTAAATTAAAATGAAAATTTTGTTCAATCACATTTAATTTTTAAGTGTACATTGAGTGCTTCATAATGTAAGAATATTAAAGAGAAATTTTTTAAAGTTGTACTGTAATACAGAGTTTAATTATTCTTATATAATAAATATAAAAGAATGTGAAAGTGATATGTGTGGTACAGAAAGAGTTTCTCGAGCGACAAGTAAATGCAATAGACGTAAATCCAAAAAGAGTTTTTTTAATCTGCACGATACCTGAGACAAATAGTAACAAAATTAATCATTTTGTACACACAAACAGACACTTGTTTTTAAAAATATGTATGCACATGTAGCACATAGCAATATATCAATCAATGTATTCATTTCCACTTTTGCATTACTTAATTTTTTATGTCAGTGTTTCATTTACGTGCAATTTATAGCATCAAACATTTAAATGATTTTTAATTAAGAAAGTTGTGTTAGTGGTTATAATCACAAACAGAATTATCGCTGTTGCACACCACTATAGAAAAATTATTCCGATTAGTGCTTTCAAGCTTCTCAGCTCATCGTCAGATTGGAATTTCCGATCTGACGATGAGCTGAGAAGCTTGAAAGCGCTAATCGGAATAATTTTTCTATAGTGGTGTGCAATAGTGATAATTCTATTTAAATGATTTTTTACACTTACAACCTTAAAAAACATTTCTTCATACTCTGATCCCACTTGTTAGTGTGTTTTTTTTGTAATCAAAAAGTCTTTTGTTGATTTACTTCAAACATTTTGTGTGTGTGTGTGTGTGTGTGTGTGTGTGTGTGTGTGTGTGTGTGTGCGTGCGTGCGTGTGTTGGAGTGTTAGTTACAATTATATGCATAGTGAATACTTCATCATTAATGCTTTTCTGCCCCCTGGCGATCAAATGCTTCACTAGGTACTCCAGGCCTAGGCCAGATTTCTTGCAGGCTTCAATGTAGAAATCTTCGTGACCATTTGGTATCTTCTTGTGTAGTCAAATGTCTTGTTCACCTTCATATTCTTCTTTTTCTGTGGAAATGGAATCGCACATCTTAGCTATCAATTTAGACTGTCTGTGTATCAAACAAGTGAACGTTGAAGCTATTCCCTCTCATAACTTTAACTTTTTCTATTGCCGTTGTAATTTGGATCCTACAAATCCCACAAAATTTTGTTTTTACGGTATTTTTCAGTCAGATGCTTTATTGTACTTGTGTTCCTTCTCATCGTGTTCTGTGCACCTGGACAACTGAATCAAAAATGATGGAAAGCTTGTGACTGCTAGTAATCGGCAGACTGGTGCCGCAAGCCCACATGTGGAACTTCACTTTTGACTGAATAGTGAACAGCCTGCAGCATGTGCTAATGCCATATGGGATGTGATTGGTTCAGTGTATAGCTGGCTGTAGTCTCCAGATGTAATATTGTTGATTATTACTTTAGCCAAATATTTCATTTTATCCATAGCTCTTGCACATTTGCTATGATTTTTCATTCCATTAGCTCATAGCCACCAAAGCAGATATATTGTATACAGCATGGTAATTATATATTAATATATTTTAATTACATATACACCCAGATGTTTTGTTAATCTCTTGTCCAAGTGTGCACCATGCAGAGTGCGTAAATAGATACACATTTACATGCCTGAATTATGAATTACATATATTCTTCACTGCTTGTTATTCAAGTACTGAATCATATGTCCTAAATCAATTTTGTGCGTAAGCATTAAAAATACAGAGACATGTTTCCAAAGGTCTTTCAAAAAAAAAAGTCCAGTTGTTCACTTAGGTTAGTGTCAGATCCAGAACTTCATTAAGGCTACTTAAATATCAAATAAAGAACATTAAGTTATCTGTGAAAATTTATGTACTTCCAGCTTTAAAATTCTGTTGTTTTGATCACATTCTCATGTATTATGAAACATTTAAAATTCATTAAATTTTATTTAGAAACAGTGTACATCTGAAAAGGGGATTTTAGCCCCTTAATGGGTAAGTTTTGTATTAACTCTAGGAATACTTTCTGCACTAGGCATATCACTTTAAATTGAACATGCATTAATGTGGTGATAAACAGTATTATTAAACAGTTTATACTGTAAGTATTAATAATGATAAAATAATATTTGTACATAAAATAAAGAAGAAGTTATTTTTGTCTTTTTGAGCCAACTTGAAACATAGTGCCTCTTATTGTTTTGTATATTTTATTAAATATATTTGTGAATGTTGTATTATTATGTACTCAGCAACTGTTTTGAAAAAAATAGAAAATATTTACTTTTATGTGAGTTGTGGGTCATTATTATAATCCAGCCATATATATAAAAAGCCATTTTTTACATACTTGTAGTTATCCAATACTCTCTCTTAGTTCCCTCACTTTGACTATTTTCATATCTGAACACAGCAAATAGTCAAACATATTTCTATTATATTTTACACCCAATCACAAATACAAGGGCTGTCTGAAAAGTTCTTGGCCTTGACCATAGATGGCAATACTATTGCCAATTTTAACCACGGCTCAGATTCTCCTCATTTCTTGTCAACTAATACATCGATTATAAGTTTTTTGTTGAATGAAATAACGTATAAAGTTATCGGTATACAAAATGATAATAAAACAATTCTTACAATTACTATTCTTAATGACTATAACAAGGCGCTTAATATGCTTAATGACCCAGTACTTTGTCTCACTCACTCTCTCACCCTTTTTTCATTTTCATATTTAACACCCGTTATTAGAGCTCTTTAATTCTGTATTTTTTCGATATTGTACTATTTATTTCATATGTTTATCAAATTTATTTGATAGTTTATGAGTGGTACTTAACCAATCCACGGCGTTCCAAACAGTTTCACCACTGCCATGTGTTATTCGCTGTTTCACTGGTCACTCCGAACTGTTGTTTCAAACGTTTATAAGTTTATCACTGTACCTGTATGATCATTATTCAGTATTTCACTACTATTTTAGATTACATATTATAACATAGTGTCGGCCGACGTTAATTATGCTTGATCACTTGTTGGTTTTTATGACCGCGGAATACTCGCACACTCTACTGGATAGGCCGATTATGGTATTTTCGGCCCATCTTAGGCGCCCGAGGCCACCGTTGACTTACGCTCACTCGGGTTTAAGACTGCTTTCCGCTCTGCTGTTAGTCAACGACTGAGGTGTTAGGCGTTGGCCCAGCTGCGCGCCAACATAAGTATTTTTGATTTCTCCTACTCTGATTGGCTGGTAGGTCCCGGCGCTCAGCCCGGGAATCCTTATATTTTTTCTGCCTGTTGAAACTGGCGTTTTCCGTGATTCACGGCCGACACGAGCTGTAGACGATTACGTAATACGTCTGGACTAGTTGACTCCAGATACAAACACAGACGGGTGTTGTGTAATAACATTGTTATGTGTCGTTGGTTAAAACGAGGTTCCACCAAGGTGCACACTGACTGCTTTTCAAATTATTTTCAATTATTAAAATTTATTCCCGTCCCTGATCTTTCCCGTTACAATACCCCCCCCCCATGAGATGTTTTATGCCGAAGCATAAAAACTCTCATTGCTTAACCCTAAGAGGATCAGTGAGGATATAGCACCGCAACCCCCCTTAACTCTTTACTAAAATCATGGGTACTTACCCCCCTAGTCCGGTGGCTGTGGCTGCACCTATCCAACCTTACTGGACTTCTCACTCGAGATCCCAACACCATAAAATCAGACAGGCACGTCACCACAGTATCACCTAACTCTGAAACATTCAATCAAAATATCATTAAACAGCCTTCCATTATTCCATATCCCCAACTGATTCGTTTCCTCTTAGTCGTACTGGTATGTCGTTAACAAAGTACTGGTTTGATTTTTTGCAAAGTACTGGATTCTTATCTAATTTGTTAATATACAACTACCTCTGTTCTACAGTCATCACTCTTTAAACAGGATGCAACATAATAAACATTCCCATGGCTACATTAAAACAAATATTCCCCTTTGTGTGTACCTAATTACCTCAACTTAATTTAATCACATCAATTACCAAGATTTAAACATTTTCCCTTGATTTCAAATAAACCTGTAGCTTACGATGTCTACATAGCAGTATAAACTTACTGTCTACTTACATCGAGTACATAAAAATCCCATACAAGTTGTATATTGATACTTTTCTCCCCTAGCAAAACACCATTCCCCACCAAAATTACAAATTGATTACATAAAATACAAATAAATCATAACAACCTTGCTATAAAATACAGGTTACACACACAAGAATACTTTATTATTAACTCACAACGCAGTCTTATGCTAATTTTTTTTTATACAACCCCCCTTTTTCCCCTTAGCCCCTGATACCTCGTTACAATTGTGCAAATGACCTCACGGACAAACCGATATCTGCCCATTCACACGCACTGACATCACATCAATGCCCTGACTTGTAACATGGCCAGCACCCTTCCACACACACTATTACTCCCCCTGGACTTTAGCGCCCAGTTGCCTCCACAAGGACTGAGGCGGAAGGGGTGAACATTTTTTTCTTTTATTTCACCTCATTATCAACTACTTTGTTATTAGTATTACTCACCATTATTTTACTCTTGTTAATTATTTCCTCATCATAATTAACATTACTGCTCACCTTGTCTACTGTCGCCTGGTATGCATTTAAACTAACACCCTTATCATTTATATTAACATAACCTACCTTGTCGTTTTTTATCTCCACTACACTGGAATTAGCATTATTATTTATAAAAGTATCACCATTACTACCTACACTATCAGAACCCCTTACCTGGCTTGGTCTGCTTTCTTTATTTTCTTTTAATTTACATCTATCTCTTTCCCACTTTTCATCTTGTTTTTCATTTTATTATTGAATCCCTTGATATCGTTTCTTAGTTCATCAAATTTACTTTCTAGTTTAACATCCTTCATATCAAAACGTTTACTCAATTCGTTAAAACTACTTTCACATTTTGTTTTTTGTTCATTGATCTCGCTTTTTAACTCATTAAATCTACTTTCGCTTTTAATGTCTTGTTCACTAAATTTAGCTTTCATAAAATTGAACAGGTCGTCTAATGACACCTTTTCTACTCTACTGACCGTAGGTGTCGATTCAGCACTCGCTTTGCTCATAACAATCGATTCTTTCAAACTATTTTCTTTATTGATATTCGTATCAGTCTATAAAATAGGTTAATTACCTTCTGTCAACGTTTCTTAAAATCCTTTTAGGATAACTCGAGTTTCGACACCATTTGGTGTCATCATCAGATCAGATATGAATTAGGTCAAAACATTTTGATGCATATACATCTCGTCAGATATTAAAAAATTAAAAACAACACATAACATTACATAAATAATAAATAAACTATATCACAACAAAATAACATTACAACAATAAAATATAAAAACAACGCGGCCGCAAACGAACCTGTACAGGAACGCCCCCACGGTAAGACTAATCAATGCCGGTTTGACCTTGGTTCAATTTTATCGATCTGATATAGCCAATTTCTCGTTCTATAAGATCGATTCTATTAAATAAAACATTATTGGTATGTATTGCTTTTTCATTTAGGACACGATTGTGATCCTTCTTTATGGCTTTATATATCTCGAATCTTTCAAGGGTGTCCAGCTTTAGTGACTTTTTACATTTATGTAGGATATCTAAATTATCATTAATACTTTTTATATTATGGTTATATGAGCTCAAATGTTCTGCAAATGTAGATCTTGTTACATTTGACTTGGAGCTTGGGATATGTTCTTTATAGCGTAATTTGAAAGAACGACCTGTTTGTCCTATATAGAGCTGTGTGCAATCAGAACAATTAAGTCTATATACACCAGTACCATCAAATATATCGGAGGGTATATTTTTGTTAGTAAATGTAAGTTTATTCTCAAGTTTATTACTTGCCTTTGAGGCCAAAGTAATATTATGCTTTTTTAATTGGTTTTTTAAAATATGGTATAGATTTTCACCATATTCTATAGCAATGTATTTGTTTACTTTTTCTTTGGATACATCAATATTTATTGGTTTATTTTGTTTTTTATTAATTGTTCTATCTACTATATGACTTTTGTATCCATTGGCTAATGCTATGTGTTTGATAATGTTTAGTTCATTGTTATAATCATCCGTGGATAAGGGCAATGCCAGCAATCTATGAATCATACAGTTGAAAAAAGCCATTTTATGTGAAATAGGGTGATACGATGAGGCGTGAATAGGATGATCTGTGATTGTTGGTTTTCTGTAAATATTATAGTTAATTTTATTATTTATTTTAGTTAAAGTTAAATCTAAAAAATTAATTTTATTATTCATTTCAGTCTCTAATGTGAATTGTAAATTATTTGTAATAGTATTCATATATTTTTTAAGCATTTCTAATTGTCTGCAATTGCCATTGTAAATCATTATTGTGTCATTATTTAATTATTTATTTATTTATTTATTTAGTTAATTTTATGTCTGCACCTTCATATAAAATTGCCAAAAAACTCGAAAAAATGTTTAGACAACACATAACGTTCAATAAAAATTATAGTTTGAAAAACAGTTTAGAACTGGTCGAACGTACAAAAACTATTACAATCGAGCCGAGACACACTCTCGCCTCATTCGACATAGTAAATCTATACACGAACATACCTATTACCGAAATGTTAGAAATAGCTAAAAATTTATTACTATCTAAATCCACATTAAATCATGAAACAGTTGATGAGTTAATCAATTTGACAAAAGTAATATTAGAACAAAATTACTTTACTTTCGACAACAAATATTATTTACAACGGGATGGTTTAGCTATGGGATCCCCATTGTCAGGCATCCTGGCTGAAATTTACCTAAATCATATTGAAACAAACGAAATTTTATCGACTAAAAACAAACATTATACAAAAATTTTATTTTACCGACGATATGTGGATGACACAATAATGATTTACAATGGCAATTGCAGACAATTAGAAATGCTTAAAAAATATATGAATACTATTACAAGTAATTTACAATTCACATTAGAGACTGAAATGAATAATAAAATTAATTTTTTAGATTTAACTTTAACTAAAATAAATAATAAAATTAACTATAATATTTACAGAAAACCAACAATCACAGATCATGCTATTCACGCCTCATCGTATCACCCTATTTCACATAAAATGGCTCTTTTCAACTGTATGATTCATAGATTGCTGGCATTGCCCTTATCCACGGATGATTATAACAATGAACTAAACATTATCAAACACATAGCATTAGCCAATGGATACAAAAGTCATATAGTAGATAGAACAATTAATAAAAAACAAAATAAACCAATAAATATTGATGTATCCAAAGAAAAAGTAAACAAATACATTGCTATAGAATATGGTGAAAATCTATACCATATTTTAAAAAACCAATTAAAAAAGCATAATATTACTTTGGCCTCAAAGGCAAGTAATAAACTTGAGAATAAACTTACATTTACTAACAAAAATATACCCTCCGATATATTTGATGGTACTGGTGTATATAGACTTAATTGTTCTGATTGCACACAGCTCTATATAGGACAAACAGGTCGTTCTTTCAAATTACGCTATAAAGAACATATCCCAAGCTCCAAGTCAAATGTAACAAGATCTACATTTGCAGAACATTTGAGCTCATATAACCATAATATAAAAAGTATTAATGATAATTTAGATATCCTACATAAATGTAAAAAGTCACTAAAGCTGGACACCCTTGAAAGATTCGAGATATATAAAGCCATAAAGAAGGATCACAATCGTGTCCTAAATGAAAAAGCAATACATACCAATAATGTTTTATTTAATAGAATCGATCTTATAGAACGAGAAATTGGCTATATCAGATCGATAAAATTGAACCAAGGTCAAACCGGCATTGATTAGTCTTACCGTGGGGGCGTTCCTGTACAGGTTCGTTTGCGGCCGCGTTGTTTTTATATTTTATTGTTGTAATGTTATTTTGTTGTGATATAGTTTATTTATTATTTATGTAATGTTATGTGTTGTTTTTAATTTTTTAATATCTGACGAGATGTATATGCATCAAAATGTTTTGACCTAATTCATATCCGATCTGATGATGACACCAAATGGTGTCGAAACTCGAGTTATCCTAAAAGGATTTTAAGAAACGTTGACAGAAGGTAATTAACCTATTTTATAGTCTTAATCGTTTCTGGAGGCAAGAAAAATGTTTAAATTCGTATCAGATTTATTCTCTGTACTGATTTCAGTTATGCTGACTTCATCATTATTATTCTCCATCTTCTATTATTATTGTTTTTATATATGCACTATACTTCCTAACCTACGCGACTGCTCTCACTCCCAGATAACCCGTTTTTGCAACTTACATTAGGTCTAATTTGTATGATTATAATAAATCATACAAATCGTCCCTGTTCGGGTGCCACTGAAACTTTACGTTTTTCTGCAAATAATAAAATCGAGTCCCTAGTTCAGACGCCACTGAAACTTTACGTTTTTTCTGAGTTAATAAAACTTACTAAGTTTATCAAAATTTTACTGCTTTTTCTTACCTTGTGCTACGTCCAGGGTCGTATAGACGAAAACAGTTGCAGAGGGGTTATCTGGGTTGAGTTGCAAAATCATAAAGCTAACACATGTTATGCTGACTAAAACAAATTATTTTTCTTTTATTGAATGAAAGTATGTTATTTGCTACACCTATATAACCACGGCTCAGATTCTCCTCATTTCTTGTCAACTAATACATCGATTATAAGTTTTTTGTTGAATGAAATAACGTATAAAGTTATTGGTATACAAAATGATAATAAAACAATTCTTACGATTACTATTCTTAATGACTATAACAAGGTGCTTAATATGCTTAATGACCCAGTACTTTGTCTCAATCACTCTCTCACCCTTTTTTCATTTTCATATTTAACACCCGTTATTAGAGCTCTTTAATTCTGTATTTTTTCGATATTGTACTATTTATTTCATATGTTTATCAAATTTATTTGATAGTTTATGAGTGGTATTTAACCAATCCACGGCGTTCCAAACAGTTTCACCACCGCCACGTGTTATTCGCTGTTTCACTGGTCACTCCGAACTGTTGTTTCAAACGTTTATAAGTTTATCACTGTACCTGTACTATCATTATTCAGTATTTCACTACTATTTTAGATTACATATTATAACATAGTGTCGGCCGACGTTAATTATGCTTGATCACTTGTTGGTTTTTATGACCACGGAATACTCGCACACTCTACTGGATAGGCCGATTATGGTATTTTCGGCCCATCTTAGACGCCCGAGGCCACCGTTGACTTACGCTCATTCGGTTTTAAGACTACTTTCCGCTCTGCTGTTAGTCAACGACTGAGGTGTTAGGCGTTGGCCCAGCTGCGCACCAACATAAGTATTTTTGATTTCGCCTTCTCTGATTGGCCGGTAGGTCCCAACGCTCAGCCCGAGAATCCTTATATTTTTTCTGCCTGTTGAAACTGGCGTTTTCCATGATTCACAGCCGACACGAGCTGTAGACGATTACATAATACGTCTGGACTAGTTGACTCCAGATACAAACACAGACGGGTGTTGTGTAATAACATTGTTATGTGTCGTTGGTTAAAACGAGATTCCACCAAGGTGCACACTGACTGCTTTTCAAATTATTTTCAATTATTAAAATTTATTCCTGTCCCTGATCTGTCCCGTTACAATTTGTGCATTGGTTGATTATGATGGATGAAACTTGGATCCACCACTGCACACCAGAGTGCAAACAGCAGTTAAAGTAATGCATAGAAGCTCGTCATTCAGCGGCAAAGTCAGTTCCATTAGCAGGAAAAGTCATGGTATCACTGTTTTGGGATGCTAAAAGTGTTTTGTACCTTAAAAAATCAATTAATTTGAAAAGGGTGCAACAATAACCAAGGAATATTATTCCAATTTATTATTGAAACTAGATGAAACCCCCACTTTGCAGAAAAAAAATCATTCTTCACAAAAACAATTCACCTGTCCACAAAAGTGTTTTGACAATGGGAAAATTAAGAGATCTCAGTTATAAATTGTTGGAACATCCTCCATATTCCTCAGATTTGGCTTCCACAGACTTTCACATTTTTCCAAACTTGAACTCTTTCTTGCTGGTTGGTGTTTTTTTCATTCAGATCAAGGGGTGATTGCAGCTGGAGAGGGGGTATTTTGTAGACCTTACAGAAAACCACTTCAGGGACAGGATAATGACATTGGAACATCACTGGAATAAATGCATTACCATGAAAGGAGATTTTTACTTTAACCATATGGAGGGGGTTTACAAAGAAAGCTAACCACACAAAAGTGATTTCAAAATGTTTGTAGCTCATGTGTCAGCAGACTAGAGTAAGAATTCCCTTATTCATCTTAATGTTGCTTTGCTTTGGACTGATAGTAATAGGTAATTTCCAGGACATTTTGTAAGTCTACCATATGCGGTTGAATACAGTAATCATCCACTGTACAAGGGCATTAATAATTACTGTCAGTGTTGTATTTTTTTCTGTTGGTAACACTGGCATTTTAATGCACAGTATAGAAACAGCAGCTCAATATATAATTGCACATTTTAAGATACTGTATCAGTTCCATTATTGCTGTTGTGTCATCGACCATGGCTGATTCACTTTACATTTGCACCAAAGAAGAGTAGTGATTTATTTTTGTGGCTGGAAGATGTATCAGGAGGTGAAGCCCACCACAGACATTAATACAATCCATTTTTGCTACAATGGGATGTCTACAACTGGATTTAAAAATTCTAATATGGTTTTACAAGTGTTATGTATAAAGCGGCTGAACTCTCATTCATGTCTCAACTCACAACAGTATTGACACTAAAATGGTTCAGTTAGACAGACAAGTAACTGTTGATAAAGAAGCAAATTGCCTATAAAACAATGATTAATGATTAACCACAGAAGGTTTTGATTTCATCAAGTTGGAACGAAATGGTTTGTTTTGGTTATTCCAAAACAACCGTGGAGAAAGACATGAAGGAAGTTGTGCGCAAGTGGTGTGATTCAGTCAAAAAACATTATTTTATGAGAGCATAAAGAAATTTGTGCATGAATAGAACAAGTGTATTAGAAAGCAATGCTGTATACAAAATTATGTTATGAACGTAGCTTGTAATGTCACTACATACTTCAGGTTCTCTGTTTTTGTTGAAATAAAGTTTGTGTTTTACTAAATTGCATCTGCTATCAATGCTAGTATTGGGTGTTATGATAGTAAGGGGAAAGTGACTCAATATTTAACCAAATGCCCTGAATTAGCTCCATATATGAGTCTAGCTCTAATTTCTGAGCTGTATAGCACTAACTATGTGGCAGTTAAAGATGTTGAATTGTTGATAAAAATTTTATCCATTACTTATTACATGGTTATTTCTTTGTAAAGAATTTTTACAGATTGAAAATTTCTTGAGAAGTTTTTTAAAAGAATTTTTCTGTTTGGCCAAAATATGAAACATTCATGTTAGCACCATACTGAATGTTTACAATAGTGAAGAGAAATAAATTAATATAAATTAAAAAAAGGTGGAATGAACATACTGACACACCAAAAGATATTAGTCTACATGAGCAAATAAAAGGCTACACACCAAAGGGGAGAAGGGATGTTGGCAGTCCATGAAAACATGGATTTGTTCTGTAAGTGAAGGCATAACGGGCATTCTGCTTTTTTGTCATTGGACTACTTCACGATCAGACATAAAAAAGTATGTGAGTTTAAATAGAAATGTCTACATAAAAGTGGGCAAATTTGGTGTGCATATTTGATAACATGCCCACACATATACATACAAATATGGACCTGTACAAGATGTCAGGGGTACTCCCATCATCCTGCGATGGTACAGTGTCTCCAAGTCTCAAGTTGGGCCCCCAGCATGAGCACAGATCTTATGGGTTAGAATGTGGAGTGCTATAAGTCTAAATGTTTGAAAAAAAACACAGAAACACATTGAGAAAAAGCATACACCATGCACATTATGGTGGGGCTACATAGCCATTTCATTCGTCTTGGTGGAGATTGTCAGATGTTTGCCTTCATTGCAACTTGTCAGACATGCGTGCGCACACACACACACACACACATGCACACCACTACTATGAAGAAACGTTTGTTGGTCATTAACGGTGTAGTGAAATATGTGACATTTCTTCTCTTTCTTTGATTGAAAATTATTACTGAATTTTATATTTTGTACAAAATACATTTTATTATAACAGGTAGCCACACTACACGCTTTATATTTTTAAACCTTCACTGTACCTCCTCCCCAGAATTAAACCCAAGTTACTCCCATGGCTGTCAGACTATAACAATCATGCTATAGTACGGGACATAGCATTGTAAGCTTCGAGGTGATGCAATAGTAACTGCGGTATTGCCATGTCGCTTCACTCACGCGCTACACTCATACTCACGGGCGCGTTAAACTACGAAGCCAAACAAACAACATCAGCTCATTCTCGTACAATAGAGATAACACACACACACACACCTCACGCTTCTACATCGGTGAGCTACTACGATCAAAGAGAAACGTCAGCGCATTCTCATACAATAGAGATAACACACACACACAAATTCTTTCAATCAGAACTGGATTCGCTATCTTCTGAACTTTCTTCCGTCACTGCAATCACCATACGTTCTATAGCCAAATCTCTAGGGCATTATTTCTGGTAGTCGTCCTTTTGAAGCTCTTCGGAATGTCGGACGCATTTTCTCCAGTATTTAACCGTTACTTTAGCTATCGCTTCGTCCATCAGTCTTTCAAGGTCGACCATTTTAAAAGTATTATTTCGATCGGCCACATATCCTTTCACCTGTTCCCACTCCAACTCAAATTGGGTTGTAATGTGCACGATAAGGTGGAAGGCGTACAACCTCATGACCCATTTCGTAGGCTATTTGATCAATTTCATATATTTTCAGCGCACTTTTTATTTCGTTTTTGTTTAGCAATTGAGCCCTCGTATCTTGCATAGAAAATTCAATTTTATGATTTCTCAACCATTCTTGAATTTCAAATTTTCTCCAGTTTGATTTAGGAGCTTTCTCAGCATGTGCGGAATGATAACTCGCGTTATCCATTACTATGACAGAACTTTCTTCCAGTAAATAGAGGAAGTTGACGAACCACTCTTTAAAAAGTTTCGAATTCATTTCGTTGTGGTAATCTGTATTTAATGAAGATTTTTGTGCGTGGAAAATTAATTTGCATTCCTTCACGAACCCTGTTTCAGTTGACCCCGCATGAAGTACAATTAATCTCTCACCTTTTCCGACTGGCACATTTAAACCACCCCTTTCCTCTGGGTCCTGCCAAATCATTGATTTGCTGTGATTTTGGTTCACCATGTCTCGTCCAAATAAAATATGGGCCTTTTTAAAATGCCATTCCGAATTTGATGCATTTTTCTCAGAAAAGTAGCGCGAGCACAAGCAATATCTACTCTTTCCATTAAACATTTTCGGCCGTGATTACAGTTTTTATATTTAAATCCAATCTGTTTCAAAATTCGCTGCACTGATTTCTTGGAGCCCCTAAAATTTATTTGTTCAGCCAACTGCTGTTGGATTTTTCCCGATGTTGGGTATTCTCCACGTTCATAAAAACTAAAAACACATCTTCGCACAACATCTTTGTCGAAGTTGTCCAAATTTGTTATTGTCGGCTTCTTTTTAAAATGCTTCCGCGGCGTACCAAACTTAGGTTCATTTCCATCAAAACTTATCTGCGTCTCGCTTTACGCCTTGAACTGTCGATCGACTTACTCCACAAGCTTCGGCAGTCAACTCTTGAACCCTTTTAAAATTCAACTTTTCAACTTTTTTTGGATCGTCCGCGAGACTCTGTAAAAAGTTGTAAACATTGGCAATGATGTGTTTTCCTTGCTTCCCTAAGTCCTTTCTACCAGATCTTCCTCTGTTTGATCACATTGTAGGAGTTTGAGGAGCCTCAACAATTTGTAAATTATTATTATCATTCATCGTGAATAAGCCGTATACAATTATTAAATAACGACAATAATACAATATTACAAAAATAATTAATAAAAAGTTAAAACTCGTAATCCTAGAGCTACTGAATGTAATATGTACGTGGGTAATGTTGAGAAGATGGAGATGTTTATCCTGTAGCAAGTGGAATGACATGTCAATGATGGAATGTGAAGTGTTTGCAACAGACCTCCCCTCCCCGCCATTGCCTACGCATACCAAGTGTAACGCGCGACAACGCTGTTGGGCGAGGGGCGGGGAAGAGCTGTTACTATTGCGTCACCTCGAAGCTTACAATGATGTGTCCCGTACTATAACAGTATACAATACTCTTGTTTCTTTCAAATTTGTATATTTCTTTTTCTCCCTTCAAGCATAATGCCTGTGTGCTGTTATGTTCTCTGGCCATGAGCCACTCACATTCCACCTCCGCCAAAGAGAAATCAGCCATCTAGTAACCATGAGCAGCGGCGAGCTGCATGGTGGAGAAGGAGTTGTGCGTGTGTAGTGTGTGTCTTTGTTACTTATCTAGCCCCGGTATGCCAAACAAGACCGTCGTATTATTGTCCCAATGACAGAGATGGGTAGGCTGACTGAGTTGTGACCTTGACTCGATTCTACAACGGTAGCACAGCCATTGAGATTGTGAGTCTCGAACATTACTGCTATGCTGGCTGGCGCAAATTGACAGTCGTATTGTACGACCATAGCTAGACAAATATTGTAAATTTTTGTTGGATTCAATCCACAACTTAAAAGTATAATAGTGAAAATTGCTAATGAAGGAAGTTGTGACTTATGTTTCTGAAAGAAAAATACATGAAATACAATAGTGTGGCATGAATGTACGCTCGGTGTTTCCTACTTTAAGATGCATAAAATTTGGTATAAACAACACAAATATTGCATTACGATAGTACTACAACTATTAAAAATACATGAAATAGAATAGTGCTTTTTTCCTCTAAGTTACTTTTCTCCCGTTCTGGCAGTTCTTCAACCGTCTCGTACAAGTTGTTAGGTATTTGAAAATTCGGTTGTCGTTGCACAAAAATCTGTCACTACTGCGGATGCATCAAACGTATAAATCTCGCAGTACACTTATTTTCGATCATCAAACTAGCAGAATGATCTGACCCTACTTTTCAAAAGACATGTTATTGCCAACACATTCAGAAAACACAATTACAAAATAGCATACAGAACCAACAATACCATCAAAAGACACATTAACAGCACAAACAAAGACATAGACATATACAACAAAACAGGCGTATATATAAATTAAACTGTAATGATTGCAATAAATTCTATAGGCCAGACAGGAAGACCTTTTTCCTCCAGATTTTTTGAACACACAAAAGCATTATCCAATAACAACATACAATCCACATTTGCCACACACATCCAGACAGAAAACCACAGTTACACCAATATAAAAAACAATCTTGAAATTTTACACCACCTACCCAAAAGTCGCAAACTCAACACCGCAGAACAATACGAAATATACAAACACAACCAAACAACATACTCAATGACCATTTACAATTTAAATCAAACACACTATTCGACACAATAATACACAATGCATACAACAATTCAGAATCCCATGCCAACCCCCTTCCATCTCCACACACAACCAGTCACCTAAAAAACCGTTACAAATTACCGACTACTTGACACATTCCGTATTCAAACCTCACTGAAGAAGGAGAATACAACTCCGAAACGGCGTTTGAGGGAATATCAACAAGTAAGTTTCACAAGTGAAAGTACATATTATGTACATATTAAGTACGTATTAAGTATTGGTATATAAGTAAGTATATATTGGTATATATATATATTGGTCAAGTACTATAATCAGTATTATATTGGTACTGTAAGAATATTATCAATTTTTATATCTATTAAAAAATGTTGCATCAGGCTGATATTTTAGATGGACTAGTAGTAATATATAGGCTAGCATTGAGGGGTATATAGCATATACTAGAGGGGTAAAACTGCCGCTTACGCCTGGAGATTCCCCTTTTTCCATACTTAATTTAAAGCTTTTGATAAATATAAAGGGACTACTGTTACCTTGAAATCAGTGGAATAGTCCACGCAGAAGGGTATCACATTAGTGGAGAATGCCAAGTACACCACAATTGGGGTGTACACATTACAGAGTAGAACTGCAGTGGTGCTGCTAATTTTCGTCGCTCGTTTGTATGTTTAATGTATTTTTTTTTTCGTATCTGCCATCTAAGGACCACATGCCAATTTCAATTCTTTACTCTTTGTTCTTTCCGTTTTTTCCAATATTCTTTCATCTTCTCACGGTGTCTCTTCTTCCTGTCTTCAGTCCACTTTGAACCTGCATTTTTCTCTCTCCTACCCTGGAGTCCCTCCATTTTCAACACTTTTGCCTGAAAAACTTCTCCTTCAATTGCTTCTTCTGTATGTATATTATTTTTTTCTAAATCCTTTTGGACTTCTTTAATCCTACTTGATGTTGACTTCTTTCCCCACAGATATTTGAAGATTTGCTTTGTCAACCTAGTGCAGTCCATTCTATATAAATGTCCAAAAAATAATAGTCTTCTTTTTCTCATTGTTTCTGTTATATTTTCTGTACTTTGACATATTTCAACATTACTTGTTTAATGTATTTAAGTATTTAAGAGTTTTATTTTATTACCTGATTTGTTTGTTCCATGTTTTGTGTGACTGACTTTACCTTATTACAACTAGAAACTAAAAATCGGGAAAAGGGTTTTAAAATTGCACAGTCAGGCTAGGGAGATCATAACTGAGTTACAAAGCTTTTTGAACGTGAAGCTAAAGAAAATCTCCACAAAAAACTGACACAAGAAAATTACAAAATGTAGTGTTGACAATTTTGATTTGTCCATCACAAAACAAACAGTGAACGATTATTATGTCACCAATAAAGAACTTTCTACTGTACAAAAAGTTTATAGCAAAATGGAAGAAAGTGGGGTGGCGTTTAAGGTCAGAAGGAGAGGACGTTAGATAGAATTTTAAAACAAATAGGATTCAAGTCACAGAAAACCACGAACAATAGAAGCCTTATTATTGAAAAAATGGATATTAGGCTATCCCGAATTTCTTATCTGAGTTCCATTATAAAATACAGAAAAAACAACAGACCGATTACCTACCTGGATGAAACTTATATACATACTACACATACTGTGCCTTACTGTTGGTCAGATAATTCATCCAGTGGTCTAAAAGCGCCAGTGTTGAAAGGTAAGAGATTGACAGTTGTGCATGCTGGAAGTGAGAATGGGTTTGTTGAAAATTCCTCACTAATGTTTCAGTCTGGTAGTCAATCAGGAAATTACCACTCTGACATGAATTTTGTGAACTTTTCCAAATAGTTTGAAGAGATGCTAATTCCTAATTTGTCCGAAAATTTGATAATAGTGCGTGACAGTGCATTGTATCATAACACGCTGTCTGTACAGTACCCGAGTTCAAATAGCAGGAAATCAGAAATGATAAACTGGTTGACTGATAAACAAATTGTTTTAAACAGGTAATGAACAAACATGAACTTTATAAATTGATGGAAATGAACAAACACCGAGCAAAATCCTTAAAGATAGATGGCATAGTAAGTAAATACGGCCACTCGGTTTTGCGTCTGCCACTAAACCACCAAGAATTAAGCCACATTGAAAAGATTTGGGGAATAGTAAAGAACTAGGTCGGCAGTAGAAATGTGAATTTCAAATTATCCGATGTTAAGGCTCTGGCAGAAAATAAATGCATAGGAAGGGATGAATGGAACAATGTTTGCAAAAGTGTAAATTGGATTGAACACGAGATGATGGAAAAAGAGCATATAGTAGATAAGGCCACTGAACGATTTGTTGTCAGGCTAAGTGACAATGATATTGACAGTACTCCAATGGATGAAGGGGATTTTCTTGATGTTTGTAAATTATCATCAAATGATGTGTAGAACAGAATTATCTTATGTAAATAGATATAATTCATTCACTACCAACTCGGTAAAAAACTACCCGTAAAAAATTTTGTGTTTCGAGTCGATAGTGAATTAATTATATCTAGTTAAGTAACGGACACGTCATGGACAATGAAATCCAAGAACCTATGTAAGTATTTGCATAAGAACAGAAATGTAAGTATTGTGAATGCTTTATTATAAATTTAAGAGTTGGCAAAGCGTGTTTGTATGAGAGCATGTGCACGTGTGTACAGTGAACAGTTATTAAAATTAGTTTGGTATTGACAATTGTGATAAACAGTATTGTCATTAGAGTGCATAGGCCTATATATGACGTAACACGCTCATTCATTGCGGTCAGGTGGCTGCTACATTATTGACATTAGTGACATTAGTGCTGCAAATGATTTTAGTACTAGATATCTTAGTAAACACCTGCTGCAGATTTCTTATTCTTTTCCATTGTTACTGATTAGCTGATCTGTGCCCCAAATCTTAATAACTGTGGTTGTACTTTTTATGACTAACAATTTAATTAGTGTTTATGAAAAGCTTTAAACTTTTTGAAACGTATGATGAATAATAGTAGTATTTCGACTAATTCTACTAATATAGTAAGACATCGTTATCCTTCCTATATAACGAATGAAAAACCCGTCTGGATATCTCTTCTCCCTTTACACTAAATTCACGCATCACGATTAACAAAATTTGTTTTATTTTATTATGAATAAATTTTCTACAGAGCCAAATATTTCTTTATTTTAGACAAAGCACTTGTTGTTTGCATGTACATTTTTATTATATGAGGTTTTCTTATATTGCAAGTTAAGTCTTCAGTACTTCAAAAATCTTCATGAAATTAGATATTTCAATGGCCAGTGAAAGTGACAAGAGAAGACTCCAAGCATTTGAGACCTGGTGCTACAGAAGATAACAAATGAGAAAATGAGGATTCAAGATAAACTGGAGGGAGAAGATAACAAATGAGGAAATCTTTAGAAGAGCTCAGAAGGAGAAGAGCTTTCTACGAAATTTAAAAGGCAGAAGAGCTAAGTTTATAGATAGGGCATATACTACGACACAATGAGTTGGTTAAGAGAATAATAGAAGGAACAATTGAAAGGAAGAATCACAGAGGACGACCCCATTTAGACTACATGAAACAGCTTATGGTCGATATGAACTGCACATCACATTGTGAGTTGATAAGAAAAGCAGAGAAGCGTGAAAAATGGCAAGCTACTGCAAACCAGCCTATGGGGTGCTAACCTAGAAGAGAGAATGGCCAGTATAGTGTCACCATTTTGGTGAGCTTTTCTGCTACTGAAATTTAACAGAGTTATTTAAATATTCTGAGGTGTCTTATTCATTATGTCTTTACTTGATGTGTCTTTGTCTTCTATTATGTAGAGTATTCAGGTTTGCATAATTCCATCTACCTATTCTGCACAAGTTTCATACTTTGTCGCTATTCAGGCTTTAGTTAATATTCTTTTAATTACACAGTGCAGTTTCGGCTGCAAGACATTAGTAAACCCAAATATATAAAATATATAGATTTTAATTAAATGAATCCAAATATATATATATATTGTTTACACCGTCACGTATCCTGTCTGACTGATATTGGCTGAACCTGATTTCCTGTCTGAATTATAACTGCGATAATCGATTATCATGCCTTGTGTCTTAAAGTGATCCAAGATTAAAAACTATAATCCTTATCACAGTTGTTCGATTACTACTATTATTATTTTTTTTTTCAGAGCTGTCAGACCTCAGATTACACCTTACATTATTAAATATCCTCTCTCCAACTTAAATCCCCACTCAAAATCATTAATAGCATTTTTCATTACATATTCCCTATCTTTTTGGATTCCTAACAAATACAAAATATCGGTATGGAGAACCATACATGACTTCCATATTCTAAGATTTATTTTTAAAATCATTTTCGAAATGAAATATTACCATAGAAACTACTTCTTTCTACTTACTGCTTCAGCCTTAACCACAGTACTGTGGTCACTAACATATACCACCTCACGTTATCGCACTCGATTTTCACTGATGATGGAAGTCAATGGCATTGGCGAAACGTCTGGTTTTGTAGAAAACATTGGACTACGGCCAAATATCCCGGGAAGGAATTTTAACAAAAACTACTTCTTTGTTGCCGATAACGTTGTACACATATATATAAAAAATATGCGTAAAATTAATGTCTTGTATAAGTTAATGATTGATCTCTATTAAGTAGTGCTCAAGTTTCCAAAGTTTTAATATTATGATGTCCGTAATTAAAACATCAGAGCAGGTTTGGTGTGTATGAGGGTTCACCGTGGAGAAAAATTTTCAACATTTCCTATTGAGCGTTGCTTAGAATAAATCTGCGAATCTACAGTGTACATTTCACAGAACAAACACGCGGAAAAGAAGGAGCGCTCCGAAGTCACTCATGGACCCTCAGCATCTTGCAGAGGGTTCATTCCCTAAAGACGAAAAGTCTGTTTATGAATCGTTCCTCTGTAAACACGTGCAGTTACACTGCCCAGCGATCCACAGGAAGCAAATCGCTATCCACGCTGGACACTTTTTCGGCTTGCATGCGTTATGTTGGTATGGGTTCGGCACTTTCCATTTAAAAACCGTGCAAATGTAAGAAAATAAACATGAATGAGGCCAGAAATAACGCGAATTGTGTGTGTGTGTGTATGTGTGTGTGTGTGTGTCTTCCCTGCCTTTTTATTGCGGTAGTGATAATAATAAAATGGAAACGTAAACAGTACATAACTGAGATATGCTTGCCTGCCACGCACGATATATTTTCTCTTATACATGACTAGCAGAATACCCGTGCTTCGCTACGGAGTTTCACGTTGTACGTAATGAAAATGTTAGTTTAATTAATAAAGTTTAATTAAAGTAGGCTTCTTAAAAATAAATAGCTGTTGCCCACAACTTCGTTCGCGTGGTCTTCAATTTAATGCGATAATATATTTAGAACAGAATCTATTCTATTGGGTTGCCATAGTAACCAGATCTAATAGTTTTTTAAGACCGCAAAGGACCCCCCAGAGGATCGTATCGAAAAAAACACCTGTCCTATGTTGGTTCTCCCGTTGTGTAAAATATTTGTGCCAAGTTTGGTTGAAATCGGTCCAATGGTTTAGGTGGAGACGTGGAAGACCCCAAAGGATCGTATCGAAAAAAACACTTGTCCTATGTTGGTTCTCCCTTTGCGTAAAATATTTGTGCCAAGTTTGGTTGAAATCGGTCCAGTGGTTTAGGAGGCGATGTGGAAGACCCCAAAGAACCCCCAAAAGGACCCCATCGAAAAAACACCTATCCTATGTTGGTTCTCCCGTTGCGTAAAATATTTGTGCCAAGTTTGGTTGAAATCGGTACAGTGGTTTAGGAGGAGATGTGGAAGAAACCTTCGCGGACGTGCGCACAACAACTCACCGAAGTTTCATCGCAATCGGATGAATTGTATAGGAACGCATACGGGACAAACAAAGAAACATTCATTTTACTTCCATATTCCTTAAGGAATGGAAGTATGGTGATGGCAAAAAAAATCGTGTTCGAGATTATTGCAGATTCTGATTGTACTACACTCAAAACATGAAAATATCGGTATGGAGAACCATACATGACTTCCATATTCTAAGATTTATATTTAAAATCATTTTCAGCCAAACAACCAGGCTGTGTCTTACCTGCCTTTTTATTGCTGTATTAAATGAAAAATATTATATTACATTAAAATGAAAAAATTATAATTTTATTGCCTGGCAACAAAATTATTTTATTTTTAACAATTACCATTGTTTCAAAAAGTTTAAATAAATTTTCAAGTACTTTACTCTTGTTAAAACGTAAAAGGTTGCAGGTAAACTACCCCTTCCCCTTAACCGATCTTCACCAAAATCGAAAGTCATTGAGACCTCTACAATTCAGGGACGTATGCAAAAAATTATTTCATTCTGTTTGAATTTGCGGCTGTTATCGTTTGCCATAGAAAATACGCTTGATAAAAAAACGTTGCAGGTAAACTACCCCTTCCCCTTAACCGATATTCACCAAAAACAATAGGTCTTGAGTACTCTACAAATCAGGGCTGTATGCAAAACATTATTTGATTCTGTTTGAATTTGCGGCTGTTATCGTTTGCCATAGAAAATACCCTTGTTAAAAAAACGTTGCAGGTAAACTACCCCTTTCCCTCAACCGATCTTCACCAAAAACAATAGGTCTTGAGAAATCTACAATTCAGGGCTGTATGCGAAACATTATTTGATTCTGTTTGAATTTGCGGCTGTTATCGTTTGCCAAAAAAAAAAAATTTCCCTTGATAAAAAAAACCGTTGCAGGTAAACTACCCCTTCCCCTCAACCGATCTTCACCAAAAACAATAGGTCTTGAGTACTCTACAAATCAGGGCTGTATGCAGAAAATTATTTGATTCTGTTTGAATTTGCGGCTGTTATCGTTTGCCATAGAAAATACCCTTGTTAAAAAAACGTTGTAGGTAAACTACCCCTTTCCCTTAACCGATCTTCACCAAAAACAAAAGGTCTTGAGAACTCTACAATTTAGGGCTGTATGCAAATAATCTTTTCATTCTGTTTGAATTTGCGGCTGTTATCGTTTGCCATAGGAAATACCCTTGTTAAAACATAAAACGTTACAGGTAAACTACCCCTTTCCCTTAACCGATCTTCACCAAAATCAATAGGTCGCGAGAACTCTGCAAAACCGGGCTGTATGCAAAAAATTATTTGATTCTGTTTGAATTTGCGGCAGTTATCGTTTGCCATAGAAAAAAAATCTACAGACAGACAGACAGACAGACAGACAGACAGACAGACAGACACACAGACACTTTTCGGAAAACGACTTTTTTTCATGTTTTGATTGTAGTAGAATCAGAATCTGCAATAATCTCGTACACGATTTTTTTTGCCATCACCATACTTCCATTCCTTATGGAATATGGAAGTAAAAAAGTCGTTTTCAGAGGAACGATTCATAGACAGACTTTTCGTCTTTAGGGAATTCAGGGCTGTATGCGAAACATTATTTGATTCTGTTTGAATTTGCGGCTGTTATCGTTTGCCAAAAAAAAAATTTCCCTTGATAAAAAAAAACCGTTTCAGGTAAACTACCCCTTTCCCTTAACCGATCTTCACCAAAAACAATAGGTCGTGAGTACTCTACAAATCAGGCCTGTATGCAAAAAAGTATTTGATTCTGTTTGAATTTGCGGCAGTTATCGTTTGCCATAGAAAAAAAATCTACACACAGACAGACACACAGACAGACGCACAGACAGACAGACAGACAGACAGACAGACACACAAACACTTTTCGGAAAACGACTTTTTTTCATGTTTTGAGTGTAGTACAATCAGAATCTGCAATAATCTCGAACACAATTTTTTTTGCCATCACCATACTTCCATTTCCTTAAGGAATATGGAAGTAATAAATTAACAACAGTACAGTGAATTTTGTTTATTTTCTGTTTTTGAACTTCTAATTAAGATAACAATTAATAAAAATAATGGTAATATATATAAAACTTTCACTAATGAACTTACTGTTGTCACTTCCCAAACAGTAAGTTCATTAGTGAAAGTTTTATATATATTATTAAATAATAAAGTGAACGAAGAGGATGCAACAACAAGATAATAATAAAAATAATGGTGTTGTTTTATTGATTCTTCCACAGATAGTTGATAGTTTCGTCAAAGTCTGATGGCGCCAGTATTGTCACAACCTGAAACACAATAAAACGACATTTAATGAAATAATATTTAGAATAGACATTAATGGAAAATTCAGAGTTATTCCAAGAGTACAAAGAATTAATATTTTGATAACACTCTTCAGTTTATTCAAATCGTTTATTGTTTGATAGCATAGTATGGTACTGTTTCAAGTAGCCTACTGAACTTACTGTTGACATATGAAGTCCATGTCAGGTTCTGTTATTTTTCGTCACATCCGGAAACCAGTTAAGGTGAAGTGCTGGAGTATAATGTCAAGGCCGGTGTAAATCCCCTCCCGTACGTCGTACATCGCTGGATTTCGGGGCGGGGAGGGGATTGCCGTCGGGAGCCCGTCGTAGGCGCCCAGGGTCCTCCGTCTTCGCGACTCTGCAGAGGCCACCAGACTTCTCTACTAGAATCCTCTGGAGGCGCCTGGGGTCCAACGTCCCTCTTCCGGTCGGTATTCGTCGCAACCGGGAGTTCCTGTGTCATCACAGCCGGCGATGTGGTGGTTATGTAGTGTCAAGGTCGGTATTGTTACATTCGATGATGTGGTAAACTGGTAAAAAACGGAATAATTTCGATAAACTATAAATTTAGTGCCGGCTTGCTCGAAATATAAAAAAAATTAATTTGTATTCCCGTGGTTACCGACAATTTATATTTAAAGTTATTGTTGTTCAGCTGTTTTTACTTCCATGTTCCTTAAGGAAATGGAAGTATGGTGATGGCAAAAAAAATCGTGTTCGAGATTATTGCAGATTCTGATTCTACTACACTCAAAACAGATTGGCATGGCAAACGATAACAGCCGCAAATTCAAACAGAATCAAATAATTTTTGCATACAGCCCTGATTTGTAGAGTACTCGCGACCTATTGTTTTTGGTGAAGATCGGTTGAGGGAAAGGGGTAGTTTACCTGCAACGGTTTTTTTTTATCAAGGGAAATTTTTTTTGTTTGGCAAACGATAACAGCCGCAAATTCAAACAGAATCAAATAATGTTTCGCATACAGCCCTAAAGTTTAGAGTTCTCAAGATCTGTTGATTTTGGTAAAGATCGGTTAAGGGAAAGGGGTAGTTTACCTGCAACGTTTTATGTTTTAACAAGGGTATTTTCTATGGCAAACGATAACAGCCGCAAATTCAAACATAATCAAATAATATTTTGCATACTGCCCTGAATTGTAGAGTTCTCAAGATATTTTGTTTTTGGTGAAGACCGGTTAAGGGAAAGGGGTAGTTTACCTGCAACGTTTTATGTTTTAAAAGGGTATTTTCTATGGCAAACGATAAGAGCTGCAAATTCAAACAGAATCAAATACGTTTTTGCATACAGCCATGATTTCTTGAGTACTAAAGACCTATTGTTTTTGGTAAAGATCGTTTAAGGGAAAGGGGTAGTTTACCTGCCACATTTTTTGTTTTAACAAGGGTATTTTGTATGGCAAACGATAACAGCCGCAAATTCAAACAAAATCACATAATATTTTGTATATAGCCCTGAATTATAGAGTTCTCAAGGCCTATTGTTTTTGGTGAAGATCGGTTAAGGGAAAGGGGTAGTTTACCTGCAACGGTTTTTTATCAAGGGTAATTTTACTTCCATATTCCTTAAGGAATGGAAGTATGGTGATGGCAAAAAAAATCGTGTTCGAGATTATTGCAGATTCTGATTCTACTACACTCAAAACATGAAAAAAAGTCGTTTTCCGAAAAGTGTCTGTGTGTGTGTCTGTCTGTCTGTCTGTCTGTTTGTGTGTCTGTCTGTCTGTAGATTTTTTTCTATGGCAAACGATAACTGCCGCAAATTCAAACAGAATCAAATAATTTTTTGCATGCAGCCATGATTTGCAGAGTACTAGCGACCTATTGTTTTTGGTGAAGATCGGTTGAGGTAAAGGGGTAGTTTACCTGCAACGGTTTTTTTTTAGCAAGGGTAATTTTGTTTGTTTGGCAAACGATAACAGCCGCAAATTCAAACAGAATCAAATAATGTCTCGCATACAGCCCTGAATTGTAGAGTTCTCAAGATCTTTTTTATTTTGGTGAAGATCGGTTAAGGGAAAGGGGTAGTTTACCTGTAACGTTTTATGTTTTAACAAGGGTATTTCCTATGGCAAACAATAACAGCCGCAAATTCAAACAGAATCAAAAGATTAATTGCATACAGCCCTAAATTGTAGAGTTCTCAAGACCTTTTGTTTTTGGTGAAGATCGGTTGAGGGAAAGGGGTAGTTTACCTGCAACGTTTTTTTAACAAGGGTATTTTCTATGGCAAACGATAACAGCCGCAAATTCAAACAGAATCAAATAATGTTCTGCATACAGCCCTGATTTGTAGAGTACTCAAGACCTATTGTTTTTGGTGAAGATCGGTTAAGGGGAAGGGGTAGTTTACCTGCAACGTTTTTTTAACAAGGGTATTTTCTATGGCAAACGATAATAGCCGCAAATTCAAACAGAATCAAATAATGTTTTGCATACAGCCCTGATTTGTAGAGTGCTCAAGACCTATTGTTTTTGGTGAAGATCGGTTAAGGGGAAGGGGTAGTTTGCCTGCAACGTTTTTTTATCAAGCGTATTTTCTATGGCAAACGATAGCCGCAAATTCAAACAGAATCAAACAATTTTTTGCATACGTCCCTGAATTGTAGAGGTCTCAATGACTTTCGATTTTGGTGAAGATCGGTTAAGGGGAAGGGGTAGTTTACCTGCAACCTTTTACGTTTTAACAAGAGTAAAGTACTTGAAAATTTATTTAAACTTTTTGAAACAATGGTAATTGTTAAATATCGGTATGGAGAACCATACATGACTTCCATATTCTAAGATTTATATTTAAAATCATTTTCAGCCAAACAGCCAGGCTGTGTCTTACCTGCTTTTTTATTGCTTTATTAAATGAAAAATATTATATTACATTAAAATGAAAAAATTATAATTTTATTGCCTGGCAACAAACTTATTTTATTTTTAACAATTACCATTGTTTCAAAAAGTTTAAATAAATTTTTGTTTGCCATAGAAAATACGATTGATAAAAACACGTTGCAGGTAAACTACCCCTTCCCCTTAACCGATCTTCACAAAAAACAAAAGGTCTTGAGTACTCTACAAATCAGGGCTTTATGCAAAACATTATTTGATTCTGTTTGAATTTGCGGCTGTTATCGTTTGCCATAGAAAATACCCTTGTTAAAAAAACGTTGTAGGTAAACTACCCCTTTCCCTCAACCGATCTTCACCAAAAACAATAGGTCTTGAGAACTCTACAATTTAGGGATGTGTGCAAATAATCTTTTGATTCTGTTTGAATTTGCGGCTGTTATCGTTTGCCATAGGAAATACCCTTGTTAAAACATAAAACGTTACCGGTAAACTACCCCTTTCCCTTAACCGATCTTCACCAAAATCTACAGATCTTGAGAACTCTACAATTCAGGGCTGTATGCGAAACATTATTTGATTCTGTTTGAATTTGCGGCTGTTATCGTTTGCCAAACAAACAAAATTACCCTTGCTAAAAAAAAAACCGTTGCAGGTAAACTACCCCTTTCCCTCAACCGATCTTCACCAAAAACAATAGGTCACGAGTACTCTGCAAATCAGGGCTGTATGCAAAAACTTATTTGATTCTGTTTGAATTTGCGGCAGTTATCGTTTGCCATAGAAAAAAAATCTACAGACACAGACAGACAGACAGACAGACACACACACAGACACTTTTCGGAAAACGACTTTTTTTCATGTTTGAGTGTAGTAGAATCAGAATCTGCAATAATCTCGAACACGATTTTTTTTGCCATCACCATACTTCCATTCTTTAAGGAATATGGAAGTAAAAATAAAATAATTTTGTTGCCAGGCAATAAAATTATAATTTTTCATTTTAATGTAATATAATATTTTTCATTTAATACAGCAATAAAAAGGCAGGTAAGACACAGCCTGGCTGTTTGGCTGAAAATGATTTTAAATATAAATCTTAGAATATGGAAGTCATGTATGGTTCTCCATACCGATAGTTTACTTCCATATTCCTTAAGGAACGGAAGTATGGTGATGGCCAAAAAAATCGTGTTCGAGATTATTGCAGATTCTGATTCTACTACACTCAAAACATGAACAAAAGTCGTTTTCCGAAAAGTGTATGTGAGTGTGTCTGTCTGTCTATGTGTGTGTCTGTCTGTGTGTCTGTGTGTCTGTAGATTTTTTTCTATGGCAAACGATAACTGCCGCAAATTCAAACAGAATCAAATAATTTTTTGCATACAGCCCTGATTTGCAGACTACTCGCGACCTATTGATTTTGGTGAAGATCGGTTGAGGGAAAGGGGTAGTTTACCTGCAACGGTTTTTTTTAGCAAGGGTAATTTTGTTTGTTTGGCAAACGATAACAGCCGCAAATTCAAACAGAATCAAAAGATTATTTGCATACAGCCCTAAATTGTAGAGTTCTCAAGACCTATTGTTTTTGGTGAAAATCGGTTGAGGGAAAGGGGTAGTTTACCTGCAACGTTTTTTTAACAAGGGTATTTTTTTCTATGGCAAACGATAACTGCCGCAAATTCAAACAGAATCAAATAACTTTTTGCATACAGCCCTGATTTGTAGAGTACTCACGACCTATTGTTTTTGGTGAAGATCGGTTGAGGGGAAGGGGTAGTTTACCTGCAACGGTTTTTTTTATCAAGGGAAATTTTTTTTTTTTTGGCCAAACGATAACAGCCGCAAATTCAAACAGAATCAAATAATGTTTCGCATACAGCCCTGAACTGTAGAGTTCTCAAGATCTGTTGATTTTGGTGAAGATCGGTTAAGGGAAAGGGGTAGTTTACCTGTAACGTTTTCTGTTTTAACAAGGGTATTTCCTATGGCAAACGATAACAGCCGTAAATTCAAACAGAATCAAAAGATTATTTGCATACAGCCCTAAATTGTAGAGTTCTCAAGACCTATTGTTTTTGGTGAAGATCGGTTAAGGGAAAGGGGTAGTTTACCTACAACGTTTTTTTAACAAGGTTATTTTCTATGGCAAACGATAACAGCCGCAAATTCAAACATAATCAAATAATTTTCTGCATACAGCCCTGGTTTGTAGAGTACTCAAGACCGTTTGTTTTTGGTGAAGATCGGTGGAGGGGAAGGGGTAGTTTACCAGCAACGTTTGTTATAAAGCGTATTTTCTATGGCAAACGATAACTGCCGCAAATTCAAACAGAATCAAATAATTTTTTGCATACATAAGTGAATTGTAGAGGACTCAAGGCCATTAGATTTTGGTGAAGATCGGTTAAGGGAAGGGGTAGTTTACCAGCAACCTTTTACGTTTTAACAAGAGTAAAGTACTTGAAAATTCATTTAAACTTTTTCAAACAATGGTAATTGTTAAAAATAAAATAATTTTGTTGCCAGGCAATGAAATTATAATTTTTTCATTTTAATGTAAATTATGTATATATTAGAAAATATATCGTGCTTGGCAGGCAAGCATATTTCAGATTATAAGTCTTAGAATATGGAAGGCATGTATGGTTCTCCATACCGATATTTTCGAAAAGTGTCCGTCTGTCTTGTGTCTGTAGATTTTTTTCTATGGCAAACGATAACAGCCGCAAATTCAAACAGAATCAAATAATTTTTTGCATACAGTCCTGATTTGTAGAGTACTCACGACCTATTGTTTTCGGTGAAGATCGGTTTAGGGAAAGGGGTAGTTTACCTGCAACGGTTTTTTTTTTAATCAAGGGTAATTGTTTTCTATGGCAAACGATAACAGACGCAAATTCAAACAGAATCAACTACTCTTTTGCATACAGCCCTGAATTGTAGAGTTCTCAAGACTTGTTGTTTTTGGTGAAGATCGGTTAAGAGAAAGGGGTAGTTTACCTGCAACGTTTTATGTTTTAACAAGGGTATTTTATATGGCAAACGATAATAGCCGCACGTTCAAACAGAATCAAATGATTATTTGCATACAACCCTAAATTGTAGAGTTCTCAAGACCTATTGATTTTGGTGAAGATCGGTTAAGGGAAAGGGGTAGTTTACCTGCTACGTGTTATGTTTTAAAAGAGTATTTTCTATGATTTTCTATGGCAAACGATAAGAGCCGCAAATTCAAACAGAATCAAATGATTATTTGCATACAGCCCTAAATTGCAGAGTTCTCACGACCTTTTGATTTTGGTGAAGATCGGTTAAGGGAAAGGGGTAGTATACCTGCTACGTTTTATGTTTTAAAAGGGTATTTTTTATGGCAAACGATAAGAGTCGCAAATTCAAACAGAATCAACTATTCTTTTGCATACTGCTCTGAATTATACAGTTCTCAAGACCTATTGGTTTTGGTGAAGATCGGTTAAGGGAAAGGGGTAGTTTACCTGGAACATTTTTTTATCGGGTAATTTTTTTCTATGGCAAACGATAACAGCCGCAAATTCAAACAGAATCAACTACTCTTTTGCATACATTCTGAATTGTAGAGTTCCCAAGTCCTGTTGGTGTTGGTGAAGATCGGTTAAGGGAAAGGGGTAGTTTACCTGCAACATTTTATGTTTTAACAAAGGTAATTTTTTATATGACGAACGATAACTGCCGCAAATTCAAACAGAATCAAATGATTATTTGCATACCGCCCTCCATTTTAGATATCTCAAAAGGTGCGGTTTTTGGTGAAGATCGGTAAAGGGAAAGGGGTAGTTTACCTGCAACGTTTTATGTTTTAACAAGGGTATTTTATATGGCAAACGATAATATCCGAACGTTCAAACAGAATCAAATGATTATTTGCATACAACCCTAAATTGTAGAGTTCTCAAGACCTATTGATTTTGGTGAAGATCGGTTAAGGGAAAGGGGTAGTTTACCTGCTACGTGTTATGTTTTAAAAGAGTATTTTCTATGATTTTCTATGGCAAACGATAAGAGCCGCAAATTCAAACAGAATCAAATGATTATTTGCATACAGCCCTGAATTGCAGAGTTCTCAAGACCTATTGATTTTGGTGAAGATCGGTTAAGGGTAAGGGGTAGTATACCTGCTACGTTTTATGTTTTAAAAGGGTATTTTTTATGGCAAACGATAAGAGTCGCAAATTCAAACAGAATCAACTATTCTTTTGCATACCGCTCTGAATTATCGAGTTCTCAAGACCGATTGGTTTTGGTGAAGATCGGTTAATGGGAAGGGGTAGTTTACCTGCAACTTTTTTTGTTTTATCAAGAGTATTTTCTATGGCAAACGATAACAGCCGCAAATTCAAACAGAATCATATAATATTATGCATGCAGCCCTGAATTGTAGAGTTCTCAAGACCTGTTGGTTTTGGTGAAGATCGGTTAAGGGAATAGGGTAGTTTACCTGCAACATTTTATGTTTTAACAAGGGTAATTTTACTTCCATATTCCTTAAGGAATGGAAGTATGGTGATGGCAAAAGAAATCGTGTTCGAGATTATTGCAGATTCTGATTCTACTACACTCAAAACATGAAAAAAAGTCGTTTTCCGAAAAGTGTCTGTCTGTCTGTCTGTCTGTCTGTCTGTCTGTCTGTCTGTCTGTCTGTCTGTCTGTGTGTCTGTCTGTAGATTTTTTTTCTATGGCAAACGATAACTGCCGCAAATTCAAACAGAATCAAATAATTTTTTGCATGCAGCCCTGATTTGCAGAGTACTCGCGACCTATTGTTTTTGGTGAAGATGGGTTGAGGGAAAGGGGTAGTTTACCTGCAACGGTTTTTTTTTAGCAAGGGTAATTTTGTTTGTTTGGCAAACGATAACAGCCGCAAATTCAAACAGAATCAAATAATGTTTCGCATGCAGCCCTAAATTTTAGTGTTCTCAAGATCTGTAGATTTTGGTGAAGATCGGTTAAGGGAAAGGGGTAGTTTACCTGTAACGTTTTATGTTTTAACAAGGGTATTTCCTATGGCAAACGATAACAGCCGCAAATTCAAACAGAATCAAAAGATTATTTGCATACAGCCCTGAATTGTAGAGTTCTCAAGACCTTTTGTTTTTGGTGAAGTTCGGTTGAGGGAAAGGGGTAGTTTACCTGCAACGTTTTTTTAACAAGGGTATTTTCTATGGCAAACGATAACAGCCGCAAATTCAAACAGAATCAAATGATTATTTGCATACCGCCCTCAATTTTAGACATCTCAAAATGTACGGTTTTTGGTGAAGATCGGTAAAGGGAAAGGGGTAGTTTACCTGCAACGTTTTATGTTTTAACAAGGGTATTTTATATGGCAAACGATAATATCCGAACATTCAAACAGAATCAAATGATTATTTGCATACAACCCTAAATTGTAGAGTTCTCAAGACCTATTGATTTTGGTGAAGATCGGTTAAGGGAAAGGGGTAGTTTACCTGCTACGTGTTATGTTTTAAAAGAGTATTTTCTATGATTTTCTATGGCAAACGATAAGAGCCGCAAATTCAAACAGAATCAAATGATTATTTGCATACAGCCCTAAATTGCAGAGTTCTCAAGACCTATTGATTTTGGTGAAGATCGGTTAAGGGTAAGGGGTAGTATACCTGCTACGTTTTATGTTTTAAAAGGGTATTTTTTATGGCAAACGATAAGAGTCGCAAATTCAAACAGAATCAACTATTCTTTTGCATACCGCTCTGAATTATAGAGTTCTCAAGACCTATTGGTTTTGGTGAAGATCGGTTAAGGGGAAGGGGTAGTTTACCTGCAACTTTTTTTGTTTTATCAAGAGTATTTTCTATGGCAAACGATAACAGCCGCAAATTCAAACAGAATCATATAATATTATGCATGCAGCCCTGAATTGTAGAGTTCTCAAGACCTGTTGGTTTTGGTGAAGATCGGTTAAGGGAATAGGGTATTTTACCTGCAACATTTTATGTTTTAACAAGGGTAATTTTACTTCCATATTCCTTAAGGAATGGAAGTATGGTGATGGCAAAAAAAATCGTGTTCGAGATTATTGCAGATTCTGATTCTACTACACTCAAAACATGAAAAAAAGTCGTTTTCCGAAAAGTGTCTGTGTGTCTGTCTGTCTGTCTGTCTGTCTGTCTGTCTGTCTGTCTGTCTGTCTGTCTGTGTGTCTGTCTGTAGATTTTTTTTCTATGGCAAACGATAACTGCCGCAAATTCAAACAGAATCAAATAATTTTTTGCATGCAGCCATGATTTGCAGAAGTACTCGCGACCTATTGTTTTTGGTGAAGATGGGTTGAGGGAAAGGGGTAGTTTACCTGCAACGGGTTTTTTTTAGCAAGGGTAATTTTGTTTGTTTGGCAAATGATAACAGCCGCAAATTCAAACAGAATCAAATAATGTTTCGCATACAGCCCTAAATTGTAGAGTTCTCAAGATCTGTAGATTTGGTGAAGATCGGTTAAGGGAAAGGGGTAGTTTACCTGTAACGTTTTATGTTTTAACAAGGGTATTTCCTATGGCAAACGATAACAGCCGCAAATTCAAACAGAATCAAAAGATTATTTGCATACAGCCCTGACTTGTAGAGTTCTCAAGACCTTTTGTTTTTGGTGAAGTTCGGTTGAGGGTAAGGGGTAGTTTACCTGCAACGTTTTTTTAACAAGGGTATTTTCTATGGCAAACGATAACAGCCGCAAATTCAAACAGAATCAAATACTTTTTTGCATGCAGCCCTGATTTGCAGAGTACTCGCGACCTATTGTTTTTGGTGAAGATCGGTTGAGGGAAAGGGGTAGTTTACCTGCAACGGTTTTTTTTTAGCAAGGGTAATTTTGTTTGTTTGCCAAACGATAACAGCCGCAAATTCAAACAGAATCAAATAATGTTTCGCATACAGTCCTGAATTGTAGAGTTCTCAAGATCTGTTGATTTTGGTGAAGATCGGTTAAGGGAAAGGGGTAGTTTACCTGTAACGTTTTATGTTTTAACAAGGGTATTTCCTATGGCAAACGATAACAGCCGCAAATTCAAACAGAATCAAAAGATTATTTGCATACAGCTCTAAATTGTAGAGTTCTCAAGACCTATTGTTTTTGGTGAAGTTCGGTTGAGGGAAGGGGTAGTTTACCTGCAACGTTTTTTTAACAAGGGTATTTTCTATGGCAAACGATAACAGCCGCAAATTCAAACAGAATCAAATAATGTTTTGCATACAGCCCTGATTTGTAGAGTACTCAAGACCTATTGTTTGTGGTGAAGATCGGTTAAGGGAAAGGGGTAGTTTACCTGTAACGTTTTATGTTTTAACAATGGTATTTCCTATGGCAAACAATAACAGCCGCAAATTCAAACAGAATCAAAAGATTATTTGCATACAGCCCTAAATTGTAGAGTTCTCAAGACCTATTGTTTTTGGTGAAGATCGGTTGAGGGAAAGGGGTAGTTTACCTGCAACGTTTTTTTAACAAGGGTATTTTCTATGGCAAACGATAAATGATTTTAAATATAAATCTTAGAATATGGAAGTCATGTATGGTTCTCCATACCGATATTTTTCTATGGCAAACGATAACTGCCGCAAATTCAAACAGAATCAAATAATTTTTTGCATGCAGCCCTGATTTGCAGAGTACTCGCGACCTATTGTTTTTGGTGAAGATCGGTTGAGGGAAAGGGGTAGTTTACCTTCAACGGTTTTTTTTTAGCAAGGGTAATTTTGTTTGTTTGGCAAACGATAACAGCCGCAAATTCAAACAGAATCAAATAATGTTTCGCATACTGCACTGAATTGTAGAGTTCTCAAGATGTGTTGATTTTGGTGAAGATCGGTTAAGGGAAAGGGGTAGTTTACCTGTAACGTTTTATGTTTTAAAAAGGGTATTTCCTATGGCAAACGGTAACAGCCGCAAATTCAAACAGAATCAAAAGATTATTTGAATACAGCCCTAAATTGTAGAGTTCTCAAGACCTGTTGTTTTTGGTGAAGATCGGTTGAGGGAAAGGGGTAGTTTACCAGCAACGTTTTTTTAACAAGGGTATTTTCTATGGCAAACGATAACAGCCGCAAATTCAAACAGAATCAAATAATGTTTTGCATACAGGCCTGATTTGTAGAGTACTCAAGACCTATTGTTTTTGGTGAAGATCGGTTAAGGGAAGGGGTAGTTTACCTGCAACGTTTTTTTATCAAGCGTATTTTCTATGGCAAACGATAGCCGCAAATTCAAACAGAATCAAACAATTTTTTGCATAAGTCCCTGAATTGTAGAGGTCTCAATGACTTTCGATTTTGGTGAAGATCGGTTAAGGGGAAGGGGTAGTTTACCTGCAACCTTTTACGTTTTAACAAGAGTAAAGTACTTGAAAATTTATTTAAACTTTTTGAAACAATGGTAATTGTTAAATATCGGTATGGAGAACCATACATGACTTCCATATTCTAAGATTTATATTTAAAATCATTTTCAGCCAAACAGCCAAGCTGTGTCTTACCTGCCTTTTTATTGCTGTATTAAATGAAAAATATTATATTACATTAAAATGAAAAAATTATAATTTTATTGCCTGGCAACAAACTTATTTTATTTTTAACAATTACCATTTGTTTCAAAAAGTTTAAATAAATTTTCAAGTACTTTACTCTTGTTAAAACGTAAAAGGTTGCCGGTAAACTACCCCTTCCCCTTAACCGATCTTCACCAAAATCGAAAGTCATTGAGACCTCTACAATTCAGGGACGTATGCAAAAAATTATTTGATTCTGTTTGAATTTGCGGCTGTTTTCGTTTGCCAAAAAAATACGATTGATAAAAACTCGTTGCAGGTAAACTACCCCTTCCCCTTAACCGATCTTCACAAAAAACAATAGGTCTTGAGTACTCTACAAATCAGGGCTGTATGCAAAACATTATTTGATTCTGTTTGAATTTGCGGCTGTTATCGTTTGCCATAGAAAATACCCTTGTTAAAAAAACGTTGTAGGTAAACTACCCCTTTCCCTCAACCGATCTTCACCGAAAACAACAGGTCTTGAGAACTCTACAATTTAGGGATGTGTGCAAATAATCTTTTGATTCTGTTTGAATTTGCGGCTGTTATCGTTTGCCATAGGAAATACCCTTGTTAAAACATAAAACGTTACCGGTAAACTACCCCTTTCCCTTAACCGATCTTCACCAAAATCAACAGATCTTGAGAACTCTACAATTCAGGGCTGTGTGCGAAACATTATTTGATTCTGTTTGAATTTGCGGCTGTTATCGTTTGCCAAACAAACAAAATTACCCTTGCTAAAAATAAACCGTTGCAGGTAAACTACCCTTCCCTCAACCGATCTTCACCAAAAACAATAGGTCGCGAGTACTCTGCAAATCAGGGCTGTATGCAAAAACTTATTTGATTCTGTTTGAATTTGCGGCAGTTATCGTTTGCCATAGAAAAAAAATCTACAGACATAGATAGACAGACAGACAGACACACACACAGACACTTTTCGGAAAAACGACTTTTTTTCATGTTTTGAGTGTAGTAGAATCAGAATCTGCAATAATCTCGAACACGATTTTTTTTGGCATCACCATACTTCCATTCCTTAAGGAATATGGAAGTAAAAATAAAATAATTTTGTTGCCAGGCAATAAAATTATAATTTTTCATTTTAATGTAATATAATATTTTTCATTTAATACAGCAATAAAAAGGCAGGTAAGACACAGCCTGGCTGTTTGGCTGAAAATGATTTTAAATATAAATCTTAGAATATGGAAGTCATGTATGGTTCTCCATACCGATATTTTACTTCCATATTCCTTAAGGAACGGAAGTATGGTGATGGCAAAAAAAATCGTGTTCGAGATTATTGCAGATTCTGATTCTACTACACTCAAAACATGAAAAAAAGTCGTTTTCCGAAAAGTGTCTGTGAGTGTGTCTGTCTGTCTGTGTGTGTGTCTGTCTGTGTGTCTGTGTGTCTGTGTGTCTGTAGATTTTTTTCTATGGCAAACGATAACAGCCGCAAATTCAAACAGAATCAAATAACTTTTTGCATGCCGCCCTGATTTGCAGAGTACTCGCGACCTGTTGTTTTTGGTGAAGATCGGTTGAGGGGAAGGGGTAGTTTACCTGCAACGGTTTTTTTTATCAAGGGAAATTTTTTTTTTTTTGGCCAAACGATAACAGCCGCAAATTCAAACAGAATCAAATAATGTTTCGCATACAGCCCTGAACTGTAGAGTTCTCAAGATCTGTTGATTTTGGTGAAGATCGGTTAAGGGAAAGGGGTAGTTTACCTGTAACGTTTTCTGTTTTAACAAGGGTATTTCCTATGGCAAACGATAACAGCCGTAAATTCAAACAGAATCAAAAGATTATTTGCATACAGCCCTAAATTGTAGAGTTCTCAAGACCTATTGTTTTTGGTGAAGATTGGTTAAGGGAAAGGGGTAGTTTACCTACAACGTTTTTTTAACAAGGTTATTTTCTATGGCAAACGATAACAGCCGCAAATTCAAACATAATCAAATAATTTTCTGCATACAGCCCTGGTTTGTAGAGTACTCAAGACCGTTTGTTTTTGGTGAAGATCGGTGGAGGGGAAGGGGTAGTTTACCAGCAACGTTTGTTATAAAGCGTATTTTCTATGGCAAACGATAACTGCCGCAAATTCAAACAGAATCAAATAATTTTTTGCATACATAAGTGAATTGTAGAGGACTCAAGGCCATTAGATTTTGGTGAAGATCGGTTAAGGGGAAGGGGTAGTTTACCAGCAACCTTTTACGTTTTAACAAGAGTAAAGTACTTGAAAATTCATTTAAACTTTTTCAAACAATGGTAATTGTTAAAAATAAAATAATTTTGTTGCCAGGCAATGAAATTATAATTTTTTCATTTTAATGTAAATTATGTATATATTAGAAAATATATCGTGCTTGGCAGGCAAGCATATTTCAGATTATAAGTCTTAGAATATGGAAGGCATGTATGGTTCTCCATACCGATATTTTCGAAAAGTGTCCGTCTGTCTTGTGTCTGTAGATTTTTTTCTATGGCAAACGATAACAGCCGCAAATTCAAACAGAATCAAATAATTTTTTGCATACAGTCCTGATTTGTAGAGTACTCACGACCTATTGTTTTCGGTGAAGATCGGTTTAGGGAAAGGGGTAGTTTACCTGCAACGGTTTTTTTTTAATCAAGGGTAATTGTTTTCTATGGCAAACGATAACAGACGCAAATTCAAACAGAATCAACTACTCTTTTGCATACAGCCCTGAATTGTAGAGTTCTCAAGACTTGTTGTTTTTGGTGAAGATCGGTTAAGAGAAAGGGGTAGTTTACCTGCAACGTTTTATGTTTTAACAAGGGTATTTTATATGGCAAACGATAATAGCCGCACGTTCAAACAGAATCAAATGATTATTTGCATACAACCCTAAATTGTAGAGTTCTCAAGACCTATTGATTTTGGTGAAGATCGGTTAAGGGAAAGGGGTAGTTTACCTGCTACGTGTTATGTTTTAAAAGAGTATTTTCTATGATTTTCTATGGCAAACGATAAGAGCCGCAAATTCAAACAGAATCAAATGATTATTTGCATACAGCCCTAAATTGCAGAGTTCTCACGACCTTTTGATTTTGGTGAAGATCGGTTAAGGGAAAGGGGTAGTATACCTGCTACGTTTTATGTTTTAAAAGGGTATTTTTTATGGCAAACGATAAGAGTCGCAAATTCAAACAGAATCAACTATTCTTTTGCATACTGCTCTGAATTATACAGTTCTCAAGACCTATTGGTTTTGGTGAAGATCGGTTAAGGGAAAGGGGTAGTTTACCTGGAACATTTTTTTTATCGGGGTAATTTTTTTCTATGGCAAACGATAACAGCCGCAAATTCAAACAGAATCAACTACTCTTTTGCATACATTCTGAATTGTAGAGTTCCCAAGTCCTGTTGGTGTTGGTGAAGATCGGTTAAGGGAAAGGGGTAGTTTACCTGCAACATTTTATGTTTTAACAAAGGTAATTTTTTATATGACGAACGATAACTGCCGCAAATTCAAACAGAATCAAATGATTATTTGCATACCGCCCTCCATTTTAGATATCTCAAAAGGTGCGGTTTTTGGTGAAGATCGGTAAAGGGAAAGGGGTAGTTTACCTGCAACGTTTTATGTTTTAACAAGGGTATTTTATATGGCAAACGATAATATCCGAACGTTCAAACAGAATCAAATGATTATTTGCATACAACCCTAAATTGTAGAGTTCTCAAGACCTGTTGATTTTGGTGAAGATCGGTTAAGGGAAAGGGGTAGTTTACCTGCTACGTGTTATGTTTTAAAAGAGTATTTTCTATGATTTTCTATGGCAAACGATAAGAGCCGCAAATTCAAACAGAATCAAATGATTATTTGCATACAGCCCTGAATTGCAGAGTTCTCAAGACCTATTGATTTTGGTGAAGATCGGTTAAGGGTAAGGGGTAGTATACCTGCTACGTTTTATGTTTTAAAAGGGTATTTTTTATGGCAAACGATAAGAGTCGCAAATTCAAACAGAATCAACTATTCTTTTGCATACCGCTCTGAATTATAGAGTTCTCAAGACCGATTGGTTTTGGTGAAGATCGGTTAATGGGAAGGGGTAGTTTACCTGCAACTTTTTTTGTTTTATCAAGAGTATTTTCTATGGCAAACGATAACAGCCGCAAATTCAAACAGAATCATATAATATTATGCATGCAGCCCTGAATTGTAGAGTTCTCAAGACCTGTTGGTTTTGGTGAAGATCGGTTAAGGGAATAGGGTAGTTTACCTGCAACATTTTATGTTTTAACAAGGGTAATTTTACTTCCATATTCCTTAAGGAATGGAAGTATGGTGATGGCAAAAGAAATCGTGTTCGAGATTATTGCAGATTCTGATTCTACTACACTCAAAACATGAAAAAAAGTCGTTTTCCGAAAAGTGTCTGTCTGTCTGTCTGTCTGTCTGTCTGTCTGTGTGTCTGTCTGTAGATTTTTTTTCTATGGCAAACGATAACTGCCGCAAATTCAAACAGAATCAAATAATTTTTTGCATGCAGCCCTGATTTGCAGAGTACTCGCGACCTATTGTTTTTGGTGAAGATGGGTTGAGGGAAAGGGGTAGTTTACCTGCAACGGTTTTTTTTTTAGCAAGGGTAATTTTGTTTGTTTGGCAAACGATAACAGCCGCAAATTCAAACAGAATCAAATAATGTTTCGCATACAGCCCTAAATTGTAGTGTTCTCAAGATCTGTAGATTTTGGTGAAGATCGGTTAAGGGAAAGGGGTAGTTTACCTGTAACGTTTTATGTTTTAACAAGGGTATTTCCTATGGCAAACGATAACAGCCGCAAATTCAAACAGAATCAAAAGATTATTTGCATACAGCCCTGAATTGTAGAGTTCTCAAGACCTTTTGTTTTTGGTGAAGTTCGGTTGAGGGAAAGGGGTAGTTTACCTGCAACGTTTTTTTAACAAGGGTATTTTCTATGGCAAACGATAACAGCCGCAAATTCAAACAGAATCAAATGATTATTTGCATACCGCCCTCAATTTTAGACATCTCAAAAGGTACGGTTTTTGGTGAAGATCGGTAAAGGGAAAGGGGTAGTTTACCTGCAACGTTTTATGTTTTAACAAGGGTATTTTATATGGCAAACGATAATATCCGAACATTCAAACAGAATCAAATGATTATTTGCATACAACCCTAAATTGTAGAGTTCTCAAGACCTATTGATTTTGGTGAAGATCGGTTAAGGGAAAGGGGTAGTTTACCTGCTACGTGTTATGTTTTAAAAGAGTATTTTCTATGATTTTCTATGGCAAACGATAAGAGCCGCAAATTCAAACAGAATCAAATGATTATTTGCATACAGCCCTAAATTGCAGAGTTCTCAAGACCTATTGATTTTGGTGAAGATCGGTTAAGGGTAAGGGGTAGTATACCTGCTACGTTTTATGTTTTAAAAGGGTATTTTTTATGGCAAACGATAAGAGTCGCAAATTCAAACAGAATCAACTATTCTTTTGCATACCGCTCTGAATTATAGAGTTCTCAAGACCTATTGGTTTTGGTGAAGATCGGTTAAGGGGAAGGGGTAGTTTACCTGCAACTTTTTTTGTTTTATCAAGAGTATTTTCTATGGCAAACGATAACAGCCGCAAATTCAAACAGAATCATATAATATTATGCATGCAGCCCTGAATTGTAGAGTTCTCAAGACCTGTTGGTTTTGGTGAAGATCGGTTAAGGGAATAGGGTAGTTTACCTGCAACATTTTATGTTTTAACAAGGGTAATTTTACTTCCATATTCCTTAAGGAATGGAAGTATGGTGATGGCAAAAAAAATCGTGTTCGAGATTATTGCAGATTCTGATTCTACTACACTCAAAACATGAAAAAAAGTCGTTTTCCGAAAAGTGTCTGTGTGTCTGTCTGTCTGTCTGTCTGTCTGTCTGTCTGTCTGTAGATTTTTTTTCTATGGCAAACGATAACTGCCGCAAATTCAAACAGAATCAAATAGTTTTTTGCATGCAGCCATGATTTGCAGAGTACTCGCGACCTATTGTTTTTGGTGAAGATGGGTTGAGGGAAAGGGGTAGTTTACCTGCAACGGGTTTTTTTTAGCAAGGGTAATTTTGTTTGTTTGGCAAATGATAACAGCCGCAAATTCAAACAGAATCAAATAATGTTTCGCATACAGCCCTAAATTGTAGAGTTCTCAAGATCTGTAGATTTTGGTGAAGATCGGTTAAGGGAAAGGGGTAGTTTACCTGTAACGTTTTATGTTTTAACAAGGGTATTTCCTATGGCAAACGATAACAGCCGCAAATTCAAACAGAATCAAAAGATTATTTGCATACAGCCCTGAATTGTAGAGTTCTCAAGACCTTTTGTTTTTGGTGAAGTTCGGTTGAGGGAAAGGGGTAGTTTACCTGCAACGTTTTTTTAACAAGGGTATTTTCTATGGCAAACGATAACAGCCGCAAATTCAAACAGAATCAAATAATGTTTTGCATGCAGCCCTGATTTGCAGAGTACTCGCGACCTATTGTTTTTGGTGAAGATCGGTTGAGGGAAAGGGGTAGTTTACCTGCAACGGTTTTTTTTTAGCAAGGGTAATTTTGTTTGTTTGGCAAACGATAACAGCCGCAAATTCAAACAGAATCAAATAATGTTTCGCATACAGCCCTGAGTTGTAGAGTTCTCAAGATCTGTTGATTTTGGTGAATATCGGTTAAGGGAAAGGGGTAGTTTACCAGTAACGTTTTATGTTTTAACAAGGGTATTTCCTATGGCAAACGATAACAGCCGCAAATTCAAACAGAATCAAAAGATTATTTGCATACAGCCCTAAATTGTAGAGTTCTCAAGACCTGTTGTCTTTGGTGAAGTTCGGTTGAGGGGAAGTGGTAGTTTACCTGCAACATTTTTTTAACAAGGGTATTTTCTATGGCAAACGATAACAGCCGCAAATTCAAACAGAATCAAATAATGTTTTGCATACAGCCCTGATTTGTGGAGTGCTCAAGACCTGTTGTTTTTGGTGAAGATCGGTTAAGGGGAAGGGGTAGTTTACCTGCAACGTTTTTTTATCAAGCGTATTTTCTATGGCAAACGATAACAGCCGCAAATTCAAACAGAATCAAATAATTTTTTGCATACTTCCCTGAATTGTAGAGGTCTCAATGACTTTCGATTTTGGTGAAGATCGGTTAAGGGGAAGGGGTAGTTTACTTGCAACCTTTTACGTTTTAACAAGAGTAAAGTACTTGAAAATTTATTATAACTTTTTGAAACAATGGTAATTGTTAAAAATAAAATAATTTTGTTGCCAGGCAATAAAATTATAATTTTTTCATTTTAATGTAATATAATATTTTTCATTTAATACAGCAATAAAAAGGCAGGTAAGACACAGCCTGGCTGTTTGGCTGAAAATGATTTTAAATATAAATCTTAGAATATGGAAGTCATGTATGGTTCTCCATACCGATACTTTACTTCCATATTCCTTAAGGAATGAAAGTATGGTGATGGCAAAAAAAATCGTGTTCGAGATTATTGCAGATTCTGATTCTACTACACTCAAAACATGAAAAAAAGTCGTTTTCCGAAAAGTGTCTGTGTGTGTGTCTGTCTGTCTGTCTGTCTGTCTGTGTGTCTGTATGTAGATTTTTTACTTCCATATTCCTTAAGGAATGGAAGTATGGTGATGGCAAAAAAAATCGTGTTCGAGATTATTGCAGATTCTGATTCTACGACACTCAAAACATGAAAAAAAGTCGTTTTCCGAAAAGTGTCTGTGTGTGTGTCTGTCTGTCTGTCTGTCTGTCTGTGTGTCTGTCTGTCTCTCTGTCTGTAGATTTTTTTTCTATGGCAAACGATAACTGCCGCAAATTCAAACAGAATCAAATACTTTTTTGCATTCAGCCCTGATTTGCAGAGTACTCGCGACCTATTGTTTTTGGTGAAGATCGGTTGAGGGAAAGGGGTAGTTTACCTGCAACGGTTTTTTTTTAGCAAGGGTAATTTTGTTTGTTTGCCAAACGATAACAGCCGGAAATTCAAACAGAATCAAATAATGTTTCGCATACAGTCCTGAATTGTTGAGTTCTCAAGATCTGTTGATTTTGGTGAAGATCGGTTAAGGGAAAGGGGTAGTTTACCTGTAACGTTTTATGTTTTAACAAGGGTATTTCCTATGGCAAACGATAACAGCCGCAAATTCAAACAGAATCAAAAGATTATTTGCATACAGCTCTAAATTGTAGAGTTCTCAAGACCTATTGTTTTTGGTGAAGTTCGGTTGAGGGAAGGGGTAGTTTACCTGCAACGTTTTTTTAACAAGGGTATTTTCTATGGCAAACGATAACAGCCGCAAATTCAAACAGAATCAAATAATGTTTTGCATACAGCCCTGATTTGTAGAGTACTCAAGACCTATTGTTTGTGGTGAAGATCGGTTAAGGGAAAGGGGTAGTTTACCTGTAACGTTTTATGTTTTAACAATGGTATTTCCTATGGCAAACGATAACAGCCGCAAATTCAAACAGAATCAAAAGATTATTTGCATACAGCCCTAAATTGTAGAGTTCTCAAGACCTATTGTTTTTGGTGAAGATCGGTTGAGGGAAAGGGGTAGTTTACCTGCAACGTTTTTTTAACAAGGGTATTTTCTATGGCAAACGATAAATGATTTTAAATATAAATCTTAGAATATGGAAGTCATGTATGGTTCTCCATACCGATATTTTTCTATGGCAAACGATAACTGCCGCAAATTCAAACAGAATCAAATAATTTTTTGCATGCAGCCCTGATTTGCAGAGTACTCGCGACCTATTGTTTTTGGTGAAGATCGGTTGAGGGAAAGGGGTAGTTTACCTTCAACGGTTTTTTTTTAGCAAGGGTAATTTTGTTTGTTTGGCAAACGATAACAGCCGCAAATTCAAACAGAATCAAATAATGTTTCGCATACTGCACTGAATTGTAGAGTTCTCAAGATGTGTTGATTTTGGTGAAGATCGGTTAAGGGAAAGGGGTAGTTTACCTGTAACGTTTTATGTTTTAAAAAGGGTATTTCCTATGGCAAACGGTAACAGCCGCAAATTCAAACAGAATCAAAAGATTATTTGAATACAGCCCTAAATTGTAGAGTTCTCAAGACCTGTTGTTTTTGGTGAAGATCGGTTGAGGGAAAGGGGTAGTTTACCAGCAACGTTTTTTTAACAAGGGTATTTTCTATGGCAAACGATAACAGCCGCAAATTCAAACAGAATCAAATAATGTTTTGCATACAGGCCTGATTTGTAGAGTACTCAAGACCTATTGTTTTTGGTGAAGATCGGTTAAGGGGAAGGGGTAGTTTACCTGCAACGTTTTTTTATCAAGCGTATTTTCTATGGCAAACGATAGCCGCAAATTCAAACAGAATCAAACAATTTTTTGCATAAGTCCCTGAATTGTAGAGGTCTCAATGACTTTCGATTTTGGTGAAGATCGGTTAAGGGGAAGGGGTAGTTTACCTGCAACCTTTTACGTTTTAACAAGAGTAAAGTACTTGAAAATTTATTTAAACTTTTTGAAACAATGGTAATTGTTAAATATCGGTATGGAGAACCATACATGACTTCCATATTCTAAGATTTATATTTAAAATCATTTTCAGCCAAACAGCCAAGCTGTGTCTTACCTGCCTTTTTATTGCTGTATTAAATGAAAAATATTATATTACATTAAAATGAAAAAATTATAATTTTATTGCCTGGCAACAAACTTATTTTATTTTTAACAATTACCATTTGTTTCAAAAAGTTTAAATAAATTTTCAAGTACTTTACTCTTGTTAAAACGTAAAAGGTTGCCGGTAAACTACCCCTTCCCCTTAACCGATCTTCACCAAAATCGAAAGTCATTGAGACCTCTACAATTCAGGGACGTATGCAAAAAATTATTTGATTCTGTTTGAATTTGCGGCTGTTTTCGTTTGCCAAAAAAATACGATTGATAAAAACACGTTGCAGGTAAACTACCCCTTCCCCTTAACCGATCTTCACAAAAAACAATAGGTCTTGAGTACTCTACAAATCAGGGCTGTATGCAAAACATTATTTGATTCTGTTTGAATTTGCGGCTGTTATCGTTTGCCATAGAAAATACCCTTGTTAAAAAAACGTTGTAGGTAAACTACCCCTTTCCCTCAACCGATCTTCACCAAAAACAACAGGTCTTGAGAACTCTACAATTTAGGGATGTGTGCAAATAATCTTTTGATTCTGTTTGAATTTGCGGCTGTTATCGTTTGCCATAGGAAATACCCTTGTTAAAACATAAAACGTTACCGGTAAACAACCCCTTTCCCTTAACCGATCTTCACCAAAATCAACAGATCTTGAGAACTCTACAATTCAGGGCTGTGTGCGAAACATTATTTGATTCTGTTTGAATTTGCGGCTGTTATCGTTTGCCAAACAAACAAAATTACCCTTGCTAAAAATAAACCGTTGCAGGTAAACTACCCCTTTCCCTCAACCGATCTTCACCAAAAACAATAGGTCGCGAGTACTCTGCAAATCAGGGCTGTATGCAAAAACTTATTTGATTCTGTTTGAATTTGCGGCAGTTATCGTTTGCCATAGAAAAAAAATCTACAGACATAGATAGACAGACAGACAGACACACACACAGACACTTTTCGGAAAACGACTTTTTTTCATGTTTTGAGTGTAGTAGAATCAGAATCTGCAATAATCTCGAACACGATTTTTTTTGGCATCACCATACTTCCATTCCTTAAGGAATATGGAAGTAAAAATAAAATAATTTTGTTGCCAGGCAATAAAATTATAATTTTTTCATTTTAATGTAATATAATATTTTTCATTTAATACAGCAATAAAAAGGCAGGTAAGACACAGCCTGGCTGTTTGGCTGAAAATGATTTTAAATATAAATCTTAGAATATGGAAGTCATGTATGGTTCTCCATACCGATATTTTACTTCCATATTCCTTAAGGAACGGAAGTATGGTGATGGCAAAAAAAATCGTGTTCGAGATTATTGCAGATTCTGATTCTACTACACTCAAAACATGAAAAAAAGTCGTTTTCCGAAAAGTGTCTGTGAGTGTGTCTGTCTGTCTGTGTGTGTGTCTGTCTGTGTGTCTGTGTGTCTGTGTGTCTGTAGATTTTTTTCTATGGCAAACGATAACAGCCGCAAATTCAAACAGAATCAAATAAGTTTTTGCATGCCGCCCTGATTTGCAGAGTACTCGCGACCTATTGTTTTTGGTGAAGATCGGTTGAGGGAAAGGGGTAGTTTACCTGCAACGGTTTTTTTTTAGCAAGGGTAATTTTCTTTGTTTGGCAAACGATAACAGCCGCAAATTCAAACAGAATCAAATAATGTTTCGCATACAGCCCTAAATTGTAGAGTTCTCCAGATCTGTTGATTTTGGTGAAGATGGGTTAAGGGAAAGGGGTAGTTTACCTGTAACGTTTTATGTTTTAACAAGGGTATTTCCTATGGCAAACGATAACAGCCGCAAATTCAAACAGAATCAAAAGATTATTTGCATACAGCCCTAAATTGTAGAGTTCTCAAGACCTATTGTTTTTGGTGAAAATCGGTTGAGAGAAAGGGGTAGTTTACCTACAACGTTTTTTTAACAAGGTTATTTTCTATGGCAAACGATAACAGCCGCAAATTCAAACATAATCAAATAATTTTCTGCATACAGCCCTGGTTTGTAGAGTACTCAAGACCTTTTGTTTTTGGTGAAGATCGGTGGAGGGGAAGGGGTAGTTTACCAGCAACGTTTGTTATAAAGCGTATTTTCTATGGCAAACGATAACTGCCGCAAATTCAAACAGAATCAAATAATTGTTTGCATACATTAGTGAATTGTAGAGGACTCAAGGCCATTAGATTTTGGTGAAGATCAGTTAAGGGTAAGGGGTAGTTTACCTGCAACCTTTTACGTTTTAACGAGAGTAAAGTACTTGAAAATTCATTTAAACTTTTTCAAACAATGGTAATTGTTAAAAATAAAATAATTTTGTTGCCAGGCAATGAAATTATAATTTTTTCATTTTAATGTAAATTATGTATATATTAGAAAATATATCGTGCTTGGCAGGCAAGCATATTTCAGATTATAAGTCTTAGAATATGGAAGGCATGTATGGTTCTCCATACCGATATTTTCGAAAAGTGTCTGTCTGTCTTGTGTCTGTAGATTTTTTTCTATGGCAAACGATAACAGCCGCAAATTCAAACAGAATCAAATAATTTTTTGCATACAGTCCTGATTTGTAGAGTACTCACGACCTATTGTTTTCGGTGAAGATCGGTTTAGGGAAAGGGGTAGTTTACCTGCAACGGTTTTTTTTTAATCAAGGGTAATTGTTTTCTATGGCAAACGATAACAGACGCAAATTCAAACAGAATCAACTACTCTTTTGCATACCGCCCTGAATTGTAGAGTTCTCAAGACCTGTTGTTTTTGGTGAAGATCGGTTAAGAGAAAGGGGTAGTTTACCTGCAACGTTTTATGTTTTAACAAGGGTATTTTATATGGCAAACGATAATAGCCGCACGTTCAAACAGAATCAAATGATTATTTGCATACAACCCTAAATTGTAGAGTTCTCAAGACCTATTGATTTTGGTGAAGATCGGTTAAGGGAAAGGGGTAGTTTACCTGCTACGTGTTATGTTTTAAAAGAGTATTTTCTATGATTTTCTATGGCAAACGATAAGAGCCGCAAATTCAAACAGAATCAAATGATTATTTGCATACAGCCCTAAATTGCAGAGTTCTCACGACCTTTTGATTTTGGTGAAGATCGGTTAAGGGAAAGGGGTAGTATACCTGCTACGTTTTATGTTTTAAAAGGGTATTTTTTATGGCAAACGATAAGAGTCGCAAATTCAAACAGAATCAACTATTCTTTTGCATACTGCTCTGAATTATACAGTTCTCAAGACCTATTGGTTTTGGTGAAGATCGGTTAAGGGAAAGGGGTAGTTTACCTGCAACATTTTTTTTATCGGGGTAATTTTTTTCTATGGCAAACGATAACAGCCGCAAATTCAAACAGAATCAACTACTCTTTTGCATACATTCTGAATTGTAGAGTTCCCAAGTCCTGTTGGTGTTGGTGAAGATCGGTTAAGGGAAAGGGGTAGTTTACCTGCAACATTTTATGTTTTAACAAAGGTAATTTTTTATATGACGAACGATAACTGCCGCAAATTCAAACAGAATCAAATGATTATTTGCATACCGCCCTCCATTTTAGATATCTCAAAAGGTGCGGTTTTTGGTGAAGATCGGTAAAGGGAAAGGGGTAGTTTACCTGCAACGTTTTATGTTTTAACAAGGGTATTTTATATGGCAAACGATAATATCCGAACGTTCAAACAGAATCAAATGATTATTTGCATACAACCCTAAATTGTAGAGTTCTCAAGACCTATTGATTTTGGTGAAGATCGGTTAAGGGAAAGGGGTAGTTTACCTGCTACGTGTTATGTTTTAAAAGAGTATTTTCTATGATTTTCTATGGCAAACGATAAGAGCCGCAAATTCAAACAGAATCAAATGATTATTTGCATACAGCCCTAAATTGCAGAGTTCTCACGACCTTTTGATTTTGGTGAAGATCGGTTAAGGGAAAGGGGTAGTATACCTGCTACGTTTTATGTTTTAAAAGGGTATTTTTTATGGCAAACGATAAGAGTCGCAAATTCAAACAGAATCAACTATTCTTTTGCATACCGCTCTGAATTATAGAGTTCTCAAGACCGATTGGTTTTGGTGAAGATCGGTTAATGGGAAGGGGTAGTTTACCTGCAACTTTTTTTGTTTTATCAAGAGTATTTTCTATGGCAAACGATAACAGCCGCAAATTCAAACAGAATCATATAATATTATGCATGCAGCCCTGAATTGTAGAGTTCTCAAGACCTGTTGGTTTTGGTGAAGATCGGTTAAGGGAATAGGGTAGTTTACCTGCAACATTTTATGTTTTAACAAGGGTAATTTTACTTCCATATTCCTTAAGGAATGGAAGTATGGTGATGGCAAAAGAAATCGTGTTCGAGATTATTGCAGATTCTGATTCTACTACACTCAAAACATGAAAAAAAGTCGTTTTCCGAAAAGTGTCTGTCTGTCTGTCTGTCTGTCTGTCTGTCTGTCTGTCTGTCTGTCTGTCTGTCTGTGTGTCTGTCTGTAGATTTTTTTTCTATGGCAAACGATAACTGCCGCAAATTCAAACAGAATCAAATAATTTTTTGCATGCAGCCCTGATTTGCAGAGTACTCGCGACCTATTGTTTTTGGTGAAGATGGGTTGAGGGAAAGGGGTAGTTTACCTGCAACGGTTTTTTTTTAGCAAGGGTAATTTTGTTTGTTTGGCAAACGATAACAGCCGCAAATTCAAACAGAATCAAATAATGTTTCGCATACAGCCCTAAATTGTAGTGTTCTCAAGATCTGTAGATTTTGGTGAAGATCGGTTAAGGGAAAGGGGTAGTTTACCTGTAACGTTTTATGTTTTAACAAGGGTATTTCCTATGGCAAACGATAACAGCCGCAAATTCAAACAGAATCAAAAGATTATTTGCATACAGCCCTGAATTGTAGAGTTCTCAAGACCTTTTGTTTTTGGTGAAGTTCGGTTGAGGGAAAGGGGTAGTTTACCTGCAACGTTTTTTTAACAAGGGTATTTTCTATGGCAAACGATAACAGCCGCAAATTCAAACAGAATCAAATGATTATTTGCATACCGCCCTCAATTTTAGACATCTCAAAAGGTACGGTTTTTGGTGAAGATCGGTAAAGGGAAAGGGGTAGTTTACCTGCAACGTTTTATGTTTTAACAAGGGTATTTTATATGGCAAACGATAATATCCGAACATTCAAACAGAATCAAATGATTATTTGCATACAACCCTAAATTGTAGAGTTCTCAAGACCTATTGATTTTGGTGAAGATCGGTTAAGGGAAAGGGGTAGTTTACCTGCTACGTGTTATGTTTTAAAAGAGTATTTTCTATGATTTTCTATGGCAAACGATAAGAGCCGCAAATTCAAACAGAATCAAATGATTATTTGCATACAGCCCTAAATTGCAGAGTTCTCAAGACCTATTGATTTTGGTGAAGATCGGTTAAGGGTAAGGGGTAGTATACCTGCTACGTTTTATGTTTTAAAAGGGTATTTTATATGGCAAACGATAAGAGTCGCAAATTCAAACAGAATCAACTATTCTTTTGCATACCGCTCTGAATTATAGAGTTCTCAAGACCTATTGGTTTTGGTGAAGATCGGTTAAGGGGAAGGGGTAGTTTACCTGCAACTTTTTTTGTTTTATCAAGAGTATTTTCTATGGCAAACGATAACAGCCGCAAATTCAAACAGAATCATATAATATTATGCATGCAGCCCTGAATTGTAGAGTTCTCAAGACCTGTTGGTTTTGGTGAAGATCGGTTAAGGGAATAGGGTAGTTTACCTGCAACATTTTATGTTTTCACAAGGGTAATTTTACTTCCATATTCCTTAAGGAATGGAAGTATGGTGATGGCAAAAAAAATCGTGTTCGAGATTATTGCAGATTCTGATTCTACTACACTCAAAACATGAAAAAAAGTCGTTTTCCGAAAAGTGTCTGTGTGTCTGTCTGTCTGTCTGTCTGTCTGTCTGTCTGTCTGTCTGTCTGTCTGTCTGTCTGTGTGTCTGTCTGTAGATTTTTTTTCTATGGCAAACGATAACTGCCGCAAATTCAAACAGAATCAAATAATTTTTTGCATGCAGCCATGATTTGCAGAGTACTCGCGACCTATTGTTTTTGGTGAAGATGGGTTGAGGGAAAGGGGTAGTTTACCTGCAACGGGTTTTTTTTAGCAAGGGTAATTTTGTTTGTTTGGCAAATGATAACAGCCGCAAATTCAAACAGAATCAAATAATGTTTCGCATACAGCCCTAAATTGTAGAGTTCTCAAGATCTGTAGATTTTGGTGAAGATCGGTTAAGGGAAAGGGGTAGTTTACCTGTAACGTTTTATGTTTTAACAAGGGTATTTCCTATGGCAAACGATAACAGCCGCAAATTCAAACAGAATCAAAAGATTATTTGCATACAGCCCTGAATTGTAGAGTTCTCAAGACCTTTTGTTTTTGGTGAAGTTCGGTTGAGGGAAAGGGGTAGTTTACCTGCAACGTTTTTTTAACAAGGGTATTTTCTATGGCAAACGATAACAGCCGCAAATTCAAACAGAATCAAATAATGTTTTGCATGCAGCCCTGATTTGCAGAGTACTCGCGACCTATTGTTTTTGGTGAAGATCGGTTGAGGGAAAGGGGTAGTTTACCTGCAACGGTTTTTTTTTAGCAAGGGTAATTTTGTTTGTTTGGCAAACGATAACAGCCGCAAATTCAAACAGAATCAAATAATGTTTCGCATACAGCCCTGAGTTGTAGAGTTCTCAAGATCTGTTGATTTTGGTGAATATCGGTTAAGGGAAAGGGGTAGTTTACCAGTAACGTTTTATGTTTTAACAAGGGTATTTCCTATGGCAAACGATAACAGCCGCAAATTCAAACAGAATCAAAAGATTATTTGCATACAGCCCTAAATTGTAGAGTTCTCAAGACCTGTTGTCTTTGGTGAAGTTCGGTTGAGGGGAAGTGGTAGTTTACCTGCAACATTTTTTTAACAAGGGTATTTTCTATGGCAAACGATAACAGCCGCAAATTCAAACAGAATCAAATAATGTTTTGCATACAGCCCTGATTTGTAGAGTGCTCAAGACCTGTTGTTTTTGGTGAAGATCGGTTAAGGGGAAGGGGTAGTTTACCTGCAACGTTTTTTTATCAAGCGTATTTTCTATGGCAAACGATAACAGCCGCAAATTCAAACAGAATCAAATAATTTTTTGCATACTTCCCTGAATTGTAGAGGTCTCAATGACTTTCGATTTTGGTGAAGATCGGTTAAGGGGAAGGGGTAGTTTACTTGCAACCTTTTACGTTTTAACAAGAGTAAAGTACTTGAAAATTTATTATAACTTTTTGAAACAATGGTAATTGTTAAAAATAAAATAATTTTGTTGCCAGGCAATAAAATTTTAATTTTTTCATTTTAATGTAATATAATATTTTTCATTTAATACAGCAATAAAAAGGCAGGTAAGACACAGCCTGGCTGTTTGGCTGAAAATGATTTTAAATATAAATCTTAGAATATGGAAGTCATGTATGGTTCTCCATACCGATACTTTACTTCCATATTCCTTAAGGAATGAAAGTATGGTGATGGCAAAAAAAATCGTGTTCGAGATTATTGCAGATTCTGATTCTACTACACTCAAAACATGAAAAAAAGTCGTTTTCCGAAAAGTGTCTGTGTGTGTGTCTGTCTGTCTGTCTGTCTGTCTGTGTGTCTGTATGTAGATTTTTTACTTCCATATTCCTTAAGGAATGGAAGTATGGTGATGGCAAAAAAAATCGTGTTCGAGATTATTGCAGATTCTGATTCTACGACACTCAAAACATGAAAAAAAGTCGTTTTCCGAAAAGTGTCTGTGTGTGTGTCTGTCTGTCTGTCTGTCTGTGTGTCTGTCTGTCTCTCTGTCTGTAGATTTTTTTTCTATGGCAAACGATAACTGCCGCAAATTCAAACAGAATCAAATACTTTTTTGCATTCAGCCCTGATTTGCAGAGTACTCGCGACCTATTGTTTTTGGTGAAGATCGGTTGAGGGAAAGGGGTAGTTTACCTGCAACGGTTTTTTTTTTAGCAAGGGTAATTTTGTTTGTTTGCCAAACGATAACAGCCGCAAATTCAAACAGAATCAAATAATGTTTCGCATACAGTCCTGAATTGTAGAGTTCTCAAGATCTGTTGATTTTGGTGAAGATCGGTTAAGGGAAAGGGGTAGTTTACCTGTAACGTTTTATGTTTTAACAAGGGTATTTCCTATGGCAAACGATAACAGCCGCAAATTCAAACAGAATCAAAAGATTATTTGCATACAGCTCTAAATTGTAGAGTTCTCAAGACCTATTGTTTTTGGTGAAGTTCGGTTGAGGGAAGGGGTAGTTTACCTGCAACGTTTTTTTAACAAGGGTATTTTCTATGGCAAACGATAACAGCCGCAAATTCAAACAGAATCAAATAATGTTTTGCATACAGCCCTGATTTGTAGAGTACTCAAGACCTATTGTTTTTGGTGAAGATCGGTTGAGGGGAAGGGGTAGTTTACCTGCAACGGTTTTTTTTTAGCAAGGGTAATTTTGTTTGTTTGGCAAACGATAACAGCCGCAAATTCAAACAGAATCAAATAATGTTTCGCATACAGCCCTGAGTTGTAGAGTTCTCAAGATCTGTTGATTTTGGTGAATATCGGTTAAGGGAAAGGGGTAGTTTACCAGTAACGTTTTATGTTTTAACAAGGGTATTTCCTATGGCAAACGATAACAGCCGCAAATTCAAACAGAATCAAAAGATTATTTGCATACAGCCCTAAATTGTAGAGTTCTCAAGACCTGTTGTCTTTGGTGAAGTTCGGTTGAGGGGAAGTGGTAGTTTACCTGCAACATTTTTTTAACAAGGGTATTTTCTATGGCAAACGATAACAGCCGCAAATTCAAACAGAATCAAATAATGTTTTGCATACAGCCCTGATTTGTAGAGTGCTCAAGACCTGTTGTTTTTGGTGAAGATCGGTTAAGGGGAAGGGGTAGTTTACCTGCAACGTTTTTTTATCAAGCGTATTTTCTATGGCAAACGATAACAGCCGCAAATTCAAACAGAATCAAATAATTTTTTGCATACTTCCCTGAATTGTAGAGGTCTCAATGACTTTCGATTTTGGTGAAGATCGGTTAAGGGGAAGGGGTAGTTTACTTGCAACCTTTTACGTTTTAACAAGAGTAAAGTACTTGAAAATTTATTATAACTTTTTGAAACAATGGTAATTGTTAAAAATAAAATAATTTTGTTGCCAGGCAATAAAATTTTAATTTTTTCATTTTAATGTAATATAATATTTTTCATTTAATACAGCAATAAAAAGGCAGGTAAGACACAGCCTGGCTGTTTGGCTGAAAATGATTTTAAATATAAATCTTAGAATATGGAAGTCATGTATGGTTCTCCATACTGATACTTTACTTCCATATTCCTTAAGGAATGAAAGTATGGTGATGGCAAAAAAAATCGTGTTCGAGATTATTGCAGATTCTGATTCTACTACACTCAAAACATGAAAAAAAGTCGTTTTCCGAAAAGTGTCTGTGTGTGTGTCTGTCTGTCTGTCTGTCTGTCTGTGTGTCTGTATGTAGATTTTTTACTTCCATATTCCTTAAGGAATGGAAGTATGGTGATGGCAAAAAAAATCGTGTTCGAGATTATTGCAGATTCTGATTCTACGACACTCAAAACATGAAAAAAAGTCGTTTTCCGAAAAGTGTCTGTGTGTGTGTCTGTCTGTCTGTCTGTCTGTGTGTCTGTCTGTCTCTCTGTCTGTAGATTTTTTTTCTATGGCAAACGATAACTGCCGCAAATTCAAACAGAATCAAATACTTTTTTGCATTCAGCCCTGATTTGCAGAGTACTCGCGACCTATTGTTTTTGGTGAAGATCGGTTGAGGGAAAGGGGTAGTTTACCTGCAACGGTTTTTTTTTTAGCAAGGGTAATTTTGTTTGTTTGCCAAACGATAACAGCCGCAAATTCAAACAGAATCAAATAATGTTTCGCATACAGTCCTGAATTGTAGAGTTCTCAAGATCTGTTGATTTTGGTGAAGATCGGTTAAGGGAAAGGGGTAGTTTACCTGTAACGTTTTATGTTTTAACAAGGGTATTTCCTATGGCAAACGATAACAGCCGCAAATTCAAACAGAATCAAAAGATTATTTGCATACAGCTCTAAATTGTAGAGTTCTCAAGACCTATTGTTTTTGGTGAAGTTCGGTTGAGGGAAGGGGTAGTTTACCTGCAACGTTTTTTTAACAAGGGTATTTTCTATGGCAAACGATAACAGCCGCAAATTCAAACAGAATCAAATAATGTTTTGCATACAGCCCTGATTTGTAGAGTACTCAAGACCTATTGTTTGTGGTGAAGATCGGTTAAGGGAAAGGGGTAGTTTACCTTTAACGTTTTATGTTTTAACAATGGTATTTCCTATGGCAAACGATAACAGCCGCAAATTCAAACAGAATCAAAAGATTATTTGCATACAGCCCTAAATTGTAGAGTTCTCAAGACCTATTGTTTTTGGTGAAGATCGGTTGAGGGAAAGGGGTAGTTTACCTGCAACGTTTTTTTAACAAGGGTATTTTCTATGGCAAACGATAAATGATTTTAAATATAAATCTTAGAATATGGAAGTCATGTATGGTTCTCCATACCGATATTTTTCTATGGCAAACGATAACTGCCGCAAATTCAAACAGAATCAAATAATTTTTTGCATGCAGCCCTGATTTGCAGAGTACTCGCGACCTATTGTTTTTGGTGAAGATCGGTTGAGGGAAAGGGGTAGTTTACCTTCAACGGTTTTTTTTTAGCAAGGGTAATTTTGTTTGTTTGGCAAACGATAACAGCCGCAAATTCAAACAGAATCAAATAATGTTTCGCATACTGCACTGAATTGTAGAGTTCTCAAGATGTGTTGATTTTGGTGAAGATCGGTTAAGGGAAAGGCGTAGTTTACCTGTAACGTTTTATGTTTTAAAAAGGGTATTTCCTATGGCAAACGGTAACAGCCGCAAATTCAAACAGAATCAAAAGATTATTTGAATACAGCCCTAAATTGTAGAGTTCTCAAGACCTGTTGTTTTTGGTGAAGATCGGTTGAGGGAAAGGGGTAGTTTACCAGCAACGTTTTTTTAACAAGGGTATTTTCTATGGCAAACGATAACAGCCGCAAATTCAAACAGAATCAAATAATGTTTTGCATACAGGCCTGATTTGTAGAGTACTCAAGACCTTTTGTTTTTGGTGAAGATCGGTTAAGGGGAAGGGGTAGTTTACCTGCAACGTTTTTTTATCAAGCGTATTTTCTATGGCAAACGATAGCCGCAAATTCAAACAGAATCAAACAATTTTTTGCATAAGTCCCTGAATTGTAGAGGTCTCAATGACTTTCGATTTTGGTGAAGATCGGTTAAGGGGAAGGGGTAGTTTACCTGCAACCTTTTACGTTTTAACAAGAGTAAAGTACTTGAAAATTTATTTAAACTTTTTGAAACAATGGTAATTGTTAAATATCGGTATGGAGAACCATACATGACTTCCATATTCTAAGATTTATATTTAAAATCATTTTCAGCCAAACAGCCAAGCTGTGTCTTACCTGCCTTTTTATTGCTGTATTAAATGAAAAATATTATATTACATTAAAATGAAAAAATTATAATTTTATTGCCTGGCAACAAACTTATTTTATTTTTAACAATTACCATTTGTTTCAAAAAGTTTAAATAAATTTTCAAGTACTTTACTCTTGTTAAAACGTAAAAGGTTGCCGGTAAACTACCCCTTCCCCTTAACCGATCTTCACCAAAATCGAAAGTCATTGAGACCTCTACAATTCAGGGACGTATGCAAAAAATTATTTGATTCTGTTTGAATTTGCGGCTGTTTTCGTTTGCCAAAAAAATACGATTGATAAAAACACGTTGCAGGTAAACTACCCCTTCCCCTTAACCGATCTTCACAAAAAACAATAGGTCTTGAGTACTCTACAAATCAGGGCTGTATGCAAAACATTATTTGATTCTGTTTGAATTTGCGGCTGTTATCTTTTGCCATAGAAAATACCCTTGTTAAAAAAACGTTGTAGGTAAACTACCCCTTTCCCTCAACCGATCTTCACCAAAAACAACAGGTCTTGAGAACTCTACAATTTAGGGATGTGTGCAAATAATCTTTTGATTCTGTTTGAATTTGCGGCTGTTATCGTTTGCCATAGGAAATACCCTTGTTAAAACATAAAACGTTACCGGTAAACAACCCCTTTCCCTTAACCGATCTTCACCAAAATCAACAGATCTTGAGAACTCTGCAATTCAGGGCTGTGTGCGAAACATTATTTGATTCTGTTTGAATTTGCGGCTGTTATCGTTTGCCAAACAAACAAAATTACCCTTGCTAAAAATAAACCGTTGCAGGTAAACTACCCCTTTCCCTCAACCGATCTTCACCAAAAACAATAGGTCGCGAGTACTCTGCAAATCAGGGCTGTATGCAAAAACTTATTTGATTCTGTTCGAATTTGCGGCAGTTATCGTTTGCCATAGAAAAAAAATCTACAGACATAGATAGACAGACAGACAGACACACACACAGACACTTTTCGGAAAACGACTTTTTTTCATGTTTTGAGTGTAGTAGAATCAGAATCTGCAATAATCTCGAACACGATTTTTTTTGGCATCACCATACTTCCATTCCTTAAGGAATATGGAAGTAAAAATAAAATAATTTTGTTGCCAGGCAATAAAATTATAATTTTTTCATTTTAATGTAATATAATATTTTTCATTTAATACAGCAATAAAAAGGCAGGTAAGACACAGCCTGGCTGTTTGGCTGAAAATGATTTTAAATATAAATCTTAGAATATGGAAGTCATGTATGGTTCTCCATACCGATATTTTACTTCCATATTCCTTAAGGAACGGAAGTATGGTGATGGCAAAAAAAATCGTGTTCGAGATTATTGCAGATTCTGATTCTACTACACTCAAAACATGAAAAAAAGTCGTTTTCCGAAAAGTGTCTGTGAGTGTGTCTGTCTGTCTGTGTGTGTGTCTGTCTGTGTGTCTGTGTGTCTGTGTGTCTGTAGATTTTTTTCTATGGCAAACGATAACAGCCGCAAATTCAAACAGAATCAAATAAGTTTTTGCATGCCGCCCTGATTTGCAGAGTACTCGCGACCTATTGTTTTTGGTGAAGATCGGTTGAGGGAAAGGGGTAGTTTACCTGCAACGGTTTTTTTTTAGCAAGGGTAATTTTCTTTGTTTGGCAAACGATAACAGCCGCAAATTCAAACAGAATCAAATAATGTTTCGCATACAGCCCTAAATTGTAGAGTTCTCCAGATCTGTTGATTTTGGTGAAGATGGGTTAAGGGAAAGGGGTAGTTTACCTGTAACGTTTTATGTTTTAACAAGGGTATTTCCTATGGCAAACGATAACAGCCGCAAATTCAAACAGAATCAAAAGATTATTTGCATACAGCCCTAAATTGTAGAGTTCTCAAGACCTATTGTTTTTGGTGAAAATCGGTTGAGAGAAAGGGGTAGTTTACCTACAACGTTTTTTTAACAAGGTTATTTTCTATGGCAAACGATAACAGCCGCAAATTCAAACATAATCAAATAATTTTCTGCATACAGCCCTGGTTTGTAGAGTACTCAAGACCTTTTGTTTTTGGTGAAGATCGGTGGAGGGGAAGGGGTAGTTTACCAGCAACGTTTGTTATAAAGCGTATTTTCTATGGCAAACGATAACTGCCGCAAATTCAAACAGAATCAAATAATTGTTTGCATACATTAGTGAATTGTAGAGGACTCAAGGCCATTAGATTTTGGTGAAGATCAGTTAAGGGTAAGGGGTAGTTTACCTGCAACCTTTTACGTTTTAACGAGAGTAAAGTACTTGAAAATTCATTTAAACTTTTTCAAACAATGGTAATTGTTAAAAATAAAATAATTTTGTTGCCAGGCAATGAAATTATAATTTTTTCATTTTAATGTAAATTATGTATATATTAGAAAATATATCGTGCTTGGCAGGCAAGCATATTTCAGATTATAAGTCTTAGAATATGGAAGGCATGTATGGTTCTCCATACCGATATTTTCGAAAAGTGTCTGTCTGTCTTGTGTCTGTAGATTTTTTTCTATGGCAAACGATAACAGCCGCAAATTCAAACAGAATCAAATAATTTTTTGCATACAGTCCTGATTTGTAGAGTACTCACGACCTATTGTTTTCGGTGAAGATCGGTTTAGGGAAAGGGGTAGTTTACCTGCAACGGTTTTTTTTTAATCAAGGGTAATTGTTTTCTATGGCAAACGATAACAGACGCAAATTCAAACAGAATCAACTACTCTTTTGCATACCGCCCTGAATTGTAGAGTTCTCAAGACCTGTTGTTTTTGGTGAAGATCGGTTAAGAGAAAGGGGTAGTTTACCTGCAACGTTTTATGTTTTAACAAGGGTATTTTATATGGCAAACGATAATAGCCGCACGTTCAAACAGAATCAAATGATTATTTGCATACAACCCTAAATTGTAGAGTTCTCAAGACCTATTGATTTTGGTGAAGATCGGTTAAGGGAAAGGGGTAGTTTACCTGCTACGTGTTATGTTTTAAAAGAGTATTTTCTATGATTTTCTATGGCAAACGATAAGAGCCGCAAATTCAAACAGAATCAAATGATTATTTGCATACAGTCCTGATTTGTAGAGTACTCACGACCTATTGTTTTCGGTGAAGATCGGTTTAGGGAAAGGGGTAGTTTACCAGCAACGGTTTTTTTTTAATCAAGGGTAATTGTTTTCTATGGCAAACGATAACAGACGCAAATTCAAACAGAATCAACTACTCTTTTGCATACAGCCCTGAATTGTAGAGTTCTCAAGACTTGTTGTTTTTGGTGAAGATCGGTTAAGAGAAAGGGGTAGTTTACCTGCAACGTTTTATGTTTTAACAAGGGTATTTTATATGGCAAACGATAATAGCCGCACGTTCAAACAGAATCAAATGATTATTTGCATACAACCCTAAATTGTAGAGTTCTCAAGACCTATTGATTTTGGTGAAGATCGGTTAAGGGAAAGGGGTAGTTTACCTGCTACGTGTTATGTTTTAAAAGAGTATTTTCTATGATTTTCTATGGCAAACGATAAGAGCCGCAAATTCAAACAGAATCAAATGATTATTTGCATACAGCCCTAAATTGCAGAGTTCTCACGACCTTTTGATTTTGGTGAAGATCGGTTAAGGGAAAGGGGTAGTATACCTGCTACGTTTTATGTTTTAAAAGGGTATTTTTTATGGCAAACGATAAGAGTCGCAAATTCAAACAGAATCAACTATTCTTTTGCATACTGCTCTGAATTATACAGTTCTCAAGACCTATTGGTTTTGGTGAAGATCGGTTAAGGGAAAGGGGTAGTTTACCTGCAACATTTTTTTTATCGGGGTAATTTTTTTCTATGGCAAACGATAACAGCCGCAAATTCAAACAGAATCAACTACTCTTTTGCATACAGCCCTGAATTGTTGAGTTCCCAAGTCCTGTTGGTGTTGGTGAAGATCGGTTAAGGGAAAGGGGTAGTTTACCTGCAACATTTTATGTTTTAACAAAGGTAATTTTTTATATGACGAACGATAACTGCCGCAAATTCAAACAGAATCAAATGATTATTTGCATACCGCCCTCCATTTTAGATATCTCAAAAGGTGCGGTTTTTGGTGAAGATCGGTAAAGGGAAAGGGGTAGTTTACCTGCAACGTTTTATGTTTTAACAAGGGTATTTTATATGGCAAACGATAATATCCGAACGTTCAAACAGAATCAAATGATTATTTGCATACAACCATAAATTGTAGAGTTCTCAAGACCTATTGATTTTGGTGAAGATCGGTTAAGGGAAAGGGGTAGTTTACCTGCTACGTGTTATGTTTTAAAAGAGTATTTTCTATGATTTTCTATGGCAAACGATAAGAGCCGCAAATTCAAACAGAATCAAATGATTATTTGCATACAGCCCTGAATTGCAGAGTTCTCAAGACCTATTGATTTTGGTGAAGATCGGTTAAGGGTAAGGGGTAGTATACCTGCTACGTTTTATGTTTTAAAAGGGTATTTTTTATGGCAAACGATAAGAGTCGCAAATTCAAACAGAATCAACTATTCTTTTGCATACCGCTCTGAATTATAGAGTTCTCAAGACCGATTGGTTTTGGTGAAGATCGGTTAATGGGAAGGGGTAGTTTACCTGCAACTTTTTTTGTTTTATCAAGAGTATTTTCTATGGCAAACGATAACAGCCGCAAATTCAAACAGAATCATATAATATTATGCATGCAGCCCTGAATTGTAGAGTTCTCAAGACCTGTTGGTTTTGGTGAAGATCGGTTAAGGGAATAGGGTAGTTTACCTGCAACATTTTATGTTTTAACAAGGGTAATTTTACTTCCATATTCCTTAAGGAATGGAAGTATGGTGATGGCAAAAAAAATCGTGTTCGAGATTATTGCAGATTCTGATTCTACTACACTCAAAACATGAAAAAAAGTCGTTTTCCGAAAAGTGTCTGTCTGTCTGTCTGTCTGTCTGTCTGTCTGTCTGTCTGTCTGTCTGTGTGTCTGTCTGTAGATTTTTTTTCTATGGCAAACGATAACTGCCGCAAATTCAAACAGAATCAAATAATTTTTTGCATGCAGCCCTGATTTGCAGAGTACTCGCGACCTATTGTTTTTGGTGAAGATGGGTTGAGGGAAAGGGGTAGTTTACCTGCAACGGTTTTTTTTTAGCAAGGGTAATTTTGTTTGTTTGGCAAACGATAACAGCCGCAAATTCAAACAGAATCAAATAATGTTTCGCATACAGCCCTAAATTGTAGTGTTCTCAAGATCTGTAGATTTTGGTGAAGATCGGTTAAGGGAAAGGGGTAGTTTACCTGTAACGTTTTATGTTTTAACAAGGGTATTTCCTATGGCAAACGATAACAGCCGCAAATTCAAACAGAATCAAAAGATTATTTGCATACAGCCCTGAATTGTAGAGTTCTCAAGACCTTTTGTTTTTGGTGAAGTTCGGTTGAGGGAAAGGGGTAGTTTACCAGCAACGTTTTTTTAACAAGGGTATTTTCTATGGCAAACGATAACAGCCGTAAATTCAAACAGAATCAAATGATTACTTGCATACCGCCCTCAATTTTAGACATCTCAAAAGGTACGGTTTTTGGTGAAGATCGGTAAAGGGAAAGGGGTAGTTTACCTGCAACGTTTTATGTTTTAACAAGGGTATTTTATATGGCAAACGATAATATCCGAACATTCAAACAGAATCAAATGATTATTTGCATACAACCCTAAATTGTAGAGTTCTCAAGACCTATTGATTTTGGTGAAGATCGGTTAAGGGAAAGGGGTAGTTTACCTGCTACGTGTTATGTTTTAAAAGAGTATTTTCTATGATTTTCTATGGCAAACGATAAGAGCCGCAAATTCAAACAGAATCAAATGATTATTTGCATACAGCCCTAAATTGCAGAGTTCTCAAGACCTATTGATTTTGGTGAAGATCGGTTAAGGGTAAGGGGTAGTATACCTGCTACGTTTTATGTTTTAAAAGGGTATTTTTTATGGCAAACGATAAGAGTCGCAAATTCAAACAGAATCAACTATTCTTTTGCATACCGCTCTGAATTATAGAGTTCTCAAGACCTATTGGTTTTGGTGAAGATCGGTTAAGGGGAAGGGGTAGTTTACCTGCAACTTTTTTTGTTTTATCAAGAGTATTTTCTATGGCAAACGATAACAGCCGCAAATTCAAACAGAATCATATAATATTATGCATGCAGCCCTGAATTGTAGAGTTCTCAAGACCTGTTGGTTTTGGTGAAGATCGGTTAAGGGAATAGGGTAGTTTACCTGCAACATTTTATGTTTTAACAAGGGTAATTTTACTTCCATATTCCTTAAGGAATGGAAGTATGGTGATGGCAAAAAAAATCGTGTTCGAGATTATTGCAGATTCTGATTCTACTACACTCAAAACATGAAAAAAAGTCGTTTTCCGAAAAGTGTCTGTGTGTCTGTCTGTCTGTCTGTCTTCTGTCTGTCTGTGTGTCTGTCTGTAGATTTTTTTTCTATGGCAAACGATAACTGCCGCAAATTCAAACAGAATCAAATAATTTTTTGCATGCAGCCATGATTTGCAGAGTACTCGCGACCTATTGTTTTTGGTGAAGATGGGTTGAGGGAAAGGGGTAGTTTACCGGCAACGGGTTTTTTTTAGCAAGGGTAATTTTGTTTGTTTGGCAAATGATAACAGCCGCAAATTCAAACAGAATCAAATAATGTTTCGCATACAGCCCTAAATTGTAGAGTTCTCAAGATCTGTAGATTTTGGTGAAGATCGGTTAAGGGAAAGGGGTAGTTTACCTGTAACGTTTTATGTTTTAACAAGGGTATTTCCTATGGCAAACGATAACAGCCGCAAATTCAAACAGAATCAAAAGATTATTTGCATACAGCCCTGAATTGTAGAGTTCTCAAGACCTTTTGTTTTTGGTGAAGTTCGGTTGAGGGAAAGGGGTAGTTTACCTGCAACGTTTTTTTAACAAGGGTATTTTCTATGGCAAACGATAACAGCCGCAAATTCAAACAGAATCAAATAATGTTTTGCATGCAGCCCTGATTTGCAGAGTACCCGCGACCTATTGTTTTTGGTGAAGATCGGTTGAGGGAAAGGGGTAGTTTACCTGCAACGGTTTTTTTTTAGCAAGGGTAATTTTGTTTGTTTGGCAAACGATAACAGCCGCAAATTCAAACAGAATCAAATAATGTTTCGCATACAGCCCTGAGTTGTAGAGTTCTCAAGATCTGTTGATTTTGGTGAATATCGGTTAACGGAAAGGGGTAGTTTACCAGTAACGTTTTATGTTTTAACAAGGGTATTTCCTATGGCAAACGATAACAGCCGCAAATTCAAACAGAATCAAAAGATTATTTGCATACAGCCCTAAATTGTAGAGTTCTCAAGACCTATTGTTTTTGGTGAAGTTCGGTTGAGGGGAAGTGGTAGTTTACCTGCAACATTTTTTTAACAAGGGTATTTTCTATGGCAAACGATAACAGCCGCAAATTCAAACAGAATCAAATAATGTTTTGCATACAGCCCTGATTTGTAGAGTGCTCAAGACCTGTTGTTTTTGGTGAAGATCGGTTAAGGGGAAGGGGTAGTTTACCTGCAACGTTTTTTTATCAAGCGTATTTTCTATGGCAAACGATAACAGCCGCAAATTCAAACAGAATCAAATAATTTTTTGCATACGTCCCTGAATTGTAGAGGTCTCAATGACTTTCGATTTTGGTGAAGATCGGTTAAGGGGAAGGGGTAGTTTACTTGCAACCTTTTACGTTTTAACAAGAGTAAAGTACTTGAAAATTTATTATAACTTTTTGAAACAATGGTAATTGTTAAAAATAAAATAATTTTGTTGCCAGGCAATAAAATTATAATTTTTTCATTTTAATGTAATATAATATTTTTCATTTAATACAGCAATAAAAAGGCAGGTAAGACACAGCCTGGCTGTTTGGCTGAAAATGATTTTAAATATAAATCTTAGAATATGGAAGTCATGTATGGTTCTCCATACCGATACTTTACTTCCATATTCCTTAAGGAATGAAAGTATGGTGATGGCAAAAAAAATCGTGTTCGAGATTATTGCAGATTCTGATTCTACTACACTCAAAACATGAAAAAAAGTCGTTTTCCGAAAAGTGTCTGTGTGTGTGTCTGTCTGTCTGTCTGTCTGTCTGTGTGTCTGTATGTAGATTTTTTACTTCCATATTCCTTAAGGAATGGAAGTATGGTGATGGCAAAAAAAATCGTGTTCGAGATTATTGCAGATTCTGATTCTACGACACTCAAAACATGAAAAAAAGTCGTTTTCCGAAAAGTGTCTGTGTGTGTGTCTGTCTGTCTGTCTGTCTGTCTGTGTGTCTGTCTGTCTGTCTGTCTGTAGATTTTTTTTCTATGGCAAACGATAACTGCCGCAAATTCAAACAGAATCAAATAATTTTTTGCATGCAGCCCTGATTTGCAGAGTACTCGCGACCTATTGTTTTTGGTGAAGATCGGTTGAGGGAAAGGGGTAGTTTACCTGCAACGGTTTTTTTTTAGCAAGGGTAATTTTGTTTGTTTGCCAAACGATAACAGCCGCAAATTCAAACAGAATCAAATAATGTTTCGCATACAGTCCTGAATTGTAGAGTTCTCAAGATCTGTTGATTTTGGTGAAGATCGGTTAAGGGAAAGGGGTAGTTTACCTGTAACGTTTTATGTTTTAACAAGGGTATTTCCTATGGCAAACGATAACAGCCGCAAATTCAAACAGAATCAAAAGATTATTTGCATACAGCTCTAAATTGTAGAGTTCTCAAGACCTATTGTTTTTGGTGAAGTTCGGTTGAGGGAAGGGGTAGTTTACCTGCAACGTTTTTTTAACAAGGGTATTTTCTATGGCAAACGATAACAGCCGCAAATTCAAACAGAATCAAATAATGTTTTGCATACAGCCCTGATTTGTAGAGTACTCAAGACCTATTGTTTTTGGTGAAGATCGGTTAAGGGAAAGGGGTAGTTTACCTGTAACGTTTTATGTTTTAACAATGGTATTTCCTATGGCAAACGATAACAGCCGCAAATTCAAACAGAATCAAAAGATTATTTGCATACAGCCCTAAATTGTAGAGTTCTCAAGACCTATTGTTTTTGGTGAAGATCGGTTGAGGGAAAGGGGTAGTTTACCTGCAACGTTTTTTTAACAAGGGTATTTTCTATGGCAAACGATAAATGATTTTAAATATAAATCTTAGAATATGGAAGTCATGTATGGTTCTCCATACCGATATTTTTCTATGGCAAACGATAACTGCCGCAAATTCAAACAGAATCAAATAATTTTTTGCATGCAGCCCTGATTTGCAGAGTACTCGCGACCTATTGTTTTTGGTGAAGATCGGTTGAGGGAAAGGGGTAGTTTACCTTCAACGGTTTTTTTTTAGCAAGGGTAATTTTGTTTGTTTGGCAAACGATAACAGCCGGAAATTCAAACAGAATCAAATAATGTCTCGCATACAGCACTGAATTGTAGAGTTCTCAAGATGTGTTGATTTTGGTGAAGATCGGTTAAGGGAAAGGGGTAGTTTACCTGTAACGTTTTATGTTTTAAAAAGGGTATTTCCTATGGCAAACGGTAACAGCCGCAAATTCAAACAGAATCAAAAGATTATTTGAATACAGCCCTAAATTGTAGAGTTCTCAAGACCTGTTGTTTTTGGTGAAGATCGGTTGAGGGAAAGGGGTAGTTTACCTGCAACGTTTTTTTAACAAGGGTATTTTCTATGACAAACGATAACAGCCGCAAATTCAAACAGAATCAAATAATGTTTTGCATACAGCCCTGATTTGTAGAGTACTCAAGACCTATTGTTTTTGGTGAAGATCGGTTAAGGGGAAGGGGTAGTTTACCTGCAACGTTTTTTTATCAAGCGTATTTTCTATGGCAAACGATAGCCGCAAATTCAAACAGAATCAAACAATTTTTTGCATACGTCCCTGAATTGTAGAGGTCTCAATGACTTTCGATTTTGGTGAAGATCGGTTAAGGGGAAGGGGTAGTTTACCTGCAACCTTTTACGTTTTAACAAGAGTAAAGTACTTGAAAATTTATTTAAACTTTTTGAAACAATGGTAATTGTTAAATATCGGTATGGAGAACCATACATGACTTCCATATTCTAAGATTTATATTTAAAATCATTTTCAGCCAAACAGCCAAGCTGTGTCTTACCTGCCTTTTTATTGCTGTATTAAATGAAAAATATTATATTACATTAAAATGAAAAAATTATAATTTTATTGCCTGGCAACAAACTTATTTTATTTTTAACAATTACCATTTGTTTCAAAAAGTTTAAATAAATTTTCAAGTACTTTACTCTTGTTAAAACGTAAAAGGTTGCCGGTAAACTACCCCTTCCCCTTAACCGATCTTCACCAAAATCGAAAGTCATTGAGACCTCTACAATTCAGGGACGTATGCAAAAAATTATTTGATTCTGTTTGAATTTGCGGCTGTTTTCGTTTGCCATAGAAAATACGATTGATAAAAACACGTTGCAGGTAAACTACCCCTTCCCCTTAACCGATCTTCACAAAAAACAACAGGTCTTGAGTACTCTACAAATCAGGGCTGTGTGCAAAACATTATTTGATTCTGTTTGAATTTGCGGCTGTTATCGTTTGCCATAGAAAATACCCTTGTTAAAAAAACGTTGTAGGTAAACTACCCCTTTCCCTCAACCGATCTTCACCAAAAACAATAGGTCTTGAGAACTCTACAATTTAGGGATGTGTGCAAATAATCTTTTGATTCTGTTTGAATTTGCGGCTGTTATCGTTTGCCATAGGAAATACCCTTGTTAAAACATAAAACGTTACCGGTAAACTACCCCTTTCCCTTAACCGATCTTCACCAAAATCAACAGATCTTGAGAACTCTACAATTCAGGGCTGTGTGCGAAACATTATTTGATTCTGTTTGAATTTGCGGCTGTTATCGTTTGCCAAACAAACAAAATTACCCTTGCTAAAAATAAACCGTTGCAGGTAAACTACCCCTTTCCCTCAACCGATCTTCACCAAAAACAATAGGTCGCGAGGACTCTTCAAATCAGGGCTGTATGCAAAAACGTATTTGATTCTGTTTGAATTTGCGGCAGTTATCGTTTGCCATAGAAAAAAAATCTACAGACATAGATAGACAGACAGACAGACACACACACAGACACTTTTCGGAAAACGACTTTTTTTCATGTTTTGAGTGTAGTAGAATCAGAATCTGCAATAATCTCGAACACGATTTTTTTTGGCATCACCATACTTCCATTCCTTAAGGAATATGGAAGTAAAAATAAAATAATTTTGTTGCCAGGCAATAAAATTATAATTTTTTCATTTTAATGTAATATAATATTTTTCATTTAATACAGCAATAAAAAGGCAGGTAAGACACAGCCTGGCTGTTTGGCTGAAAATGATTTTAAATATAAATCTTAGAATATGGAAGTCATGTATGGTTCTCCATACCGATATTTTACTTCCATATTCCTTAAGGAACGGAAGTATGGTGATGGCAAAAAAAATCGTGTTTGAGATTATTGCAGATTCTGATTCTACTACACTCAAAACATGAAAAAAAGTCGTTTTCCGAAAAGTGTCTGTGAGTGTGTCTGTCTGTCTGTGTGTGTGTCTGTCTGTGTGTCTGTGTGTCTGTAGATTTTTTTCTATGGCAAACGATAACAGCCGCAAATTCAAACAGAATCAAATAAGTTTTTGCATACCGCCCTGATTTGCAGAGTACTCGCGACCTATTGTTTTTGGTGAAGATCGGTTGAGGGAAAGGGGTAGTTTACCTGCAACGGTTTTTTTTTAGCAAGGGTAATTTTGTTTGTTTGGCAAACGATAACAGCCGCAAATTCAAACAGAATCAAATAATGTTTCGCATACAGCCCTAAATTGTAGAGTTCTCCAGATCTGTTGATTTTGGTGAAGATGGGTTAAGGGAAAGGGGTAGTTTACCTGTAACGTTTTATGTTTTAACAAGGGTATTTCCTATGGCAAACGATAACAGCCGCAAATTCAAACAGAATCAAAAGATTATTTGCATACAGCCCTAAATTGTAGAGTTCTCAAGACCTATTGTTTTTGGTGAAAATCGGTTGAGAGAAAGGGGTAGTTTACCTACAACGTTTTTTTAACAAGGTTATTTTCTATGGCAAACGATAACAGCCGCAAATTCAAACATAATCAAATAATTTTCTGCATACAGCCCTGGTTTGTAGAGTACTCAAGACCTTTTGTTTTTGGTGAAGATCGGTGGAGGGGAAGGGGTAGTTTACCAGCAACGTTTGTTATAAAGCGTATTTTCTATGGCAAACGATAACTGCCGCAAATTCAAACAGAATCAAATACTTTTTTGCATACATTAGTGAATTGTAGAGGACTCAAGGCCATTAGATTTTGGTGAAGATCAGTTAAGGGGAAGGGGTAGTTTACCTGCAACCTTTTACGTTTTAACGAGAGTAAAGTACTTGAAAATTCATTTAAACTTTTTCAAACAATGGTAATTGTTAAAAATAAAATAATTTTGTTGCCAGGCAATGAAATTATAATTTTTTCATTTTAATGTAAATTATGTATATATTAGAAAATATATCGTGCTTGGCAGGCAAGCATATTTCAGATTATAAGTCTTAGAATATGGAAGGCATGTATGGTTCTCCATACCGATATTTTCGAAAAGTGTCTGTCTGTCTTGTGTCTGTAGATTTTTTTCTATGGCAAACGATAACAGCCGCAAATTCAAACAGAATCAAATAATTTTTTGCATACAGTCCTGATTTGTAGAGTACTCACGACCTATTGTTTTCGGTGAAGATCGGTTTAGGGAAAGGGGTAGTTTACCTGCAACGGTTTTTTTTTAATCAAGGGTAATTGTTTTCTATGGCAAACGATAACAGACGCAAATTCAAACAGAATCAACTACTCTTTTGCATACCGCCCTGAATTGTAGAGTTCTCAAGACCTGTTGTTTTTGGTGAAGATCGGTTAAGAGAAAGGGGTAGTTTACCTGCAACGTTTTATGTTTTAACAAGGGTATTTTATATGGCAAACGATAATAGCCGCACGTTCAAACAGAATCAAATGATTATTTGCATACAACCCTAAATTGTAGAGTTCTCAAGACCTATTGATTTTGGTGAAGATCGGTTAAGGGAAAGGGGTAGTTTACCTGCTACGTGTTATGTTTTAAAAGAGTATTTTCTATGATTTTCTATGGCAAACGATAAGAGCCGCAAATTCAAACAGAATCAAATGATTATTTGCATACAGTCCTGATTTGTAGAGTACTCACGACCTATTGTTTTCGGTGAAGATCGGTTTAGGGAAAGGGGTAGTTTACCTGCAACGGTTTTTTTTTAATCAAGGGTAATTGTTTTCTATGGCAAACGATAACAGACGCAAATTCAAACAGAATCAACTACTCTTTTGCATACAGCCCTGAATTGTAGAGTTCTCAAGACTTGTTGTTTTTGGTGAAGATCGGTTAAGAGAAAGGGGTAGTTTACCTGCAACGTTTTATGTTTTAACAAGGGTATTTTATATGGCAAACGATAATAGCCGCACGTTCAAACAGAATCAAATGATTATTTGCATACAACCCTAAATTGTAGAGTTCTCAAGACCTATTGATTTTGGTGAAGATCGGTTAAGGGAAAGGGGTAGTTTACCTGCTACGTGTTATGTTTTAAAAGAGTATTTTCTATGATTTTCTATGGCAAACGATAAGAGCCGCAAATTCAAACAGAATCAAATGATTATTTGCATACAGCCCTGAATTGCAGAGTTCTCACGACCTTTTGATTTTGGTGAAGATCGGTTAAGGGAAAGGGGTAGTATACCTGCTACGTTTTATGTTTTAAAAGGGTATTTTTTATGGCAAACGATAAGAGTCGCAAATTCAAACAGAATCAACTATTCTTTTGCATACCGCTCTGAATTATAGAGTTCTCAAGACCTATTGGTTTTGGTGAAGATCGGTTAAGGGGAAGGGGTAGTTTACCTGCAACTTTTTTTGTTTTATCAAGAGTATTTTCTATGGCAAACGATAACAGCCGCAAATTCAAACAGAATCATATAATATTATGCATGCAGCCCTGAATTGTAGAGTTCTCAAGACCTGTTGGTTTTGGTGAAGATCGGTTAAGGGAATAGGGTAGTTTACCTGCAACATTTTATGTTTTAACAAGGGTAATTTTACTTCCATATTCCTTAAGGAATGGAAGTATGGTGATGGCAAAAAAAATCGTGTTCGAGATTATTGCAGATTCTGATTCTACTACACTCAAAACATGGAAAAAAGTCGTTTTCCGAAAAGTGTCTGTGTGTCTGTGTGTCTGTCTGTCTGTCTGTCTGTCTGTGTGTCTGTCTGTAGATTTTTTTTCTATGGCAAACGATAACTGCCGCAAATTCAAACAGAATCAAATAATTTTTTGCATGCAGTCCTGATTTGCAGAGTACTCGCGACCTATTGTTTTTGGTGAAGATGGGTTGAGGGAAAGGGGTAGTTTACCTGCAACGGTTTTTTTTTAGCAAGGGTAATTTTGTTTGTTTGGCAAACGATAACAGCCGCAAATTCAAACAGAATCAAATAATGTTTCGCATACAGCCCTAAATTGTTGTGTTCTCAAGGTCTGTAGATTTTGGTGAAGATCGGTTAAGGGAAAGGGGTAGTTTACCTGTAACGTTTTATGTTTTAACAAGGGTATTTCCTATGGCAAACGATAACAGCCGCAAATTCAAACAGAATCAAAAGATTATTTGCATACAGCCCTGAATTGTAGAGTTCTCAAGACCTTTTGTTTTTGGTGAAGTTCGGTTGAGGGAAAGGGGTAGTTTACCTGCAACGTTTTTTTAACAAGGGGATTTTCTATGGCAAACGATAACAGCCGCAAATTCAAACAGAATCAAATGATTATTTGCATACCGCCCTCAATGTTATACATCTCAAAAGGTACGGTTTTTGGTGAAGATCGGTAAAGGGAAAGGGGTAGTTTACCTGCAACGTTTTATGTTTTAACAAGGGTATTTTATATGGCAAACGATAATATCCGAACATTCAAACAGAATCAAATGATTATTTGCATACAACCCTAAATTGTAGAGTTCTCAATACCTATTGATTTTGGTGAAGATCGGTTAAGGGAAAGGGGTAGTTTACCTGCTACGTGTTATGTTTTAAAAGAGTATTTTCTATGATTTTCTATGGCAAACGATAAGAGCCGCAAATTCAAACAGAATCAAATGATTATTTGCATACAGCCCTAAATTGCAGAGTTCTCAAGACCTATTGATTTTGGTGAAGATCGGTTAAGGGTAAGGGGTAGTATACCTGCTACGTTTTATGTATTAAAAGGGTATTTTTTATGGCAAACGATAAGAGTCGCAAATTCAAACAGAATCAAATGATTATTTGCATACAGCCCTAAATTGCAGAGTTCTCAAGACCGATTGGTTTTGGTGAAGATCGGTTAAGGGGAAGGGGTAGTTTACCTGCAACTTTTTTTGTTTTATCAAGAGTATTTTCTATGGCAAACGATAACAGCCGCAAATTCAAACAGAATCATATAATATTATGCATGCAGCCCTGAATTGTAGAGTTCTCAAGACCTGTAGGTTTTGGTGAAGATCGGTTAAGGGAATAGGGTAGTTTACCTGCAACATTTTATGTTTTAACAAGGGTAATTTTACTTCCATATTCCTTAAGGAATGGAAGTATGGTGATGGCAAAAAAAATCGTGTTCGAGATTATTGCAGATTCTGATTCTACTACACTCAAAACATGAAAAAAAGTCGTTTTCCGAAAAGTGTCTGTGTGTGTGTCTGCCTGTCTGTCTGTCTGTCTGTCTGTCTGTCTTTGTGTCTGTCTGTAGATTTTTTTTCTATGGCAAACGATAACTGCCGCAAATTCAAACAGAATCAAATAATTTTTTGCATGCAGCCATGATTTGCAGAGTACTCGCGACCTATTGTTTTTGGTGAAGATGGGTTGAGGGAAAGGGGTAGTTTACCTGCAACGGTTTTTTTTTTAGCAAGGGTAATTTTGTTTGTTTGGCAAATGATAACAGCCGCAAATTCAAACAGAATCAAATAATGTTTCGCATACAGCCCTAAATTGTAGAGTTCTCAAGATCTGTAGATTTTGGTGAAGATCGGTTAAGGGAAAGGGGTAGTTTACCTGTAACGTTTTATGTTTTAACAAGGGTATTTCCTATGGCAAACGATAACAGCCGCAAATTCAAACAGAATCAAAAGATTATTTGCATACAGCCCTGAATTGTAGAGTTCTCAAGACCTTTTGTTTTTGGTGAAGTTCGGTTGAGGGAAAGGGGTAGTTTACCTGCAACGTTTTTTTAACAAGGGTATTTTCTATGGCAAACGATAACAGCCGCAAATTCAAACAGAATCAAATAATGTTTTGCATACAGCCCTGATTTGTAGAGTACTCATGACCTATTGTTTTTGGTGAAGATCGGTTAAGGGAAAGGGGTAGTTTACCTGTAACGTTTTATGTTTTAACAAGGGTATTTCCTATGGCAAACGATAACAGCCGCAAATTCAAACAGAATCAAAAGATTATTTGCATACGGCCCTAAATTGTAGAGTTCTCAAGACCTATTGTTTTTGGTGAAGATCGGTTGATGGAAAGGGGTAGTTTACCTGCAACGTTTTTTTAACAAGGGTATTTTCTATGGCAAACGATAACAGCCGCAAATTCAAACAGAATCAAATAATGTTTTGCATGCAGGCCTGATTTACAGAGTACTCGCGACCTATTGTTTTTGGTGAAGATAGGTTGAGGGAAAGGGGTAGTTTACCTGCAACGGTTTTTTTTTAGCAAGGGTAAATTTGTTTGTTTGGCAAACGATAACAGCCGCAAATTCAAACAGAATCAAATAATGTTTCGCATACAGCCCTGAGTTGTAGAGTTCTCAAGATCTGTTGATTTTGGTGAATATCGGTTAAGGGAAAGGGGTAGTTTACCAGTAACGTTTTATGTTTTAACAAGGGTATTTCCTATGGCAAACGATAACAGCCGCAAATTCAAACAGAATCAAAAGATTATTTGCATACAGCCCTAAATTGTAGAGTTCTCAAGACCTATTGTTTTTGGTGAAGTTCGGTTGAGGGGAAGGGGTAGTTTACCTGCAACATTTTTTTAACAAGGGTATTTTCTATGGCAAACGATAACAGCCGCAAATTCAAACAGAATCAAATAACGTTTTGCATACAGCCCTGATTTGTAGAGTGCTCAAGACCTGTTGTTTTTGGTGAAGATCGGTTAAGGGGAAGGGGTAGTTTACCTGCAACGTTTTTTTATCAAGCGTATTTTCTATGGCAAACGATAACAGCCGCAAATTCAAACAGAATCAAATAATTTTTTGCATACGTCCCTGAATTGTAGAGGTCTCAATGACTTTCGATTTTGGTGAAGATCGGTTAAGGGGAAGGGGTAGTTTACTTGCAACCTTTTACGTTTTAACAAGAGTAAAGTACTTGAAAATATATTATAACTTTTTGAAACAATGGTAATTGTTAAAAATAAAATAATTTTGTTGCCAGGCAATAAAATTATAATTTTTTCATTTTAATGTAATATAATATTTTTCATTTAATACAGCAATAAAAAGGCAGGTAAGACACAGCCTGGCTGTTTGGCTGAAAATGATTTTAAATATAAATCTTAGAATATGGAAGTCATGTATGGTTCTCCATACCGATACTTTACTTCCATATTCCTTAAGGAATGAAAGTATGGTGATGGCAAAAAAAATCGTGTTCGAGATTATTGCAGATTCTGATTCTACTACACTCAAAACATGAAAAAAAGTCGTTTTCCGAAAAGTGTCTGTGTGTGTGTCTGTCTGTCTGTCTGTGTGTCTGTATGTAGATTTTTTACTTCCATATTCCTTAAGGAATGGAAGTATGGTGATGGCAAAAAAAATCGTGTTCGAGATTATTGCAGATTCTGATTCTACGACACTCAAAACATGAAAAAAAGTCGTTTTCCGAAAAGTGTCTGTGTGTGTGTCTGTCTGTCTGTCTGTCTGTCTGTCTGTGTGTCTGTCTGTCTGTCTATCTGTAGATTTTTTTTCTATGGCAAACGATAACTGCCGCAAATTCAAACAGAATCAAATAATTTTTTGCATGCAGTCCTGATTTGCAGAGTACTCGCGACCTATTGTTTTTGGTGAAGATCGGTTGAGGGAAAGGGGTAGTTTACCTGCAACGGTTTTTTTTTAGCAAGGGTAATTTTGTTTGTTTGCCAAACGATAACAGCCGGAAATTCAAACAGAATCAAATAATGTTTCGCATACAGTCCTGAATTGTAGAGTTCTCAAGATCTGTTGATTGTGGTGAAGATCGGTTAAGGGAAAGGGGTAGTTTACCTGTAACGTTTTATGTTTTAACAAGGGTATTTCCTATGGCAAACGATAACAGCCGCAAATTCAAACAGAATCAAAAGATTATTTGCATACAGCTCTAAATTGTAGAGTTCTCAAGACCTATTGTTTTTGGTGAAGTTCGGTTGAGGGAAGGGGTAGTTTACCTGCAACGTTTTTCTAACAAGGGTATTGTCTATGGCAAACGATAACAGCCGCAAATTCAAACAGAATCAAATAATGTTTTGCATACAGTCCTGATTTGTAGAGTACTCAAGACCTATTGTTTTTGGTGAAGATCTGTTAAGGGAAAGGGGTAGTTTACCTGTAACGTTTTATGTTTTAACAATGGTATTTCCTATGGCAAACGATAACAGCCGCAAATTCAAACAGAATCAAAAGATTATTTGCATACAGCCCTAAATTGTAGAGTTCTCAAGACCTATTGTTTTTGGTGAAGATCGGTTGAGGGAAAGGGGTAGTTTACCTGCAACGTTTTTTTAACAAGGGTATTTTCTATGGCAAACGATAAATGATTTTAAATATAAATCTTAGAATATGGAAGTCATGTATGGTTCTCCATACCGATATTTTTCTATGGCAAACGATAACTGCCGCAAATTCAAACAGAATCAAATAATTTTTTGCATACATTAGTGAATTGTAGAGGACTCAAGGCCATTAGATTTTGGTGAAGATCAGTTAAGGGGAAGGGGTAGTTTACCTGCAACCTTTTACGTTTTAACGAGAGTAAAGTACTTGAAAATTCATTTAAACTTTTTCAAACAATGGTAATTGTTAAAAATAAAATAATTTTGTTGCCAGGCAATGAAATTATAATTTTTTCATTTTAATGTAAATTATGTATATATTAGAAAATATATCGTGCTTGGCAGGCAAGCATATTTCAGATTATAAGTCTTAGAATATGGAAGGCATGTATGGTTCTCCATACCGATATTTTCGAAAAGTGTCTGTCTGTCTTGTGTCTGTAGATTTTTTTCTATGGCAAACGATAACAGCCGCAAATTCAAACAGAATCAAATAATTTTTTGCATACAGTCCTGATTTGTAGAGTACTCACGACCTATTGTTTTCGGTGAAGATCGGTTTAGGGAAAGGGGTAGTTTACCTGCAACGGTTTTTTTTTAATCAAGGGTAATTGTTTTCTATGGCAAACGATAACAGACGCAAATTCAAACAGAATCAACTACTCTTTTGCATACCGCCCTGAATTGTAGAGTTCTCAAGACCTGTTGTTTTTGGTGAAGATCGGTTAAGAGAAAGGGGTAGTTTACCTGCAACGTTTTATGTTTTAACAAGGGTATTTTATATGGCAAACGATAATAGCCGCACGTTCAAACAGAATCAAATGATTATTTGCATACAACCCTAAATTGTAGAGTTCTCAAGACCTATTGATTTTGGTGAAGATCGGTTAAGGGAAAGGGGTAGTTTACCTGCTACGTGTTATGTTTTAAAAGAGTATTTTCTATGATTTTCTATGGCAAACGATAAGAGCCGCAAATTCAAACAGAATCAAATGATTATTTGCATACAGTCCTGATTTGTAGAGTACTCACGACCTATTGTTTTCGGTGAAGATCGGTTTAGGGAAAGGGGTAGTTTACCTGCAACGGTTTTTTTTTAATCAAGGGTAATTGTTTTCTATGGCAAACGATAACAGACGCAAATTCAAACAGAATCAACTACTCTTTTGCATACAGCCCTGAATTGTAGAGTTCTCAAGACTTGTTGTTTTTGGTGAAGATCGGTTAAGAGAAAGGGGTAGTTTACCTGCAACGTTTTATGTTTTAACAAGGGTATTTTATATGGCAAACGATAATAGCCGCACGTTCAAACAGAATCAAATGATTATTTGCATACAACCCTAAATTGTAGAGTTCTCAAGACCTATTGATTTTGGTGAAGATCGGTTAAGGGAAAGGGGTAGTTTACCTGCTACGTGTTATGTTTTAAAAGAGTATTTTCTATGATTTTCTATGGCAAACGATAAGAGCCGCAAATTCAAACAGAATCAAATGATTATTTGCATACAGCCCTGAATTGTAGAGTTCTCACGACCTTTGATTTTGGTGAAGATCGGTTAAGGGAAAGGGGTAGTATACCTGCTACGTTTTATGTTTTAAAAGGGTATTTTTTATGGCAAACGATAAGAGTCGCAAATTCAAACAGAATCAACTATTCTTTTGCATACTGCTCTGAATTATACAGTTCTCAAGACCTGTTGGTTTTGGTGAAGATCGGTTAAGGGAAAGGGGTAGTTTACCTGCAACATTTTTTTTATCGGGGTAATTTTTTTCTATGGCAAACGATAACAGCCGCAAATTCAAACAGAATCAACTACTCTTTTGCATACAGCCCTGAATTGTAGAGTCCCCAAGTCCTGTTAGTGTTGGTGAAGATCGGTTAAGGGAAAGGGGTAGTTTACCTGCAACATTTTATGTTTTAACAAAGGTAATTTTTTATATGACGAACGATAACTGCCGCAAATTCAAACAGAATCAAATGATTATTTGCATACCGCCCTCCATTTTAGATATCTCAAAAGGTACGGTTTTTGGCGAAGATCGGTAAAGGGAAAGGGGTAGTTTACCTGCAACGTTTTATGTTTTAACAAGGGTATTTTATATGGCAAACGATAATATCCGAACGTTCAAACAGAATCAAATGATTATTTGCATACAACCCTAAATTGTAGAGTTCTCAAGACCTCTTGATTTTGGTGAAGATCGGTTAAGGGAAAGGGGTAGTTTACCTGCTACGTGTTATGTTTTAAAAGAGTATTTTCTATGATTTTCTATGGCAAACGATAAGAGCCGCAAATTCAAACAGAATCAAATGATTATTTGCATACAGCCCTAAATTGTAGAGTTCTCAAGACCTATTGATTTTGGTGAAGATCGGTTAAGGGTAAGGGGTAGTATACCTGCTACGTTTTATGTTTTAAAAGGGTATTTTTTATGGCAAACGATAAGAGTCGCAAATTCAAACAGAATCAACTATTCTTTTGCATACCGCTCTGAATTATAGAGTTCTCAAGACCTATTGGTTTTGGTGAAGATCGGTTAAGGGGAAGGGGTAGTTTACCTGCAACTTTTTTTGTTTTATCAAGAGTATTTTCTATGGCAAACGATAACAGCCGCAAATTCAAACAGAATCATATAATATTATGCATGCAGCCCTGAATTGTAGAGTTCTCAAGACCTGTTGGTTTTGGTGAAGATCGGTTAAGGGAATAGGGTAGTTTACCTGCAACATTTTATGTTTTAACAAGGGTAATTTTACTTCCATATTCCTTAAGGAATGGAAGTATGGTGATGGCAAAAAAAATCGTGTTCGAGATTATTGCAGATTCTGATTCTACTACACTCAAAACATGGAAAAAAGTCGTTTTCCGAAAAGTGTCTGTGTGTCTGTGTGTCTGTCTGTCTGTCTGTCTGTCTGTGTGTCTGTCTGTAGATTTTTTTTCTATGGCAAACGATAACTGCCGCAAATTCAAACAGAATCAAATAATTTTTTGCATGCAGTCCTGATTTGCAGAGTACTCGCGACCTATTGTTTTTGGTGAAGATGGGTTGAGGGAAAGGGGTAGTTTACCTGCAACGGTTTTTTTTTAGCAAGGGTAATTTTGTTTGTTTGGCAAACGATAACAGCCGCAAATTCAAACAGAATCAAATAATGTTTCGCATACAGCCCTAAATTGTTGTGTTCTCAAGGTCTGTAGATTTTGGTGAAGATCGGTTAAGGGAAAGGGGTAGTTTACCTGTAACGTTTTATGTTTTAACAAGGGTATTTCCTATGGCAAACGATAACAGCCGCAAATTCAAACAGAATCAAAAGATTATTTGCATACAGCCCTGAATTGTAGAGTTCTCAAGACCTTTTGTTTTTGGTGAAGTTCGGTTGAGGGAAAGGGGTAGTTTACCTGCAACGTTTTTTTAACAAGGGGATTTTCTATGGCAAACGATAACAGCCGCAAATTCAAACAGAATCAAATGATTATTTGCATACCGCCCTCAATGTTATACATCTCAAAAGGTACGGTTTTTGGTGAAGATCGGTAAAGGGAAAGGGGTAGTTTACCTGCAACGTTTTATGTTTTAACAAGGGTATTTTATATGGCAAACGATAATATCCGAACATTCAAACAGAATCAAATGATTATTTGCATACAACCCTAAATTGTAGAGTTCTCAAGACCTATTGATTTTGGTGAAGATCGGTTAAGGGAAAGGGGTAGTTTACCTGCTACGTGTTATGTTTTAAAAGAGTATTTTCTATGATTTTCTATGGCAAACGATAAGAGCCGCAAATTCAAACAGAATCAAATGATTATTTGCATACAGCCCTAAATTGCAGAGTTCTCAAGACCTATTGATTTTGGTGAAGATCGGTTAAGGGTAAGGGGTAGTATACCTGCTACGTTTTATGTATTAAAAGGGTATTTTTTATGGCAAACGATAAGAGTCGCAAATTCAAACAGAATCAAATGATTATTTGCATACAGCCCTAAATTGCAGAGTTCTCAAGACCGATTGGTTTTGGTGAAGATCGGTTAAGGGGAAGGGGTAGTTTACCTGCAACTTTTTTTGTTTTATCAAGAGTATTTTCTATGGCAAACGATAACAGCCGCAAATTCAAACAGAATCATATAATATTATGCATGCAGCCCTGAATTGTAGAGTTCTCAAGACCTGTAGGTTTTGGTGAAGATCGGTTAAGGGAATAGGGTAGTTTACCTGCAACATTTTATGTTTTAACAAGGGTAATTTTACTTCCATATTCCTTAAGGAATGGAAGTATGGTGATGGCAAAAAAAATCGTGTTCGAGATTATTGCAGATTCTGATTCTACTACACTCAAAACATGAAAAAAAGTCGTTTTCCGAAAAGTGTCTGTGTGTGTGTCTGCCTGTCTGTCTGTCTGTCTGTCTGTCTGTCTTTGTGTCTGTCTGTAGATTTTTTTCTATGGCAAACGATAACTGCCGCAAATTCAAACAGAATCAAATAATTTTTTGCATGCAGCCATGATTTGCAGAGTACTCGCGACCTATTGTTTTTGGTGAAGATGGGTTGAGGGAAAGGGGTAGTTTACCTGCAACGGTTTTTTTTTAGCAAGGGTAATTTTGTTTGTTTGGCAAATGATAACAGCCGCAAATTCAAACAGAATCAAATAATGTTTCGCATACAGCCCTAAATTGTAGAGTTCTCAAGATCTGTAGATTTTGGTGAAGATCGGTTAAGGGAAAGGGGTAGTTTACCTGTAACGTTTTATGTTTTAACAAGGGTATTTCCTATGGCAAACGATAACAGCCGCAAATTCAAACAGAATCAAAAGATTATTTGCATACAGCCCTGAATTGTAGAGTTCTCAAGACCTTTTGTTTTTGGTGAAGTTCGGTTGAGGGAAAGGGGTAGTTTACCTGCAACGTTTTTTTAACAAGGGTATTTTCTATGGCAAACGATAACAGCCGCAAATTCAAACAGAATCAAATAATGTTTTGCATACAGCCCTGATTTGTAGAGTACTCATGACCTATTGTTTTTGGTGAAGATCGGTTAAGGGAAAGGGGTAGTTTACCTGTAACGTTTTATGTTTTAACAAGGGTATTTCCTATGGCAAACGATAACAGCCGCAAATTCAAACAGAATCAAAAGATTATTTGCATACGGCCCTAAATTGTAGAGTTCTCAAGACCTATTGTTTTTGGTGAAGATCGGTTGATGGAAAGGGGTAGTTTACCTGCAACGTTTTTTTAACAAGGGTATTTTCTATGGCAAACGATAACAGCCGCAAATTCAAACAGAATCAAATAATGTTTTGCATGCAGGCCTGATTTACAGAGTACTCGCGACCTATTGTTTTTGGTGAAGATAGGTTGAGGGAAAGGGGTAGTTTACCTGCAACGGTTTTTTTTTAGCAAGGGTAAATTTGTTTGTTTGGCAAACGATAACAGCCGCAAATTCAAACAGAATCAAATAATGTTTCGCATACAGCCCTGAGTTGTAGAGTTCTCAAGATCTGTTGATTTTGGTGAATATCGGTTAAGGGAAAGGGGTAGTTTACCAGTAACGTTTTATGTTTTAACAAGGGTATTTCCTATGGCAAACGATAACAGCCGCAAATTCAAACAGAATCAAAAGATTATTTGCATACAGCCCTAAATTGTAGAGTTCTCAAGACCTATTGTTTTTGGTGAAGTTCGGTTGAGGGGAAGGGGTAGTTTACCTGCAACATTTTTTTAACAAGGGTATTTTCTATGGCAAACGATAACAGCCGCAAATTCAAACAGAATCAAATAACGTTTTGCATACAGCCCTGATTTGTAGAGTGCTCAAGACCTGTTGTTTTTGGTGAAGATCGGTTAAGGGGAAGGGGTAGTTTACCTGCAACGTTTTTTTATCAAGCGTATTTTCTATGGCAAACGATAACAGCCGCAAATTCAAACAGAATCAAATAATTTTTTGCATACGTCCCTGAATTGTAGAGGTCTCAATGACTTTCGATTTTGGTGAAGATCGGTTAAGGGGAAGGGGTAGTTTACTTGCAACCTTTTACGTTTTAACAAGAGTAAAGTACTTGAAAATATATTATAACTTTTTGAAACAATGGTAATTGTTAAAAATAAAATAATTTTGTTGCCAGGCAATAAAATTATAATTTTTTCATTTTAATGTAATATAATATTTTTCATTTAATACAGCAATAAAAAGGCAGGTAAGACACAGCCTGGCTGTTTGGCTGAAAATGATTTTAAATATAAATCTTAGAATATGGAAGTCATGTATGGTTCTCCATACCGATACTTTACTTCCATATTCCTTAAGGAATGAAAGTATGGTGATGGCAAAAAAAATCGTGTTCGAGATTATTGCAGATTCTGATTCTACTACACTCAAAACATGAAAAAAAGTCGTTTTCCGAAAAGTGTCTGTGTGTGTGTCTGTCTGTCTGTCTGTGTGTCTGTATGTAGATTTTTTACTTCCATATTCCTTAAGGAATGGAAGTATGGTGATGGCAAAAAAAATCGTGTTCGAGATTATTGCAGATTCTGATTCTACGACACTCAAAACATGAAAAAAAGTCGTTTTCCGAAAAGTGTCTGTGTGTGTGTCTGTCTGTCTGTCTGTCTGTCTGTCTGTGTGTCTGTCTGTCTGTCTATCTGTAGATTTTTTTTCTATGGCAAACGATAACTGCCGCAAATTCAAACAGAATCAAATAATTTTTTGCATGCAGTCCTGATTTGCAGAGTACTCGCGACCTATTGTTTTTGGTGAAGATCGGTTGAGGGAAAGGGGTAGTTTACCTGCAACGGTTTTTTTTTAGCAAGGGTAATTTTGTTTGTTTGCCAAACGATAACAGCCGGAAATTCAAACAGAATCAAATAATGTTTCCAATACAGTCCTGAATTGTAGAGTTCTCAAGATCTGTTGATTGTGGTGAAGATCGGTTAAGGGAAAGGGGTAGTTTACCTGTAACGTTTTATGTTTTAACAAGGGTATTTCCTATGGCAAACGATAACAGCCGCAAATTCAAACATAATCAAATAATATTTTGCATACTGCCCTGAATTGTAGAGTTCTCAAGATGTTTTATTTTTGGTGAAGACCGGTTAAGGGAAAGGGGTAGTTTACCTGCAACGTTTTATGTTTTAAAAGGGTATTTTCTATGGCAAACGATAAGAGCTGCAAATTCAAACAGAATCAAATATGTTTTTGCATACAGCCCTGATTTCTTGAGTACTAAAGACCTTTTGTTTTTGGTGAAGATCGTTTAAGGGAAAGGGGTAGTTTACCTGCCACATTTTTTGTTTTATCAAGGGTATTTTGTATGGCAAACGATAACAGCCGCAAATTCAAACAAAATCACATAATATTTTGCATATAGCCCTGAATTATAGAGTTCTCAAGGCCTATTGTTTTTGGTGAAGATCGGTTAAGGGAAAGGGGTAGTTTACCTGCAACGGTTTTTTATCAAGGGTAATTTTACTTCCATATTCCTTAAGGAATGGAAGTATGGTGATGGCAAAAAAAATCGTGTTCGAGATTATTGCAGATTCTGATTCTACTACACTCAAAACATGAAAAAAAGTCGTTTTCCGAAAAGGGTCTGTGTGTCTGTGTGTCTGTCTGTCTGTCTGTCTGTCTGTGTGTCTGTCTGTAGATGTTTATTCTATGGCAAACGATAACTGCCGCAAATTCAAACAGAATCAAATAATTTTTTGTATGCAGACCTGATTTGCAGAGTACTAGAGACCTATTGTTTTTGGTGAAGATCGGTTGAGGGAAAGGGGTAGTTTACCTGCAACGGTTTTTTTTTAGCAAGGGTAATTTTGTTTGTTTGGCAAACGATAACAGCCGCAAATTCAAACAGAATCAAATAATGTTTCGCATACAGCCCTGAATTGTAGAGTTCTCAAGACCTATTGTTTTTGGTGAAGATCGGTTAAGGGAAAGGGGTAGTTTACCTGTAACGTTTTATGTTTTAACAAGGGTATTTCCTATGGCAAACGATAACAGCCGCAAATTCAAACAGAATGAAAAGATTATTTGCATACAGCCCTAAATTTTAGAGTTCTCAAGACCTTTTGTTTTTGGTGAAGATCGGTTAAGGGAAAGGGGTAGTTTACCTACAACGTTTTTTTAACAAGGGTATTTTCTATGGCAATCGATAACAGCCGCAAATTCAAACAGAATCAAATAATTTTCCGCATACAGCCCTGATTTGTAGAGTACTCAAGACCTATTGTTTTTGGTGAAGATCTGTTAAGGGAAAGGGGTAGTTTACCTGTAACGTTTTATGTTTTAACAATGGTATTTCCTATGGCAAACGATAACAGCCGCAAATTCAAACAGAATCAAAAGATTATTTGCATACAGCCCTAAATTGTAGAGTTCTCAAGACCTATTGTTTTTGGTGAAGATCGGTTGAGGGAAAGGGGTAGTTTACCTGCAACGTTTTTTTAACAAGGGTATTTTCTATGGCAAACGATAAATGATTTTAAATATAAATCTTAGAATATGGAAGTCATGTATGGTTCTCCATACCGATATTTTTCTATGGCAAACGATAACTGCCGCAAATTCAAACAGAATCAAATAATTTTTTGCATGCAGGCCTAATTTGCAGAGTACTCGCGACCTATTGTTTTTGGTGAAGATCGGTTGAGGGAAAGGGGTAGTTTACCTTCAACGGTTTTTTTTTAGCAAGGGTAATTTTGTTTGTTTGGCAAACGATAACAGCCGCAAATTCAAACAGAATCAAATAATGTTTCGCATACAGCACTGAATTGTAGAGTTCTCAAGATGTGTTGATTTTGGTGAAGATCGGTTAAGGGAAAGGGGTAGTTTACCTGTAACGTTTTATGTTTTAACAATGGTATTTCCTATGGCAAACGATAACAGCCGCAAATTCAAACAGAATCAAATAATTTTTGCACACAGCCCTGATTTGTAGAGTACTCGCGACCTATTGTTTTTGGTGAAGATCGGTTGAGGGAAAGGGGTAGTTTACCTGCAACGGTTTTTTTTTATCAAGGGAAATTTTTTTTGTTTGGCAAACGATAACAGCCGCAAATTCAAACAGAATCAAATAATGTTTCGCATACAGCCCTAAAGTTTAGAGTTCTCAAGATCTGTTGATTTTGGTAAAGATCGGTTAAGGGAAAGGGGTAGTTTACCTGCAACGTTTTATGTTTTAACAAGGGTATTTTCTATGGCAAACGATAACAGCCGCAAATTCAAACATAATCAAATAATATTTTGCATACTGCCCTGAATTGTAGAGTTCTCAAGATGTTTTATTTTTGGTGAAGACCGGTTAAGGGAAAGGGGTAGTTTACCTGCAACGTTTTATGTTTTAAAAGGGTATTTTCTATGGCAAACGATAAGAGCTGCAAATTCAAACAGAATCAAATATGTTTTTGCATACAGCCCTGATTTCTTGAGTACTAAAGACCTTTTGTTTTTGGTGAAGATCGTTTAAGGGAAAGGGGTAGTTTACCTGCCACATTTTTTGTTTTATCAAGGGTATTTTGTATGGCAAACGATAACAGCCGCAAATTCAAACAAAATCACATAATATTTTGCATATAGCCCTGAATTATAGAGTTCTCAAGGCCTATTGTTTTTGGTGAAGATCGGTTAAGGGAAAGGGGTAGTTTACCTGCAACGGTTTTTTATCAAGGGTAATTTTACTTCCATATTCCTTAAGGAATGGAAGTATGGTGATGGCAAAAAAAATCGTGTTCGAGATTATTGCAGATTCTGATTCTACTACACTCAAAACATGAAAAAAAGTCTTTTTCCGAAAAGGGTCTGTGTGTCTGTGTGTCTGTCTGTCTGTCTGTCTGTCTGTGTGTCTGTCTGTAGATGTTTATTCTATGGCAAACGATAACTGCCGCAAATTCAAACAGAATCAAATAATTTTTTGTATGCAGCCCTGATTTGCAGAGTACTAGAGACCTATTGTTTTTGGTGAAGATCGGTTGAGGGAAAGGGGTAGTTTACCTGCAACGGTTTTTTTTTAGCAAGGGTAATTTTGTTTGTTTGGCAAACGATAACAGCCGCAAATTCAAACAGAATCAAATAATGTTTCGCATACAGCCCTGAATTGTAGAGTTCTCAAGACCTATTGTTTTTGGTGAAGATCGGTTAAGGGAAAGGGGTAGTTTACCTGTAACGTTTTATGTTTTAACAAGGGTATTTCCTATGGCAAACGATAACAGCCGCAAATTCAAGCAGAATGAAAAGATTATTTGCATACAGCCCTAAATTTTAGAGTTCTCAAGACCTTTTGTTTTTGGTGAAGATCGGTTAAGGGAAAGGGGTAGTTTACCTACAACGTTTTTTTAACAAGGGTATTTTCTATGGCAATCGATAACAGCCGCAAATTCAAACAGAATCAAATAATTTTCCGCATACAGCCCTGATTTGTAGAGTACTCAAGACCTATTGTTTTTGGTGAAGATCGGTTGAGGGGAAGGGGTAGTTTACCAGCAACGTTTTTTATCATGCGTATTTTCTATGGCAAACGACAACTGCCGCAAATTCAAACAGAATCAAATAATTTTTTGCATACAGCCCTGATTTGTAGAGTACTCGCGACCTGTTGTTTTTGGTGAAGATCGGTTGAGGGGAAGGGGTAGTTTACCTGCAACGGTTTTTTTTATCAAGGGAAATTTTTTTTTTTGGCAAACGATAACAGCCGCAAATTCAAACAGAATCAAATAATGTTTCGCATACAGCCCTGAATTGTAGATTTCTCAAGACCTATTGTTTTTGGTGAAGATCGGTTGAGGGAAAGGGGTAGTTTACCTGCAACGTTTTTTTAACAAGGGTATTTTCTATGGCAAACGATAACAGCCGCAATTTCAAACAAAATCAAATAATGTTTTGCATACAGCCCTGATTTGTAGAGTACTCAAGACCTATTGTTTTTGGTGAAGATCGGTTAAGGGGAAGGGGTAGTTTACCTGCAACGTTTGTTTATCAAGCGTATTTTCTATGGCAAACGATAACAGCCGCAAATTCAAACAGAATCAAATAATTTTTAGCATACGTCCCTGAATTGTACAGGTCTCAATGACTTTCGATTTTGGTGAAGATCGGTTAAGGGGAAGGGGTAGTTTACCTGCAACCTTTTACGTTTTAACAAGAGTAAAGTACTTGAAAATTTATTTAAACTTTTTGAAACAATGGTAATTGTTAAAAATAAAATAATAATGTTGCCAGGCAATAAAATTATAATTTTTTCATTTTAATGTAATATAATATTTTTCATTTAATACAGCAATAAAAAGGCAGGTAAGACACAGCCTGGCTGTTTGGCTGAAAATGATTTTAAATATAAATCTTAGAATATGGAAGTCATGTATGGTTCTCCATACCGATATTTACTTCCATATTCCTTAAGGAATGGAAGTATGGTGATGGCAAAAAAAATCGTGTTCGAGATTATTGCAGATTCTGATTCTACTACACTCAAAACATGAAAAAAAGTCGTTTTCCGAAAAGTGTCTGTGTGTGTGTCTGTCTGTCTATGTGTCTGTGTGTCTGTCTGTCTGTCTATAGATTTTTTTCTATGGCAAACGATAACTGCCGCAAATTCAAACAGAATCAAATAATTTTTTGCATACAGTCCTGATTTGCAGAGTACTCGCGATCTATTGTTTTTGGTGAAGATCGGTTGAGGGAAAGGGGTAGTTTACCTGCAACGGTTTTTTTTTAGCAAGGGTAATTTTGTTTGTTTGGCAAACGATAACAGCCGCAAATTCAAACAGAATCAAATAATGTTTCGCATACAGCCCTGAATTGTAGAGTTCTCAAGATCTGCTGATTTTGGTGAAGATCGGTTAAGGGAAAGGGGTAGTTTACCTGTAACGTTTTATGTTTTAACAAGGGTATTTCCTATGGCAAACGATAACAGCCGAAAATTCAAACAGAATCAAAAGATTATTTGCATACAGCCCTAAATTGTAGAGTTCTCAAGACCTATTGTTTTTGGTGAAGATCGGTTGAGGGAAAGGGGTAGTTTACCTGCAACGTTTTTTTAACAAGGGTATTTTCTATGGCAAACGATAACAGCCGCAAATTCAAACAGAATCAAATAATGTTTTGCATACATCCCTGATTTGTAGAGGTCTCAATGACTTTCGATTTTGGTGAAGATCGGTTAAGGGGAAGGGGTAGTTTACCTGCAACTTTTTTTAACAAGGGTATTTTCTATGGCAAACGATAACAGCCGCAAATTCAAACAGAATCAAATAACGTTTTGCATACAGCCCTGAGTTGTAGAGTGCTCAAGACCTGTTGTTTTTGGTGAAGAGCGGTTAAGGGGAAGGGGTAGTTTACCTGCAACGTTTTTTTATCAAGCGTATTTTCTATGGCAAACGATAACAGCCGCAAATTCAAACAGAATCAAATAATTTTTTGCATACGTCCCTGAATTGTAGAGGTCTCAATGACTTTCGATTTTGGTGAAGATCGGTTAAGGGGAAGGGGTAGTTTACTTGCAACCTTTTACGTTTTAACAAGAGTAAAGTACTTGAAAATTTATTATAACTTTTTGAAACAATGGTAATTGTTAAAAATAAAATAATTTTGTTGCCAGGCAATAAAATTATAATTTTTTCATTTTAATGTAATATAATATTTTTCATTTAATACAGCAATAAAAAGGCAGGTAAGACACAGCCTGGCTGTTTGGCTGAAAATGATTTTAAATATAAATCTTAGAATATGGAAGTCATGTATGGTTCTCCATACCGATACTTTACTTCCATATTCCTTAAGGAATGAAAGTATGGTGATGGCAAAAAAAATCGTGTTCGAGATTATTGCAGATTCTGATTCTACTACACTCAAAACATGAAAAAAAGTCGTTTTCCGAAAAGTGTCTGTGTGTGTGTCTGTCTGTCTGTCTGTGTGTCTGTATGTAGATTTTTTACTTCCATATTCCTTAAGGAATGGAAGTATGGTGATGGCAAAAAAAATCGTGTTCGAGATTATTGCAGATTCTGATTCTACGACACTCAAAACATGAAAAAAAGTCGTTTTCCGAAAAGTGTCTGTGTGTGTGTCTGTCTGTCTGTCTGTCTGTCTGTCTGTGTGTCTGTCTGTCTGTGTGTCTGTCTGTCTGTCTGTCTATCTGTAGATTTTTTTTCTATGGCAAACGATAACTGCCGCAAATTCAAACAGAATCAAATAATTTTTTGCATGCAGTCCTGATTTGCAGAGTACTCGCGACCTATTGTTTTTGGTGAAGATCGGTTGAGGGAAAGGGGTAGTTTACCTGCAACGGTTTTTTTTTAGCAAGGGTAATTTTGTTTGTTTGCCAAACGATAACAGCCGGAAATTCAAACAGAATCAAATAATGTTTCGCATACAGTCCTGAATTGTAGAGTTCTCAAGATCTGTTGATTTTGGTGAAAATCGGTTAAGGGAAAGGGGTAGTTTACCTGTAACGTTTTATGTTTTAACAATGGTATTTCCTATGGCAAACGATAACAGCCGCAAATTCAAACAGAATCAAAAGATTATTTGCATACAGCTCTAAATTGTAGAGTTCTCAAGACCTATTGTTTTTGGTGAAGTTCGGTTGAGGGAAGGGGTAGTTTACCTGCAACGTTTTTCTAACAAGGGTATTGTCTATGGCAAACGATAACAGCCGCAAATTCAAACAGAATCAAATAATGTTTTGCATACAGTCCTGATTTGTAGAGTACTCAAGACCTATTGTTTTTGGTGAAGATCTGTTAAGGGAAAGGGGTAGTTTACCTGTAACGTTTTATGTTTTAACAATGGTATTTCCTATGGCAAACGATAACAGCCGCAAATTCAAACAGAATCAAAAGATTATTTGCATACAGCCCTAAATTGTAGAGTTCTCAAGACCTATTGTTTTTGGTGAAGATCGGTTGAGGGAAAGGGGTAGTTTACCTGCAACGTTTTTTTAACAAGGGTATTTTCTATGGCAAACGATAAATGATTTTAAATATAAATCTTAGAATATGGAAGTCATGTATGGTTCTCCATACCGATATTTTTCTATGGCAAACGATAACTGCCGCAAATTCAAACAGAATCAAATAATTTTTTGCATGCAGGCCTGATTTGCAGAGTACTCGCGACCTATTGTTTTTGGTGAAGATCGGTTGAGGGAAAGGGGTAGTTTACCTTCAACGGTTTTTTTTTAGCAAGGGTAATTTTGTTTGTTTGGCAAACGATAACAGCCGCAAATTCAAACAGAATCAAATAATGTTTCGCATACAGCACTGAATTGTAGAGTTCTCAAGATGTGTTGATTTTGGTGAAGATCGGTTAAGGGAAAGGGGTAGTTTACCTGTAACGTTTTATGTTTTAACAATGGTATTTCCTATGGCAAACGATAACAGCCGCAAATTCAAACAGAATCAAATAATTTTTGCACACAGCCCTGATTTGTAGAGTACTCGCGACCTATTGTTTTTGGTGAAGATCGGTTGAGGGAAAGGGGTAGTTTACCTACAACGGGTTTTTTTTATCAAGGGTAATTTTTTTTGTTTGGCAAACGATAACAGCCGCAAATTCAAACAGAATCAAATAATGTTTCGCATACAGCCCTAAAGTTTAGAGTTCTCAAGATCTGTTGATTTTGGTAAAGATCGGTTAAGGGAAAGGGTAGTTTACCTGCAACGTTTTATGTTTTAACAAGGGTATTTTCTATGGCAAACGATAACAGCCGCAAATTCAAACATAATCAAATAATATTTTGCATACTGCCCTGAATTGTAGAGTTCTCAAGATGTTTTATTTTTGGTGAAGACAGGTTAAGGGAAAGGGGTAGTTTACCTGCAACGTTTTATGTTTTAAAAGGGTATTTTCTATGGCAAACGATAAGAGCTGCAAATTCAAACAGAATCAAATATGTTTTTGCATACAGCCCTGATTTCTTGAGTACTAAAGACCTATTGTTTTTGGTGAAGATCGTTTAAGGGAAAGGGGTAGTTTACCTGCCACATTTTTTGTTTTATCAAGGGTATTTTGTATGGCAAACGATAACAGCCGCAAATTCAAACAAAATCACATAATATTTTGCATATAGCCCTGAATTATAGAGTTCTCAAGGCCTATTGTTTTTGGTGAAGATCGGTTAAGGGAAAGGGGTAGTTTACCTGCAACGGTTTTTTATCAAGGGTAATTTTACTTCCATATTCCTTAAGGAATGGAAGTATGGTGATGGCAAAAAAAATCGTGTTCGAGATTATTGCAGATTCTGATTCTACTACACTCAAAACATGAAAAAAAGTCGTTTTCCGAAAAGGGTCTGTGTGTCTGTGTGTCTGTCTGTCTGTCTGTCTGTCTGTGTGTCTGTCTGTCTGTGTGTCTGTCTGTAGATGTTTTTTCTATGGCAAACGATAACTGCCGCAAATTCAAACAGAATCAAATAATTTTTTGCACGCAGCCCTGATTTGCAGAGTACTAGAGACCTATTGTTTTTGGTGAAGATCGGTTGAGGGAAAGGGGTAGTTTACCTGCAACGGTTTTTTTTTAGCAAGGGTAATTTTGTTTGTTTGGCAAACGATAACAGCCGCAAATTCAAACAGAATCAAATAATGTTTCGCATACAGCCCTGAATTGTAGAGTTCTCAAGACCTATTGTTTTTGGTGAAGATCGGTTAAGGGAAAGGGGTAGTTTACCTGTAACGTTTTATGTTTTAACAAGGGTATTTCCTATGGCAAACGATAACAGCCGCAAATTCAAACAGAATGAAAAGATTATTTGCATACAGTCCTAAATTTTAGAGTTCTCAAGACCTTTTGTTTTTGGTGAAGATCGGTTAAGGGAAAGGGGTAGTTTACCTACAACGTTTTTTTAACAAGGGTATTTTCTATGGCAAACGATAACAGCCGCAAATTCAAACAGAATCAAATAATTTTCTGCATACAGCCCTGATTTGTAGAGTACTCAAGACCTATTGTTTTTGGTGAAGATCGGTTGAGGGGAAGGGGTAGTTTACCAGCAACGTTTTTTATCATGCGTATTTTCTATGGCAAACGACAACTGCCGCAAATTCAAACAGAATCAAATAATTTTTTGCATACAGCCCTGATTTGTAGAGTACTCGCGACCTATTGTTTTTGGTGAAGATCGGTTGAGGGGAAGGGGTAGTTTACCTGCAACGGTTTTTTTTATCAAGGGAAATTTTTTTTTTTGGCAAACGATAACAGCCGCAAATTCAAACAGAATCAAATAATGTTTCGCATACAGCCCTGAATTGTAGATTTCTCAAGACCTATTGTTTTTGGTGAAGATCGGTTGAGGGAAAGGGGTAGTTTACCTGCAACGTTTTTTTAACAAGGGTATTTTCTATGGCAAACGATAACAGCCGCAATTTCAAACAAAATCAAATAATGTTTTGCATACAGCCCTGATTTGTAGAGTACTCAAGACCTATTGTTTTTGGTGAAGATCGGTTAAGGGGAAGGGGTAGTTTACCTGCAACGTTTGTTTATCAAGCGTATTTTCTATGGCAAACGATAACAGCCGCAAATTCAAACAGAATCAAATAATTTTTAGCATACGTCCCTGAATTGTACAGGTCTCAATGCTTTTCGATTTTGGTGAAGATCGGTTAAGGGGAAGGGGTAGTTTACCAGCAACCTTTTACGTTTTAACAAGAGTAAAGTACTTGAAAATTTATTTAAACTTTTTGAAACAATGGTAATTGTTAAAAATAAAATAATAATGTTGCCAGGCAATAAAATTATAATTTTTTCATTTTAATGTAATATAATATTTTTCATTTAATACAGCAATAAAAAGGCAGGTAAGACACAGCCTGGCTGTTTGGCTGAAAATGATTTTAAATATAAATCTTAGAATATGGAAGTCATGTATGGTTCTCCATACCGATATTTACTTCCATATTCCTTAAGGAATGGAAGTATGGTGATGGCAAAAAAAATCGTGTTCGAGATTATTGCAGATTCTGATTCTACTACACTCAAAACATGAAAAAAAGTCGTTTTCCGAAAAGTGTCTGTGTGTGTGTCTGTGTGTCTGTGTGTCTGTCTGTCTGTAGATTTTTTTTCTATGGCAAACGATAACTGCCGCAAATTCAAACAGAATCAAATAATGTTTTGCATACAGGCCTGATTTGCAGAGTACTCGCGACCTATTGTTTTTGGTGAAGATCGGTTGAGGGAAAGGGGTAGTTTACCTGCAACGGTTTTTTTTTAGCAAGGGTAATTTTGTTTGTTTGGCAAACGATAACAGCCGCAAATTCAAACAGAATCAAATAATGTTTCGCATACAGCCCTGAATTGTAGAGTTCTCAAGATCTGCTGATTTTGGTGAAGATCGGTTATGGGAAAGGGGTAGTTTACCTGTAACGTTTTATGTTTTAACAAGGGTATTTCCTATGGCAAACGATAACAGCCGCAAATTCAAACAGAATCAAAAGATTATTTGCATACAGCCCTAAATTGTAGAGTTCTCAAGACCTATTGTTTTTGGTGAAGATCGGTTGAGGGAAAGGGGTAGTTTACCTGCAACGTTTTTTTAACAAGGGTATTTTATATGGCAAACGATAACAGCCGCAAATTCAAACAGAATCAAATAATGTTTTGCATACAGCCCTGATTTGTAGAGGTCTCAATGATTTTCGATTTTCGTGAAGATCGGTTAAGGGGAAGGGGTAGTTTACCTGCAACTTTTTTTAACAAGGGTATTTTCTATGGCAAACGATAACAGCCGCAAATTCAAACAGAATCAAATAACGTTTTGCATACAGCCCTGATTTGTAGAGTGCTCAAGACCTGTTGTTTTTGGTGAAGATCGGTTAAGGGGAAGGGGTAGTTTACCTGCAACGTTTTTTTATCAAGCGTATTTTTTATGGCAAACGATAACAGCCGCAAATTCAAACAGAATCAAATAATTGTTTGCATACGTCCCTAAATTGTAGAGGTCTCAATGACTTTCGATTTTGGTGAAGATCGGTTAAGGGGAAGGGGTAGTTTACTTGCAACCTTTTACGTTTTAACAAGAGTAAAGTACTTGAAAATTTATTATAACTTTTTGAAACAATGGTAATTGTTAAAAATAAAATAATTTTGTTGCCAGGCAATAAAATTATAATTTTTTCATTTTAATGTAATATAATATTTTTCATTTAATACAGCAATAAAAAGGCAGGTAAGACACAGCCTGGCTGTTTGGCTGAAAATGATTTTAAATATAAATCTTAGAATATGGAAGTCATGTATGGTTCTCCATACCGATACTTTACTTCCATATTCCTTAAGGAATGAAAGTATGGTGATGGCAAAAAAAATCGTGTTCGAGATTATTGCAGATTCTGATTCTACTACACTCAAAACATGAAAAAAAGTCGTTTTCCGAAAAGTGTCTGTGTGTGTGTCTGTCTGTCTGTCTGTGTGTCTGTATGTAGATTTTTTACTTCCATATTCCTTAAGGAATGGAAGTATGGTGATGGAAAAAAAAATCGTGTTCGAGATTATTGCAGATTCTGATTCTACGACACTCAAAACATGAAAAAAAAGTCGTTTTCCGAAAAGTGTCTGTGTGTGTGTCTGTCTGTCTGTCTGTCTGTCTGTCTGTGTGTCTGTCTGTCTGTCTGTCTATCTGTAGATTTTTTTTCTATGGCAAACGATAACTGCCGCAAATTCAAACAGAATCAAATAATTTTTTGCATGCAGTCCTGATTTGCAGAGTACTCGCGACCTATTGTTTTTGGTGAAGATCGGTTGAGGGAAAGGGGTAGTTTACCTGCAACGGTTTTTTTTTAGCAAGGGTAATTTTATTTGTTTGCCAAACGATAACAGCCGGAAATTCAAACAGAATCAAATAATGTTTCGCATACAGTCCTGAATTGTAGAGTTCTCAAGATCTGTTGATTTTGGTGAAGATCGGTTAAGGGAAAGGGGTAGTTTACCTGTAACGTTTTATGTTTTAACAAGGGTATTTCCTATGGCAAACGATAACAGCCGCAAATTCAAACAGAATCAAAAGATTATTTGCATACAGCTCTAAATTGTAGAGTTCTCAAGACCTATTGTTTTTGGTGAAGTTCGGTTGAGGGAAGGGGTAGTTTACCTGCAACGTTTTTCTAACAAGGGTATTGTCTATGGCAAACGATAACAGCCGCAAATTCAAACAGAATCAAATAATGTTTTGCATACAGTCCTGATTTGTAGAGTACTCAAGACCTATTGTTTTTGGTGAAGATCTGTTAAGGGAAAGGGGTAGTTTACCTGTAACGTTTTATGTTTTAACAATGGTATTTCCTATGGCAAACGATAACAGCCGCAAATTCAAACAGAATCAAAAGATTATTTGCATACAGCCCTAAATTGTAGAGTTCTCAAGACCTATTGTTTTTGGTGAAGATCGGTTGAGGGAAAGGGGTAGTTTACCTGCAACGTTTTTTTAACAAGGGTATTTTCTATGGCAAACGATAAATGATTTTAAATATAAATCTTAGAATATGGAAGTCATGTATGGTTCTCCATACCGATATTTTTCTATGGCAAACGATAACTGCCGCAAATTCAAACAGAATCAAATAATTTTTTGCATGCAGGCCTGATTTGCAGAGTACTCGCGACCTATTGTTTTTGGTGAAGATCGGTTGAGGGAAAGGGGTAGTTTACCTTCAACGGTTTTTTTTTAGCAAGGGTAATTTTGTTTGTTTGGCAAACGATAACAGCCGCAAATTCAAACAGAATCAAATAATGTTTCGCATACAGCACTGAATTGTAGAGTTCTCAAGATGTGTTGATTTTGGTGAAGATCGGTTAAGGGAAAGGGGTAGTTTACCTGTAACGTTTTATGTTTTAACAATGGTATTTCCTATGGCAAACGATAACAGCCGCAAATTCAAACAGAATCAAATAATTTTTGCACACAGCCCTGATTTGTAGAGTACTCGCGACCTATTGTTTTTGGTGAAGATCGGTTGAGGGAAAGGGGTAGTTTACCTGCAACGGTTTTTTTTATCAAGGGAAATTTTTTTTGTTTGGCAAACGATAACAGCCGCAAATTCAAACAGAATCAAATAATGTTTCGCATACAGCCCTAAAGTTTAGAGTTCTCAAGATCTGTTGATTTTGGTAAAGATCGGTTAAGGGAAAGGGGTAGTTTACCTGCAACGTTTTATGTTTTAACAAGGGTATTTTCTATGGCAAACGATAACAGCCGCAAATTCAAACATAATCAAATAATATTTTGCATACTGCCCTGAATTGTAGAGTTCTCAAGATGTTTTATTTTTGGTGAAGACCGGTTAAGGGAAAGGGGTAGTTTACCTGCAACGTTTTATGTTTTAAAAGGGTATTTTCTATGGCAAACGATAAGAGCTGCAAATTCAAACAGAATCAAATATGTTTTTGCATACAGCCCTGATTTCTTGAGTACTAAAGACCTATTGTTTTTGGTGAAGATCGTTTAAGGGAAAGGGGTAGTTTACCTGCCACATTTTTTGTTTTATCAAGGGTATTTTGTATGGCAAACGATAACAGCCGCAAATTCAAACAAAATCACATAATATTTTGCATATAGCCCTGAATTATAGAGTTCTCAAGGCCTATTGTTTTTGGTGAAGATCGGTTAAGGGAAAGGGGTAGTTTACCTGCAACGGTTTTTTATCAAGGGTAATTTTACTTCCATATTCCTTAAGGAATGGAAGTATGGTGATGGCAAAAAAAATCGTGTTCGAGATTATTGCAGATTCTGATTCTACTACACTCAAAACATGAAAAAAAGTCGTTTTCCGAAAAGGGTCTGTGTGTCTGTGTGTCTGTCTGTCTGTCTGTCTGTCTGTGTGTCTGTCTGTCTGTGTGTCTGTCTGTAGATGTTTTTTCTATGGCAAACGATAACTGCCGCAAATTCAAACAGAATCAAATAATTTTTTGCATGCAGCCCTGATTTGCAGAGTACTAGAGACCTATTGTTTTTGGTGAAGATCGGTTGAGGGAAAGGGGTAGTTTACCTGCAACTGTTTTTTTTTAGCAAGGGTAATTTTGTTTGTTTGGCAAACGATAACAGCCGCAAATTCAAACAGAATCAAATAATGTTTCGCATACAGCCCTGAATTGTAGAGTTCTCAAGACCTATTGTTTTTGGTGAAGATCGGTTGAGGGGAAGGGGTAGTTTACCAGCAACGTTTTTTATCATGCGTATTTTCTATGGCAAACGACAACTGCCGCAAATTCAAACAGAATCAAATAATTTTTTGCATACAGCCCTGATTTGTAGAGTACTCGCGACCTATTGTTTTTGGTGAAGATCGGTTGAGGGGAAGGGGTAGTTTACCTGCAACGGTTTTTTTTATCAAGGGAAATTTTTTTTTTTTGGCAAACGATAACAGCCGCAAATTCAAACAGAATCAAATAATGTTTCGCATACAGCCCTGAATTGTAGATTTCTCAAGACCTATTGTTTTTGGTGAAGATCGGTTGAGGGAAAGGGGTAGTTTACCTGCAACGTTTTTTTAACAAGGGTATTTTCTATGGCAAACGATAACAGCCGCAATTTCAAACAAAATCAAATAATGTTTTGCATACAGCCCTGATTTGTAGAGTACTCAAGACCTATTGTTTTTGGTGAAGATCGGTTAAGGGGAAGGGGTAGTTTACCTGCAACGTTTGTCTATCAAGCGTATTTTCTATGGCAAACGATAACAGCCGCAAATTCAAACAGAATCAAATAATTTTTAGCATACGTCCCTGAATTGTACAGGTCTCAATGCCTTTCGATTTTGGTGAAGATCGGTTAAGGGGAAGGGGTAGTTTACCTGCAACCTTTTACGTTTTAACAAGAGTAAAGTACTTGAAAATTTATTTAAACTTTTTGAAACAATGGTAATTGTTAAAAATAAAATAATAATGTTGCCAGGCAATAAAATTATAATTTTTTCATTTTAATGTAATATAATATTTTTCATTTAATACAGCAATAAAAAGGCAGGTAAGACACAGCCTGGCTGTTTGGCTGAAAATGATTTTAAATATAAATCTTAGAATATGGAAGTCATGTATGGTTCTCCATACCGATATTTACTTCCATATTCCTTAAGGAATGGAAGTATGGTGATGGCAAAAAAAATCGTGTTCGAGATTATTGCAGATTCTGATTCTACTACACTCAAAACATGAAAAAAAGTCGTTTTCCGAAAAGTGTCTGTGTGTGTGTCTGTCTGTCTATGTGTCTATGTGTCTGTCTGTCTGTCTATAGATTTTTTTCTATGGCAAACGATAACTGCCGCAAATTCAAACAGAATCAAATAATGTTTTGCATACAGTCCTGATTTGCAGAGTACTCGCGACCTATTGTTTTTGGTGAAGATCGGTTGAGGGAAAGGGGTAGTTTACCTGCAACGGTTTTTTTTTAGCAAGGGTAATTTTGTTTGTTTGGCAAACGATAACAGCCGCAAATTCAAACAGAATCAAATAATGTTTCGCATACAGCCCTGAATTGTAGAGTTCTCAAGATCTGCTGATTTTGGTGAAGATCGGTTAAGGGAAAGGGGTAGTTTACCTGTAACGTTTTATGTTTTAACAAGGGTATTTCCTATGGCAAACGATAACAGCCGCAAATTCAAACAGAATCAAAAGATTATTTGCATACAGCCCTAAATTGTAGAGTTCTCAAGACCTATTGTTTTTGGTGAAGATCGGTTGAGGGAAAGGGGTAGTTTACCAGCAACGTTTTTTTAACAAGGGTATTTTCTATGGCAAACGATAACAGCCGCAAATTCAAACAGAATCAAATAATGTTTTGCATACAGGCCTGATTTGTAGAGGTCTCAATGACTTTCGATTTTGGTGAAGATCGGTTAAGGGGAAGGGGTAGTTTACCTGCAACTTTTTTTAACAAGGGTATTTTCTATGGCAAACGATAATAGCCGCAAATTCAAACAGAATCAAATAATGTTTTGCATACAGCCCTGATTTGTAGAGTACTCAAGACTTATTGTTTTTGGTGAAGATCGGTTAAGGGGAAGGGGTAGTTTACCTGCAACGTTTTTTTATCAAGTGTATTTTCTATGTAAACGATAACAGCCGCAAATTCAAACAGAATCAAATAATTTTTTGCATACTTCCCTGAATTGTAGAGGTCTCAATGACTTTCGATTGTGGTGAAGATCGGTTAAGGGGAAGGGGTAGTTTACCAGCAACCTTTTACGTTTTAACAAGAGTAAAGTACTTGAAAATTTATTTAAACTTTTTGAAACAATGGTAATTGTTAAAAATAAAATAATTTTGTTGCCAGGCAATAAAATTATAATTTTTTCATTTTAATGTAAATTATGTATATATTAGAAAATATATAGTGCTTGGCAGGCAAGCATATTTCAGATTATAAGTCTTAGAATATGGAAGTCATGTATGGTTCTCCATACCGATATTTACTTCCATATTCCTTAAGGAATGGAGGTATGGTGATGGCAAAAAAAATCGTGTTCGAGATTATTGCAGATTCTGATTCTACTACACTCAAAACATGAAAAAAAGTCGTTTTCCGAAAAGTGTCTGTGTGTGTGTCTGTCTGTCTCTCTGTCTGTGTGTCTATCTGTAGATTTTTTTTTTTTGGCAAACGATAACTGCCGCAAATTCAAACAGAATCAAATAATTTTTTGCATGCTGCCCTGATTTGCAGAGTACTCGCGACCTATTGTTTTTGGTGAAGATCGGTTGAGGGAAAGGGGTAGTTTACCTGCAACGGTTTTTTTTTAGCAAGGGTAATTTTGTTTGTTTGGCAAACGATAACAGCCGCAAATTCAAACAGAATCAAATAATGTTTCGCATACAGCACTGAATTGTAGAGTTCTCAAGATCTGTTGATTCTGGTGAAGATCGGTTAAGGGAAAGGGGTAGTTTACCTGTAACGTTTTATGTTTTAACAAGGGTATTTCCTATGGCAAACGATAACAGCCGCAAATTCAAACAGAATCAAAAGATTATTTGCATACAGCCCTAATTTGTAGAGTTCTCAAGACCTATTGTTTTTGGTGAAGATCGGTTGAGGGAAAGGGGTAGTTTACCTGCAACGTTTTTTTAACAAGGGTATTTTCTATGGCAAACGATAACAGCCGCAAATTCAGACAGAATCAAATAATGTTTTGCATACAGCCCTGATTTGTAGAGTACTCAATACCTATTGTTTTTGGTGAAGATCGGTAAAGGGGAAGGGGTAGTTTACCTGTAACGTTTTTTTATCAAGCGTATTTTCTATGGCAAACGATAGCCGCAAATTCAAACAGAATCAAATAATTTTTGCATACGTCCCTGAATTGTAGAGGTCTGAATGACTTTCGATTTTGGTGAAGATCGGTTAAGGGGAAGGGGTAGTTTACCTGCAACCTTTTACGTTTTAACAAGAGTAAAGTACTTGAAAATTTATTTAAACTTTTTGAAACAATGGTAATTGTTAAAAATAAAATAATTTTGTTGCCAATCAATAAAATTATAATTCTTTCATTTTAATGTAATATAATATTTTTCATTTAATACAGCAATAAAAAGGCAGGTAAGACACAGCCTGGCTGTTTGGCTGAAAATGATTTTAAATATAAATCTTAGAATATGGAAGTCATGTATGGTTCTCCATACCGATATTTTTTATAAAACAATGGGTTCTTCACTGAGGTGGGGACCATGTCACTCACTCCATCTCAAACCTCCTCTCCCATTTTGCAGAAAAAGAGGACCCTGTCAAGGCTGATACTTTGACGACAGTGACAGGGCTTTCCACCAAATTCAGCAGAGTGACAGGTAGGCCCAACTCTGATTGGCTCCTCAGATTTCCCCAGCGTTAGTAGGTTCTATGAAAATATTTTATTTCAAAAATGATTTTAAATATAAATCTTAGATATGTTTTATAAATCTCATGTTTTATGTTTTAACATGGGTAATTTTTTATATGACGAACCATAACTGCCGTAAATTCAAACAGAATCAAATAATTTTTTACATATGTGCCTAAGCTATAGAGAACTCAATGTCTGTTGATTTTGGTGAAGATCGGTTACGGGGAAAGGGCAGTTTACCAGAAACATTTTTTGTTGTAACATGAGTAAAGTACTTAATTTTGATAAAGTATCCTGATAAGATCTTAATAATCCACTGTAGAAACGTAGATGAAATATCTATAAATGAAGAGGCTAGTTGAACTGGCTGGGGGTAATTTTCTATAAATCAAAATTATAGTTGAAGGGGGAGGGGATAATTTTTTTTTATATGTGTACTACGTTATTGGCAACAAAGAAGTATTTTTTTGTTAAAATTCCTTCCCTGGCTGTTTGGCTGAAAATGATTTTAAATATAAATCTTAGAATATGGAAGTCATGTATGGTTCTCCATACCGATATTTACTTCCATATTCCTTAAGGAATGGAAGTATGGTGATGGCAAAAAAAATCGTGTTCGAGATTATTGCAGATTCTGATTCTACTACACTCAAAACTTGAAAAAAAGTCGTTTTCCGAAAAGTGTCTGTGTGTGTGTCTGTCTGTCTGTCTGTCTTTGTGTCTGTCTGTGTGTCTGTCTGTAGATTTTTTTCTATGGCAAACGATAACTGCCGCAAATTCAAACAGAATCAAATAATTTTTTGCATGCCGCCCTGATTTGCAGAGTACTCGCGACCTATTGTTTTTGGTGAAGATCGGTTGAGGGAAGGGGTAGTTTACCTGCAACGGTTTTTTTTTAGCAAGGGTAATTTTGTTTGTTTGGCAAACGATAATAGCCGCAAAAATAAACAGAATCAAATACTGTTTCGCATACAGCCCTGAATTGTAGAGTTCTCAAGATCTGTTGATTTTGGTGAAGATCGGTTAAGGGAAGGGGGTAGTTTACCTGTAACGTTTTATGTTTTAACAAGGGTATTTCCTATGGCAAACGATAACAGCCGCAAATTCAATCAGAATCAAAAGATTATTTGCATGCAGCCCTAAATTGTAGAGTTCTCAAGACCTATTGTTTTTGGTGAAGTTCAGTTGAGGGAAAGGGGTAGTTTACCAGCAACGTTTTTTTAACAAGTGTATTTTCTATGGCAAACGATAACAGCCGCAAATTCAAACAGAATCAAATACTGTTTCGCATACAGCCCTGAATTGTAGAGTTCTCAAGATCTGTTGATTTTGGTGAAGATCGGTTAAGGGAAAGGGGTAGTTTACCTGTAACGTTTTATGTTTTAACAAGGGTATTTCCTATGGCAAACGATAACAGCCGCAAATTCAAACAGAATCAAAAGATTATTTGCATACAGCCCTAAATTGAAGAGTTCTCAAGACGTATTGTTTTTGGTGAAGATCGGTTAAGGGGAAGGGGTAGTTTACCTACAACGTTTTTTTTAACGAGGGTATTTTCTATGGCAAAAGATAACAGCCGCAAATTCAAACAGAATCAAATAATTTTCTGCATACAGCCCTGATTTGTAGAGTACTCATGACCTATTGTTCTTGGTGAAGATCGGTTGAGGGGAAGGGGTAGTTTACCTGCAATTTTTTTTATCAAGCGTATTTCCTATGGCAAACGATAACTGCCGCAAATTCGAACAGAACAAATAATTGTTTGCATACAGGCCTGATTTGTAGAGTGCTCGCGACCTATTGTTTTTGGTGAAGATCGGTTGAGGGGAAGGGGTAGTTTACCTGCAACGGTTTATGTTTTAACAAGGGTATTTCCTATGGCAAACGATAACAGCCGCAAATTAAAACAGAATCAAATAATGTTTCGCACGCAGCCCTGAATTTTAGAGTTCTCAAGACCTGCTGTTTTTGGTGAAGATCGGTTACGGGGAAAGGGCAGTTTACCTGAAACATTTTTTGTTGTAACATGAGTAAAGTACTTAATTTTGATAAAGTATCCTGATGAGATCTTAATAATCCACTGTAGAAACGTAGATGAAATATCTATAAATGAAGAGGCTAGTTGAACTGGCTGGGGGTAATTTTCTATAAATCAAAATTATAGTTGAAGGGGGAGGGGATAATTTTTTTTTATATGTGTACTACGTTATTGGCAACAAAGAAGTATTTTTTTGTTAAAATTCCTTCCCTGGCTGTTTGGCTGAAAATGATTTTAAATATAAATCTTAGAATATGGAAGTCATGTATGGTTCTCCATACCGATATTTACTTCCATATTCCTTAAGGAATGGAAGTATGGTGATGGCAAAAAAAATCGTGTTCGAGATTATTGCAGATTCTGATTCTACTACACTCAAAACATGAAAAAAAGTCGTTTCCCGAAAAGTGTCTGTGTGTGTGTCTGTATGGCTGTCTGTCTTTGTGTCTGTCTGTGTGTCTATCTGTAGATTTTTTTTCTATGGCAAACGATAACTGCCGCAAATTCAAACAGAATCAAATAATTTTTTGCATGCCGCCCTGATTTGCAGAGTACTCGCGACCTATTGTTTTTGGTGAAGATCGGTTGAGGGAAAGGGGTAGTTTACCTGCAAAGGTTTTTTTTTAGCAAGGGTAATTTTGTTTGTTTGGCAAACGATAACAGCCGCAAATTAAAACAGAATCAAATAATGTTTCGCATACAGCCCTGAATTGTAGAGTTCTCAAGATCTGTTGATTTTGGTGAAGATCGGTTGAGGGAAAGGGGTAGTCTACCGGTAACGTTTAATGTTTTAACAAGGGTATTTCCTATGGCAAACGATAACAGCCGCAAATTCAAACAGAATCTAAAGATTATTTGCATACAGCCCTAAATTGTAGAGTTCTCAAGACTTTTGTTTTTGGTGGAGTACGGTTGAGGGAAAGGGGTAGTTTACCTGCAACGTTTTTTTAACAAGGGTATTTCCTATGGCAAACGATAACAGCCGCAAATTCAAACAGAATCAAACAATGTTTTGCATACAGCCCTGATTTGTAGAGTACTCAAGACCTGTTGTTTTTGGTGAAGATCGGTTAAGGGAAAGGGGTAGTTTACCTGTAACGTTTTATGTTTTAACAAGGGTATTTCCTATGGCAAACGATAACAGCCGCAAATTCAAAAAGAATCAACTACTCTTTTGCATACAGCCCTGAATTGTAGAGATCCCAAGTCCTATTGGTGTTGGTGAAGATCGGTTAAGGGAAAGGGGTAGTTTACCGGCAACATTTTATGTTTTAACAAGGGTAATTTTTACTTCCATATTCCTTAAGGAATGGAAGTATGGTGATGGCAAAATATCGGTATGGAGAACCATACATGACTTCCATATTCTAAGATTTATATTTAAAATCATTTTCAGCCAAACAGCCAGGCTGTGTCTTACCTGCCTTTTTATTGCTGTATTAAATGAAAAATATTATATTACATTAAAATGAAAAAATTATAATTTTATTGCCTGGCAACAAAATTATTTTATTTTTAACAATTACCATTGTTTCAAAAAGTTTAAATAAATTTTCAAGTACTTTACTCTTGTTAAAACGTATAAGGTTGCCGGTAAACTACCCCTTCCCCTTAACCGATCTTCACCAAAATCGAAAGTCATTGAGACCTCTACAATTCAGGGACGTATGCAAAAAATTATTTTATTCTGTTTGAATTTGCGGCTGTTATCGTTTGCCAAAAAAAAAAAAATTTCCCTTGATAAAAAAAACCGTTGCAGGTAAACTACCCCTTCCCCTCAACCGATCTTCACCAAAAACAATAGGTCGCGAGTACTCTACAAATCAGGGCTGTATGCAAAAAATTATTTGATTCTGTTTGAATTTGCGGCAGTTGTCGTTTGCCATAGAAAATACGCATGATAAAAAACGTTGCTGGTAAACTACCCCTTCCCCTTAACCGATCTTCACCAAAAACAATAGGTCTTGAGTACTCTACAAATCAGGACTGCATTCGAAACATTATTTGATTCTGTTTGAATTTGCGGCTGTTATCGTTTGCCATATAAAATACCCTTGTTAAAAAAACGTTGTAGGTAAACTACCCCTTTCCCTTAACCGATCTTCACCAAAAACAAAAGGTATTGAGAACTCTACAATTTAGGGCTGTATGCAAATAATCTTTTCATTCTGTTTGAATTTGCGGCTGTTATCGTTTCCCATAGGAAATACCCTTGTTAAAACATAAAACGTTACAGGTAAACTACCCCTTTCCCTTAACCGATCTTCACCAAAAACAATAGGTCTTGAGAACTCTACAATTCAGGACTGTATGCGAAACATTATTTGATTCTGTTTGAATTTGCGGCTGTTATCGTTTGCCAAACAAACAAAATTTCCCTTGCTAAAAAAAAACCGTTGCAGGTAAACTACCCCTTTCCCTCAACCGATCTTCACCAAAAACAATAGGTCGCGAGAACTCTGCAAAACCGGGCTGCATGCAAAAAATTATTTGATTCTGTTTGAATTTGCGGCAGTTATCGTTTGCCATAGAAAAAAAATCTACAGACAGACAGACAGACAGACAGACAGACAGACACACAGACACACAGACACACAGACAGACACACAGACACTTTTCGGAAAACGACTTTTTTTCATGTTTTGAGTGTAGTAGAATCAGAATCTGCAATAATCTCGAACACGATTTTTTTTGCCATCACCATACTTCCATTCCTTAAGGAATATGGAAGTAAAAAAATCGTGTTCGAGATTATTGCAGATTCTGATTCTACTACACTCAAAACATGAAAAAAAGTCGTTTTCCGAAAAGTGTCTGTGTGTCTGTCTGTCTGTCTGTCTGTCTATCTGTCTGTCTGTCTGTCTGTCTGTCTGTAGATTTTTTTTCTATGGCAAACGATAACTTCCGCAAATTCAAACAGAATCAAATAATTTTTTGCATGCAGCCCTGATTTGCAGAGTACTCGCGACCTATTCTTTTTGGTGAAGATCGGTTGAGGGAAAGGGGTAGTTTACCTCCAACGGTTTTTTTTTAGCAAGGGTAATTTTGTTTGTTTGGCAAACGATAACAGCCGCAAATTCAAACAGAATCAAATAATGTTTCGCATACAGCCCTGAATTGTAGAGTTCTCAAGATCTTTTGATTTTGGTGAAGATCGGTTAAGGGAAAGGCGTAGTTTACCTGTAACGTTTTATGTTTTAACAAGGGTATTTCCTATGGCAAACGATAACAGCCGCAAATTCAAACAGAATCAAAAGATTATTTGCATACAGCCCTAAATTGTAGAGTTCTCAAGACCTATTGTTTTTGGTGAAGTTCGGTTGAGGGAAAGGGGTAGTTTACCAGCAACGTTTTTTTAACAAGGGTATTTTCTATGGCAAACGATAACAGCGGCAAATTCAAACAGAATCAAATAATGTTTTGCATACAGCCCTGATTTGTAGAGTACTCAAGACCTATTATTTTTGGTGAAGATCGGTTAAGGGAAAGGGGTAGTTTACCAGTAACATTTTATGTTTTAACAAGGGTATTTCCTATGGCAAACGATAACAGCCGCAAATTCAAACAGAATCAAAAGATTATTTGCATACAGCCCTAAATTGTAGAGTTCTGAAGACCTTTCGTTTTTGGTGAAGATCGGTTGAGGGAAAGGGGTAGTTTACCTGCAACGTTTTTTTAACAAGGGTATTTTCTATGGCAAACGATAACAGCCGCAAATTCAAACAGAATCAAATAATGTTTTGCATACACCCCTGATTCGTAGAGTACTCAAGACCTATTGTTTTTGGTGAAGATCGGTTAAGGGGAAGGGGTAGTTTACCTGCAACGTTTTTTTATCTAGCGTATTTTCTATGGCAAACGATAACAGCCGCAAATTCAAACAGAATCAAATAATTTTTTGCATACGTCCCTGAATTGTAGAGGTCTCAACGACTTTCGATTTTGGTGAAGATCGGTTAAGGGGAAGGGGTAGTTTACCTGCAACCTTTTACGTTTTAACAAGAGTAAAGTACTTGAAAATTTATTTAAACTTTTTGAAACAATGGTAATTGTTAAAAATAAAATAATTTTGTTGCCAGGCAATAAAATTATAATTTTTTCATTTTAATGTAATATAATATTTTTCATTTAATACAGCAATAAAAAGGCAGGTAAGACACAGCCTGGCTGTTTGGCTGAAAATGATTTTAAATATAAATCTTAGAATATGGAAGTCATGCATGGTTCTCCATACCGATATTTTATATGACGAACGATAACTGCCGCAAATTCAAACAGAATCAAATGATTATTTGCATACAGCCCTCAATTTTAGAGATCTCAAAAGGTACGGTTTATCGTGAAGATCGGGAAAGGGAAAGGGGTAGTTTACCTGCAACGTTTTTTGTTTTATCAAGAGTATTTTCTATGGCAAACGACAACAGCCGCAAATTCAAACAGAATCATATAATATTTTGCATGCAGCCCTGAATTGTAGAGTTCTCAAGACTTGTTGGTTTTGGTGAAGATCGGTTAAGGGAATAGGGTAGTTTACCTGCAACATTTTATGTTATAACAAGGGTAATTTTTACTTCCATATTCCTTAAGGAATGGAAGTATTACTTCCATATTCCTTAAGGAATGGAAGTATGGTGATGGCAAAAAAAATCGTGTTCGAGATTATTGCAGATTCTGATTCTACTACACTCAAAACATGAAAAAAAGTCGTTTTCCGAAAAGTGTCTGTGTGTCTGTCTGTCTGTCTGTCTGTGTGTCTGTCTGTGTGTCTGTCTGTCTGTGTGTCTATCTGTAGATTTTTTTTTTTTGGCAAACGATAACTGCCGCAAATTCAAACAGAATCAAATAATTTTTTGCATGCTGCCTGATTTGCAGAGTTCTCGCGAGCTATTGTTTTTGGTGAAGATCGGTTGAGGGAAAGGGGTAGTTTACCTGCAACGGTTTTTTTTTAGCAAGGGTAATTTTGTTTGTTTGGCAAACGATAACAGCCGCAAATTCAAACAGAATCAAATAATGTTTCGCATACAGCACTGAATTGTAGAGTTCTCAAGATCTGTTGATTTTGGTGAAGATCGGTTAAGGGAAAGAGGTAGTTTACCAGTAACGTTTTCTGTTTTAACAAGGTTATTTTTTATGGCAAACGATAACAGCCGTAAATTCAAACAGAATCAAAAGATTTACTGCATACAGCCCTAAATTGTAGAGTTCTCAAGACCTATTGTTTTTGGTGAAGATCGGTTAAGGGAAAGGGGTAGTTTACCTACAACGTTTTTTTAACAAGGTTATTTTCTATGGCAAACGATAACAGCCGCAAATTCAAACATAATCAAATAATTTTCTGCATACAGCCCTGGTTTGTAGAGTACTCAAGACCTTTTGTTTTTGGTGAAGATCGGTTGAGGGAAAGGGGTAGTTTACCTGCAACGTTTGTTATAAAGCGTATTTTCTATGGCAAACGATAACTGCCGCAAATTCAAACAGAATCAAATAATTTCTTGCATACGTAAGTGATTTGTAGAGGACTCAAGGCCATTAGATTTTGGTGAAGATCAGTTAAGGGGAAGGGGTAGTTTACCTGCAACCTTTTACGTTTTAACAAGAGTAAAGTACTTGAAAATTCATTTAAACTTTTTCAAACAATGGTAATTGTTAAAAATAAAATAATTTTTTTGCCAGGCAATAAAATTATAATTTTTTCATTTTAATGTAAATTATGTATATATTAGAAAATATATAGTGCTTGGCAGGCAAGCATATTTCAGATTATAAGTCTTAGAATATGGAAGTCATGTATGGTTCTCCATACCGATATTTACTTCCATATTCCTTAAGGAATGGAGGTATGGTGATGGCAAAAAAAATCGTGTTCGAGATTATTGCAGATTCTGATTCTACTACACTCAAAACATGAAAAAAAGTCGTTTTCCGAAAAGTGTCTGTGTGTGTGTCTGTCTGTCTGTCTGTCTGTGTGTCTATCTGTAGATTTTTTTTTTTTGGCAAACGATAACTGCCGCAAATTCAAACAGAATCAAATAATTTTTTGCATGCTGCCTGATTTGCAGAGTACTCGCGAGCTATTGTTTTTGGTGAAGATCGGTTGAGGGAAAGGGGTAGTTTACCTGCAACGGTTTTTTTTTAGCAAGGGTAATTTTGTTTGTTTGGCAAACGATAACAGCCGCAAATTCAAACAGAATCAAATAATGTTTCGCATACAGCACTGAATTGTAGAGTTCTCAAGATCTGTTGATTTTGGTGAAGATCGGTTAAGGGAAAGGGGTAGTTTACCTGTAACGTTTTATGTTTTAACAAGGGTATTTCCTATGGCAAACGATAACAGCCGCAAATTCAATCAGAATCAAAAGATTATTTGCATACAGCCCTAAATTGTAGAGTTCTCAAGACCTATTGTTTTTGGTGAAGTTCAGTTGAGGGAAAGGGGTAGTTTACCTGCAACGTTTTTTTAACAAGTGTATTTTTTATGGCAAACGATAACAGCCGCAAATTCAAACAGAATCAAATACTGTTTCGCATACAGTCCTGAATTGTAGAGTTCTCAAGATCTGTTGATTTTGGTGAAGATCGGTTAAGGGAAAGGGGTAGTTTACCTGTAACGTTTTATGTTTTAACAAGGGTATTTCCTATGGCAAACGATAACAGCCGCAAATTCAAACAGAATCAAAAGATTATTTGCACACAGCCCTAAATTGAAGAGTTCTCAAGACGTATTGTTTTTGGTGAAGATCGGTTAAGGGGAAGGGGTAGTTTACCTACAACGTTTTTTTTAACGAGGGTATTTTCTATGGCAAAAGATAACAGCCGCAAATTCAAACAGAATCAAATAATTTTCTGCATACAGCCCTGATTTGTAGAGTACTCATGACCTATTGTTCTTGGTGAAGATCGGTTAAGGGGAAGGGGTAGTTTACCTGCAACGGTTTATGTTTTAACAAGGGTATTTCCTATGGCAAACGATAACAGCCGCAAATTCAAACAGAATCTAAAGATTATTTGCATACAGCCCTAAATTGTAGAGTTCTCAAGACGTATTGTTTTTGGTGAAGTTCGGTTGAGGGAAAGGGGTAGTTTACCTGCAACGTTTTTTTAACAAGGGTATTTCCTATGGCAAACGATAACAGCCGCAAATTCAAACAGAATCAAACAATGTTTTGCATACAGCCCTGATTTGTAGAGTACTCAAGACCTGTTGTTTTTGGTGAAGATCGGTTAAGGGAAAGGGGTAGTTTACCGGCAACATTTTATGTTTTAACAAGGGTAATTTTTACTTCCATATTCCTTAAGGAATGGAAGTATGGTGATGGCAAAAAAAATCGTGTTCGAGATTATTGCAGATTCTGATTCTACTACACTCAAAACATGAAAAAAAGTTTTTTTCCGAAAAGTGTCTGTGTGTCTGTCTGTCTGTCTGTCTGTCTATCTGTCTGTCTGTCTGTAGATTTTTTTTCTATGGCAAACGATAACTGCCGCAAATTCAAACAGAATCAAATAATTTTTTGCATGCAGCCCTGATTTGCAGAGTACTCGCGATCTATTCTTTTTGGTGAAGATCGGTTGAGGGAAAGGGGTAGTTTACCTCCAACGGTTTTTTTTTAGCAAGGGTAATTTTGTTTGTTTGGCAAACGATAACAGCCGCAAATTCAAACAGAATCAAATAATGTTTCGCATACAGCCCTGAATTGTAGAGTTCTCAAGATCTTTTGATTTTGGTGAAGATCGGTTAATGGAAAGGGGTAGTTTACCTGTAACGTTTTATGTTTTAACAAGGGTATTTCCTATGGCAAACGATAACAGCCGCAAATTCAAACAGAATCAAAAGATTATTTGCATACAGCCCTAAATTGTAGAGTTCTCAAGACCTATTGTTTTTGGTGAAGTTCGGTTGAGGGAAAGGGGTAGTTTACCTGCAACGTTTTTATAACAAGGGTATTTTCTATGGCAAACGATAACAGCGGCAAATTCAAACAGAATCAAATAATGTTTTGCATACAGCCCTGATTTGTAGAGTACTCAAGACCTATTATTTTTGGTGAAGATCGGTTAAGGGAAAGGGGTAGTTTACCAGTAACATTTTATGTTTTAACAAGGGTATTTCCTATGGCAAACGATAACAGCCGCAAATTCAAACAGAATCAAAAGATTATTTGCATACAGCCCTATATTGTAGAGTTCTGAAGACCTTTTGTTTTGGTGAAGATCGGTTGAGGGAAAGGGGTAGTTTACCTGCAACGTTTTTTTAACAACGGTATTTTCTATGGCAAACGATAACAGCCGCAAATTCAAACAGAATCAAATAATGTTTTGCATACACCCCTGATTCGTAGAGTACTCAAGACCTATTGTTTTTGGTGAAGATCGGTTAAGGGGAAGGGGTAGTTTACCTGCAACGTTTTTTTATCTAGCGTATTTTCTATGGCAAACGATAACAGCCGCAAATTCAAACAGAATCAAATAATTTTTTGCATACGTCCCTGAATTGTAGAGGTCTCAACGACTTTCGATTTTGGTGAAGATCGGTTAAGGGGAGGGGGTAGTTTACCTGCAACCTTTTACGTTTTAACAAGAGTAAAGTACTTGAAAATTTATTTAAACTTTTTGAAACAATGGTAATTGTTAAAAATAAAATAATTTTGTTGCCAGGCAATAAAATTATAATTTTTTCATTTTAATGTAATATAATATTTTTCATTTAATACAGCAATAAAAAGGCAGGTAAGACACAGCCTGGCTGTTTGGCTGAAAATGATTTTAAATATAAATCTTAGAATATGGAAGTCATGCATGGTTCTCCATACCGATATTTTATATGACGAACGATAACTGCCGCAAATTCAAACAGAATCAAATGATTATTTGCATACAGCCCTCAATTTTAGAGATCTCAAAAGGTACGGTTTTTCGTGAAGATCGGGAAAGGGAAAGGGGTAGTTTACCTGCAACGTTTTTTGTTTTATCAAGAGTATTTTCTATGGCAAACGACAACAGCCGCAAATTCAAACAGAATCATATAATATTTTGCATGCAGCCCTGAATTGTAGAGTTCTCAAGACTTGTTGGTTTTGGTGAAGATCGGTTAAGGGAATAGGGTAGTTTACCTGCAACATTTTATGTTATAACAAGGGTAATTTTTACTTCCATATTCCTTAAGGAATGGAAGTATTACTTCCATATTCCTTAAGGAATGGAAGTATGGTGATGGCAAAAGAAATCGTGTTCGAGATTATTGCAGATTCTGATTCTACTACACTCAAAACATGAAAAAAAGTCGTTTTCCGAAAAGTGTCTGTGTGTCTGTCTGTCTGTCTGTCTGTGTGTCTGTCTGTGTGTCTGTCTGTCTGTCTATCTGTAGATTTTTTTTCTATGGCAAACGATAACTGCCGCAAATTCAAACAGAATCAAATAATTTTTTGCATACAGGCCGGTTTTGCAGAGTTCTCGCGACCTGTTGTTTTTGGTGAAGATCGGTTGAGGGAAAGGGGTAGTTTACCTGCAACGGTTTTTTTTTAGCAAGGGTAATTTTGTTTGTTTGGCAAACGATAACAGCCGCAAATTCAAACAGAATCAAATAATGTTTCGCATACAGTCCTGAATTGTAGAGTTCTCAAGACCTATTGTTTTTGGTGAAGATCGGTTAAGGGAAAGGGGTAGTTTACCAGTAACGTTTTATGTTTTAACAAGGGTATTTCCTATGGCAAACGATAACAGCCGCAAATTCAAACAGAATGAAAAGATTATTTGCATACAGCCCTAGATTGTAGAGTTCTCAATACCTTTTGTTTTTGGTGAAGATCGGTTAAGGGAAAGGGGTAGTTTACCTACAACGTTTTTTTAACAAGGGTATTTTCTATGGCAAACGATAACAGCCGCAAATTCAAACATAATCAAATAATTTTCTGCATACAGGCCTGGTTTGTAGAGTACTCAAGACCTTTTGTTTTTGGTGAAGATCGGTTGAGGGAAAGGGGTAGTTTACCTGCAACGTTTGTTATAAAGCGTATTTTCTATGGCAAACGATAACTGCCGCAAATTCAAACAGAATCAAATAATTTCTTGCATACGTAAGTGAATTGTAGAGGACTCAAGGCCGTTAGATTTTGGTGAAGATCGGTTAAGGGGAAGGGGTAGTTTACCTGCAACCTTTTACGTTTTAACAAGAGTAAAGTACTTGAAAATTCATTTAAACTTTTTCAAACAATGGTAATTGTTAAAAATAAAATAATTTTGTTGCCAGGCAATAAAATTATAATTTTTTCATTTTAATGTAAATTATGTATATATTAGAAAATATATAGTGCTTGGCAGGCAAGCATATTTCAGATTATAAGTCTTAGAATATGGAAGTCATGTATGGTTCTCCATACCGATATTTACTTCCATATTCCTTAAGGAATGGAGGTATGGTGATGGCAAAAAAAATCGTGTTCGAGATTATTGCAGATTCTGATTCTACTACACTCAAAACATGAAAAAAAGTCGTTTTCCGAAAAGTGTCTGTGTGTGTGTCTGTCTGTCTGTCTGTCTGTGTGTCTATCTGTAGATTTTTTTTTTTTGGCAAACGATAACTGCCGCAAATTCAAACAGAATCAAATAATTGTTTGCATGCTGCCCTGATTTGCAGAGTACTCGCGACCTATTGTTTTTGGTGAAGATCGGTTGAGGGAAAGGGGTAGTTTACCTGCAACGGTTTTTTTTTAGCAAGGGTAATTTTGTTTGTTTGGCAAACGATAACAGCCGCAAATTCAAACAGAATCAAATAATGTTTCGCATGCAGCACTGAATTGTAGAGTTCTCAAGATCTGTTGATTTTGGTGAAGATCGGTTAAGGGAAAGGGGTAGTTTACCTGTAACGTTTTATGTTTTAACAAGGGTATTTCCTATGGCAAACGATAACACCCGCAAATTCAAACAGAATCAAAAGATTATTTGCATACAGCCCTAAATTGTAGAGTTCTCAAGACCTATTGTTTTTGGTGAAGATCGGTTGAGGGAAAGGGGTAGTTTACCTGCAACGTTTTTTTAACAAGGGTATTTTCTATGGCAAACGATAACAGCCGCAAATTCAGACAGAATCAAATAATGTTTTGCATACAGCGCTGATTTGTAGAGTGCTCAAGACCTATTGTTTTTGGTGAAGATCGGTAAAGGGAAAGGGGTAGTTTACCTGTAACGTTTTTTTATCAAGCGTATTTTCTATGGCAAACGATAACAGCCGCAAATTCAAACAGAATCAAATAATTTTTGCATACGTCCCTGAATTGTAGAGGTCTGAATGACTTTCGATTTTGGTGAAGATCGGTTAAGGGGAAGGGGTAGTTTACCTGCAACCTTTTACGTTTTAACAAGAGTAAAGTACTTGAAAATTTATTTAAACTTTTTGAAACAATGGTAATTGTTAAAAATAAAATAATTTTGTTGCCAATCAATAAAATTATAATTCTTTCATTTTAATGTAATATAATATTTTTCATTTAATACAGCAATAAAAAGGCAGGTAAGACACAGCCTGGCTGTTTGGCTGAAAATGATTTTAAATATAAATCTTAGAATATGGAAGTCATGTATGGTTCTCCATACCGATATTTTTTATAAAACAATGGGTTCTTCACTGAGGTGGGGACCATGTCACTCACTCCATCTCAAACCTCCTCTCCCATTTTGCAGAAAAAGAGGACCCTGTCAAGGCTGATACTTTGACGACAGTGACAGGGCTTTCCACCAAATTCAGCAGAGTGACAGGTAGGCCCAACTCTGATTGGCTCCTCAGATTTCCCCAGCGTTAGTAGGTTCTATGAAAATATTTTATTTCAAAAATGATTTTAAATATAAATCTTAGATATGTTTTATAAATCTCATGTTTTATGTTTTAACATGGGTAATTTTTTATATGACGAACCATAACTGCCGTAAATTCAAACAGAATCAAATAATTTTTTACATATGTGCCTGAGCTATAGAGAACTCAATGTCTGTTGATTTTGGTGAAGATCGGTTACGGGGAAAGGGCAGTTTACCAGAAACATTTTTTGTTGTAACATGAGTAAAGTACTTAATTTTGATAAAGTATCCTGATAAGATCTTAATAATCCACTGTAGAAACGTAGATGAAATATCTACAAATGAAGAGGCTAGTTGAACTGGCTGGGGGTAATTTTCTATAAATCAAAATTATAGTTGAAGGGGGAGGGGATAATTTTTTTTTATATGTGTACTACGTTATTGGCAACAAAGAAGTATTTTTTTGTTAAAATTCCTTCCCTGGCTGTTTGGCTGAAAATTATTTTAAATATAAATCTTAGAATATGGAAGTCATGTATGGTTCTCCATACCGATATTTACTTCCATATTCCTTAAGGAATGGAAGTATGGTGATGGCAAAAAAAATCGTGTTCGAGATTATTGCAGATTCTGATTCTACTACACTCAAAACTTGAAAAAAAGTCGTTTTCCGAAAAGTGTCTGTGTGTGTGTCTGTCTGTCTGTCTGTCTTTGTGTCTGTCTGTGTGTCTGTCTGTAGATTTTTTTCTATGGCAAACGATAACTGCCGCAAATTCAAACAGAATCAAATAATTTTTAGCATGCCGCCCTGATTTGCAGAGTACTCGCGACCTATTGTTTTTGGTGAAGATCGGTTGAGGGAAAGGGGTAGTTTACCTGCAACGGTTTTTTTTTAGCAAGGGTAATTTTGTTTGTTTGGCAAACGATAATAGCCGCAAAAATAAACAGAATCAAATACTGTTTCGCATACAGCCCTGAATTGTAGAGGTCTCAAGATCTGTTGATTTTGGTGAAGATCGGTTAAGGGAAGGGGGTAGTTTACCTGTAACGTTTTATGTTTTAACAAGGGTATTTCCTATGGCAAACGATAACAGCCGCAAATTCAATCAGAATCAAAAGATTATTTGCATACAGCCCTAAATTGTAGAGTTCTCAAGACCTATTGTTTTTGGTGAAGTTCAGTTGAGGGAAAGGGGTAGTTTACCTGCAACGTTTTTTTAACAAGTGTATTTTTTATGGCAAACGATAACAGCCGCAAATTCAAACAGAATCAAATACTGTTTCGCATACTGTCCTGAATTGTAGAGTTCTCAACATCTGTTGATTTTGGTGAAGATCGGTTAAGGGAAAGGGGTAGTTTACCTGTAACGTTTTATGTTTTAACAAGGGTATTTCCTATGGCAAACGATAACAGCCGCAAATTCAAACAGAATCAAAAGATTATTTGCACACAGCCCTAAATTGAAGAGTTCTCAAGACGTATTGTTTTTGGTGAAGATCGGTTAAGGGGAAGGGGTAGTTTACCTACAACGTTTTTTTTAACGAGGGTATTTTCTATGGCAAAAGATAACAGCCGCAAATTCAAACAGAATCAAATAATTTTCTGCATACAGCCCTGATTTGTAGAGTACTCATGACCTATTGTTCTTGGTGAAGATCGGTTGAGGGGAAGGGGTAGTTTACCTGCAATGGTTTATGTTTTAACAAGGGTATTTCCTATGGCAAACGATAACAGCCGCAAATTCAAACAGAATCTAAAGATTATTTGCATACAGCCCTAAATTGTAGAGTTCTCAAGACGTATTGTTTTTGGTGAAGTTCGGTTGAGGGAAAGGGGTAGTTTACCTGCAACGTTTTTTTAACAAGGGTATTTCCTATGGCAAACGATAACAGCCGCAAATTCAAACAGAATCAAACAATGTTTTGCATACAGCCCTGATTTGTAGAGTACTCAAGACCTGTTGTTTTTGGTGAAGATCGGTTAAGGGAAAGGGGTAGTTTACCTGTAACGTTTTATGTTTTAACAAGGGTATTTCCTATGGCAAACGATAACAGCCGCAAATTCAAACAGAATCAAAAGATTATTTGCACACAGCCCTAAATTGAAGAGTTCTCAAGACGTATTGTTTTTGGTGAAGATCGGTTAAGGGGAAGGGGTAGTTTACCTACAACGTTTTTTTTAACGAGGGTATTTTCTATGGCAAAAGATAACAGCCGCAAATTCAAACAGAATCAAATAATTTTCTGCATACAGCCCTGATTTGTAGAGTACTCATGACCTATTGTTCTTGGTGAAGATCGGTTAAGGGGAAGGGGTAGTTTACCTACAACGTTTTTTTTAACGAGGGTATTTTCTATGGCAAAAGATAACAGCCGCAAATTCAAACAGAATCAAATAATTTTCTGCATACAGCCCTGATTTGTAGAGTACTCATGACCTATTGTTCTTGGTGAAGATCGGTTGAGGGGAAGGGGTAGTTTACCTGCAATGGTTTATGTTTTAACAAGGGTATTTCCTATGGCAAACGATAACAGCCGCAAATTCAAACAGAATCTAAAGATTATTTGCATACAGCCCTAAATTGTAGAGTTCTCAAGACGTATTGTTTTTGGTGAAGTTCGGTTGAGGGAAAGGGGTAGTTTACCTGCAACGTTTTTTTAACAAGGGTATTTCCTATGGCAAACGATAACAGCCGCAAATTCAAACAGAATCAAACAATGTTTTGCATACAGCCCTGATTTGTAGAGTACTCAAGACCTGTTGTTTTTGGTGAAGATCGGTTAAGGGAAAGGGGTAGTTTACCTGTAACGTTTTATGTTTTAACAAGGGTATTTCCTATGGCAAACGATAACAGCCGCAAATTCAAACAGAATCAACTACTGTTTTGCATACAGCCCTGAATTGTAGAGATCCCAAGTCCTATTGGTGTTGGTGAAGATCGGTTAAGGGAAAGGGGTAGTTTACCGGCAACATTTTATGTTTTAACAAGGGTAATTTTTACTTCCATATTCCTTAAGGAATGGAAGTATGGTGATGGCAAAAAAAATCGTGTTCGAGATTATTGCAGATTCTGATTCTACTACACTCAAAACATGAAAAAAAGTCGTTTTCCGAAAAGTGTCTGTGTGTCTGTCTGTCTGTCTGTCTGTCTGTCTGTAGATTTTTTTTCTATGGCAAACGATAACTGCCGCAAATTCAAACAGAATCAAATAATTTTTTGCATGCAGCCCTGATTTGCAGAGTACTCGCGATCTATTCTTTTTGGTGAAGATCGGTTGAGGGAAAGGGGTAGTTTACCTCCAACGGTTTTTTTTTAGCAAGGGTAATTTTGTTTGTTTGGCAAACGATAACAGCCGCAAATTCAAACAGAATCAAATAATGTTTCGCATACAGCCCTGAATTGTAGAGTTCTCAAGATCTTTTGATTTTGGTGAAGATCGGTTAATGGAAAGGGGTAGTTTACCAGTAACGTTTTATGTTTTAACAAGGGTATTTCCTATGGCAAACGATAACAGCCGCAAATTCAAACAGAATCAAAAGATTATTTGCATACAGCCCTAAATTGTAGAGTTCTCAAGACCTATTGTTTTTGGTGAAGTTCGGTTGTGGGAAAGGGGTAGTTTACCTGCAACGTTTTTATAACAAGGGTATTTTCTATGGCAAACGATAACAGCGGCAAATTCAAACAGAATCAAATAATGTTTTGCATACAGCCCTGATTTGTAGAGTACTCAAGACCTATTATTTTTGGTGAAGATCGGTTAAGGGAAAGGGGTAGTTTACCAGTAACATTTTATGTTTTAACAAGGGTATTTCCTATGGCAAACGATAACAGCCGCAAATTCAAACAGAATCAAAAGATTATTTGCATACAGCCCTATATTGTAGAGTTCTGAAGACCTTTTGTTTTGGTGAAGATCGGTTGAGGGAAAGGGGTAGTTTACCTGCAACGTTTTTTTAACAAGGGTATTTTCTATGGCAAACGATAACAGCCGCAAATTCAAACAGAATCAAATAATGTTTTGCATACACCCCTGATTCGTAGAGTACTCAAGACCTATTGTTTTTGGTGAAGATCGGTTAAGGGGAAGGGGTAGTTTACCTGCAACGTTTTTTTATCTAGCGTATTTTCTATGGCAAACGATAACAGCCGCAAATTCAAACAGAATCAAATAATTTTTTGCATACGTCCCTGAATTGTAGAGGTCTCAACGACTTTCGATTTTGGTGAAGATCGGTTAAGGGGAGGGGGTAGTTTACCTGCAACCTTTTACGTTTTAACAAGAGTAAAGTACTTGAAAATTTATTTAAACTTTTTGAAACAATGGTAATTGTTAAAAATAAAATAATTTTGTTGCCAGGCAATAAAATTATAATTTTTTCATTTTAATGTAATATAATATTTTTCATTTAATACAGCAATAAAAAGGCAGGTAAGACACAGCCTGGCTGTTTGGCTGAAAATGATTTTAAATATAAATCTTAGAATATGGAAGTCATGCATGGTTCTCCATACCGATATTTTATATGACGAACGATAACTGCCGCAAATTCAAACAGAATCAAATGATTATTTGCATACAGCCCTCAATTTTAGAGATCTCAAAAGGTACGGTTTTTCGTGAAGATCGGGAAAGGGAAAGGGGTAGTTTACCTGCAACGTTTTTTGTTTTATCAAGAGTATTTTCTATGGCAAACGACAACAGCCGCAAATTCAAACAGAATCATATAATATTTTGCATGCAGCCCTGAATTGTAGAGTTCTCAAGACTTGTTGGTTTTGGTGAAGATCGGTTAAGGGAATAGGGTAGTTTACCTGCAACATTTTATGTTATAACAAGGGTAATTTTTACTTCCATATTCCTTAAGGAATGGAAGTATTACTTCCATATTCCTTAAGGAATGGAAGTATGGTGATGGCAAAAAAAATCGTGTTCGAGATTATTGCAGATTCTGATTCTACTACACTCAAAACATGAAAAATTCGTTTTCCGAAAAGTGTCTGTGTGTCTGTCTGTCTGTGTGTCTGTCTGTGTGTCTGTCTGTCTGTCTGTCTGTAGATTTTTTTTCTATGGCAAACGATAACTGCCGCAAATTCAAACAGAATCAAATAATTTTTTGCATACAGGCCGGTTTTGCAGAGTTCTCGCGACCTGTTGTTTTTGGTGAAGATCGGTTGAGGGAAAGGGGTAGTTTACCTGCAACGGTTTTTTTTTAGCAAGGGTAATTTTGTTTGTTTGGCAAACGATAACAGCCGCAAATTCAAACAGAATCAAATAATGTTTCGCATACAGCCCTGAATTGTAGAGTTCTCAAGACCTATTGTTTTTGGTGAAGATCGGTTAAGGGAAAGGGGTAGTTTACCAGTAACGTTTTATGTTTTAACAAGGGTATTTCCTATGGCAAACGATAACAGCCGCAAATTCAAACAGAATCTAAAGATTATTTGCATACAGCCCTAAATTGTAGAGTTCTCAAGACGTATTGTTTTTGGTGAAGTTCGGTTGAGGGAAAGGGGTAGTTTACCTGCAACGTTTTTTTAACAAGGGTATTTCCTATGGCAAACGATAACAGCCGCAAATTCAAACAGAATCAAACAATGTTTTGCATACAGCCCTGATTTGTAGAGTACTCAAGACCTGTTGTTTTTGGTGAAGATCGGTTAAGGGAAAGGGGTAGTTTACCTGTAACGTTTTATGTTTTAACAAGGGTATTTCCTATGGTAAACGATAACAGCCGCAAATTCAAACAGAATCAACTACTCTTTTGCATACAGCCCTGAATTGTAGAGATCCCAAGTCCTATTGGTGTTGGTGAAGATCGGTTAAGGGAAAGGGGTAGTTTACCGGCAACATTTTATGTTTTAACAAGGGTAATTTTTACTTCCATATTCCTTAAGGAATGGAAGTATGGTGATGGCAAAAAAAATCGTGTTCGAGATTATGCAGATTCTGATTCTACTACACTCAAAACATGAAAAAAAGTCGTTTTCCGAAAAGTGTCTGTGTGTCTGTCTGTCTGTCTGTCTGTCTGTCTGTAGATTTTTTTTCTATGGCAAACGATAACTGCCGCAAATTAAAACAGAATCAAATAACTTTTTGCATGCAGCCCTGATTTGCAGAGTACTCGCGACCTATTCTTTTTGGTGAAGATCGGTTGAGGGAAAGGGGTAGTTTACCTCCAACGGTTTTTTTTTAGCAAGGGTAATTTTGTTTGTTTGGCAAACGATAACAGCCGCAAATTCAAACAGAATCAAATAATGTTTCGCACACCGCCCTGAATTGTAGAGTTCTCAAGATCTTTTGATTTTGGTGAAGATCGGTTAAGGGAAAGGGGTAGTTTACCTGTAACGTTTTATGTTTTAACAAGGGTATTTCCTATGGCAAACGATAACAGCCGCAAATTCAAACAGAATCAAAAGATTATTTGCATACAGCCCTAAATTCCAGAGTTCTCAAGACCTATTGTTTTTGGTGAAGTTCGGTTGAGGGAAAGGGGTAGTTTACCTGCAACGTTTTTTTAACAAGGGTATTTTCTATGGCAAACGATAACAGCGGCAAATTCAAACAGAATCAAATAATGTTTTGCATACAGCCCTGATTTGTAGAGTACTCAAGACCTATTATTTTTGGTGAAGATCGGTTAAGGGAAAGGGGTAGTTTACCAGTAACATTTTATGTTTTAACAAGGGTATTTCCTATGGCAAACGATAACAGCCGCAAATTCAAACAGAATCAAAAGATTATTTGCATACAGCCCTAGATTGTAGAGTTCTGAAGACCTTTTGTTTTTGGTGAAGATCGGTTGAGGGAAAGGGGTAGTTTACCTGCAACGTTTTTTTAACAAGGGTATTTTCTATGGCAAACGATAACAGCCGCAAATTCAAACAGAATCAAATAATGTTTTGCATACTCCCCTGATTCGTAGAGTACTCAAGACCTATTGTTTTTGGTGAAGATCGGTTAAGGGGAAGGGGTAGTTTACCTGCAACGTTTTTTTATCTAGCGTATTTTCTATGGCAAACGATAACAGCCGCAAATTCAAACAGAATCAAATAATTTTTTGCATACGTCCCTGAATTGTAGAGGTCTCAATGACTTTCGATTTTGGTGAAGATCGGTTAAGGGGAAGGGGTAGTTTACCTGCAACCTTTTACGTTTTAACAAGAGTAAAGTACTTGAAAATTTATTTAAACTTTTTGAAACAATGGTAATTGTTAAAAATAAAATAATTTTGTTGCCAGGCAATAAAATTATAATTTTTTCATTTTAATGTAATATAATATTTTTCATTTAATACAGCAATAAAAAGGCAGGTAAGACACAGCCTGGCTGTTTGGCTGAAAATGATTTTAAATATAAATCTTAGAATATGGAAGTCATGCATGGTTCTCCATACCGATATTTTATATGACGAACGATAACTGCCGCAAATTCAAACAGAATCAAATGATTATTTGCATACAGCCCTCAATTTTAGAGATCTCAAAAGGTACGGTTTTTCGTGAAGATCGGGAAAGGGAAAGGGGTAGTTTACCTGCAACGTTTTTTGTTTTATCAAGAGTATTTTCTATGGCAAACGACAACAGCCGCAAATTCAAACAGAATCATATAATATTTTGCATGCAGCCCTGAATTGTAGAGTTCTCAAGACTTGTTGGTTTTGGTGAAGATCGGTTAAGGGAATAGGGTAGTTTACCTGCAACATTTTATGTTATAACAAGGGTAATTTTTACTTCCATATTCCTTAAGGAATGGAAGTATTACTTCCATATTCCTTAAGGAATGGAAGTATGGTGATGGCAAAAAAAATCGTGTTCGAGATTATTGCAGATTCTGATTCTACTACACTCAAAACATGAAAAAAAGTCGTTTTCCGAAAAGTGTCTCTGTGTCTGTCTGTCTGTCTGTCTGTGTGTCTGTCTGTGTGTCTGTCTGTCTGTCTGTCTGTAGATTTTTTTTTTATGGCAAACGATAACTGCCGCAAATTCAAACAGAATCAAATAATTTTTTGCATACAGGCCGGTTTTGCAGAGTTCTCGCGACCTATTGTTTTTGGTGAAGATCGGTTGAGGGAAAGGGGTAGTTTACCTGCAACGGTTTTTTTTTAGCAAGGGTAATTTTGTTTGTTTGGCAAACGATAACAGCCGCAAATTCAAACAGAATCAAATAATGTTTCGCATACAGCCCTGAATTGTAGAGTTCTCAAGACCTATTGTTTTTGGTGAAGATCGGTTAAGGGAAAGGGGTAGTTTACCAGTAACGTTTTATGTTTTAACAAGGGTATTTCCTATGGCAAACGATAACAGCCGCAAATTCAAACAGAATGAAAAGATTATTTGCATACAGCCCTAGATTGTAGAGTTTTCAATATCTTTTGTTTTTGGTGAAGATCGGTTAAGGGAAACGGGTAGTTTACCTACAACGTTTTTTTAACAAGGGTATTTTCTATGGCAAACGATAACAGCCGCAAATTCAAACATAATCCAATAATTTTCTGCATACAGGCCTGGTTTGTAGAGTACTCAAGACCTTTTGTTTTTGGTGAAGATCGGTTGAGGGAAAGGGGTAGTTTACCTGCAACGTTTGTTATAAAGCGTATTTTCTATGGCAAACGATAACTGCCGCAAATTCAAAGAGAATCAAATAATTTCTTGCATACGTAAGTGAATTGTAGAGGACTCAAGGCCGTTAGATTTTGGTGAAGATCGGTTAAGGGGAAGGGGTAGTTTACCTGCAACCTTTTACGTTTTAACAAGAGTAAAGTACTTGAAAATTCATTTAAACTTTTTCAAACAATGGTAATTGTTAAAAATAAAATAATTTTGTTGCCAGGCAATAAAATTATAATTTTTTCATTTTAATGTAAATTATGTATATATTAGAAAATATATAGTGCTTGGCAGGCAAGCATATTTCAGATTATAAGTCTTAGAATATGGAAGTCATGTATGGTTCTCCATACCGATATTTACTTCCATATTCCTTAAGGAATGGAGGTATGGTGATGGCAAAAAAAATCGTGTTCGAGATTATTGCAGATTCTGATTCTACTACACTCAAAACATGAAAAAAAGTCGTTTTCCGAAAAGTGTCTGTGTGTGTGTCTGTCTGTCTGTCTGTCTGTGTGTCTATCTGTAGATTTTTTTTTTTTGGCAAACGATAACTGCCGCAAATTCAAACAGAATCAAATAATTTTTTGCATGCTGCCTGATTTGCAGAGTACTCGCGAGCTATTGTTTTTGGTGAAGATCGGTTGAGGGAAAGGGGTAGTTTACCTGCAACGGTTTTTTTTTAGCAAGGGTAATTTTGTTTGTTTGGCAAACGATAACAGCCGCAAATTCAAACAGAATCAAATAATGTTTCGCATACAGCACTGAATTGTAGAGTTCTCAAGATCTGTTGATTTTGGTGAAGATCGGTTAAGGGAAAGGGGTAGTTTACCTGTAACGTTTTATGTTTTAACAAGGGTATTTCCTATGGCAAACGATAACACCCGCAAATTCAAACAGAATCAAAAGATTATTTGCATACAGCCCTAAATTGTAGAGTTCTCAAGACCTATTGTTTTTGGTGAAGATCGGTTGAGGGAAAGGGGTAGTTTACCTGCAACGTTTTTTTAACAAGGGTATTTTCTATGGCAAACGATAACAGCGGCAAATTCAAACAGAATCAAATAATGTTTTGCATACAGCCCTGATTTGTAGAGTACTCAAGACCTATTATTTTTGGTGAAGATCGGTTAAGGGAAAGGGGTAGTTTACCAGTAACATTTTATGTTTTAACAAGGGTATTTCCTATGGCAAACGATAACAGCCGCAAATTCAAACAGAATCAAAAGATTATTTGCATACAGCCCTAAATTGTAGAGTTCTCAAGACGTATTGTTTTTGGTGAAGTTCGGTTGAGGGAAAGGGGTAGTTTACCTGCAACGTTTTTTTAACAAGGGTATTTTCTATGGCAAACGATAACAGCCGCAAATTCAGACAGAATCAAATAATGTTTTGCATGCAGCCCTGATTTGTAGAGTACTCAAGACCTATTGTTTTTGGTGAAGATCGGTTAAGGGGAAGGGGTAGTTTACCTGTAACGTTTATTTATCAAGCGTATTTTCTATGGCAAACGATAACAGCCGCAAATTCAAACAGAATCAAATAATTTTTGCATACGTCCCTGAATTGTAGAGGTCTGAATGACTTTCGATTTTGGTGAAGATCGGTTAAGGGGAAGGGGTAGTTTACCTGCAACCTTTTACGTTTTAACAAGAGTAAAGTACTTGAAAATTTATTTAAACTTTTTGAAACAATGGTAATTGTTAAAAATAAAATAATTTTGTTGCCAATCAATAAAATTATAATTCTTTCATTTTAATGTAATATAATATTTTTCATTTAATACAGCAATAAAAAGGCAGGTAAGACACAGCCTGGCTGTTTGGCTGAAAATGATTTTAAATATAAATCTTAGAATATGGAAGTCATGTATGGTTCTCCATACCGATATTTTTTATAAAACAATGGGTTCTTCACTGAGGTGGGGACCATGTCACTCACTCCATCTCAAACCTCCTCTCCCATTTTGCAGAAAAAGAGGACCCTGTCAAGGCTGATACTTTGACGACAGTGACAGGGCTTTCCACCAAATTCAGCAGAGTGACAGGTAGGCCCAACTCTGATTGGCTCCTCAGATTTCCCCAGCGTTAGTAGGTTCTATGAAAATATTTTATTTCAAAAATGATTTTAAATATAAATCTTAGATATGTTTTATAAATCTCATGTTTTATGTTTTAACATGGGTAATTTTTTATATGACGAACCATAACTGCCGTAAATTCAAACAGAATCAAATAATTTTTTACATATGTGCCTGAGCTATAGAGAACTCAATGTCTGTTGATTTTGGTGAAGATCGGTTACGGGGAAAGGGCAGTTTACCAGAAACATTTTTTGTTGTAACATGAGTAAAGTACTTAATTTTGATAAAGTATCCTGATAAGATCTTAATAATCCACTGTAGAAACGTAGATGAAATATCTATAAATGAAGAGGCTAGTTGAACTGGCTGGGGGTAATTTTCTATAAATCAAAATTATAGTTGAAGGGGGAGGGGATAATTTTTTTTTATATGTGTACTACGTTATTGGCAACAAAGAAGTATTTTTTTGTTAAAATTCCTTCCCTGGCTGTTTGGCTGAAAATTATTTTAAATATAAATCTTAGAATATGGAAGTCATGTATGGTTCTCCATACCGATATTTACTTCCATATTCCTTAAGGAATGGAAGTATGGTGATGGCAAAAAAAATCGTGTTCGAGATTATTGCAGATTCTGATTCTACTACACTCAAAACATGAAAAAAAGTCGTTTCCCGAAAAGTGTCTGTGTGTGTGTCTGTCTGTCTGTCTGTCTTTGTGTCTGTCTGTGTGTCTGTCTGTAGATTTTTTTTCTATGGCAAACGATAACTGCCGCAAATTCAAACAGAATCAAATAATGTTTCGCATACAGCCCTGAATTGTAGAGTTCTCAAGATCTGTTGATTTTGGTGAAGATCGGTTAAGGGAAGGGGGTAGTTTACCTGTAACGTTTTATGTTTTAACAAGGGTATTTCCTATGGCAAACGATAACAGCCGCAAATTCAATCAGAATCAAAAGATTATTTGCATACAGCCCTAAATTGTAGAGTTCTCAAGACCTATTGTTTTTGGTGAAGTTCAGTTGAGGGAAAGGGGTAGTTTACCTGCAACGTTTTTTTAACAAGTGTATTTTCTATGGCAAACGATAACAGCCGCAAATTCAAACAGAATCAAATACTGTTTCGCATACAGCCCTGAATTGTAGAGTTCTCAAGATCTGTTGATTTTGGTGAAGATCGGTTAAGGGAAAGGGGTAGTTTACCTGTAACGTTTTATGTTTTAACAAGGGTATTTCCTATGGCAAACGATAACAGCCGCAAATTCAAACAGAATCTAAAGATTATTTGCATACAGCCCTAAATTGTAGTGTTCTCAAGACGTATTGTTTTTGGTGAAGTTCGGTTGAGGGAAAGGGGTAGTTTACCTGCAACGTTTTTTTAACAAGGGTATTTCCTATGGCAAACGATAACAGCCGCAAATTCAAACAGAATCAAACAATGTTTTGCATACAGCCCTGATTTGTAGAGTACTCAAGACCTGTTGTTTTTGGTGAAGATCGGTTAAGGGAAAGGGGTAGTTTACCTGTAACGTTTTATGTTTTAACAAGGGTATTTCCTATGGCAAACGATAACAGCCGCAAATTCAAACAGAATCAACTACTCTTTTGCATACAGCCCTGAATTGTAGAGATCCCAAGTCCTATTGGTGTTGGTGAAGATCGGTTAAGGGAAAGGTGTAGTTTACCGGCAACATTTTATGTTTTAACAAGGGTAATTTTTACTTCCATATTCCTTAAGGAATGGAAGTATGGTGATAGCAAAAAAAATCGTGTTCGAGATTATTGCAGATTCTGATTCTACTACACTCAAAACATGAAAAAAAGTCGTTTTCCGAAAAGTGTCTGTGTGTCTGTCTGTCTGTCTGTCTGTCTGTCTGTCTGTCTGTCTGTAGATTTTTTTTCTATGGCAAACGATAACTGCCGCAAATTAAAACAGAATCAAATAATTTTTTGCATGCAGCCCTGATTTGCAGAGTACTCGCGACCTATTCTTTTTGGTGAAGATCGGTTGAGGGAAAGGGGTAGTTTACCTCCAACGGTTTTTTTTTAGCAAGGGTAATTTTGTTTGTTTGGCAAACGATAACAGCCGCAAATTCAAACAGAATCAAATAATGTTTCGCATACAGCCCTGAATTGTAGAGTTCTCAAGATCTTTTGATTTTGGTGAAGATCGGTTAATGGAAAGGGGTAGTTTACCTGTAACGTTTTATGTTTTAACAAGGGTATTTCCTATGGCAAACGATAACAGCCGCAAATTCAAACAGAATCAAAAGATTATTTGCATACAGCCCTAAATTCTAGAGTTCTCAAGACCTATTGTTTTTGGTGAAGTTCGGTTGAGGGAAAGGGGTAGTTTACCTGCAACGTTTTTATAACAAGGGTATTTTCTATGGCAAACGATAACAGCGGCAAATTCAAACAGAATCAAATAATGTTTTGCATACAGCCCTGATTTGTAGAGTACTCAAGACCTATTATTTTTGGTGAAGATCGGTTAAGGGAAAGGGGTAGTTTACCAGTAACATTTTATGTTTTAACAAGGGTATTTCCTATGGCAAACGATAACAGCCGCAAATTCAAACAGAATCAAAAGATTATTTGCATACAGCCCTATATTGTAGAGTTCTGAAGACCTTTTGTTTTTGGTGAAGATCGGTTGAGGGAAAGGGGTAGTTTACCTGCAACGTTTTTTTAACAAGGGTATTTTCTATGGCAAACGATAACAGCCGCAAATTCAAACAGAATCAAATAATGTTTTGCATACACCCCTGATTCGTAGAGTACTCAAGACCTATTGTTTTTGGTGAAGGTCGGTTAAGGGGAAGGGGTAGTTTACCTGCAACGTTTTTTTATCTAGCGTATTTTCTATGGCAAACGATAACAGCCGCAAATTCAAACAGAATCAAATAATTTTTTGCATACGTCCCTGAATTGTAGAGGTCTCAACGACTTTCGATATTGGTGAAGATCGGTTAAGGGGAGGGGGTAGTTTACCTGCAACCTTTTACGTTTTAACAAGAGTAAAGTACTTGAAAATTTATTTAAACTTTTTGAAACAATGGTAATTGTTAAAAATAAAATAATTTTGTTGCCAGGCAATAAAATTATAATTTTTTCATTTTAATGTAATATAATATTTTTCATTTAATACAGCAATAAAAAGGCAGGTAAGACACAGCCTGGCTGTTTGGCTGAAAATGATTTTAAATATAAATCTTAGAATATGGAAGTCATGCATGGTTCTCCATACCGATATTTTATATGACGAACGATAACTGCCGCAAATTCAAACAGAATCAAATGATTATTTGCATACAGCCCTCAATTTTAGAGATCTCAAAAGGTACGGTTTTTCGTGAAGATCGGGAAAGGGAAAGGGGTAGTTTACCTGCAACGTTTTTTGTTTTATCAAGAGTATTTTCTATGGCAAACGACAACAGCCGCAAATTCAAACAGAATCATATAATATTTTGCATGCAGCCCTGAATTGTAGAGTTCTCAAGACTTGTTGGTTTTGGTGAAGATCGGTTAAGGGAAAGGGGTAGTTTACCTGCAACATTTTATGTTATAACAAGGGTAATTTTTACTTCCATATTCCTTAAGGAATGGAAGTATTACTTCCATATTCCTTAAGGAATGGAAGTATGGTGATGGCAAAAAAAATCGTGTTCGAGATTATTGCAGATTCTGATTCTACTACACTCAAAACATGAAAAAAAGTCGTTTTCCGAAAAGTGTCTGTGTGTCTGTCTGTCTGTCTGTCTGTGTGTCTGTCTGTGTGTCTGTCTGTCTGTCTGTCTGTAGATTTTTTTTCTATGGCAAACGATAACTGCCGCAAATTCAAACAGAATCAAACAATTTTTTGCATACAGGCCGGTTTTGCAGAGTTCTCGCGACCTATTGTTTTTGGTGAAGATCGGTTGAGGGAAAGGGGTAGTTTACCTGCAACGGTTTTTTGTTAGCAAGGGTAATTTTGTTTGTTTGGCAAACGATAACAGCCGCAAATTCAAACAGAATCAAATAATGTTTCGCATACAGCCCTGAATTGTAGAGTTCTCAAGACCTATTGTTTTTGGTGAAGATCGGTTAAGGGAAAGGGGTAGTTTACCAGTAACGTTTTATGTTTTAACAAGGGTATTTCCTATGGCAAACGATAACAGCCGCAAATTCAAACAGAATGAAAAGATTATTTGCATACAGCCCTAGATTGTAGATTTCTCAATATCTTTTGTTTTTGGTGAAGATCGGTTAAGGGAAACGGGTAGTTTACCTACAACGTTTTTTTAACAAGGGTATTTTCTATGGCAAACGATAACAGCCGCAAATTCAAACATAATCAAATAATTTTCTGCATACAGGCCTGGTTTGTAGAGTACTCAAGACCTTTTGTTTTTGGTGAAGATCGGTTGAGGGAAAGGGGTAGTTTACCTGCAACGTTTGTTATAAAGCGTATTTTCTATGGCAAACGATAACTGCCGCAAATTCAAACAGAATCAAATAATTTCTTGCATGCGTAAGTGAATTGTAGAGGACTCAAGGCCGTTAGATTTTGGTGAAGATCGGTTAAGGGGAAGGGGTAGTTTACCTGCAACCTTTTACGTTTTAACAAGAGTAAAGTACTTGAAAATTCATTTAAACTTTTTCAAACAATGGTAATTGTTAAAAATAAAATAATTTTGTTGCCAGGCAATAAAATTATAATTTTTTCATTTTAATGTAAATTATGTATATATTAGAAAATATATAGTGCTTGGCAGGCAAGCATATTTCAGATTATAAGTCTTAGAATATGGAAGTCATGTATGGTTCTCCATACCGATATTTACTTCCATATTCCTTAAGGAATGGAGGTATGGTGATGGCAAAAAAAATCGTGTTCGAGATTATTGCAGATTCTGATTCTACTACACTCAAAACATGAAAAAAAGTCGTTTTCCGAAAAGTGTCTGTGTGTGTGTCTGTCTGTCTGTCTGTCTGTGTGTCTATCTGTAGATTTTTTTTTTTTTGGCAAACGATAACTGCCGCAAATTCAAACAGAATCAAATAATTTTTTGCATGCTGCCTGATTTGCAGAGTACTCGCGAGCTATTGTTTTTGGTGAAGATCGGTTGAGGGAAAGGGGTAGTTTACCTGCAACGGTTTTTTTTTAGCAAGGGTAATTTTGTTTGTTTGGCAAACGATAACAGCCGCAAATTCAAACAGAATCAAATAATGTTTCGCATACAGCCCTGAATTGTAGAGTTCTCAAGACCTTTTGATTTTGGTGAAGATCGGTTAATGGAAAGGGGTAGTTTACCTGTAACGTTTTATGTTTTAACAAGGGTATTTCCTATGGCAAACGATAACAGCCGCAAATTCAAACAGAATCAAAAGATTATTTGCATACAGCCCTAAATTCTAGAGTTCTCAAGACCTATTGTTTTTGGTGAAGTTCGGTTGAGGGAAAGGGGTAGTTTACCTGCAACGTTTTTATAACAAGGGTATTTTCTATGGCAAACGATAAGAGCGGCAAATTCAAACAGAATCAAATAATGTTTTGCATACAGCCCTGATTTGTAGAGTACTCAAGACCTATTATTTTTGGTGAAGATCGGTTAAGGGAAAGGGGTAGTTTACCAGTAACATTTTATGTTTTAACAAGGGTATTTCCTATGGCAAACGATAACAGCCGCAAATTCAAACAGAATCAAAAGATTATTTGCATACAGCCCTATATTGTAGAGTTCTGAAGACCTTTTGTTTTTGGTGAAGATCGGTTGAGGGAAAGGGGTAGTTTACCTGCAACGTTTTTTTAACAAGGGTATTTTCTATGGCAAACGATAACAGCCGCAAATTCAAACAGAATCAAATAATGTTTTGCATACACCCCTGATTTGTAGAGTACTCAAGACCTATTGTTTTTGGTGAAGATCGGTTAAGGGGAAGGGGTAGTTTACCTGCAACGTTTTTTTATCTAGCGTATTTTCTATGGCAAACGATAACAGCCGCAAATTCAAACAGAATCAAATAATTTTTTGCATACGTCCCTGAATTGTAGAGGTCTCAACGACTTTCGATTTTGGTGAAGATCGGTTAAGGGGAGGGGGTAGTTTACCTGCAACCTTTTACGTTTTAACAAGAGTAAAGTGCTTGAAAATTTATTTAAACTTTTTGAAACAATGGTAATTGTTAAAAATAAAATAATTTTGTTGCCAGGCAATAAAATTATAATTTTTTCATTTTAATGTAATATAATATTTTTCATTTAATACAGCAATAAAAAGGCAGGTAAGACACAGCCTGGCTGTTTGGCTGAAAATGATTTTAAATATAAATCTTAGAATATGGAAGTCATGCATGGTTCTCCATACCGATATTTTATATGACGAACGATAACTGCCGCAAATTCAAACAGAATCAAATGATTATTTGCATACAGCCCTCAATTTTAGAGATCTCAAAAGGTACGGTTTTTCGTGAAGATCGGGAAAGGGACAGGGGTAGTTTACCTGCAACGTTTTTTGTTTTATCAAGAGTATTTTCTATGGCAAACGACAACAGCCGCAAATTCAAACAGAATCATATAATATTTTGCATGCAGCCCTGAATTGTAGAGTTCTCAAGACTTGTTGGTTTTGGTGAAGATCGGTTAAGGGAATAGGGTAGTTTACCTGCAACATTTTATGTTATAACAAGGGTAATTTTTACTTCCATATTCCTTAAGGAATGGAAGTATTACTTCCATATTCCTTAAGGAATGGAAGTATGGTGATGGCAAAAAAAATCGTGTTCGAGATTATTGCAGATTCTGATTCTACTACACTCAAAACATGAAAAAAAGTCGTTTTCCGAAAAGTGTCTGTGTGTCTGTCTGTCTGTCTGTCTGTGTGTCTGTCTGTCTGTCTGTCTGTAGATTTTTTTTCTATGGCAAACGATAACTGCCGCAAATTCAAACAGAATCAAACAATTTTTTGCATACAGGCCGGTTTTGCAGAGTTCTCGCGACCTATTGTTTTTGGTGAAGATCGGTTGAGGGAAAGGGGTAGTTTACCTGCAACGGTTTTTTTTTAGCAAGGGTAATTTTGTTTGTTTGGCAAACGATAACAGCCGCAAATTCAAACAGAATCAAATAATGTTTCGCATACAGCCCTGAATTGTAGGGTTCTCAAGACCTATTGTTTTTGGTGAAGATCGGTTAAGGGAAAGGGGTAGTTTACCAGTAACGTTTTATGTTTTAACAAGGGTATTTCCTATGGCAAACGATAACAGCCGCAAATTCAAACAGAATGAAAAGATTATTTGCATACAGTCCTAGATTGTAGATTTCTCAATATCTTTTGTTTTTGGTGAAGATCGGTTAAGGGAAACGGGTAGTTTACCTACAACGTTTTTTTAACAAGGGTATTTTCTATGGCAAACGATAACAGCCGCAAATTCAAACATAATCAAATAATTTTCTGCATACAGGCCTGGTTTGTAGAGTACTCAAGACCTTTTGTTTTTGGTGAAGATCGGTTGAGGGAAAGGGGTAGTTTACCTGCAACGTTTGTTATAAAGCGTATTTTCTATGGCAAACGATAACTGCCGCAAATTCAAACAGAATCAAATAATTTCTTGCATACGTAAGTGAATTGTAGAGGACTCAAGGCCGTTAGATTTTGGTGAAGATCGGTTAAGGGGAAGGGGTAGTTTACCTGCAACCTTTTACGTTTTAACAAGAGTAAAGTACTTGAAAATTCATTTAAACTTTTTCAAACAATGGTAATTGTTAAAAATAAAATAATTTTGTTGCCAGGCAATAAAATTATAATTTTTTCATTTTAATGTAAATTATGTATATATTAGAAAATATATAGTGCTTGGCAGGCAAGCATATTTCAGATTATAAGTCTTAGAATATGGAAGTCATGTATGGTTCTCCATACCGATATTTACTTCCATATTCCTTAAGGAATGGAGGTATGGTGATGGCAAAAAAATCGTGTTCGAGATTATTGCAGATTCTGATTCTACTACACTCAAAACATGAAAAAAAGTCGTTTTCCGAAAAGTGTCTGTGTGTGTGTCTGTCTGTCTGTCTGTCTGTGTGTCTATCTGTAGATTTTTTTTTTTTGGCAAACGATAACTGCCGCAAATTCAAACAGAATCAAATAATTTTTTGCATGCTGCCTGATTTGCAGAGTACTCGCGAGCTATTGTTTTTGGTGAAGATCGGTTGAGGGAAAGGGGTAGTTTACCTGCAACGGTTTTTTTTTAGCAAGGGTAATTTTGTTTGTTTGGCAAACGATAACAGCCGCAAATTCAAACAGAATCAAATAATGTTTCGCATACAGCACTGAATTGTAGAGTTCTCAAGATCTGTTGATTTTGGTGAAGATCGGTTAAGGGAAAGGGGTAGTTTACCTGTAACGTTTTATGTTTTAACAAGGGTATTTCCTATGGCAAACGATAACACCCGCAAATTCAAACAGAATCAAAAGATTATTTGCATACAGCCCTAAATTGTAGAGTTCTCAAGACCTATTGTTTTTGGTGAAGATCGGTTGAGGGAAAGGGGTAGTTTACCTGCAACGTTTTTTTAACAAGGGTATTTTCTATGGCAAACGATAACAGCCGCAAATTCAGACAGAATCAAATAATGTTTTGCATACAGCCCTGATTTGTAGAGTACTCAAGACCTATTGTTTTTGGTGAAGATCGGTAAAGGGGAAGGGGTAGTTTACCTGTAACGTTTTTTTATCAAGCGTATTTTCTATGGCAAACGATAACAGCCGCAAATTCAAACAGAATCAAATAATTTTTGCATACGTCCCTGAATTGTAGAGGTCTGAATGACTTTCGATTTTGGTGAAGATCGGTTAAGGGGAAGGGGTAGTTTACCTGCAACCTTTTACGTTTTAACAAGAGTAAAGTACTTGAAAATTTATTTAAACTTTTTGAAACAATGGTAATTGTTAAAAATAAAATAATTTTGTTGCCAATCAATAAAATTATAATTCTTTCATTTTAATGTAATATAATATTTTTCATTTAATACAGCAATAAAAAGGCAGGTAAGACACAGCCTGGCTGTTTGGCTGAAAATGATTTTAAATATAAATCTTAGAATATGGAAGTCATGTATGGTTCTCCATACCGATATTTTTTATAAAACAATGGGTTCTTCACTGAGGTGGGGACCATGTCACTCACTCCATCTCAAACCTCCTCTCCCATTTTGCAGAAAAAGAGGACCCTGTCAAGGCTGATACTTTGACGACAGTGACAGGGCTTTCCACCAAATTCAGCAGAGTGACAGGTAGGCCCAACTCTGATTGGCTCCTCAGATTTCCCCAGCGTTAGTAGGTTCTATGAAAATATTTTATTTCAAAAATGATTTTAAATATAAATCTTAGATATGTTTTATAAATCTCATGTTTTATGTTTTAACATGGGTAATTTTTTATATGACGAACCATAACTGCCGTAAATTCAAACAGAATCAAATAATTTTTTACATATGTGCCTGAGCTATAGAGAACTCAATGTCTGTTGATTTTGGTGAAGATCGGTTACGGGGAAAGGGCAGTTTACCAGAAACATTTTTTGTTGTAACATGAGTAAAGTACTTAATTTTGATAAAGTATCCTGATAAGATCTTAATAATCCACTGTAGAAACGTAGATGAAATATCTATAAATGAAGAGGCTAGTTGAACTGGCTGGGGGTAATTTTCTATAAATCAAAATTATAGTTGAAGGGGGAGGGGATAATTTTTTTTTATATGTGTACTACGTTATTGGCAACAAAGAAGTATTTTTTTGTTAAAATTCCTTCCCTGGCTGTTTGGCTGAAAATTATTTTAAATATAAATCTTAGAATATGGAAGTCATGTATGGTTCTCCATACCGATATTTACTTCCATATTCCTTAAGGAATGGAAGTATGGTGATGGCAAAAAAAATCGTGTTCGAGATTATTGCAGATTCTGATTCTACTACACTCAAAACATGAAAAAAAGTCGTTTCCCGAAAAGTGTCTGTGTGTGTGTCTGTCTGTCTGTCTGTCTTTGTGTCTGTCTGTGTGTCTGTCTGTAGATTTTTTTTCTATGGCAAACGATAACTGCCGCAAATTCAAACAGAATCAAATAATTTTTTGCATGCCGCCCTGATTTGCAGAGTACTCGCGACCTATTGTTTTTGGTGAAGATCGGTTGAGGGAAAGGGGTAGTTTACCTGTAACGTTTTATGTTTTAACAAGGGTATTTCCTATGGCAAACGATAACAGCCGCAAATTCAAACAGAATCTAAAGATTATTTGCATACAGCCCTAAATTGTAGTGTTCTCAAGACGTGTTGTTTTTGGTGAAGTTCGGTTGAGGGAAAGGGGTAGTTTACCTGCAACGTTTTTTTAACAAGGGTATTTCCTATGGCAAACGATAACAGCCGCAAATTCAAACAGAATCAAACAATGTTTTGCATACAGCCCTGATTTGTAGAGTACTCAAGACCTGTTGTTTTTGGTGAATATCGGTTAAGGGAAAGGGGTAGTTTACCTGTAACGTTTTACGTTTTAACAAGGGTATTTCCTATGGCAAACGATAGCAGCCGCAAATTCAAACAGAATCAACTACTCTTTTGCATACAGCCCTGAATTGTAGAGATCCCAAGTCCTATTGGTGTTGGTGAAGATCGGTTAAGGGAAAGGGGTAGTTTACCGGCAACATTTTATGTTTTAACAAGGGTAATTTTTACTTCCATATTCCTTAAGGAATGGAAGTATGGTGATAGCAAAAAAAATCGTGTTCGAGATTATTGCAGATTCTGATTCTACTACACTCAAAACATGAAAAAAAGTCGTTTTCCGGAAAGTGTCTGTGTGTCTGTTTGTCTGTCTGTCTGTCTGTCTGTCTGTCTGTAGATTTTTTTTCTATGGCAAACGATAACTGCCGCAAATTAAAACAGAATCAAATAATTTTTTGCATGCAGCCCTGATTTGCAGAGTACTCGCGACCTATTCTTTTTGGTGAAGATCGGTTGAGGGAAAGGGGTAGTTTACCTCCAACGGTTTTTTTTTAGCAAGGGTAATTTTGTTTGTTTGGCAAACGATAACAGCCGCAAATTCAAACAGAATCAAATAATGTTTCGGATACAGCCCTGAATTGTAGAGTTCTCAAGATCTTTTGATTTTGGTGAAGATCGGTTAATGGAAAGGGGTAGTTTACCTGTAACGTTTTATGTTTTAACAAGGGTATTTCCTATGGCAAACGATAACAGCCGCAAATTCAAACAGAATCAAAAGATTATTTGCATACAGCCCTAAATTGTAGAGTTCTCAAGACCTATTGTTTTTGGTGAAGTTCGGTTGAGGGAAAGGGGTAGTTTACCTGCAACGTTTTTATAACAAGGGTATTTTCTATGGCAAACGATAACAGCGGCAAATTCAAACAGAATCAAATAATGTTTTGCATACAGCCCTGATTTGTAGAGTACTCAAGACCTATTATTTTTGGTGAAGATCGGTTAAGGGAAAGGGGTAGTTTACCAGTAACATTTTATGTTTTAACAAGGGTATTTCCTATGGCAAACGATAACAGCCGCAAATTCAAACAGAATCAAAAGATTATTTGCATACAGCCCTATATTGTAGAGTTCTGAAGACCTATTGTTTTTGGTGAAGATCGGTTGAGGGAAAGGGGTAGTTTACCGGCAACGTTTTTTTAACAAGGGTATTTTCTATGGCTAACGATAACAGCCGCAAATTCAAACAGAATCAAAAGATTATTTGCATGCAGCCCTAAATTGTAGAGTTCTGAAGACCTCTTGTTTTTGGTGAAGATCGGTTGAGGGAAAGGGGTAGTTTACCTGCAACGTTTTTTTATCTAGCGTATTTTCTATGGCAAACGATAACAGCCGCAAATTCAAACAGAATCAAATAATTTCTTGCATACCTCCCTGAATTGTAGAGGTCTCAATGACTTTCGATTTTGGTGAAGATCGGTTAAGGGGAAGGGGTAGTTTACCGGCAACCTTTTACGTTTTAACAAGAGTAAAGTACTTGAAAATTTATTTAAACTTTTTGAAACAATGGTAATTGTTAAAAATAAAATAATTTTGTTGCCAGGCAATAAAATTATAATTTTTTCATTTTAATGTAATATAATATTTTTCATTTAATTCAGCAATAAAAAGGCAGGTAAGACACAGCCTGGCTGTTTGGCTGAAAATGATTTTAAATATAAATCTTAGAATATGGAAGTCATGCATGGTTCTCCATACCGATATTTTATATGACGAACGATAACTGCCGCAAATTCAAACAGAATCAAATGATTATTTGCATACAGCCCTCAATTTTAGAGATCTCAAAAGGTACGGTTTTTCGTGAAGATCGGGAAAGGGAAAGGGGTAGTTTACCTGCAACGTTTTTTGTTTTATCAAGAGTATTTTCTATGGCAAACGACAACAGCCGCAAATTCAAACAGAATCATATAATATTTTGCATGCAGCCCTGAATTGTAGAGTTCTCAAGACCTGTTGGTTTTGGTGAAGATCGGTTAAGGGAATAGGGTAGTTTACCTGCAACATTTTATGTTATAACAAGGGTAATTTTTACTTCCATATTCCTTAAGTAATGGAAGTATTACTTCCATATTCCTTAAGGAATGGAAGTATGGTGATGGCAAAAAAAATCGTGTTCGAGATTATTGCAGATTCTGATTCTACTACACTCAAAACATGAAAAAAAGTCGTTTTCCGAAAAGTGTCTGTGTGTCTGTCTGTCTGTCTGTCTGTCTGTGTGTCTGTCTGTCTGTCTGTCTGTAGATTTTTTTTCTATGGCAAACGATAACTGCCGCAAATTCAAACAGAATCAAACAATTTTTTGCATACAGGCCGGTTTTGCAGTGTTCTCGCGACCTATTGTTTTTGGTGAAGATCGGTTGAGGGAAAGGGGTAGTTTACCTGCAACGGTTTTTTTTTAGCAAGGGTAATTTTGTTTGTTTGGCAAACGATAACAGCCGCAAATTCAAACAGAATCAAATAATGTTTCGCATACAGCCCTGAATTGTAGAGTTCTCAAGACCTATTGTTTTTGGTGAAGATCGGTTAAGGGAAAGGGGTAGTTTACCTGTAACGTTTTATGTTTTAACAAGGGTATTTCCTATGGCAAACGATAACAGCCGCAAATTCAAACAGAATGAAAAGATTATTTGCATACAGCCCTAGATTGTAGAGTTCTCAATACCTTTTGTTTTTGGTGAAGATCGGTTAAGGGAAAGGGGTAGTTTACCTACAACGTTTTTTTAACAAGGGTATTTTATATGGCAAACGATAACAGCCGCAAATTCAAACAGAATCAAATAATTTTCTGCATACAGCCCTGATTTGTAGAGTACTAAAGACCTGTTGTTTTTGGTGAAGATCAGTTGAGGGGAAGGGGTAGTTTACGAGCAACGTTTTTTATCATGCGTATTTTCTATGGCAAACGACAACTGCCGCAAATTCAAACAGAATCAAATAATTTTTTGCATACAGCCCTGATTTGTAGAGTACTCGCGACCTATTGTTTTTGGTGAAGATCGGTTGAGGGGAAGGGGTAGTTTACCTGCAACGGTTTTTTTTATCAAGGGAAATTTTTTTTTTTTGGCAAACGATAACAGCCGCAAATTCAAACAGAATCAAATAATGTTTCGCATACAGCCCTGATTTGTAGATTTCTCAAGACCTATTGTTTTTGGTGAAGATCGGTTGAGGGAAAGGGGTAGTTTACCTGCAACGTTTTTTTAACAAGGGTATTTTCTATGGCAAACGATAACAGCCGCAAATTCAAACAGAATCAAATAATGTTTTGCATACAGTCCTGATTTGTAGAGTACTCAAGACCTGTTGTTTTTGGTGAAGATCGGTTAAGGGGAAGGGGTAGTTTACCTGCAACGTTTTTTTATCAAGCGTATTTTCTATGGCAAACGATAACAGCCGCAAATTCAAACAGAATCAAATAATTTTTTGCATACGTCCCTGAATTGTAGAGGTCTCAATGACTTTCGATTTTGGTGAAGATCGGTTAAGGGGAAGGGGTAGTTTACCTGCAACCTTATACGTTTTAACAAGAGTAAAGTACTTGAAAATTTATTTAAACTTTTTGAAACAATGGTAATTGTTAAAAATAAAATAATTTTGTTGCCAGGCAATAAAATTATAATTTTTTCATTTTAATGTAATATAATATTTTTCATTTAATACAGCAATAAAAAGGCAGGTAAGGCACAGCCTGGCTGTTTGGCTGAAAATGATTTTAAATATAAATCTTAGAATATGGAAGTCATGTATGGTTCTCCATACCGATATTTACTTCCATATTCCTTAAGGAATGGAAGTATGGTGATGGCAAAAAAAATCGTGTTCGAGATTATTGCAGATTGTGATTCTACTACACTCAAAACATTAAAAAAGTCGTTTTCCGAAAAGTGTGTGTGTGTGTGTGTGTGTGTGTGTGTGTGTGTGTGTGTCTGTCTGTGTGTGTGTCTGTCTGTCTTTCTGTGTGTGTGTCTGTCTGTAGATTTTTTTTTTTGGCAAACGATAACTGCCTCAAATTCAAACAGAATCAAATAATTTTTTGCATACAGCCCTGATTTGTAGGGTACTCGCGACCTTTTGTTTTTGGTGAAGATCGGTTGAGGGAAAGGGGTAGTTTACCTGCAACGGTTTTTTTTATCAAGGGAAATTTTTTTTTTGGCAAACGATAACAGCCGCAAATTCAATCAGAATCAAATAATTTTCTGCATACCACCCTGATTTGTAGAGAACTCAAGACCTATTGTTTTTGGTGAAGATCGGTTGAGGGGAAGGGGTAGTTTACCGGCAACGTTTTTTATCAAGCGTATTTTCTATGGCAAACGATAACTGCCGCAAATTCAAACAGAATCAAATAATTTTTTGCATACGTCAGTGAATTGTAGAGGACTCAATGCGTTTATATTTTGGTGAAGATCAGTTAAGAGGAAGGGGTAGTTTACCTGCAACCTTTTACGTTTTAACAAGAGTAAAGTACTTGAAAATTCATTTAAACTTTTTCAAACAATGGTAATTGTTGAAAATAAAATAATTTTGTTGCCAGGCAATCTGAAAAGATTATACGATAGTTTATGAAATGGTTAATAATACGTCAGTGGAAGGTGTAATGAGAAATGAGCAGAAATGGAAACCTGGGGAATGTTAACTGTTCTGTAGATACAATTTTGTCAGAATGTTTGGAAATGATCATCAACATTGAAGAAAAAGTAAGCATATTAAGAAACATATGTAAGTACTTATTATAAAAAAATAATGTTTGTTTTTTGATAAAGTCATTTTGATTATAAAATATAAATATTTACAACAAGAAAAGAATTTTCAGTTTTCAAAATTTAAATATATTACTTCCATATTCCTTAAGGAATGGAAGTATGGTGATGGCAAAAAAAATCGTGTTCGAGATTATTGCAGATTCTGATTCTACTACACTCAAAACATGAAAAAAAGTCGTTTTCCGAAAAGTGTCTGTGTGTGTGTCTGTCTGTCTGTCTGTCTATCTGTGTGTCTGTCTGTAGATTTTTTTTCTATGGCAAACGATAACTGCCGCAAATTCAAACAGAATCAAATAATTTTTTGCATGCAGCTCTGATTTGCAGAGTACTCGCGACCTATTGTTTTTGGTGAAGATCGGTTGAGGGAAAGGGGTAGTTTACCTGCAACGGTTTTTTTTTTAGCAAGGGTAATTTTGTTTGTTTGGCAAACGATAACAGCCGCAAATTCAAACAGAATCAAATAATGTTTCGCATACAGCACTGAATTGCAGAGTTCTCAAGATCTGTTGATTTTGGTGAAGATCGGTTAAGGGAAAGGGGTAGTTTACCTGTAACGTTTTATGTTTTAACAAGGGTATTTCCTATGGCAAACGATAACACCCGCAAATTCAAACAGAATCAAAAGATTATTTGCATACAGCCCTAAATTTTAGAGTTCTCAAGACCTGTTGTTTTTGGTGAAGATCGGTTGAGGGAAAGGGGTAGTTTACCAGCAACGTTTTTTTAACAAGGGTATTTTCTATGGCAAACGATAACAGCCGCAAGTGCAAACAGAATCAAATAATGTTTTGCATACAGTCCTGATTTGTAGAGTACTCAAGACCTATTGTTTTTGGTGAAGATCGGTTAAAGGAAAGGGGTAGTTTACCAGTAACGTTTTATGTTTTAACAAGGGTATTTCCTATGGCAAACGATAACAGCCGCAAATTCAAACAGAATCAAAAGATTATTTGCATACAGCCCTAAATTGTAGAGTTCTCAAGACGTATTGTTTTTGGTGAAGTTCGGTTGAGGGAAAGGGGTAGTTTACCTGCAACGTTTTTTTAACAAGGGTATTTTCTATGGCAAACGATAACAGCCGCAAATTCAGACAGAATCAAATAATGTTTTGCATGCAGCCCTGATTTGTAGAGTACTCAAGACCTATTGTTTTTGGTGAAGATCGGTTAAGGGGAAGGGGTAGTTTACCTGTAACGTTTATTTATCAAGCGTATTTTCTATGGCAAACGATAACAGCCGCAAATTCAAACAGAATCAAATAATTTTTGCATACGTCCCTGAATTGTAGAGGTCTGAATGACTTTCGATTTTGGTGAAGATCGGTTAAGGGGAAGGGGTAGTTTACCTGCAACCTTTTACGTTTTAACAAGAGTAAAGTACTTGAAAATTTATTTAAACTTTTTGAAACAATGGTAATTGTTAAAAATAAAATAATTTTGTTGCCAATCAATAAAATTATAATTCTTTCATTTTAATGTAATATAATATTTTTCATTTAATACAGCAATAAAAAGGCAGGTAAGACACAGCCTGGCTGTTTGGCTGAAAATGATTTTAAATATAAATCTTAGAATATGGAAGTCATGTATGGTTCTCCATACCGATATTTTTTATAAAACAATGGGTTCTTCACTGAGGTGGGGACCATGTCACTCACTCCATCTCAAACCTCCTCTCCCATTTTGCAGAAAAAGAGGACCCTGTCAAGGCTGATACTTTGACGACAGTGACAGGGCTTTCCACCAAATTCAGCAGAGTGACAGGTAGGCCCAACTCTGATTGGCTCCTCAGATTTCCCCAGCGTTAGTAGGTTCTATGAAAATATTTTATTTCAAAAATGATTTTAAATATAAATCTTAGATATGTTTTATAAATCTCATGTTTTATGTTTTAACATGGGTAATTTTTTATATGACGAACCATAACTGCCGTAAATTCAAACAGAATCAAATAATTTTTTACATATGTGCCTGAGCTATAGAGAACTCAATGTCTGTAGATTTTGGTGAAGATCGGTTACGGGGAAAGGGCAGTTTACCTGAAACATTTTTTGTTGTAACATGAGTAAAGTACTTAATTTTGATAAAGTATCCTGATAAGATCTTAATAATCCACTGTAGAAACGTAGATGAAATATCTATAAATGAAGAGGCTAGTTGAACTGGCTGGGGGTAATTTTCTATAAATCAAAATTATAGTTGAAGGGGGAGGGAATAATTTTTTTTTATATGTGTACTACGTTATTGGCAACAAAGAAGTATTTTTTTGTTAAAATTCCTTCCCTGGCTGTTTGGCTGAAAATGATTTTAAATAATATAAATCTTAGAATATGGAAGTCATGTATGGTTCTCCATACCGATATTTACTTCCATATTCCTTAAGGAATGGAAGTATGGTGATGGCAAAAAAAATCGTGTTCGAGATTATTGCAGATCCTGATTCTACTACACTCAAAACATGAAAAAAAGTCGTTTCCCGAAAAGTGTCTGTGTGTGTGTCTGTCTGTCTGTCTGTCTTTGTGTCTGTCTGTGTGTCTATCTGTAGATTTTTTTTCTATGGCAAACGATAACTGCCGCAAATTCAAACAGAATCAAATAATTTTTTGCATGCCGCCCTGATTTGCAGAGTACTCGCGACCTATTGTTTTTGGTGAAGATCGGTTGAGGGAAAGGGGTAGTTTACCTGCAAATGTTTTTTTTTAGCAAGGGTAATTTTGTTTGTTTGGCAAACGATAACAGCCGCAAATTCAAACAGAATCAAATAATGTTTCGCATACAGCCCTGTATTGTAGAGTTCTCAAGATCTGTTGATTTTGGTGAAGATCGGTTAAGGGAAAGGGGTAGTTTACCTGTAACGTTTTATGTTTTAACAAGGGTATTTCCTATGGCAAACGATAACAGCCGCAAATTCAAACAGAATCTAAAGATTATTTGCATACAGCCCTAAATTGTAGAGTTCTCAAGACATATTCTTTTTGGTGAAGTTCGGTTGAGGGAAAGGGGTAGTTTACCTGCAACGTTTTTTTAACAAGGGTATTTTCTATGGCAAACGATAACAGCCGCAAATTCAAACAGAATCAAATAACGTTTTGCATACAGCCCTGATTTGTAGAGTACTCAAGACCTATTGTTTTTGGTGAAGATCGGTTAAGGGAAAGGGGTAGTTTACCTGTAACGTTATATGTTTTAACAAGGGTATTTCCTATGGCAAACGATAACAGCCGCAAATTCAAACAGAATCAACTACTCTTTTGCATACAGCCCTGAATTGTAGAGATCCCAAGTCCTATTGGTGTTGGTGAAGATCGGTTAAGGGAAAGGGGTAGTTTACCGGCAACATTTTATGTTTTAACAAGGGTAATTTTTTATATGACGAACGATAACTGCCGCAAATTCAAACAGAATCAAATGATTATTTGCATACAGCCCTCAATTTTAGAGATCTCAAAAGGTACGGTTTTTGGTGAAGATCGGGAAAGGGAAAGGGGTAGTTTACCGGCAACGTTTTTTGTTTTATCAAGAGTATTTTCTATGGCAAACGACAACAGCCGCAAATTCAAACAGAATCATATAATATTTTGCATGCAGCCCTGAATTGTAGAGTTCTCAAGACCTGTTGGTTTTGGTGAAGATCGGTTAAGGGAATAGGGTAGTTTACCTGCAACATTTTATGTTTTAACAAGGGTAATTTTTACTTCCATATTCCTTAAGGAATGGAAGTATGGTGATGGCAAAAAAAATCGTGTCGAGATTATTGCAGATTGTGATTCTACTACACTCAAAACATGAAAAAAGTCGTTTTCCGAAAAGTGTGTGTGTGTGTGTGTGTGTGTGTGTCTGTCTGTGTGTGTGTCTGTCTGTCTGTCTGTGTGTGTGTCTGTCTGTAGATTTTTTTTTTTGGCAAACGATAACTGCCTCAAATTCAAACAGAATCAAATAATTTTTTGCACACAGCCCTGAATTGTAGAGGTCTCAAGACCTATTGTTTTTGGTGAAGATCGGTTAAGGGAAAGGGGTAGTTTACTTGTAACGTTTTATGTTTTAACAAGGGTATTTCCTATGGCAAACGATAACAGCCGCAAATTCAAACAGAATCAAAAGATTATTTGCATACAGCTCTAAATTGAAGAGTTCTCAAGACCTATTGTTTTTGGTGAAGATCGGTTAAGGGAAAGGGGTAGTTTACCTTCAACGTTTTTTTTTGACAAGGGTATTGTCTATGGCAAACGATAACAGCCGCAAATTCAAACAGAATCAAATAATTTTTTGCATACAGCACTGGTTTGTAGAGGACTCGCGACCTGTTGTTTTTGGTGAAGATCGGTTGAGGGAAAGGGGTAGTTTACCAGCAACGGTTTTTATCAAGCGTATTTTCTATGGCAAACGATAACTGCCGCAAATTCAAACAGAATCAAATAATTTTTTGCATACGTCAGTGAATTGTAGAGGACTCAATGCGTTTAGATTTTGGTGAAGATCAGTTAAGGGGAAGGGGTAGTTTACCTGCAACCTTTTACGTTTTAACAAGAGTAAAGTACTTGAAAATTCATTTAAACTTTTTCAAACAATGGTAATTGTTGAAAATAAAATAATTTTGTTGCCAGGCAATCTGAAAAGATTATACGATAGTTTATGAAATGGTTAATAATACGTCAGTGGAAGGTGTAATGAGAAATGAGCAGAAATGGAAACCTGGGGAATGTTAACTGTTCTGTAGATACAATTTTGTCAGAATGTTTGGAAATGATCATCAACATTGAAGAAAAAGTAAGCATATTAAGAAACATATGTAAGTACTTATTATAAAAAAATAATGTTTGTTTTTTGATAAAGTCATTTTGATTATAAAATATAAATATTTACAACAAGAAAAGAATTTTCAGTTTTCAAAATTTAAATATATTACTTCCATATTCCTTAAGGAATGGAAGTATGGTGATGGCAAAAAAAATCGTGTTCGAGATTATTGCAGATTCTGATTCTACTACACTCAAAACATGAAAAAAAGTCGTTTTCCGAAAAGTGTCTGTGTGTGTGTCTGTCTGTCTGTCTGTCTATCTGTGTGTCTGTCTGTAGATTTTTTTTCTATGGCAAACGATAACTGCCGCAAATTCAAACAGAATCAAATAATTTTTTGCATGCAACTCTGATTTGCAGAGTACTCGCGACCTATTGTTTTTGGTGAAGATCGGTTGAGGGAAAGGGGTAGTTTACGTGCAACGGTTTTTTTTTTTAGCAAGGATAATTTTGTTTGTTTGGCAAACGATAACAGCCGCAAATTCAAACAGAATCAAATAATGTTTCGCATACAGCACTGAATTGTAGAGTTCTCAAGATCTGTTGATTTTGGTGAAGATCGGTTAAGGGAAAGGGGTAGTTTACCTGTAACGTTTTATGTTTTAACAAGGGTATTTCCTATGGGAAACGATAACACCCGCAAATTCAAACAGAATCAAAAGATTATTTGCATACAGCCCTAAATTGTAGAGTTCTCAAGACCTGTTGTTTTTGGTGAAGATCGGTTGAGGGAAAGGGGTAGTTTACCAGCAACGTTTTTTTAACAAGGGTATTTTCTATGGCAAACGATAACAGCCGCAAGTGCAAACAGAATCAAATAATGTTTTGCATACAGTCCTGATTTGTAGAGTACTCAAGACCTATTGTTTTTGGTGAAGATCGGTTAAAGGAAAGGGGTAGTTTACCTGTAACGTTTTATGTTTTAACAAGGGTATTTCCTATGGCAAACGATAACAGCCGCAAATTCAAACAGAATCAAAAGATTATTTGCATACAGCCCTAAATTGTAGAGTTCTCAAGACGTATTGTTTTTGGTGAAGTTCGGTTGAGGGAAAGGGGTAGTTTACCTGCAACGTTTTTTTAACAAGGGTATTTTCTATGGCAAACGATAACAGCCGCAAATTCAGACAGAATCAAATAATGTTTTGCATGCAGCCCTGATTTGTAGAGTACTCAAGACCTATTGTTTTTGGTGAAGATCGGTTAAGGGGAAGGGGTAGTTTACCTGTAACGTTTATTTATCAAGCGTATTTTCTATGGCAAACGATAACAGCCGCAAATTCAAACAGAATCAAATAATTTTTGCATACGTCCCTGAATTGTAGAGGTCTGAATGACTTTCGATTTTGGTGAAGATCGGTTAAGGGGAAGGGGTAGTTTACCTGCAACCTTTTACGTTTTAACAAGAGTAAAGTACTTGAAAATTTATTTAAACTTTTTGAAACAATGGTAATTGTTAAAAATAAAATAATTTTGTTGCCAATCAATAAAATTATAATTCTTTCATTTTAATGTAATATAATATTTTTCATTTAATACAGCAATAAAAAGGCAGGTAAGACACAGCCTGGCTGTTTGGCTGAAAATGATTTTAAATATAAATCTTAGAATATGGAAGTCATGTATGGTTCTCCATACCGATATTTTTTATAAAACAATGGGTTCTTCACTGAGGTGGGGACCATGTCACTCACTCCATCTCAAACCTCCTCTCCCATTTTGCAGAAAAAGAGGACCCTGTCAAGGCTGATACTTTGACGACAGTGACAGGGCTTTCCACCAAATTCAGCAGAGTGACAGGTAGGCCCAACTCTGATTGGCTCCTCAGATTTCCCCAGCGTTAGTAGGTTCTATGAAAATATTTTATTTCAAAAATGATTTTAAATATAAATCTTAGATATGTTTTATAAATCTCATGTTTTATGTTTTAACATGGGTAATTTTTTATATGACGAACCATAACTGCCGTAAATTCAAACAGAATCAAATAATTTTTTACATATGTGCCTGAGCTATAGAGAACTCAATGTCTGTAGATTTTGGTGAAGATCGGTTACGGGGAAAGGGCAGTTTACCTGAAACATTTTTTGTTGTAACATGAGTAAAGTACTTAATTTTGATAAAGTATCCTGATAAGATCTTAATAATCCACTGTAGAAACGTAGATGAAATATCTATAAATGAAGAGGCTAGTTGAACTGGCTGGGGGTAATTTTCTATAAATCAAAATTATAGTTGAAGGGGGAGGGAATAATTTTTTTTTATATGTGTACTACGTTATTGGCAACAAAGAAGTATTTTTTTGTTAAAATTCCTTCCCTGGCTGTTTGGCTGAAAATGATTTTAAATATAAATCTTAGAATATGGAAGTAATGTATGGTTCTCCATACCGATATTTACTTCCATATTCCTTAAGGAATGGAAGTATGGTGATGGCAAAAAAAATCGTGTTCGAGATTATTGCAGATCCTGATTCTACTACACTCAAAACATGAAAAAAAGTCGTTTCCCGAAAAGTGTCTGTGTGTGTGTCTGTCTGTCTGTCTGTCTTTGTGTCTGTCTGTGTGTCTATCTGTAGATTTTTTTTCTATGGCAAACGATAACTGCCGCAAATTCAAACAGAATCAAATAATTTTTTGCATGCCGCCCTGATTTGCCGAGTACTCGCGACCTATTGTTTTTGGTGAAGATCGGTTGAGGGAAAGGGGTAGTTTACCTGCAAATGTTTTTTTTTAGCAAGGGTAATTTTGTTTGTTTGGCAAACGATAACAGCCGCAAATTCAAACAGAATCAAATAATGTTTCGCATACAGCCCTGTATTGTAGAGTTCTCAAGATCTGTTGATTTTGGTGAAGATCGGTTAAGGGAAAGGGGTAGTTTACCTGTAACGTTTTATGTTTTAACAAGGGTATTTCCTATGGCAAACGATAACAGCCGCAAATTCAAACAGAATCTAAAGATTATTTGCATACAGCCCTAAATTGTAGAGTTCTCAAGACCTATTCTTTTTGGTGAAGTTCGGTTGAGGGAAAGGGGTAGTTTACCTGCAACGTTTTTTTAACAAGGGTATTTTCTATGGCAAACGATAACAGCCGCAAATTCAAACAGAATCAAATAACGTTTTGCATACAGCCCTGATTTGTAGAGTACTCAAGACCTATTGTTTTTGGTGAAGATCGGTTAAGGGAAAGGGGTAGTTTACCTGTAACGTTATATGTTTTAACAAGGGTATTTCCTATGGCAAACGATAACAGCCGCAAATTCAAACAGAATCAACTACTCTTTTGCATACAGCCCTGAATTGTAGAGATCCCAAGTCCTATTGGTGTTGGTGAAGATCGGTTAAGGGAAAGGGGTAGTTTACCGGCAACATTTTATGTTTTAACAAGGGTAATTTTTTATATGACGAACGATAACTGCCGCAAATTCAAACAGAATCAAATGATTATTTGCATACAGCCCTCAATTTTAGAGATCTCAAAAGGTACGGTTTTTGGTGAAGATCGGGAAAGGGAAAGGGGTAGTTTACCGGCAACGTTTTTTGTTTTATCAAGAGTATTTTCTATGGCAAACGACAACAGCCGCAAATTCAAACAGAATCATATAATATTTTGCATGCAGCCCTGAATTGTAGAGTTCTCAAGACCTGTTGGTTTTGGTGAAGATCGGTTAAGGGAATAGGGTAGTTTACCTGCAACATTTTATGTTTTAACAAGGGTAATTTTTACTTCCATATTCCTTAAGGAATGGAAGTATGGTGATGGCAAAAAAAATCGTGTCGAGATTATTGCAGATTGTGATTCTACTACACTCAAAACATGAAAAAAGTCGTTTTCCGAAAAGTGTGTGTGTGTGTGTGTGTGTGTGTCTGTCTGTGTGTGTGTCTGTCTGTCTGTCTGTGTGTGTGTCTGTCTGTAGATTTTTTTTTTTGGCAAACGATAACTGCCTCAAATTCAAACAGAATCAAATAATTTTTTGCACACAGCCCTGAATTGTAGAGGTCTCAAGACCTATTGTTTTTGGTGAAGATCGGTTAAGGGAAAGGGGTAGTTTACTTGTAACGTTTTATGTTTTAACAAGGGTATTTCCTATGGCAAACGATAACAGCCGCAAATTCAAACAGAATCAAAAGATTATTTGCATACAGCTCTAAATTGAAGAGTTCTCAAGACCTATTGTTTTTGGTGAAGATCGGTTAAGGGAAAGGGGTAGTTTACCTTCAACGTTTTTTTTTGACAAGGGTATTGTCTATGGCAAACGATAACAGCCGCAAATTCAAACAGAATCAAATAATTTTTTGCATACAGCACTGGTTTGTAGAGGACTCGCGACCTGTTGTTTTTGGTGAAGATCGGTTGAGGGAAAGGGGTAGTTTACCTGCAACGGTTTTTTTTATCAAGGGAAATTTTTTTTTTTGGCAAACGATAACAGCCGCAAATTCAAACAGAATCAAATAATTTTCTGCATACCACCCTGATTTGTAGAGAACTCAAGACCTATTGTTTTTGGTGAAGATCGGTTGAGGGGAAGGGGTAGTTTACCGGCAACGTTTTTTATCAAGCGTATTTTCTATGGCAAACGATAACTGCCGCAAATTCAAACAGAATCAAATAATTTTTTGCATACGTCAGTGAATTGTAGAGGACTCAATGCGTTTAGATTTTGGTGAAGATCAGTTAAGGGGAAGGGGTAGTTTACCTGCAACCTTTTACGTTTTAACAAGAGTAAAGTACTTGAAAATTCATTTAAACTTTTTCAAACAATGGTAATTGTTGAAAATAAAATAATTTTGTTGCCAGGCAATCTGAAAAGATTATACGATAGTTTATGAAATGGTTAATAATACGTCAGTGGAAGGTGTAATGAGAAATGAGCAGAAATGGAAACCTGGGGAATGTTAACTGTTCTGTAGATACAATTTTGTCAGAATGTTTGGAAATGATCATCAACATTGAAGAAAAAGTAAGCATATTAAGAAACATATGTAAGTACTTATTATAAAAAAATAATGTTTGTTTTTTGATAAAGTCATTTTGATTATAAAATATAAATATTTACAACAAGAAAAGAATTTTCAGTTTTCAAAATTTAAATATATTACTTCCATATTCCTTAAGGAATGGAAGTATGGTGATGGCAAAAAAAATCGTGTTCGAGATTATTGCAGATTCTGATTCTACTACACTCAAAACATGAAAAAAAGTCGTTTTCCGAAAAGTGTCTGTGTGTGTGTCTGTCTGTCTGTCTGTCTATCTGTGTGTCTGTCTGTAGATTTTTTTTCTATGGCAAACGATAACTGCCGCAAATTCAAACAGAATCAAATAATTTTTTGCATGCAACTCTGATTTGCAGAGTACTCGCGACCTATTGTTTTTGGTGAAGATCGGTTGAGGGAAAGGGGTAGTTTACGTGCAACGGTTTTTTTTTTAGCAAGGGTAATTTTGTTTGTTTGGCAAACGATAACAGCCGCAAATTCAAACAGAATCAAATAATGTTTCGCATACAGCACTGAATTGTAGAGTTCTCAAGATCTGTTGATTTTGGTGAAGATCGGTTAAGGGAAAGGGGTAGTTTACCTGTAACGTTTTATGTTTTAACAAGGGTATTTCCTATGGGAAACGATAACACCCGCAAATTCAAACAGAATCAAAAGATTATTTGCATACAGCCCTAAATTGTAGAGTTCTCAAGACCTGTTGTTTTTGGTGAAGATCGGTTGAGGGAAAGGGGTAGTTTACCAGCAACGTTTTTTTAACAAGGGTATTTTCTATGGCAAACGATAACAGCCGCAAGTGCAAACAGAATCAAATAATGTTTTGCATACAGTCCTGATTTGTAGAGTACTCAAGACCTATTGTTTTTGGTGAAGATCGGTTAAAGGAAAGGGGTAGTTTACCTGTAACGTTTTATGTTTTAACAAGGGTATTTCCTATGGCAAACGATAACAGCCGCAAATTCAAACAGAATCAAAAGATTATTTGCATACAGCCCTAAATTGTAGAGTTCTCAAGACGTATTGTTTTTGGTGAAGTTCGGTTGAGGGAAAGGGGTAGTTTACCTGCAACGTTTTTTTAACAAGGGTATTTTCTATGGCAAACGATAACAGCCGCAAATTCAGACAGAATCAAATAATGTTTTGCATGCAGCCCTGATTTGTAGAGTACTCAAGACCTATTGTTTTTGGTGAAGATCGGTTAAGGGGAAGGGGTAGTTTACCTGTAACGTTTATTTATCAAGCGTATTTTCTATGGCAAACGATAACAGCCGCAAATTCAAACAGAATCAAATAATTTTTGCATACGTCCCTGAATTGTAGAGGTCTGAATGACTTTCGATTTTGGTGAAGATCGGTTAAGGGGAAGGGGTAGTTTACCTGCAACCTTTTACGTTTTAACAAGAGTAAAGTACTTGAAAATTTATTTAAACTTTTTGAAACAATGGTAATTGTTAAAAATAAAATAATTTTGTTGCCAATCAATAAAATTATAATTCTTTCATTTTAATGTAATATAATATTTTTCATTTAATACAGCAATAAAAAGGCAGGTAAGACACAGCCTGGCTGTTTGGCTGAAAATGATTTTAAATATAAATCTTAGAATATGGAAGTCATGTATGGTTCTCCATACCGATATTTTTTATAAAACAATGGGTTCTTCACTGAGGTGGGGACCATGTCACTCACTCCATCTCAAACCTCCTCTCCCATTTTGCAGAAAAAGAGGACCCTGTCAAGGCTGATACTTTGACGACAGTGACAGGGCTTTCCACCAAATTCAGCAGAGTGACAGGTAGGCCCAACTCTGATTGGCTCCTCAGATTTCCCCAGCGTTAGTAGGTTCTATGAAAATATTTTATTTCAAAAATGATTTTAAATATAAATCTTAGATATGTTTTATAAATCTCATGTTTTATGTTTTAACATGGGTAATTTTTTATATGACGAACCATAACTGCCGTAAATTCAAACAGAATCAAATAATTTTTTACATATGTGCCTGAGCTATAGAGAACTCAATGTCTGTAGATTTTGGTGAAGATCGGTTACGGGGAAAGGGCAGTTTACCTGAAACATTTTTTGTTGTAACATGAGTAAAGTACTTAATTTTGATAAAGTATCCTGATAAGATCTTAATAATCCACTGTAGAAACGTAGATGAAATATCTATAAATGAAGAGGCTAGTTGAACTGGCTGGGGGTAATTTTCTATAAATCAAAATTATAGTTGAAGGGGGAGGGAATAATTTTTTTTTATATGTGTACTACGTTATTGGCAACAAAGAAGTATTTTTTTGTTAAAATTCCTTCCCTGGCTGTTTGGCTGAAAATGATTTTAAATATAAATCTTAGAATATGGAAGTAATGTATGGTTCTCCATACCGATATTTACTTCCATATTCCTTAAGGAATGGAAGTATGGTGATGGCAAAAAAAATCGTGTTCGAGATTATTGCAGATCCTGATTCTACTACACTCAAAACATGAAAAAAAGTCGTTTCCCGAAAAGTGTCTGTGTGTGTGTCTGTCTGTCTGTCTGTCTTTGTGTCTGTCTGTGTGTCTATCTGTAGATTTTTTTTCTATGGCAAACGATAACTGCCGCAAATTCAAACAGAATCAAATAATTTTTTGCATGCCGCCCTGATTTGCCGAGTACTCGCGACCTATTGTTTTTGGTGAAGATCGGTTGAGGGAAAGGGGTAGTTTACCTGCAAATGTTTTTTTTTAGCAAGGGTAATTTTGTTTGTTTGGCAAACGATAACAGCCGCAAATTCAAACAGAATCAAATAATGTTTCGCATACAGCCCTGTATTGTAGAGTTCTCAAGATCTGTTGATTTTGGTGAAGATCGGTTAAGGGAAAGGGGTAGTTTACCTGTAACGTTTTATGTTTTAACAAGGGTATTTCCTATGGCAAACGATAACAGCCGCAAATTCAAACAGAATATAAAGATTATTTGCATACAGCCCTAAATTGTAGAGTTCTCAAGACCTATTCTTTTTGGTGAAGTTCGGTTGAGGGAAAGGGGTAGTTTACCTGCAACGTTTTTTTAACAAGGGTATTTTCTATGGCAAACGATAACAGCCGCAAATTCAAACAGAATCAAATAACGTTTTGCATACAGCCCTGATTTGTAGAGTACTCAAGACCTATTGTTTTTGGTGAAGATCGGTTAAGGGAAAGGGGTAGTTTACCTGTAACGTTATATGTTTTAACAAGGGTATTTCCTATGGCAAACGATAACAGCCGCAAATTCAAACAGAATCAACTACTCTTTTGCATACAGCCCTGAATTGTAGAGATCCCAAGTCCTATTGGTGTTGGTGAAGATCGGTTAAGGGAAAGGGGTAGTTTACCGGCAACATTTTATGTTTTAACAAGGGTAATTTTTTATATGACGAACGATAACTGCCGCAAATTCAAACAGAATCAAATGATTATTTGCATACAGCCCTCAATTTTAGAGATCTCAAAAGGTACGGTTTTTGGTGAAGATCGGGAAAGGGAAAGGGGTAGTTTACCGGCAACGTTTTTTGTTTTATCAAGAGTATTTTCTATGGCAAACGACAACAGCCGCAAATTCAAACAGAATCATATAATATTTTGCATGCAGCCCTGAATTGTAGAGTTCTCAAGACCTGTTGGTTTTGGTGAAGATCGGTTAAGGGAATAGGGTAGTTTACCTGCAACATTTTATGTTTTAACAAGGGTAATTTTTACTTCCATATTCCTTAAGGAATGGAAGTATGGTGATGGCAAAAAAAATCGTGTCGAGATTATTGCAGATTGTGATTCTACTACACTCAAAACATGAAAAAAGTCGTTTTCCGAAAAGTGTGTGTGTGTGTGTGTGTGTGTGTCTGTCTGTGTGTGTGTCTGTCTGTCTGTCTGTGTGTGTGTCTGTCTGTAGATTTTTTTTTTTGGCAAACGATAACTGCCTCAAATTCAAACAGAATCAAATAATTTTTTGCACACAGCCCTGAATTGTAGAGGTCTCAAGACCTATTGTTTTTGGTGAAGATCGGTTAAGGGAAAGGGGTAGTTTACTTGTAACGTTTTATGTTTTAACAAGGGTATTTCCTATGGCAAACGATAACAGCCGCAAATTCAAACAGAATCAAAAGATTATTTGCATACAGCTCTAAATTGAAGAGTTCTCAAGACCTATTGTTTTTGGTGAAGATCGGTTAAGGGAAAGGGGTAGTTTACCTTCAACGTTTTTTTTTGACAAGGGTATTGTCTATGGCAAACGATAACAGCCGCAAATTCAAACAGAATCAAATAATTTTTTGCATACAGCACTGGTTTGTAGAGGACTCGCGACCTGTTGTTTTTGGTGAAGATCGGTTGAGGGAAAGGGGTAGTTTACCTGCAACGGTTTTTTTTATCAAGGGAAATTTTTTTTTTTGGCAAACGATAACAGCCGCAAATTCAAACAGAATCAAATAATTTTCTGCATACCACCCTGATTTGTAGAGAACTCAAGACCTATTGTTTTTGGTGAAGATCGGTTGAGGGGAAGGGGTAGTTTACCGGCAACGTTTTTTATCAAGCGTATTTTCTATGGCAAACGATAACTGCCGCAAATTCAAACAGAATCAAATAATTTTTTGCATACGTCAGTGAATTGTAGAGGACTCAATGCGTTTAGATTTTGGTGAAGATCAGTTAAGGGGAAGGGGTAGTTTACCTGCAACCTTTTACGTTTTAACAAGAGTAAAGTACTTGAAAATTCATTTAAACTTTTTCAAACAATGGTAATTGTTGAAAATAAAATAATTTTGTTGCCAGGCAATCTGAAAAGATTATACGATAGTTTATGAAATGGTTAATAATACGTCAGTGGAAGGTGTAATGAGAAATGAGCAGAAATGGAAACCTGGGGAATGTTAACTGTTCTGTAGATACAATTTTGTCAGAATGTTTGGAAATGATCATCAACATTGAAGAAAAAGTAAGCATATTAAGAAACATATGTAAGTACTTATTATAAAAAAATAATGTTTGTTTTTTGATAAAGTCATTTTGATTATAAAATATAAATATTTACAACAAGAAAAGAATTTTCAGTTTTCAAAATTTAAATATATTACTTCCATATTCCTTAAGGAATGGAAGTATGGTGATGGCAAAAAAAATCGTGTTCGAGATTATTGCAGATTCTGATTCTACTACACTCAAAACATGAAAAAAAGTCGTTTTCCGAAAAGTGTCTGTGTGTGTGTCTGTCTGTCTGTCTGTCTATCTGTGTGTCTGTCTGTAGATTTTTTTTCTATGGCAAACGATAACTGCCGCAAATTCAAACAGAATCAAATAATTTTTTGCATGCAACTCTGATTTGCAGAGTACTCGCGACCTATTGTTTTTGGTGAAGATCGGTTGAGGGAAAGGGGTAGTTTACGTGCAACGGTTTTTTTTTTAGCAAGGGTAATTTTGTTTGTTTGGCAAACGATAACAGCCGCAAATTCAAACAGAATCAAATAATGTTTCGCATACAGCACTGAATTGTAGAGTTCTCAAGATCTGTTGATTTTGGTGAAGATCGGTTAAGGGAAAGGGGTAGTTTACCTGTAACGTTTTATGTTTTAACAAGGGTATTTCCTATGACAAACGATAACACCCGCAAATTCAAACAGAATCAAAAGATTATTTGCATACAGCCCTAAATTGTAGAGTTCTCAAGACCTGTTGTTTTTGGTGAAGATCGGTTGTGGGAAAGGGGTAGTTTACGAGCAACGTTTTTTTAACAAGGGTATTTTCTATGGCAAACGATAACAGCCGCAAGTGCAAACAGAATCAAATAATGTTTTGCATACAGTCCTGATTTGTAGAGTACTCAAGACCTATTGGTTTTGGTGAAGATCGGTTAAAGGAAAGGGGTAGTTTACCTGTAACGTTTTATGTTTTAACAAGGGTATTTCCTATGGCAAACGATAACAGCCGCAAATTCAAACAGAATCAAAAGATTATTTGCATACAGGCCTAAATTGTAGAGTTCTCAAGACCTGTTGTTTTTGGTGAAGTTCGGTTGAGGGAAAGGGGTAGTTTACCTGCAACGTTTTTTTAACAAGGGTATTTTCTATGGCAAACGATAACAGCCGCAAATTCAGACAGAATCAAATAATGTTTTGCATGCAGCCCTGATTTGTAGAGTACTCAAGACCTATTGTTTTTGGTGAAGATCGGTTAAGGGGAAGGGGTAGTTTACCTGTAACGTTTATTTATCAAGCGTATTTTCTATGGCAAACGATAACAGCCGCAAATTCAAACAGAATCAAATAATTTTTGCATACGTCCCTGAATTGTAGAGGTCTGAATGACTTTCGATTTTGGTGAAGATCGGTTAAGGGGAAGGGGTAGTTTACCTGCAACCTTTTACGTTTTAACAAGAGTAAAGTACTTGAAAATTTATTTAAACTTTTTGAAACAATGGTAATTGTTAAAAATAAAATAATTTTGTTGCCAATCAATAAAATTATAATTCTTTCATTTTAATGTAATATAATATTTTTCATTTAATACAGCAATAAAAAGGCAGGTAAGACACAGCCTGGCTGTTTGGCTGAAAATGATTTTAAATATAAATCTTAGAATATGGAAGTCATGTATGGTTCTCCATACCGATATTTTTTATAAAACAATGGGTTCTTCATTGAGGTGGGGACACTGTCACTCACTCCATCTCAAACCTCCTCTCCCATTTTGCAGAAAAAGAGGACCCTGTCAAGGCTGATACTTTGACGACAGTGACAGGGCTTTCCACCAAATTCAGCAGAGTGACAGGTAGGCCCAACTCTGATTGGCTCCTCAGATTTCCCCAGCGTTAGTAGGTTCTATGAAAATATTTTATTTCAAAAATGATTTTAAATATAAATCTTAGATATGTTTTATAAATCTCATGTTTTATGTTTTAACATGGGTAATTTTTTATATGACGAACCATAACTGCCGTAAATTCAAACAGAATCAAATAATTTTTTACATATGTGCCTGAGCTATAGAGAACTCAATGCCTGTTGATTTTGGTGAAGATCGGTTACGGGGAAAGGGCAGTTTACCTGAAACATTTTTTGTTGTAACATGAGTAAAGTACTTAATTTTGATAAAGTATCCTGATAAGATCTTAATAATCCACTGTAGAAACGTAGATGAAATATCTATAAATGAAGAGGCTAGTTGAACTGGCTGGGGGTAATTTTCTATAAATCAAAATTATAGTTGAAGGGGGAGGGGATAATTTTTTTTTATATGTGTACTACGTTATTGGCAACAAAGAAGTATTTTTTTGTTAAAATTCCTTCCCTGGCTGTTTGGCTGAAAATGATTTTAAATATAAATCTTAGAATATGGAAGTAATGTATGGTTCTCCATACCGATATTTACTTCCATATTCCTTAAGGAATGGAAGTATGGTGATGGCAAAAAAAATCGTGTTCGAGATTATTGCAGATTCTGATTCTACTACACTCAAAACATGAAAAAAAGTCGTTTCCCGAAAAGTGTCTGTGTGTGTGTCTGTCTGTCTGTCTGTCTTTGTGTCTGTCTGTGTGTCTATCTGTAGATTTTTTTTCTATGGCAAACGATAACTGCCGCAAATTCAAACAGAATCAAATAATTTTTTGCATGCCGCCCTGATTTGCAGAGTACTCGCGACCTATTGTTTTTGGTGAAGATCGGTTGAGGGAAAGGGGTAGTTTACCTGCAAAGGTTTTTTTTTAGCAAGGGTAATTTTGTTTGTTTGGCAAACGATAACAGCCGCAAATTCAAACAGAATCAAATAATGTTTCGCATACAGCCCTGTATTGTAGAGTTCTCAAGATCTGTTGATTTTGGTGAAGATCGGTTAAGGGAAAGGGGTAGTTTACCTGTAACGTTTTATGTTTTAACAAGGGTATTTCCTATGGCAAACGATAACAGCCGCAAATTCAAACAGAATCTAAAGATTATTTGCATACAGCCCTAAATTGTAGAATGCTCAAGACCTATTCTTTTTGGTGAAGTTCGGTTGAGGGAAAGGGGTAGTTTACCTGCAACGTTTTTTTAACAAGGGTATTTTCTATGGCAAACGATAACAGCCGCAAATTCAAACAGAATCAAATAACGTTTTGCATACAGCCCTGATTTGTAGAGTACTCAAGACCTATTGTTTTTGGTGAAGATCGGTTAAGGGAAAGGGGTAGTTTACCTGTAACGTTTTATGTTTTAACAAGGGTATTTCCTATGGCAAACGATAACAGCCGCAAATTCAAACAGAATCAACTACTCTTTTGCATACAGCCCTGAATTGTAGAGATCCCAAGTCCTATTGGTGTTGGTGAAGATCGGTTAAGGGAAAGGGGTAGTTTACCGGCAACATTTTATGTTTTAACAAGGGTAATTTTTTATATGACGAACGATAACTGCCGGAAATTCAAACAGAATCAAATGATTATTTGCATACAGCCCTCAATTTTAGAGATCTCAAAAGGTACGGTTTTTGGTGAAGATCGGGAAAGGGAAAGGGGTAGTTTACCGGCAACGTTTTTTGTTTTATCAAGAGTATTTTCTATGGCAAACGACAACAGCCGCAAATTCAAACAGAATCATATAATATTTTGCATGCAGCCCTGAATTGTAGAATTCTCAAGACCTGTTGGTTTTGGTGAAGATCGGTTAAGGGAATAGGGTAGTTTACCTGCAACATTTTATGTTTTAACAAGGGTAATTTTTACTTCCATATTCCTTAAGGAATGGAAGTATGGTGATGGCAAAAAAAATCGTGTCGAGATTATTGCAGATTGTGATTCTACTACACTCAAAACATGAAAAAAGTCGTTATCCGAAAAGTGTGTGTGTGTGTGTGTGTGTGTGTCTGTCTGTGTGTGTGTCTGTCTGTCTGTCTGTGTGTGTGTCTGTCTGTAGATTTTTTTTTTGGCAAACGATAACTGCCTCAAATTCAAACAGAATCAAATAATTTTTTGCACACAGCCCTGAATTGTAGAGGTCTCAAGACCTATTGTTTTTGGTGAAGATCGGTTAAGGGAAAGGGGTAGTTTACTTGTAACGTTTTATGTTTTAACAAGGGTATTTCCTATGGCAAACGATAACAGCCGCAAATTCAAACAGAATCAAAAGATTATTTGCATACAGCTCTAAATTGAAGAGTTCTCAAGACCTATTGTTTTTGGTGAAGATCGGTTAAAGGAAAGGGGAGTTTACCTTCAACGTTTTTTTTTGACAAGGGTATTGTCTATGGCAAACGATAACAGCCGCAAATTCAAACAGAATCAAATAATTTTTTGCATACAGCACTGATTTATAGAGGACTCGCGACCTGTTGTTTTTGGTGAAATCGGTTGAGGGAAAGGGGTAGTTTACCTGCAACGGTTTTTTTTATCAAGGGAAATTTTTTTTTTTGGCAAACGATAACAGCCGCAAATTCAAACAGAATAAAATAATTTTCTGCATACCACCCTGATTTATAGAGAACTCAAGACCTATTGTTTTTGGTGAAGATCGGTTGAGGGGAAGGGGTAGTTTACCGGCAACGTTTTTTATCAAGCGTATTTTCTATGGCAAACGATAACTGCCGCAAATTCAAACAGAATCAAATAATTTTTTGCATACGTCAGTGAATTGTAGAGGACTCAATGCGTTTAGATTTTGGTGAAGATCAGTTAAGGGGAAGGGGTAGTTTACCTGCAACCTTTTACGTTTTAACAAGAGTAAAGTACTTGAAAATTCATTTAAACTTTTTCAAACAATGGTAATTGTTGAAAATAAAATAATTTTGTTGCCAGGCAATCTGAAAAGATTATACGATAGTTTATGAAATGGTTAATAATACGTCAGTGGAAGGTGTAATGAGAAATGAGCAGAAATGGAAACCTGGGGAATGTTAACTGTTCTGTAGATACAATTTTGTCAGAATGTTTGGAAATGATCATCAACATTGAAGAAAAAGTAAGCATATTAAGAAACATATGTAAGTACTTATTATAAAAAAATAATGTTTGTTTTTTGATAAAGTCCTTTTTAATTATAAAATATAAATATTTACAACAAGAAAAGAATTTTCAGTTTTCAAAATTTAAATATATTACTTCCATATTCCTTAAGGAATGGAAGTATGGTGATGGCAAAAAAAATCGTGTTCGAGATTATTGCAGATTCTGATTCTACTACACTCAAAACATGAAAAAAAGTCGTTTTCCGAAAAGTGTCTGTGTGTGTGTCTGTCTGTCTGTCTGTCTATCTGTGTGTCTGTCTGTAGATTTTTTTTCTATGGCAAACGATAACTGCCGCAAATTCAAACAGAATCAAATAATTTTTTGCATGCAGCTCTGATTTGCAGAGTACTCGCGACCTATTGTTTTTGGTGAAGATCGGTTGAGGGAAAGGGGTAGTTTACCTGCAACGGTTTTTTTTTTAGCAAGGGTAATTTTGTTTGTTTGGCAAACGATAACAGCCGCAAATTCAAACAGAATCAAATAATGTTTCGCATACAGCACTGAATTGTAGAGTTCTCAAGATCTGTTGATTTTGGTGAAGATCGGTTAAGGGAAAGGGGTAGTTTACCTGTAACGTTTTATGTTTTAACAAGGGTATTTCCTATGGCAAACGATAACACCCGCAAATTCAAACAGAATCAAAAGATTATTTGCATACAGCCCTAAATTGTAGAGTTCTCAAGACCTGTTGTTTTTGGTGAAGATCGGTTGAGGGAAAGGGGTAGTTTACCAGCAACGTTTTTTTAACAAGGGTATTTTATATGGCAAACGATAACAGCCGCAAGTGCAAACAGAATCAAATAATGTTTTTCATACAGTCCTGATTTGTAGAGTACTCAAGACCTATTGTTTTTGGTGAAGATCGGTTAAGGGGAAGGGGTAGTTTACCTGTAACGTTTATTTATCAAGCGTATTTTCTATGGCAAACGATAACAGCCGCAAATTCAAACAGAATCAAATAATTTTTGCATACGTCCCTGAATTGTAGAGGTCTGAATGACTTTCGATTTTGGTGAAGATCGGTTAAGGGGAAGGGGTAGTTTACCTGCAACCTTTTACGTTTTAACAAGAGTAAAGTACTTGAAAATTTATTTAAACTTTTTGAAACAATGGTAATTGTTAAAAATAAAATAATTTTGTTGCCAATCAATAAAATTATAATTCTTTCATTTTAATGTAATATAATATTTTTCATTTAATACAGCAATAAACAGGCAGGTAAGACACAGCCTGGCTGTTTGGCTGAAAATGATTTTAAATATAAATCTTAGAATATGGAAGTCATGTATGGTTCTCCATACCGATATTTTTTATAAAACAATGGGTTCTTCATTGAGGTGGGGACCATGTCACTCACTCCATCTCAAACCTCCTCTCCCATTTTGCAGAAAAAGAGGACCCTGTCAAGGCTGATACTTTGACGACAGTGACAGGGCTTTCCACCAAATTCAGCAGAGTGACAGGTAGGCCCAACTCTGATTGGCTCCTCAGATTTCCCCAGCGTTAGTAGGTTCTATGAAAATATTTTATTTCAAAAATGATTTTAAATATAAATCTTAGATATGTTTTATAAATCTCATGTTTTATGTTTTAACATGGGTAATTTTTTATATGACGAACCATAACTGCCGTAAATTCAAACAGAATCAAATAATTTTTTACATATGTGCCTGAGCTATAGAGAACTCAATGTCTGTTGATTTTGGTGAAGATCGGTTACGGGGAAAGGGCAGTTTACCTGAAACATTTTTTGTTGTAACATGAGTAAAGTACTTAATTTTGATAAAGTATCCTGATAAGATCTTAATAATCCACTGTAGAAACGTAGATGAAATATCTATAAATGAAGAGGCTAGTTGAACTGGCTGGGGGTAATTTTCTATAAATCAAAATTATAGTTGAAGGGGGAGGGGATAATTTTTTTTTATATGTGTACTACGTTATTGGCAACAAAGAAGTATTTTTTTGTTAAAATTCCTTCCCTGGCTGTTTGGCTGAAAATGATTTTAAATATAAATCTTAGAATATGGAAGTAATGTATGGTTCTCCATACCGATATTTACTTCCATATTCCTTAAGGAATGGAAGTATGGTGATGGCAAAAAAAATCGTGTTCGAGATTATTGCAGATTCTGATTCTACTACACTCAAAACATGAAAAAAAGTCGTTTCCCGAAAAGTGTCTGTGTGTGTGTCTGTCTGTCTGTCTGTCTTTGTGTCTGTCTGTGTGTCTATCTGTAGATTTTTTTTCTATGGCAAACGATAACTGCCGCAAATTCAAACAGAATCAAATAATATTTTGCATGCCGCCCTGATTTGCAGAGTACTCGCGACCTATTGTTTTTGGTGAAGATCGGTTGAGGGAAAGGGGTAGTTTACCTGCAAAGGTTTTTTTTTAGCAAGGGTAATTTTGTTTGTTTGGCAAACGATAACAGCCGCAAATTCAAACAGAATCAAATAATGTTTCGCATACAGCCCTGTATTGTAGAGTTCTCAAGATCTGTTGATTTTGGTGAAGATCGGTTAAGGGAACGGGGTAGTTTACCTGTAACGTTTTATGTTTTAACAAGGGTATTTCCTATGGCAAACGATAACAGCCGCAAATTCAAACAGAATCTAAAGATTATTTGCATACAGCCCTAAATTGTAGAGTTCTCAAGACCTATTGTTTTTGGTGAAGTTCGGTTGAGGGAAAGGGGTAGTTTACCTGCAACGTTTTTTTAACAAGGGTATTTTCTATGGCAAACGATAACAGCCGCAAATTCAAACAGAATCAAATAACGTTTTGCATACAGCCCTGATTTGTAGAGTTCTCAAGACCTATTGTTTTTGGTGAAGATCGGTTAAGGGAAAGGGGTAGTTTACCTGTAACGTTATATGTTTTAACAAGGGTATTTCCTATGGCAAACGATAACAGCCGCAAATTCAAACAGAATCAACTACTCTTTTGCATACAGCCCTGAATTGTAGAGATCCCAAGTCCTATTGGTGTTGGTGAAGATCGGTTAAGGGAAAGGGGTAGTTTACCGGCAACATTTTATGTTTTAACAAGGGTAATTTTTTATATGACGAACGATAACTGCCGCAAATTCAAACAGAATCAAATGATTATTTGCATACAGCCCTCAATTTTAGAGATCTCAAAAGGTACGGTTTTTGGTGAAGATCGGGAAAGGGAAAGGGGTAGTTTACCGGCAACGTTTTTTGTTTTATCAAGAGTATTTTCTATGGCAAACGACAACAGCCGCAAATTCAAACAGAATCATATAATATTTTACATGCAGCCCTGAATTGTAGAGTTCTCAAGACCTGTTGGTTTTGGTGAAGATCGGTTAAGGGAATAGGGTAGTTTACCTGCAACATTTTATGTTTTAACAAGGGTAATTTTTACTTCCATATTCCTTAAGGAATGGAAGTATGGTGATGGCAAAAAAAATCGTGTCGAGATTATTGCAGATTGTGATTCTACTACACTCAAAACATGAAAAAAGTCGTTTTCCGAAAAGTGTGTGTGTGTGTGTGTGTGTGTGTGTGTGTGTGTCTGTCTGTGTGTGTGTCTGTCTGTAGATTTTTTTTTTGGCAAACGATAACTGCCTCAAATTCAAACAGAATCAAATAATTTTTTGCATGCCACTCTGATTTGCAGAGTACTCGCGACCTATTGTTTTTGGTGAAGATCGGTTGAGGGAAAGGGGTAGTTTACCGGCAACGGTTTTTTTTTTAGCAAGGGTAATTTTGTTTGTTTGGCAAACGATAACACCCGCAAATTCAAACAGAATCAAAAGATTATTTGCATACAGCCCTAATTGTAGAGTTCTCAAGACCTGTTGTTTTTGGTGAAGATCGGTTGAGGGAAAGGGGTAGTTTACCAGCAACGTTTTTTTAACAAGGGTATTTTCTATGGCAAACGATAACAGCCGCAAGTGCAAACAGAATCAAATAATGTTTTGCATACAGTCCTGATTTGTAGAGTACTCAAGACCTATTGTTTTTGGTGAAGATCGGTTAAAGGAAAGGGGTAGTTTACCTGTAACGTTTTATGTTTTAACAAGGGTATTTCCTATGGCAAACGATAACAGCCGCAAATTCAAACAGAATCAAAAGATTATTTGCATACAGCCCTAAATTGTAGAGTTCTCAAGACGTATTGTTTTTGGTGAAGTTCGGTTGAGGGAAAGGGGTAGTTTACCTGCAACGTTTTTTTAACAAGGGTATTTCCGATGGCAAACGATAACAGCCGCAAATTCAAACAGAATCAAACAATGTTTTGCATACAGCCCTGATTTGTAGAGTACTCAAGACCTGTTGTTTTTGGTGAAGATCGGTTAAGGGAAAGGGGTAGTTTACCTGTAACGTTTTATGTTTTAACAAGGGTATTTCCTATGGCAAACGATAACAGCCGCAAATTCAAACAGAATCAACTACTCTTTTGCATACAGCCCTGAATTGTAGAGATCCCAAGTCCTATTGGTGTTGGTGAAGATCGGTTAAGGGAAAGGGGTAGTTTACCGGCAACATTTTATGTTTTAACAAGGGTAATTTTACTTCCATATTCCTTAAGGAATGGAAGTATGGTGATGGCAAAAAAAATCGTGTTCGAGATTATTGCAGATTCTGATTCTACTACACTCAAAACATGAAAAAAAGTCGTTTTCCGAAAAGTGTCTGTGTGTCTGTCTGTCTGTCTGTCTGTCTGTGTGTCTGTCTGTCTGTCTGTAGATTTTTTTTCTATGGCAAACGATAACTGCCGCAAATTCAAACAGAATCAAATAATTTTTTGTATACAGCTCTGATTTGCAGAGTACTCGCGACCTATTGTTTTTGGTGAAGATCCGTTGAGGGAAAGGGGTAGTTTACCTGCAACGGTTTTTTTTTAGCAAGGGTAATTTTGTTTGTTTGGCAAACGATAACAGCCGCAAATTCAAACAGAATCAAATAATGTTTCGCATACAGCCCTGAATTGTAGAGTTCTCAAGATCTGTTGATTTTGGTGAAGATCGGTTTAGGGAAAGGGGTAGTTTACCTGTAACGTTTTATGTTTTAACAAGGGTATTTCCTATGGCAAACGATAACAGCCGCAAATTCAAACAGAATCAAAAGATTATTTGCGTACAGCCCTAAATTGTAGAGTTCTCAAGACCTATTGTTTTTGGTGAAGTTCGGTTGAGGGAAAGGGGTAGTTTACCTGCAACATTTTTTTAACAAGGGTATTTTCTATGGCAAACGATAACAGCCGCAAATTCAAACAGAATCAAATAATGTTTTGCATACAGCCCTGATTTGTAGAGTACTCACGACCTATTGTTTTTGGTGAAGATCGGTTAAGGGAAAGGGGTAGTTTACCTGTAACGTTTTATGTTTTAACAAGGGTATTTCCTATGGCAAACGATAACAGCCGCAAATTCAAACAGAATCAAAAGATTATTTGCATACAGCCCTAAATTGTAGAGTTCTCAAGACCTGTTGTTTTTGGTGAAGATCGGTTGAGGGAAAGGGGTAGTTTACCTGCAACGTTTTTTTAACAAGGGTATTTTCTATGGCAAACGATAACAGCCGCAAATTCAAACAGAATCAAATAATGTTTTGCATACAGCCCTGATTTGTAGAGTTCTCAAGATCTGTTGTTTTTGGTGAAGATCGGTTAAGGGGAAGGGGTAGTTTACCAGCAACGTTTTTTTATCAAGCGTATTTTCTATGGCAAACGATAACAGCCGCAAATTCAAACAGAATCAAATAATTGTTTGCATACGTCCTTGAATTGTAGAGGTCTCAATGACTTTCGATTTTGGTGAAGATCGGTTAAGGGGAAGGGGTAGTTTACCTGCAACCTTTTACGTTTTAACAAGAGTAAAGTACTTGAAAATTTATTTAAACTTTTTGAAACAATGGTAATTGTTAAAAATAAAATAATTTTGTTGCCAGGCAATAAAATTATAATTTTTTCATTTTAATGTAATATAATATTTTTCATTTAATACAGCAATAAAAAGGCAGGTAAGACACAGCCTGGCTGTTTGGCTGAAAATGATTTTAAATATAAATCTTAGAATATGGAAGTCATGTATGGTTCTCCATACCGATATTTACTTCCATATTCCTTAAGGAATGAAAGTATGGTGATGGCAAAAAAAATCGTGTTCGAGATTATTGCAGATTCTGATTCTACTACACTCAAAACATGAAAAAAAGTCGTTTTCCGAAAAGTGTCTGTGTGTCTGTCTGTCTGTCTGTCTGTCTGTCTGTAGATTTTTTTTCTATGGCAAACGATAACTGCCGCAAATTCAAACAGAATGAAATAATTTTTTGCATGCAGCCCTGATTTGCAGAGTACTCGCGACCTATTCTTTTTGGTGAAGATCGGTTGAGGGAAAGGGGTAGTTTACCTCCAACGGTTTTTTTTTAGCAAGGGTAATTTTGTTTGTTTGGCAAACGATAACAGCCGCAAATTCAAACAGAATCAAATAATGTTTCGCATACAGCCCTGAATTGTAGAGTTCTCAAGATCTTTTGATTTTGGTGAAGATCGGTTAAGGGAAAGGGGTAGTTTACCTGTAACGTTTTATGTTTTAACAAGGGTATTTCCTATGGCAAACGTTAACAGCCGCAAATTCAAACAGAATCAAAAGATTATTTGCATACAGCCCTAAATTGTAGAGTTCTCAAGACCTATTGTTTTTGGTGAAGTTCGGTTGAGGGAAAGGGGTAGTTTACCTGCAACGTTTTTTTAACAAGGGTATTTTCTATGGCAAACGATAACAGCGGCAAATTCAAACAGAATCAAATAATGTTTTGCATACAGCCCTGATTTGTAGAGTACTCAAGACCTATTATTTTTGGTGAAGATCGGTTAAGGGAAAGGGGTAGTTTACCAGTAACATTTTATGTTTTAACAAGGGTATTTCCTATGGCAAACGATAACAGCCGCAAATTCAAACAGAATCAAAAGATTATTTGCATACAGCCCTAAATTGTAGAGTTCTGAAGACCTATTGTTTTTGGTGAAGATCGGTTGAGGGAAAGGGGTAGTTTACCGGCAACGTTTTTTTAACAAGGGTATTTTCTATGGCAAACGATAACAGCCGCAAATTCAAGCAGAATCAAATAATGTTTTGCATACACCCCTGATTCGTAGAGTACTCAAGACCTATTGTTTTTGGTGAAGATCGGTTAAGGGGAAGGGGTAGTTTACCTGCAACGTTTTTTTATCTAGCGTATTTTCTATGGCAAACGATAACAGCCGCAAATTCAAACAGAATCAAATAATTTTTTGCATACGTCCCTGAGTTGTAGAGGTCTCAATGACTTTCGATTTTGGTGAAGATCGGTTAAGGGGAAGGGGTAGTTTACCTGCAACCTTTTACGTTTTAACAATAGTAAAGTACTTGAAAATTTATTTAAACTTTTTGAAACAATGGTAATTGTTAAAAATAAAATAATTTTGTTGCCAGGCAATAAAATTATAATTTTTTCATTTTAATGTAATATAATATTTTTCATTTAATACAGCAATAAAAAGGCAGGTAAGACACAGCCTGGCTGTTTGGCTGAAAATGATTTTAAATATAAATCTTAGAATATGGAAGTCATGCATGGTTCTCCATACCGATATTTTATATGACGAACGATAACTGCCGCAAATTCAAACAGAATCAAATGATTATTTGCATACAGCCCTCAATTTTAGAGATCTCAAAAGGTACGGTTTTTCGTGAAGATCGGGAAAGGGAAAGGGGTAGTTTACCAGCAACGTTTTTTGTTTTATCAAGAGTATTTTCTATGGCAAACGACAACAGCCGCAAATTCAAACAGAATCATATAATATTTTGCATGCAGCCCTGAATTGTAGAGTTCTCAAGACCTGTTGGTTTTGGTGAAGATCGGTTAAGGGAATAGGGTAGTTTACCTGCAACATTTTATGTTTTAACAAGGGTAATTTTTACTTCCATATTCCTTAAGGAATGGAAGTATGGTGATGGCAAAAAAAATCGTGTCGAGATTATTGCAGATTGTGATTCTACTACACTCAAAACATGAAAAAAGTCGTTTTCCGAAAAGTGTGTGTGTGTGTGTGTGTGTGTGTGTGTGTGTGTGTGTGTCTGTCTGTGTGTGTGTCTGTCTGTCTGTCTGTGTGTGTGTCTGTCTGTAGATTTTTTTTTGGCAAACGATAACTGCCTCAAATTCAAACAGAATCAAATAATTTCTTGCACACAGCCCTGAATTGTAGAGGTCTCAAGACCTATTGTTTTTGGTGAAGATCGGTTAAGGGAAAGGGGTAGTTTACTTGTAACGTTTTATGTTTTAACAAGGGTATTTCCTATGGCAAACGATAACAGCCGCAAATTCAAACAGAATCAAAAGATTATTTGCATACAGCTCTAAATTGAAGAGTTCTCAAGACCTATTGTTTTTGGTGAAGATCGGTTAAGGGAAAGGGGAGTTTACCTTCAACCTTTTTTTTTGACAAGGGTATTGTCTATGGCAAACGATAACAGCCGCAAATTCAAACAGAATCAAATAATTTTTTCATACAGCACTGATTTATAGAGGACTCGCGACCTGTTGTTTTTGGTGAAGATCGGTTGAGGGAAAGGGGTAGTTTACCTGCAACTGTTTTTTTTATCAAGGGAAATTTTTTTTTTTGGCAAACGATAACAGCCGCAAATTCAAACAGAATCAAATAATTTTCTGCATACCACCCTGATTTATAGAGAACTCAAGACCTATTGTTTTTGGTGAAGATCGGTTGAGGGGAAGGGGTAGTTTACCGGCAACGTTTTTTATCAAGCGTATTTTCTATGGCAAACGACAACTGCCGCAAATTCAAACAGAATCAAATAATTTTTTGCATACGTCAGTGAATTGTAGAGGACTCAATGCGTTTAGATTTTGGTGAAGATCAGTTAAGGGGAAGGGGTAGTTTACCTGCAACCTTTTACGTTTTAACAAGAGTAAAGTACTTGAAAATTCATTTAAACTTTTTCAAACAATGGTAATTGTTGAAAATAAAATAATTTTGTTGCCAGGCAATCTGAAAAGATTATACGATAGTTTATGAAATGGTTAATAATACGTCAGTGGAAGGTGTAATGAGAAATGAGCAGAAATGGAAACCTGGGGAATGTTAACTGTTCTGTAGATACAATTTTGTCAGAATGTTTGGAAATGATCATCAACATTGAAGAAAAAGTAAGCATATTAAGAAACATATGTAAGTACTTATTATAAAAAAATAATGTTTGTTTTTTGATAAAGTCCTTTTTAATTATAAAATATAAATATTTACAACAAGAAAAGAATTTTCAGTTTTCAAAATTTAAATATATTACTTCCATATTCCTTAAGGAATGGAAGTATGGTGATGGCAAAAAAAATCGTGTTCGAGATTATTGCAGATTCTGATTCTACTACACTCAAAACATGAAAAAAAGTCGTTTTCCGAAAAGTGTCTGTGTGTGTGTCTGTCTGTCTGTCTGTCTTTGTGTCTGTCTGTGTGTCTATCTGTAGATTTTTTTTCTATGGCAAACGATAACTGCCGCAAATTCAAACAGAATCAAATAATGTTTTGCATGCCGCCCTGATTTGCAGAGTACTCGCGACCTATTGTTTTTGGTGAATATCGGTTGAGGGAAAGGGGTAGTTTACCTGCAAAGGTTTTTTTTTAGCAAGGGTAATTTTGTTTGTTTGGCAAACGATAACAGCCGCAAATTCAAACAGAATCAAATAATGTTTCGCATACAGCCCTGTATTGTAGAGTTCTCAAGATCTGTTGATTTTGGTGAAGATCGGTTAAGGGAACGGGGTAGTTTACCTGTAACGTTTTATGTTTTAACAAGGGTATTTCCTATGGCAAACGATAACAGCCGCAAATTCAAACAGAATCTAAAGATTATTTGCATACAGCCCTAAATTGTAGAGTTCTCAAGACCTATTGTTTTTGGTGAAGTTCGGTTGAGGGAAAGGGGTAGTTTACCTGCAACGTTTTTTTAACAAGGGTATTTTCTATGGCAAACGATAACAGCCGCAAATTCAAACAGAATCAAATAACGTTTTGCATACAGCCCTGATTTGTAGAGTTCTCAAGACCTATTGTTTTTGGTGAAGATCGGTTAAGGGAAAGGGGTAGTTTACCTGTAACGTTATATGTTTTAACAAGGGTATTTCCTATGGCAAACGATAACAGCCGCAAATTCAAACAGAATCAACTACTCTTTTGCATACAGCCCTGAATTGTAGAGATCCCAAGTCCTATTGGTGTTGGTGAAGATCGGTTAAGGGAAAGGGGTAGTTTACCGGCAACATTTTATGTTTTAACAAGGGTAATTTTTTATATGACGAACGATAACTGCCGCAAATTCAAACAGAATCAAATGATTATTTGCATACAGCCCTCAATTTTAGAGATCTCAAAAGGTACGGTTTTTGGTGAAGATCGGGAAAGGGAAAGGGGTAGTTTACCGGCAACGTTTTTTGTTTTATCAAGAGTATTTTCTATGGCAAACGACAACAGCCGCAAATTCAAACAGAATCATATAATATTTTACATGCAGCCCTGAATTGTAGTGTTCTCAAGACCTGTTGGTTTTGGTGAAGATCGGTTAAGGGAATAGGGTAGTTTACCTGCAACATTTTATGTTTTAACAAGGGTAATTTTTACTTCCATATTCCTTAAGGAATGGAAGTATGGTGATGGCAAAAAAAATCGTGTCGAGATTATTGCAGATTGTGATTCTACTACACTCAAAACATGAAAAAAGTCGTTTTCCGAAAAGTGTGTGTGTGTGTGTGTGTGTGTGTGTGTGTGTGTGTCTGTCTGTGTGTGTGTCTGTCTGTCTGTCTGTGTGTGTGTCTGTCTGTAGATTTTTTTTTTGGCAAACGATAACTGCCTCAAATTCAAACAGAATCAAATAATTTTTTGCATGCCACTCTGATTTGCAGAGTACTCGCGACCTATTGTTTTTGGTGAAGATCGGTTGAGGGAAAGGGGTAGTTTACCTGCAACGGTTTTTTTTTTAGCAAGGGTAATTTTGTTTGTTTGGCAAACGATAACAGCCGCAAATTCAAACAGAATCAAATAATGTTTCGCATACAGCACTGAATTGCAGAGTTCTCAAGATCTGTTGATTTTGGTGAAGATCGGTTAAGGGAAAGGGGTTGTTTACCTGTAACGTTTTATGTTTTAACAAGGGTATTTCCTATGGCAAACGATAACACCCGCAAATTCAAACAGAATCAAAAGATTATTTGCATACAGCCCTAATTGTAGAGTTCTCAAGACCTGTTGTTTTTGGTGAAGATCGGTTGAGGGAAAGGGGTAGTTTACCAGCAACGTTTTTTTAACAAGGGTATTTTCTATGGCAAACGATAACAGCCGCAAGTGCAAACAGAATCAAATAATGTTTTGCATACAGTCCTGATTTGTAGAGTACTCAAGACCTATTGTTTTTGGTGAAGATCGGTTAAAGGAAAGGGGTAGTTTACCTGTAACGTTTTATGTTTTAACAAGGGTATTTCCTATGGCAAACGATAACAGCCGCAAATTCAAACAGAATCAAAAGATTATTTGCATACAGCCCTAAATTGTAGAGTTCTCAAGACCTATTGTTTTTGGTGAAGTTCGGTTGAGGGAAAGGGGTAGTTTACCTGCAACGTTTTTTTAACAAGGGTATTTCCGATGGCAAACGATAACAGCCGCAAATTCAAACAGAATCAAACAATGTTTTGCATACAGCCCTGATTTGTAGAGTACTCAAGACCTGTTGTTTTTGGTGAAGATCGGTTAAGGGAAAGGGGTAGTTTACCTGTAACGTTTTATGTTTTAACAAGGGTATTTCCTATGGCAAACGATAACAGCCGCAAATTCAAACAGAATCAACTACTCTTTTGCATACAGCCCTGAATTGTAGAGATCCCAAGTCCTATTGGTGTTGGTGAAGATCGGTTAAGGGAAAGGGGTAGTTTACCGGCAACATTTTATGTTTTAACAAGGGTAATTTTACTTCCATATTCCTTAAGGAATGGAAGTATGGTGATGGCAAAAAAAATCGTGTTCGAGATTATTGCAGATTCTGATTCTACTACACTCAAAACATGAAAAAAAGTCGTTTTCCGAAAAGTGTCTGTGTGTCTGTCTGTCTGTCTGTCTGTCTGTCTGTGTGTCTGTCTGTCTGTCTGTAGATTTTTTTTCTATGGCAAACGATAACTGCCGCAAATTCAAACAGAATCAAATAATTTTTTGTATACAGCTCTGATTTGCAGAGTACTCGCGACCTATTGTTTTTGGTGAAGATCGGTTGAGGGAAAGGGGTAGTTTACCTGCAACGGTTTTTTTTTAGCAAGGGTAATTTTGTTTGTTTGGCAAACGATAACAGCCGCAAATTCAAACAGAATCAAATAATGTTTCGCATACAGCCCTGAATTGTAGAGTTCTCAAGATCTGTTGATTTTGGTGAAGATCGGTTAAGGGAAAGGGGTAGTTTACCTGTAACGTTTTATGTTTTAACAAGGGTATTTCCTATGGCAAACGATAACAGCCGCAAATTCAAACAGAATCAAAAGATTATTTGCGTACAGCCCTAAATTGTAGAGTTCTCAAGACCTATTGTTTTTGGTGAAGTTCGGTTGAGGGAAAGGGGTAGTTTACCTGCAACATTTTTTTAACAAGGGTATTTTCTATGGCAAACGATAACAGCCGCAAATTCAAACAGAATCAAATAATGTTTTGCATACAGCCCTGATTTGTAGAGTACTCACGACCTATTGTTTTTGGTGAAGATCAGTTAAGGGAAAGGGGTAGTTTACCTGTAACGTTTTATGTTTTAACAAGGGTATTTCCTATGGCAAACGATAACAGCCGCAAATTCAAACAGAATCAAAAGATTATTTGCATACAGCCCTAAATTGTAGAGTTCTCAAGACCTGTTGTTTTTGGTGAAGATCGGTTGAGGGAAAGGGGTAGTTTACCTGCAACGTTTTTTTAACAAGGGTATTTTCTATGGCAAACGATAACAGCCGCAAATTCAAACAGAATCAAATAATGTTTTGCATACAGCCCTGATTTGTAGAGTTCTCAAGATATATTGTTTTTGGTGAAGATCGGTTAAGGGGAAGGGGTAGTTTACCTGCAACGTTTTTTTATCAAGCGTATTTTCTATGGCAAACGATAACAGCCGCAAATTCAAACAGAATCAAATGATTATTTGCATACAGCCCTCAATTTTAGAGATCTCAAAAGGTACGGTTTTTCGTGAAGATCGGGAAAGGGAAAGGGGTAGTTTACCAGCAACGTTTTTTGTTTTATCAAGAGTATTTTCTATGGCAAACGACAACAGCCGCAAATTCAAACAGAATCATATAATATTTTGCATGCAGCCCTGAATTGTAGAGTTCTCAAGACCTGTTGGTTTTGGTGAAGATCGGTTAAGGGAATAGGGTAGTTTACCTGCAACATTTTATGTTATAACAAGGGTAATTTTTACTTCCATATTCCTTAAGGAATGGAAGTATTACTTCCATATTCCTTAAGGAATGGAAGTATGGTGATGGCAAAAAAAATCGTGTTCGAGATTATTGCAGATTCTGATTCTACTACACTCAAAACATGAAAAAAAGTCGTTTTCCGAAAAGTGTCTGTGTGTCTGTCTGTCTGTCTGTCTGTCTGTCTGTCTGTCTGTGTGTCTGTCTGTCTGTCTATCTGTAGATTTTTTTTCTATGGCAAACGATAACTGCCGCAAATTCAAACAGAATCAAATAATTTTTTGCATACAGGCCGGTTTTGCAGAGTTCTCGCGACCTATTGTTTTTGGTGAAGATCGGTTGAGGGAAAGGGGTAGTTTACCTGCAACGGTTTTTTTTTAGCAAGGGTAATTTTGTTTGTTTGGCAAACGATAACAGCCGCAAATTCAAACAGAATCAAATAATGTTTCGCATACAGCCCTGAATTGTAGAGTTCTCAAGACCTATTGTTTTTGGTGAAGATCGGTTAAGGGAAAGGGGTAGTTTACCTGTAACGTTTTATGTTTTAACAAGGGTATTTCCTATGGCAAACGATAACAGCCGCAAATTCAAACAGAATGAAAAGATTATTTGCATACAGCCCTAGATTGTTGAGTTCTCAACACCTTTTGTTTTTGGTGAAGATCGGTTAAGGGAAAGGGGTAGTTTACCTACAACGTTTTTTTAACAAGGGTATTTTCTATGGCAAACGATAACAGCCGCAAATTCAAACAGAATCAAATAATTTTCTGCATACAGCCCTGATTTGTAGAGTACTCAAGACCTGTTGTTTTTGGTGAAGATCGGTTGAGGGGAAGGGGTAGTTTACGAGCAACGTTTTTTATCATGCGTATTTTCTATGGCAAACGACAACTGCCGCAAATTCAAACAGAATCAAATAATTTTTTGCATACAGCCCTGATTTGTAGAGTACTCGCGACCTATTGTTTTTGGTGAAGATCGGTTGAGGGGAAGGGGTAGTTTACCTGCAACGGTTTTTTTTATCAAGGGAAATTTTTTTTTTTTTGGCAAACGATAACAGCCGCAAATTCAAACAGAATCAAATAATGTTTCGCATACAGCCCTGAATTGTAGATTTCTCAAGACCTATTGTTTTTGGTGAAGATCAGTTGAGGGAAAGGGGTAGTTTACCTGCAACGTTTTTTTATCAAGCGTATTTTCTATGGCAAACGATAACAGCCGCAAATTCAAACAGAATCAAATAATTTTTTGCATACGTCCCTGAATTGTAGAGGTCTCAATGACTTTCGATTTTGGTGAAGATCGGTTAGGGGTAGTTTACCTGCAACCTTATACGTTTTAACAAGAGTAAAGTACTTGAAAATTTATTTAAACTTTTTGAAACAATGGTAATTGTTAAAAATAAAATAATTTTGTTGCCAGGCAATAAAATTATAATTTTTTCATTTTAATGTAATATAATATTTTTCATTTAATACAGCAATAAAAAGGCAGGTAAGGCACAGCCTGGCTGTTTGGCTGAAAATGATTTTAAATATAAATCTTAGAATATGGAAGTCATGTATGGTTCTCCATACCGATATTTACTTCCATATTCCTTAAGGAATGGAAGTATGGTGATGGCAAAAAAAATCGTGTTCGAGATTATTGCAGATTGTGATTCTACTACACTCAAAACATTAAAAAAAGTCGTTTTCCGAAAAGTGTGTGTGTGTGTGTGTGTGTGTGTGTGTGTGTGTGTGTGTGTGTGTGTGTGTCTGTCTGTGTGTGTGTCTGTCTGTCTGTCTGTGTGTGTGTCTGTATGTAGATTTTTTTTTTTGGCAAACGATAACTGCCTCAAATTCAAACAGAATCAAATAATGTTTTGCATACAGCCCTGATTTGTAGAGTACTCGCGACCTATTGTTTTTGGTGCAGATCGGTTGAGGGAAAGGGGTAGTTTACCAGCAACGGTTTTTGTTTATCAATGGAAATTTTTTTTTTGGCAAACGATAACAGCCGCAAATTCAAACAGAATCAAATAATGTTTCGCATACCGCCCTGAATTGTAGAGGTCTCAAGACCTATTGTTTTTGGTGAAGATCGGTTAAGGGAAAGGGGTAGTTTACTTGTAACGTTTTATGTTTTAACAAGGGTATTTCCTATGGCAAACGATAACAGCCGCAAATTCAAACAGAATCAAAAGATTATTTGCATACATCTCTAAATTGAAGAGTTCTCAGGACCTGTTGTTTTTGGTGAAGATCGGTTAAGGGAAAGGGGTAGTTTACCTACAACGTTTTTTTTGACAAGGGTATTTACTATGGCAAACGATAACAGCCGCAAGTGCTAACAGAATCAAATAATGTTTTGCATACAGTCCTGATTTGTAGAGTACTCAAGACCTGTTGTTTTTGGTGAAGATCGGTTAAAGGAAAGGGGTAGTTTACCTGTAACGTTTTATGTTTTAACAAGGGTATTTCCTATGGCAAACGATAACAGCCGCAAATTCAAACAGAATCAAAAGATTATTTGCACACAGCCCTAAATTGTAGAGTTCTCAAGACGTATTGTTTTTGGTGAAGTTCGGTTGAGGGAAAGGGGTAGTTTACCTGCAACGTTTTTTTAACAAGGGTATTTCCGATGGCAAACGATAACAGCCGCAAATTCAAACAGAATCAAACAATGTTTTGCATACAGCCCTGATTTGTAGAGTACTCAAGACCTGTTGTTTTTGGTGAAGATCGGTTAAGGGAAAGGGGTAGTTTACCTGTAACGTTTTATGTTTTAACAAGGGTATTTCCTATGGCAAACGATAACAGCCGCAAATTCAAACAGAATCAACTACTCTTTTGCATACAGCCCTGAATTGTAGAGATCCCAAGTCCTATTGGTGTTGGTGAAGATCGGTTAAGGGAAAGGGGTAGTTTACCGGCAACATTTTATGTTTTAACAAGGGTAATTTTTACTTCCATATTCCTTAAGGAATGAAAGTATGGTGATGGCAAAAAAAATCGTGTTCGAGATTATTGCAGATTCTGATTCTACTACACTCAAAACATGAAAAAAAGTCGTTTTCCGAAAAGTGTCTGTGTGTCTGTCTGTCTGTCTGTCTGTCTGTCTGTCTGTCTGTCTGTAGATTTTTTTTCTATGGCAAACGATAACTGCCGCAAATTCAAACAGAATCAAATAATTTTTTGCATGCAGCCCTGATTTGCAGAGTACTCGCGACCTATTCTTTTTGGTGAAGATCGGTTGAGGGAAAGGGGTAGTTTACCTCCAACGGTTTTTTTTTAGCAAGGGTAATTTTGTTTGTTTGGCAAACGATAACAGCCGCAAATTCAAACAGAATCAAATAATGTTTCGCATACAGCCCTGAATTGTAGAGTTCTCAAGATCTTTCGATTTTGGTGAAGATCGGTTAAGGGAAAGGGGTAGTTTACCTGTAACGTTTTATGTTTTAACAAGGGTATTTCCTATGGCAAACGATAACAGCCGCAAATTCAAACAGAATCAAAAGATTATTTGCATACAGCCCTAAATTGTAGAGTTCTCAAGACCTATTGTTTTTGGTGAAGTTCGGTTGAGGGAAAGGGGTAGTTTACCTGCAACGTTTTTTTAACAAGGGTATTTTCTATGGCAAACGATAACAGCGGCAAATTCAAACAGAATCAAATAATGTTTTGCATACAGCCCTGATTTGTAGAGTACTCAAGACCTATTATTTTTGGTGAAGATCGGTTAAGGGAAAGGGGTAGTTTACCAGTAACATTTTATGTTTTAACAAGGGTATTTCCTATGGCAAACGATAACAGCCGCAAATTCAAACAGAATCAAAAGATTATTTGCATACAGCCCTAAATTGTAGAGTTCTGAAGACCTATTGTTTTTGGTGAAGATCGGTTGAGGGAAAGGGGTAGTTTACCTGCAACGTTTTTTTAACAAGGGTATTTTCTATGGCAAACGATAACAGCCGCAAATTCAAACAGAATCAAATAATGTTTTGCATACACCCCTGATTCGTAGAGTACTCAAGACCTGTTGTTTTTGGTGAAGATCGGTTAAGGGGAAGGGGTAGTTTACCTGCAACGTTTTTTTATCTAGCGTATTTTCTATGGCAAACGATAACAGCCGCAAATTCAAACAGAATCAAATAATTTTTTGCATACGTCCCTGAGTTGTAGAGGTCTCAATGACTTTCGATTTTGGTGAAGATCGGTTAAGGGGAAGGGGTAGTTTACCTGCAACCTTTTACGTTTTAACAAGAGTAAAGTACTTGAAAATTTATTTAAACTTTTTGAAACAATGGTAATTGTTAAAAATAAAATAATTTTGTTGCCAGGCAATAAAATTATAATTTTTTCATTTTAATGTAATATAATATTTTTCATTTAATACAGCAATAAAAAGGCAGGTAAGACACAGCCTGGCTGTTTGGCTGAAAATGATTTTAAATATAAATCTTAGAATATGGAAGTCATGCATGGTTCTCCATACCGATATTTTATATGACGAACGATAACTGCCGCAAATTCTAACAGAATCAAATGATTATTTGCATACAGCCCTCAATTTTAGAGATCTCAAAAGGTACGGTTTTTCGTGAAGATCGGGAAAGGGAAAGGGGTAGTTTACCAGCAACGTTTTTTGTTTTATCAAGAGTATTTTCTATGGCAAACGACAACAGCCGCAAATTCAAACAGAATCATATAATATTTTGCATGCAGCCCTGAATTGTAGAGTTCTCAAGACCTGTTGGTTTTGGTGAAGATCGGTTAAGGGAATAGGGTAGTTTACCTGCAACATTTTATGTTATAACAAGGGTAATTTTTACTTCCATATTCCTTAAGGAATGGAAGTATTACTTCCATATTCCTTAAGGAATGGAAGTATGGTGATGGCAAAAAAAATCGTGTTCGAGATTATTGCAGATTCTGATTCTACTACACTCAAAACATGAAAAAAAGTCGTTTTCCGAAAAGTGTCTGTGTGTCTGTCTGTCTGTCTGTCTGTCTGTCTGTCTGTCTGTCTGTGTGTCTGTCTGTCTGTCTATCTGTAGATTTTTTTTCTATGGCAAACGATAACTGCCGCAAATTCAAACAGAATCAAATAATTTTTTGCATACAGGCCGGTTTTGCAGAGTTCTCGCGACCTATTGTTTTTGGTGAAGATCGGTTGAGGGAAAGGGGTAGTTTACCTGCAACGGTTTTTTTTTAGCAAGGGTAATTTTGTTTGTTTGGCAAACGATAACAGCCGCAAATTCAAACAGAATCAAATAATGTTTCGCATACAGCCCTGAATTGTAGAGTTCTCAAGATCTGTTGTTTTTGGTGAAGATGGGTTAAGGGAAAGGGGTAGTTTACCTGTAACGTTTTATGTTTTAACAAGGGTATTTCCTATGGCAAACGATAACAGCCGCAAATTCAAACAGAATGAAAAGATTATTTGCATACCGCCCTAGATTGTAGAGTTCTCAATACCTTTTGTTTTTGGTGAAGATCGGTTAAGGGAAAGGGGTAGTTTACCTACAACGTTTTTTTAACAAGGGTATTTTCTATGGCAAACGATAACAGCCGCAAATTCAAACAGAATCAAATAATTTTCTGCATACAGCCCTGATTTGTAGAGTACTCAATACCTGTTGTTTTTGGTGAAGATCGGTTGAGGGGAAGGGGTAGTTTACGAGCAACGTTTTTTATCATGCGTATTTTCTATGGCAAACGACAACTGCCGCAAATTCAAACAGAATCAAATAATTTTTTGCATACAGCCCTGATTTGTAGAGTACTCGCGACCTATTGTTTTTGGTGAAGATCGGTTGAGGGGAAGGGGTAGTTTACCTGCAACGGTTTTTTTTATCAAGGGAAATTTTTTTTTTTTTGGCAAACGATAACAGCCGCAAATTCAAACAGAATCAAATAATGTTTCGCATACAGCCCTGAATTGTAGATTTCTCAAAACCTATTGTTTTTGGTGAAGATCGGTTGAGGGAAAGGGGTAGTTTACCTGCAACGTTTTTTTATCAAGCGTATTTTCTCTGGCAAACGATAACAGCCGCAAATTCAAACAGAATCAAATAATTTTTTGCATACGTCCCTGAATTGTAGAGGTCTCAATGACTTTCGATTTTGGTGAAGATCGGTTAAGGGGAAGGGGTAGTTTACCTGCAACCTTATACGTTTTAACAAGAGTAAAGTACTTGAAAATTTATTTAAACTTTTTGAAACAATGGTAATTGTTAAAAATAAAATAATTTTGTTGCCAGGCAATAAAATTATAATTTTTTCATTTTAATGTAATATAATATTTTTCATTTAATACAGCAATAAAAAGGCAGGTAAGGCACAGCCTGGCTGTTTGGCTGAAAATGATTTTAAATATAAATCTTAGAATATGGAAGTCATGTATGGTTCTCCATACCGATATTTACTTCCATATTCCTTAAGGAATGGAAGTATGGTGATGGCAAAAAAAATCGTGTTCGAGATTATTGCAGATTGTGATTCTACTACACTCAAAACATTAAAAAAAGTCGTGTTCCGAAAAGTGTGTGTGTGTGTGTGTGTGTGTGTGTGTGTGTGTGTGTGTGTGTGTGTGTGTGTCTGTCTGTGTGTCTGTCTGTCTGTCTGTGTGTGTGTCTGTCTGTAGATTTTTTTTTTTGGCAAACGATAACTGCCTCAAATTCAAACAGAATCAAATAATTATTTGCATACAGCCCTGATTTGTAGAGTACTCGCGACCTATTGTTTTTGGTGCAGATCGGTTGAGGGAAAGGGGTAGTTTACCTGCAACGGTGTTTGTTTATCAAGGGAAATTTTTTTTTTGGCAAACGATAACAGCCGCAAATTCAAACAGAATCAAATAATGTTTCGCATACAGCCCTGAATTGTAGAGGTCTCAAGACCTATTGTTTTTGGTGAAGATCGGTTAAGGGAAAGGGGTAGTTTACTTGTAACGTTTTATGTTTTAACAAGGGTATTTCCTATGGCAAACGATAACAGCCGCAAATTCAAACAGAATCAAAAGATTATTTGCATACATCTCTAAATTGAAGAGTTCTCAAGACCTGTTGTTTTTGGTGAAGATCGGTTAAGGGAAAGGGGTAGTTTACCTGCAACGTTTTTTTGACAAGGGTATTGTCTATGGCAAACGATAACAGCCGCAAATTCAAACAGAATCAAATAATTTTTTGCATACAGCACTGATTTGTAGAGGACTCGCGACCTGTTGTTTTTGGTGAAGATCGGTTGAGGGAAAGGGGTAGTTTACCTGCAACGGTTTTTTTTATCAAGGGAAATTTTTTTTTTTGGCAAACGATAACAGCCGCAAATTCAAACAGAATCAAATAATTTTCTGCATACCACCCTGATTTGTAGAGAACTCAAGACCTATTGTTTTTGGTGAAGATCGGTTGAGGGGAAGGGGTAGTTTACCGGCAACGTTTTTTATCAAGCGTATTTTCTATGGCAAACGATAACTGCCGCAATTTCAAACAGAATCAAATAATTTTTTGCATACGTCAGTGAATTGTAGAGGACTCAATACGTTTAGATTTTGGTGAAGATCAGTTAAGGGGAAGGGGTAGTTTACCTGCAACCTTTTACGTTTTAACAAGAGTAAAGTACTTGAAAATTCATTTAAACTTTTTCAAACAATGGTAATTGTTGAAAATAAAATAATTTTGTTGCCAGGCAATAAAATTATAATTTTTTCATTTTAATGTAATATAATATTTTTCATTTAATACAGCAATAAAAAGGCAGGTAAGGCCATATTACTTCTAAATTGTAGAGTTCTCAAGACCTATTGTTTTTGGTGAAGTTCGGTTGAGGGAAAGGGGTAGTTTACCTGCAACGTTTTTTTAACAAGGGTATTTTCTATGGCAAACGATAACAGCGGCAAATTCAAACAGAATCAAATAATGTTTTGCATACAGCCCTGATTTGTAGAGTACTCAAGACCTATTATTTTTGGTGAAGATCGGTTGAGGGAAAGGGGTAGTTTACCTGCAACATTTTATGTTATAACAAGGGTAATTTTTACTTCCATATTCCTTAAGGAATGGAAGTATTACTTCCATATTCCTTAAGGAATGGAAGTATGGTGATGGCAAAAAAAATCGTGTTCGAGATTATTGCAGATTCTGATTCTACTACACTCAAAACATTAAAAAAAGTCGTGTTCCGAAAAGTGTGTGTGTGTGTGTGTGTGTGTGTGTGTGTGTCTGTCTGTGTGTGTTTCTGTCTGTCTGTCTGTGTGTGTGTCTGTCTGTAGATTTTTTTTTTGGCAAACGATAACTGCCTCAAATTCAAACAGAATCAAATAATTATTTGCATACAGCCCTGATTTGTAGAGTACTCGCGACCTATTGTTTTTGGTGCAGATCGGTTGAGGGAAAGGGGTAGTTTACCTGCAACGGTTTTTGTTTATCAAGGGAAATTTTTTTTTTGGCAAACGATAACAGCCGCAAATTCAAACAGAATCAAATAATGTTTCGCATACAGCCCTGAATTGTAGAGGTCTCAAGACCTATTGTTTTTGGTGAAGATCGGTTAAGGGAAAGGGGTAGTTTACTTGTAACGTTTTATGTTTTAACAAGGGTATTTCCTATGGCAAACGATAACAGCCGCAAATTCAAACAGAATCAAAAGATTATTTGCATACATCTCTAAATTGAAGAGTTCTCAAGACCTGTTGTTTTTGGTGAAGATCGGTTAAGGGAAAGGGGTAGTTTACCTACAACGTTTTTTTTGACAAGGGTATTGTCTATGGCAAACGATAACAGCCGCAAATTCAAACAGAATCAAATAATTTTTTGCATACAGCACTGATTTGTAGAGCACTCGCGACCTGTTGTTTTTGGTGAAGATCGGTTGAGGGAAAGGGGTAGTTTACCTGCAACGGTTTTTTTTATCAAGGGAAATTTTTTTTTTTGGCAAACGATAACAGCCGCAAATTCAAACAGAATCAAATAATTTTCTGCATACCACCCTGATTTGTAGAGAACTCAAGACCTATTGTTTTTGGTGAAGATCGGTTGAGGGTAAGGGGTAGTTTACCGGCAACGTTTTTTATCAAGCGTATTTTCTATGGCAAACGATAACTGCCGCAAATTCAAACAGAATCAAATAATTTTTTGCATACAGGCCGGTTTTGCAGAGTTCTCGCGACCTATTGTTTTTGGTGAAGATCGGTTAAGGGAAAGGGGTAGTTTACCTGCAACGGTTTTTTTTTAGCAAGGGTAATTTTGTTTGTTTGGCAAACGATAACAGCCGCAAATTCAAACAGAATCAAATAATGTTTCGCATACAGCCCTGAATTGTAGAGTTCTCAAGACCTGTTGTTTTTGGTGAAGATGGGTTAAGGGAAAGGGGTAGTTTACCTGTAACGTTTTATGTTTTAACAAGGGTATTTCCTATGGCAAACGATAACAGCCGCAAATTCAAACAGAATGAAAAGATTATTTCCATACAGCCCTAGATTGTAGAGTTCTCAATACCTTTTGTTTTTGGTGAAGATCGGTTAAGGGAAAGGGGTAGTTTACCTACAACGTTTTTTTAACAAGGGTATTTTCTATGGCAAACGATAACAGCCGCAAATTCAAACAGAATCAAATAATTTTCTGCATACAGCCCTGATTTGTAGAGTGCTCAATACCTGTTGTTTTTGGTGAAGATCGGTTGAGGGGAAGGGGTAGTTTACGAGCAACGTTTTTTATCATGCGTATTTTCTATGGCAAACGACAACTGCCGCAAATTCAAACAGAATCAAATAATTTTTTGCATACAGCCCTGATTTGTGGAGTACTCGCGACCTATTGTTTTTGGTGAAGATCGGTTGAGGGGAAGGGGTAGTTTACCTGCAACGGTTTTTTTTATCAAGGGAAATTTTTTTTTTTTTTGGCAAACGATAACAGCCGCAAATTCAAACAGAATCAAATAATGTTTCGCATACAGCCCTGAATTGTAGATCTCTCAAGACCTGTTGTTTTTGGTGAAGATCGGTTGAGGGAAAGGGATAGTTTACCTGCAACGTTTTTTTATCAAGCGTATTTTCTATGGCAAACGATAACAGCCGCAAATTCAAACAGAATCAAATAATTTTTTGCATACGTCCCTGAATTGTAGAGGTCTCAATGACTTTCGATTTTGGTGAAGATCGGTTAAGGGGAAGGGGTAGTTTACCTGCAACCTTATACGTTTTAACAAGAGTAAAGTACTTGAAAATTTATTTAAACTTTTTGAAACAATGGTAATTGTTAAAAATAAAATAATTTTGTTGCCAGGCAATAAAATTATAATTTTTTCATTTTAATGTAATATAATATTTTTCATTTAATACAGCAATAAAAAGGCAGGTAAGGCACAGCCTGGCTGTTTGGCCGAAAATGATTTTAAATATAAATCTTAGAATATGGAAGTCATGTATGGTTCTCCATACCGATATTTACTTCCATATTCCTTAAGGAATGGAAGTATGGTGATGGCAAAAAAAATCGTGTTCGAGATTATTGCAGATTGTGATTCTACTACACTCAAAACATTAAAAAAAGTCGTGTTCCGAAAAGTGTGTGTGTGTGTGTGTGTGTGTGTGTGTGTGTGTCTGTCTGTGTGTGTGTCTGTCTGTCTGTCTGTGTGTGTGTCTGTCTGTAGATTTTTTTTTTGGCAAACGATAACTGCCTCAAATTCAAACAGAATCAAATAATTATTTGCATACAGCCCTGATTTGTAGAGTACTCGCGACCTATTGTTTTTGGTGCAGATCGGTTGAGGGAAAGGGGTAGTTTACCTGCAACGGTTTTTGTTTATCAAGGGAAATTTTTTTTTTGGCAAACGATAACAGCCGCAAATTCAAACAGAATCAAATAATGTTTCGCATACAGCCCTGAATTGTAGAGGTCTCAAGACCTATTGTTTTTGGTGAAGATCGGTTAAGGGAAAGGGGTAGTTTACTTGTAACGTTTTATGTTTTAACAAGGGTATTTCCTATGGCAAACGATAACAGCCGCAAATTCAAACAGAATCAAAAGATTATTTGCATACATCTCTAAATTGAAGAGTTCTCAAGACCTGTTGTTTTTGGTGAAGATCGGTTAAGGGAAAGGGGTAGTTTACCTACAACGTTTTTTTTGACAAGGGTATTGTCTATGGCAAACGATAACAGCCGCAAATTCAAACAGAATCAAATAATTTTTTGCATACAGCACTGATTTGTAGAGCACTCGCGACCTGTTGTTTTTGGTGAAGATCGGTTGAGGGAAAGGGGTAGTTTACCTGCAACGGTTTTTTTTATCAAGGGAAATTTTTTTTTTTGGCAAACGATAACAGCCGCAAATTCAAACAGAATCAAATAATTTTCTGCATACCACCCTGATTTGTAGAGAACTCAAGACCTATTGTTTTTGGTGAAGATCGGTTGAGGGTAAGGGGTAGTTTACCGGCAACGTTTTTTATCAAGCGTATTTTCTATGGCAAACGATAACTGCCGCAAATTCAAACAGAATCAAATAATTTTTTGCATACGTCAGTGAATTGTAGAGGACTCAATACGTTTAGATTTTGGTGAAGATCAGTTAAGGGGAAGGGGTAGTTTACCTGCAACCTTTTACGTTTTAACAAGAGTAAAGTACTTGAAAATTCATTTAAACTTTTTCAAACAATGGTAATTGTTGAAAATAAAATAATTTTGTTGCCAGGCAATCTGAAAAGATTATACGATAGTTTATGAAATGGTTAATAATACGTCAGTGGAAGGTGTAATGAGAAATGAGCAGAAATGGAAACCTGGGGAATGTTAACTGTTCTGTAGATACAATTTTGTCAGAATGTTTGGAAATGATCATCAACATTGAAGAAAAAGTAAGCATATTAAGAAACATATGTAAGTACATATTATAAAAAAATAATGTTTGTTTTTTGATAAAGTCATTTTGATTATAAAATATAAATATTTACAACAAGAAAAGAATTTTCAGTTTTCAAAATTTAAATATATTACTTCCATATTCCTTAAGGAATGGAAGTATGGTGATGGCAAAAAAAATTGTGTTCGAGATTATTGCAGATTCTGATTCTACTACACTCAAAACTTGAAAAAAAGTCGTTTTCCGAAAAGTGTCTGTGTGTGTGTCTGTCTGTCTGTCTGTCTTTGTGTCTGTCTGTGTGTCTGTCTGTAGATTTTTTTTCTACGGCAAACGATAACTGCCGCAAATTCAAACAGAATCAAATAATTTTTTGCATGCCGCCCTGATTTGCAGAGTACTCGCGACCTATTGTTTTTGGTGAAGATCGGTTGAGGGAAAGGGGTAGTTTACCGGCAAAGGTTTTTTTTTAGCAAGGGTAATTTTGTTTGTTTGGCAAACGATAACAGCCGCAAATTCAAACAGAATCAAATAATGTTTCGCATACTGCCCTGAATTGTAGAGTTCTCAAGATCTGTTGATTTTGGTGAAGATCGGTTAAGGGAAAGGGGTAGTTTACCTGTAACGTTTTATGTTTTAACAAGGGTATTTCCTATGGCAAACGATAACAGCCGCAAGTTCAAACAGAATCAAAAGATTATTTGCATACAGCCCTAAATTGAAGAGTTCTCAAGACCTATTGTTTTTGGTGAAGATCGGTTAAGGGGAAGGGGTAGTTTACCTACAACGTTTTTTTTAACGAGGGTATTTTCTATGGCAAACGATAACAGCCGCAAATTCAAACAGAATCAAATAATTTTCTGCATACAGCCCTGATTTGTAGAGTACTCAAGACCTGTTGTTTTTGGTGAAGATCGGTTGAGGGGAAGGGGTAGTTTACGAGCAACGTTTTTTATCATGCGTATTTTCTATGGCAAACGACAACTGCCGCAAATTCAAACAGAATCAAATAATTTTTTGCATACAGCCCTGATTTGTAGAGTACTCGCGACCTGTTGTTTTTGGTGAAGATCGGTTGAGGGGAAGGGGTAGTTTACCTGCAACGGTTTTTTTTATCAAGGGAAATTTTTTTTTTTTGGCAAACGATAACAGCCGCAAATTCAAACAGAATCAAATAATGTTTCGCATACAGCCCTGAATTATAGATTTCTCAAGACCTATTGTTTTCGGTGAAGATCGGTTGAGGGAAAGGGGTAGTTTACCTGCAACGTTTTTTTATCAAGCGTATTTTCTATGGCAAACGATAACAGCCGCAAATTCAAACAGAATCAAATAATTTTTTGCATACGTCCCTGAATTGTAGAGGTCTCAATGACTTTCGATTTTGGTGAAGATCGGTTAAGGGGAAGGGGTAGTTTACCTGCAACCTTATACGTTTTAACAAGAGTAAAGTACTTGAAAATTTATTTAAACTTTTTGAAACAATGGTAATTGTTAAAAATAAAATAATTTTGTTGCCAGGCAATAAAATTATAATTTTTTCATTTTAATGTAATATAATATTTTTCATTTAATACAGCAATAAAAAGGCAGGTAAGGCACAGCCTGGCTGTTTGGCTGAAAATGATTTTAAATATAAATCTTAGAATATGGAAGTCATGTATGGTTCTCCATACCGATATTTACTTCCATATTCCTTAAGGAATGGAAGTATGGTGATGGCAAAAAAAATCGTGTTCGAGATTATTGCAGATTGTGATTCTACTACACTCAAAACATTAAAAAAAGTCGTTTTCCGAAAAGTGTGTGTGTGTGTGTGTGTGTGTGTGTGTGTGTGTGTGTGTGTGTGTGTGTGTGTGTGTGTGTCTGTGTGTGTGTGTGTCTGTCTGTCTGTCTGTGTGTGTGTCTGTCTGTAGATTTTTTTTTTTGGCAAACGATAACTGCCTCAAATTCAAACAGAATCAAATAATGTTTTGCATACAGCCCTGATTTGTAGAGTACTCGCGACCGATTGTTTTTGGTGCAGATCGGTTGAGGGAAAGGGGTAGTTTACCAGCAACGGTTTTTGTTTATCAAGGGAAATTTTTTTTTTGGCAAACGATAACAGCCGCAAATTCAAACAGAATCAAATAATGTTTCGCATACCGCCCTGAATTGTAGAGGTCTCAAGACCTATTGTTTTTGGTGAAGATCGGTTAAGGGAAAGGGGTAGTTTACTTGTAACGTTTTATGTTTTAACAAGGGTATTTCCTATGGCAAACGATAACAGCCGCAAATTCAAACAGAATCAAAAGATTATTTGCATACATCTCTAAATTGAAGAGTTCTCAGGACCTATTGTTTTTGGTGAAGATCGGTTAAGGGAAAGGGGTAGTTTACCTACAACGTTTTTTTTGACAAGGGTATTTACTATGGCAAACGATAACAGCCGCAAGTGCAAACAGAATCAAATAATGTTTTGCATACAGTCCTGATTTGTAGAGTACTCAAGACCTGTTGTTTTTGGTGAAGATCGGTTAAAGGAAAGGGGTAGTTTACCTGTAACGTTTTATGTTTTAACAAGGGTATTTCCTATGGCAAACGATAACAGCCGCAAATTCAAACAGAATCAAAAGATTATTTGCACACAGCCCTAAATTGTAGAGTTCTCAAGACGTATTGTTTTTGGTGAAGTTCGGTTGAGGGAAAGGGGTAGTTTACCTGCAACGTTTTTTTAACAAGGGTATTTCCGATGGCAAACGATAACAGCCGCAAATTCAAACAGAATCAAACAATGTTTTGCATACAGCCCTGATTTGTAGAGTACTCAAGACCTGTTGTTTTTGGTGAAGATCGGTTAAGGGAAAGGGGTAGTTTACCTGTAACGTTTTATGTTTTAACAAGGGTATTTCCTATGGCAAACGATAACAGCCGCAAATTCAAACAGAATCAACTACTCTTTTGCATACAGCCCTGAATTGTAGAGATCCCAAGTCCTATTGGTGTTGGTGAAGATCGGTTAAGGGAAAGGGGTAGTTTACCGGCAACATTTTATGTTTTAACAAGGGTAATTTTTACTTCCATATTCCTTAAGGAATGAAAGTATGGTGATGGCAAAAAAAATCGTGTTCGAGATTATTGCAGATTCTGATTCTACTACACTCAAAACATGAAAAAAAGTCGTTTTCCGAAAAGTGTCTGTGTGTCTGTCTGTCTGTCTGTCTGTCTGTCTGTCTGTAGATTTTTTTTCTATGGCAAACGATAACTGCCGCAAATTCAAACAGAATCAAATAATTTTTTGCATGCAGCCCTGATTTGCAGAGTACTCGCGACCTATTCTTTTTGGTGAAGATCGGTTGAGGGAAAGGGGTAGTTTACCTCCAACGGTTTTTTTTTTAGCAAGGGTAATTTTGTTTGTTTGGCAAACGATAACAGCCGCAAATTCAAACAGAATCAAATAATGTTTCGCATACAGCCCTGAATTGTAGAGTTCTCAAGATCTTTTGATTTTGGTGAAGATCGGTTAAGGGAAAGGGGTAGTTTACCTGTAACGTTTTATGTTTTAACAAGGGTATTTCCTATGGCAAACGATAACAGCCGCAAATTCAAACAGAATCAAAAGATTATTTGCATACAGCCCTAAATTGTAGAGTTCTCAAGACCTATTGTTTTTGGTGAAGTTCGGTTGAGGGAAAGGGGTAGTTTACCTGCAACGTTTTTTTAACAAGGGTATTTTCTATGGCAAACGATAACAGCGGCAAATTCAAACAGAATCAAATAATGTTTTGCATACAGCCCTGATTTGTAGAGTACTCAAGACCTATTATTTTTGGTGAAGATCGGTTAAGGGAAAGGGGTAGTTTACCAGTAACATTTTATGTTTTAACAAGGGTATTTCCTATGGCAAACGATAACAGCCGCAAATTCAAACAGAATCAAAAGATTATTTGCATACAGCCCTAAATTGTAGAGTTCTGAAGACCTATTGTTTTTGGTGAAGATCGGTTGAGGGAAAGGGGTAGTTTACCTGCAACGTTTTTTTAACAAGGGTATTTTCTATGGCAAACGATAACAGCCGCAAATTCAAACAGAATCAAATAATGTTTTGCATACACCCCTGATTCGTAGAGTACTCAATACCTATTGTTTTTGGTGAAGATCGGTTAAGGGGAAGGGGTAGTTTACCTGCAACGTTTTTTTATCTAGCGTATTTTTTATGGCAAACGATAACAGCCGCAAATTCAAACAGAATCAAATAATTTTTTGCATACGTCCCTGAGTTGTAGAGGTCTCAATGACTTTCGATTTTGGTGAAGATCGGTTAAGGGGAAGGGGTAGTTTACCTGCAACCTTTTACGTTTTAACAAGAGTAAAGTACTTGAAAATTTATTTAAACTTTTTGAAACAATGGTAATTGTTAAAAATAAAATAATTTTGTTGCCAGGCAATAAAATTATAATTTTTTCATTTTAATGTAATATAATATTTTTCATTTAATACAGCAATAAAAAGGCAGGTAAGACACAGCCTGGCTGTTTGGCTGAAAATGATTTTAAATATAAATCTTAGAATATGGAAGTCATGCATGGTTCTCCATACCGATATTTTATATGACGAACGATAACTGCCGCAAATTCTAACAGAATCAAATGATTATTTGCATACAGCCCTCAATTTTAGAGATCTCAAAAGGTACGGTTTTTCGTGAAGATCGGGAAAGGGAAAGGGGTAGTTTACCAGCAACGTTTTTTGTTTTATCAAGAGTATTTTCTATGGCAAACGACAACAGCCGCAAATTCAAACAGAATCATATAATATTTTGCATGCAGCCCTGAATTGTAGATCTCTCAAGACCTATTGTTTTTGGTGAAGATCGGTTGAGGGAAAGGGGTAGTTTACCTGCAACGTTTTTTTATCAAGCGTATTTTCTATGGCAAACGATAACAGCCGCAAATTCAAACAGAATCAAATAATTTTTTGCATACAGCCCTGATTTGTAGAGTACTCGCGACCTATTGTTTTTGGTGAAGATCGGTTGAGGGGAAGGGGTAGTTTACCTGCAACGGTTTTTTTTATCAAGGGAAATTTTTTTTTTTTGGCAAACGATAGCAGCCGCAAATTCAAACAGAATCAAATAATGTTTCGCATACAGCCCTGAATTGTAGATTTCTCAAGACCTATTGTTTTTGGTGAAGATCGGTTGAGGGAAAGGGGTAGTTTACCTGCAACGTTTTTTTATCAAGCGTATTTTCTATGGCAAACGATAACAGCCGCAAATTCAAACAGAATCAAATAATTTTTTGCATACGTCCCTTAATTGTAGAGGTCTCAATGACTTTCGATTTTGGTAAAGATCGGTAAGGGGAAGGGGTAGTTTACCTGCAACCTTATACGTTTTAACAAGAGTAAAGTACTTGAAAATTTATTTAAACTTTTTGAAACAATGGTAATTGTTAAAAATAAAATAATTTTGTTGCCAGGCAATAAAATTATAATTTTTTCATTTTAATGTAATATAATATTTTTCATTTAATACAGCAATAAAAAGGCAGGTAAGGCACAGCCTGGCTGTTTGGCTGAAAATGATTTTAAATATAAATCTTAGAATATGGAAGTCATGTATGGTTCTCCATACCGATATTTACTTCCATATTCCTTAAGGAATGGAAGTATGGTGATGGCAAAAAAAATCGTGTTCGAGATTATTGCAGATTGTGATTCTACTACACTCAAAACATTAAAAAAAGTCGTTTCCGAAAAGTGTGTGTGTGTGTGTGTGTGTGTGTGTGTGTGTGTGTGTGTGTGTGTGTGTGTGTGTCTGTCTGTGTGTGTGTCTGTCTGTCTGTCTGTATGTGTGTCTGTCTGTAGATTTTTTTTTTTGGCAAACGATAACTGCCTCAAATTCAAACAGAATCAAATAAGTTTTTGCATACAGCCCTGATTTGTAGAGTACTCGCGACCTATTGTTTTTGGTGCAGATCGGTTGAGGGTAAGGGGTAGTTTACCTGCAACGGTTTTTGTTTATCAAGGGAAATTTTTTTTTTTGGCAAACGATAACAGCCGCAAATTCAAACAGAATCAAATAATGTTTCGCATACCGCCCTGAATTGTAGAGGTCTCAAGACCTATTGTTTTTGGTGAAGATCGGTTAAGGGAAAGGGGTAGTTTACTTGTAACGTTTTATGTTTTAACAAGGGTATTTCCTATGGCAAACGATAACAGCCGCAAATTCAAACAGAATCAAAAGATTATTTGCATACATCTCTAAATTGAAGAGTTCTCAAGACCTATTGTTTTTGGTGAAGATCGGTTAAGGGAAAGGGGTAGTTTACCTACAACGTTTTTTTTGACAAGGGTATTGTCTATGGCAAACGATAACAGCCGCAAATTCAAACAGAATCAAATAATATTTTGCATACAGCACTGATTTGTAGAGTACTCGCGACCTGTTGTTTTTGGTGAAGATCGGTTGAGGGAAAGGGGTAGTTTACCTGCAACGGTTTTTTTTTATCAAGGGAAATTTTTTTTTTTGGCAAACGATAACAGCCGCAAATTCAAACAGAATCAAATAATTTTCTGCATACCACCCTGATTTGTAGAGAACTCAAGACCTGTTGTTTTTGGTGAAGATCGGTTGAGGGGAAGGGGTAGTTTACCGGGAACGTTTTTTATCAAGCGTATTTTCTATGGCAAACGATAACTGCCGCAAATTCAAACAGAATCAAATAAATTTTTGCATACGTCAGTGAATTGTAGAGGACTCAATGCGTTTAGATTTTGGTGAAGATCAGTTAAGGGGAAGGGGTAGTTTACCTGCAACCTTTTACGTTTTAACAAGAGTAAAGTACTTGAAAATTCATTTAAACTTTTTCAAACAATGGTAATTGTTGAAAATAAAATAATTTTGTTGCCAGGCAATCTGAAAAGATTATACGATAGTTTATGAAATGGTTAATAATACGTCAGTGGAAGGTGTAATGAGAAATGAGCAGAAATGGAAACCTGGGGAATGTTAACTGTTCTGTAGATACAATTTTGTCAGAATGTTTGGAAATGATCATCAACATTGAAGAAAAAGTAAGCATATTAAGAAACATATGTAAGTACTTATTATAAAAAAATAATGTTTGTTTTTTGATAAAGTCATTTTGATTATAAAATATAAATATTTACAACAAGAAAAGAATTTTCAGTTTTCAAAATTTAAATATATTACTTCCATATTCCTTAAGGAATGGAAGGAAGTATGGTGATGGCAAAAAAAATCGTGTTCGAGATTATTGCAGATTCTGATTCTACTACACTCAAAACATGAAAAAAAGTCGTTTTCCGAAAAGTGTCTGTGTGTGTGTCTGTCTGTCTGTCTGTCTATCTGTGTGTCTGTCTGTAGATTTTTTTTCTATGGCAAACGATAACTGCCGCAAATTCAAACAGAATCAAATAATTTTTTGCATGCAGCTCTGATTTGCAGAGTACTCGCGACCTATTGTTTTTGGTGAAGATCGGTTGAGGGAAAGGGGTAGTTTACCTGCAACGGTTTTTTTTTTAGCAAGGGTAATTTTGTTTGTTTGGCAAACGATAACAGCCGCAAATTCAAACAGAATCAAATAATGTTTCGCATACAGCACTTAATTGTAGAGTTCTCAAGATCTGTTGATTTTGGTGAAGATCGGTTAAGGGAAAGGGGTAGTTTACCTGTAACGTTTTATGTTTTAACAAGGGTATTTCCTATGGCAAACGATAACACCCGCAAATTCAAACAGAATCAAAAGATTATTTGCATGCAGCCCTAAATTGTAGAGTTCTCAAGACCTGTTGTTTTTGGTGAAGATCGGTTGAGGGAAAGGGGTAGTTTACCAGCAACGTTTTTTTAACAAGGGTATTTTCTATGGCAAACGATAACAGCCGCAAGTGCAAACAGAATCAAATAATGTTTTGCATACAGTCCTGATTTGTAGAGTACTCAAGACCTATTGTTTTTGGTGAAGATCGGTTAAAGGAAAGGGGTAGTTTACCTGTAACGTTTTATGTTTTAACAAGGGTATTTCCTATGGCAAACGATAACAGCCGCAAATTCAAACAGAATCAAAAGATTATTTGCATACAGCCCTAAATTGTAGAGTTCTCAAGACCTATTGTTTTTGGTGAAGTTCGGTTGAGGGAAAGGGGTAGTTTACCTGCAACGTTTTTTTAACAAGGGTATTTTCTATGGCAAACGATAACAGCCGCAAATTCAGACAGAATCAAATAATGTTTTGCATGCAGCCCTGATTTGTAGAGTACTCAAAACCTATTGTTTTTGGTGAAGATCGGTTAAGGGGAAGGGGTAGTTTACCTGTAACGTTTTTTTAGCAAGCGTATTTTCTATGGCAAACGATAACAGCCGCAAATTCAAACAGAATCAAATAATTTTTGCATACGTCCCTGAATTGTAGAGGTCTGAATGACTTTCGATTTTGGTGAAGATCGGTTAAGGGGAAGGGGTAGTTTACCTGCAACCTTTTACGTTTTAACAAGAGTAAAGTACTTGAAAATTTATTTAAACTTTTTGAAACAATGGTAATTGTTAAAAATAAAATAATTTTGTTGCCAATCAATAAAATTATAATTCTTTCATTTTAATGTAATATAATATTTTTCATTTAATACAGCAATAAAAAGGCAGGTAAGACACAGCCTGGCTGTTTGGCTGAAAATGATTTTAAATATAAATCTTAGAATATGGAAGTCATGTATGGTTCTCCATACCGATATTTTTTATAAAACAATGGGTTCTTCATTGAGGTGGGGACCATGTCAGTCACTCCATCTCAAACCTCCTCTCCCATTTTGCAGAAAAAGAGGACCCTGTCAAGGCTGATACTTTGACGACAGTGACAGGGCTTTCCACCAAATTCAGCAGAGTGACAGGTAGGCCCAACTCTGATTGGCTCCTCAGATTTCCCCAGCGTTAGTAGGTTCTATGAAAATATTTTATTTCAAAAATGATTTTAAATATAAATCTTAGATATGTTTTATAAATCTCATGTTTTATGTTTTAACATGGGTAATTTTTTATATGACGAACCATAACTGCCGTAAATTCAAACAGAATCAAATAATTTTTTACATATGTGCCTGAGCTATAGAGAACTCAATGTCTGTTGATTTTGGTGAAGATCGGTTACGGGGAAAGGGCAGTTTACCTGAAACATTTTTTGTTGTAACATGAGTAAAGTACTTAATTTTGATAAAGTATCCTGATAAGATCTTAATAATCCACTGTAGAAACGTAGATGAAATATCTATAAATGAAGAGGCTAGTTGAACTGGCTGGGGGTAATTTTCTATAAATCAAAATTATAGTTGAAGGGGGAGGGGATAATTTTTTTTTATATGTGTACTACGTTATTGGCAACAAAGAAGTATTTTTTTGTTAAAATTCCTTCCCTGGCTGTTTGGCTGAAAATGATTTTAAATATAAATCTTAGAATATGGAAGTCATGTATGGTTCTCCATACCGATATTTACTTCCATATTCCTTAAGGAATGGAAGTATGGTGATGGCAAAAAAAATCGTGTTCGAGATTATTGCAGATTCTGATTCTACTACAGTCAAAACTTGAAAAAAAGTCGTTTTCCGAAAAGTGTCTGTGTGTGTGTCTGTCTGTCTGTCTGTCTTTGTGTCTGTCTGTGTGTCTGTCTGTAGATTTTTTTTCTACGGCAAACGATAACAGCCGCAAATTCAAACAGAATCAAATAATTTTTTGCATGCCGCCCTGATTTGCAGAGTACTCGCGACCTATTGTTTTTGGTGAAGATCGGTTGAGGGAAAGGGGTAGTTTACCGGCAAAGGTTTTTTTTTAGCAAGGGTAATTTTGTTTGTTTGGCAAACGATAACAGCCGCAAATTCAAACAGAATCAAAAGATTATTTGCATGCAGCCCTAAATTGAAGAGTTCTCAAGACGTATTGTTTTTGGTGAAGATCGGTTAAGGGGAAGGGGTAGTTTACCTACAACGTTTTTTTTAACGAGGGTATTTTCTATGGCAAACGATAACAGCCGCAAATTCAAACAGAATCAAATAATTTTCTGCATACAGCCCTGATTTGTAGAGTACTCATGACCTATTGTTCTTGGTGAAGATCGGTTGAGGGGAAGGGGTAGTTTACCTGCAATTTTTTTTATCAAGCGTATTTTCTATGGCAAACGATAACTGCCGCAAATTCGAACAGAATCAAATAATTATTTGCATACAGGCCTGATTTGTAGAGTGCTCGCGACCTATTGTTTTTGGTGAAGATCGGTTGAGGGGAAGGGGTAGTTTACCTGCAACGGTTTATGTTTTACCAAGGGTATTTCCTATGGCAAACGATAACAGCCGCAAATTCAAACAGAATCAAATAATGTTTCGCACGCAGCCCTGAATTGTAGAGTTCTCAAGACCTGTTGTTTTTGGTGAAGATCGGTTACGGGGAAAGGGCAGTTTACCTGAAACATTTTTTGTTGTAACATGAGTAAAGTACTTAATTTTGATAAAGTATCCTGATAAGATCTTAATAATCCACTGTAGAAACGAAGATGAAATATCTATAAATGAAGAGGCTAGTTGAACTGGCTGGGGGTAATTTTCTATAAATCAAAATTATAGTTGAAGGGGGAGGGGATAATTTTTTTTTATATGTGTACTACGTTATTGGCAACAAAGAAGTATTTTTTTGTTAAAATTCCTTCCCTGGCTGTTTGGCTGAAAATGATTTTAAATATAAATCTTAGAATATGGAAGTAATGTATGGTTCTCCATACCGATATTTACTTCCATATTCCTTAAGGAATGGAAGTATGGTGATGGCAAAAAAAATCGTGTTCGAGATTATTGCAGATTCTGATTCTACTACACTCAAAACATGAAAAAAAGTCGTTTCCCGAAAAGTGTCTGTGTGTGTGTCTGTCTGTCTGTCTGTCTTTGTGTCTGTCTGTGTGTCTATCTGTAGATTTTTTTTTATGGCAAACGATAACTGCCGCAAATTCAAACAGAATCAAATAATTTTTTGCATGCCGCCCTGATTTGCAGAGTACTCGCGACCTACTGTCTTTGGTGAAGATCGGTTGAGGGAAAGGGGTAGTTTACCTGCAAAGGTTTTTTTTTAGCAAGGGTAATTTTGTTTGTTTGGCAAACGATAACAGCCGCAAATTCAAACAGAATCAAATAATGTTTCGCATACAGCCCTGTATTGTAGAGTTCTCAAGATCTGTTGATTTTGGTGAAGATCGGTTAAGGGAAAGGGGTCGTTTACCTGTAACATTTTATGTTTTAACAAGGGTATTTCCTATGGCAAACGATAACAGCCGCAAATTCAAACAGAATCTAAAGATTATTTGCATACAGCCCTAAATTGTAGAGTTCTCAAGACGTATTCTTTTTGGTGAAGTTCGGTTGAGGGAAAGGGGTAGTTTACCTGCAACGTTTTTTTAACAAGGGTATTTTCTATGGCAAACGATAACAGCCGCAAATTCATACAGAATCAAATAATGTTTTGCATACAGTCCTGATTTGTAGAGTACTCAAGACCTATTTTTTTTGGTGAAGATCGGTTAAGGGAAAGGGGTAGTTTACCTGTAACGTTTTATGTTTTAACAAGGGTATTTCCTATGGCAAACGATAACAGCCGCAAATTCAAACAGAATCAACTACTCTTTTGCATACAGCCCTGAATTGTAGAGATCCCAAGTCCTATTGGTGTTGGTGAAGATCGGTTAGGGGAAAGGGGTAGTTTACCGGCAACATTTTATGTTTTAACAAGGGTAATTTTTTATATGACGAACGATAACTGCCGCAAATTCAAACAGAATCAAATGATTATTTGCATACAGCCCTCAATTTTAGAGATCTCAAAAGGTAGGGTTTTTGGTGAAGATCGGGAAAGGGAAAGGGGTAGTTTACCGGCAACGTTTTTTGTTTTATCAAGAGTATTTTCTATGGCAAACGACAACAGCCGCAAATTCAAACAGAATCATATAATATTTTGCATGCAGCCCTGAATTGTAGAGTTCTCAAGACCTGTTGGTTTTGGTGAAGATCGGTTAAGGGAATAGGGTAGATTACCTGCAACATTTTATGTTTTAACAAGGGTAATTTTTACTTCCATATTCCTTAAGGAATGGAAGTATGGTGATGGCAAAAAAAATCGTGTCGAGATTATTGCAGATTGTGATTCTACTACACTCAAAACATGAAAAAAGTCGTTTTCCGAAAAGTGTGTGTGTGTGTGTGTGTGTGTGTGTGTGTGTGTGTGTGTGTGTCTGTGTGTGTGTCTGTCTGTCTATCTGTGTGTGTGTCTGTCTGTAGATTTTTTTTTTTGGCAAACGATAACTGCCTCAAATTCAAACAGAATCAAATAATTTTTTGCACACAGCCCTGAATTGTAGAGGTCTCAAGACCTATTGTTTTTGGTGAAGATCGGTTAAGGGAAAGGGGTAGTTTACTTGTAACGTTTTATGTTTTAACAAGGGTATTTCCTATGGCAAACGATAACAGCCGCAAATTCAAACAGAATCAAAAGATTATTTGCATACAGCTCTAAATTGAAGAGTTCTCAAGACCTATTGTTTTTGGTGAAGATCGGTTAAGGGAAAGGGGTAGTTTACCTTCAACGTTTTTTTTTGACAAGGGTATTGTCTATGGCAAACGATAACAGCCGCAAATTCAAACAGAATCAAATAATTTTTTGCATACAGCACTGATTGGTAGAGGACTCGCGACCTGTTGTTTTTGGTGAAGATCGGTTGAGGGAAAGGGGTAGTTTACCGGCAACGGTTTTTTTTATCAAGGGAAATTTTTTTTTTTGGCAAACGATAACAGCCGCAAATTCAAACAGAATCAAATAATTTTCTGCATACCACCCTGATTTGTAGAGAACTCAAGACCTATTGTTTTTGGTGAAGATCGGTTGAGGGGAAGGGGTAGTTTACCGGCAACGTTTTTTATCAAGCGTATTTTCTATGGCAAACGATAACTGCCGCAAATTCAAACAGAATCAAATAATTTTTTGCATACGTCAGTGATTTGTAGAGGACTCAATGCGTTTAGATTTTGGTGAAGATCAGTTAAGGGGAAGGGGTAGTTTACCTGCAACCTTTTACGTTTTAACAAGAGTAAAGTACTTGAAAATTCATTTAAACTTTTTCAAACAATGGTAATTGTTGAAAATAAAATAATTTTGTTGCCAGGCAATCTGAAAAGATTATACGATAGTTTATGAAATGGTTAATAATACGTCAGTGGAAGGTGTAATGAGAAATGAGCAGAAATGGAAACCTGGGGAATGTTAACTGTTCTGTAGATACAATTTTGTCAGAATGTTTGGAAATGATCATCAACATTGAAGAAAAAGTAAGCATATTAAGAAACATATGTAAGTACTTATTATAAAAAAATAATGTTTGTTTTTTGATAAAGTCATTTTGATTATAAAATATAAATATTTACAACAAGAAAAGAATTTTCAGTTTTCAAAATTTAAATATATTACTTCCATATTCCTTAAGGAATGGAAGTATGGTGATGGCAAAAAAAATCGTGTTCGAGATTATTGCAGATTCTGATTCTACTACAATCAAAACATGAAAAAAAGTCGTTTTCCGAAAAGTGTCTGTGTGTGTGTCTGTCTGTCTGTCTGTCTATCTGTGTGTCTGTCTGTATGGTTTTTTACTTCCATATTCCTTAAGGAATGGAAGTATGGTGATGGCAAAAAAAAACGTGTTCGAGATTATTGCAGATTCTGATTCTACTACACTCAAAACATGAAAAGAAGTCGTTTTCCGAAAAGTGTCTGTGTGTCTGTCTGTCTGTCTGTCTGTCTGTCTGTCTGAGTGTCTGTCTGTAGCTTTTTTTTCTATGGCAAACGATAACTGCCGCAAATTCAAACAGAATCAAATAATTTTTTGCATGCAGCCCTGATTTGCAGAGTGCTCGCGACCTATTGTTTTTCGTGAAGATGGGTTGAGGGAAAGGGGTAGTTTACCTGCAACGGTTTTTTTTAGCAAGGGTAATTTTGTTTGTTTGGCAAACGATAACAGCCTCAAATTCAAACAGAATCAAATAATGTTTCGCATACAGCCCTAAATTGTAGAGTTCTCAAGATCTGTAGATTTTGGTGAAGATCGGTTAAGGGAAAGGGGTAGTTTACCTGTAACGTTTTATGTTTTAACAAGGGTATTTCCTATGGCAAACGATAAGAGCCGCAAATTCAAACAGAATCAAAAGATTATTTGCATACAGCCCTGAATTGTAGAGTTCTGAAGACCTGTTGTTTTTGGTGAAGTTCGGTTGAGGGAAAGGGGTAGTTTACCTGCAACGTTTTTTTAACAAGGGTATTTTCTATGGCAAACGATATCAGCCGCAAATTCAAACAGAATCAAATAATGTTTTGCATACAGCTCTTATTTGTAGAGTACTCAAGACCTATTGTTTTTGGTGAAGATCGGTTAAGGGAAAGGGGTGGTTTACCTGTAACGTTTTATGTTTTAACAAGGGTATTTCCTATGGCAAACGATAACAGCCGCAAATTCAAACAGAATCAAAAGATTATTTGCATACGGCCCTAAATTGTAGAGTTCTCAAGACCTATTGTTTTTGGTGAAGATCGGTTGAGGGAAAGGGGTAGTTTACCTGCAACGTTTTTTTAACAAGGGTATTTCCTATGGCAAATGATAACAGCCGCAAATTCAAACAGAATCAAATAATGTTTTGCATGCAGCTCTGATTTGCAGAGTACTGGCGACCTATTGTTTTTGGTGAAGATCGGTTAAGGGAAAGGCGTAGTTTACCTGCAACGGTTTTTTTTTAGCAAGGGTAATTTTGTTTGTTTGGCAAACGATAACAGCCGCAAATTCAAACAGAATCAAATAATGTTTCGCATACAGCCCAGAGTTGTAGAGTTCTCAAGATCTGTTGATTTTGGTGAATATCGGTTAAGGGAAAGGGGTAGTTTACCAGTAACGTTTTATGTTTTAACAAGGGTATTTCCTATGGCAAACGATAACAGCCGCAAATTCAAACAGAATTAAAAGATTATTTGCATACAGCCCTAAATTGTAGAGTTCTCAAGACCTATTATTTTTGGTGAAGTTCGGTTGAGGGAAAGGGGTAGTTTACCTGCAACGTTTTTTTAACAAGGGTATTTTCTATGGCAAACGATAACAGCCGCAAATTCAAACAGAATCAAATAATGTTTTGCATACGTCCCTGAATTGTAGAGGTCTCAATGACTTTCGATTTTGGTGAAGATCGGTTAAGGGGAAGGGGTAGTTTACTTGCAACCTTTTACGTTTTAACAAGAGTAAAGTACTTGAAAATTTATTATAACTTTTTGAAACAATGGTAATTGTTAAAAATAAAATAATTTTGTTGCCAGGCAATAAAATTATAATTTTTTCATTTTAATGTAATATAATATTTTTCATTTAATACAGCAATAAAAAGGCAGGTAAGACACAGCCTGGCTGTTTGGCTGAAAATGATTTTAAATATAAATCTTAGAATATGGAAGTCATGTATGGTTCTCCATACCGATATTTTTCTATGGCAAACGATAACTGCCGCAAATTCAAACAGAATCAAATAATTTTTGCATGCAGCCCTGATTTGCAGAGTACTCGCGACCTACTGTTTTTGGTGAAGATCGGTTGAGGGAAAGGGGTAGTTTACCTGCAACGGTTTTTTTTTAGCAAGGGTAATTTTGTTTGTTTGGCAAACGATAACAGCCGGAAATTCAAACAGAATCAAATAATGTTTCGCATACAGCACTGAATTGTAGATTTCTCAAGATCTGTTGATTTTGGTGAAGATCGGTTAAGGGAAAGGGGTAGTTTACCTGTAACGTTTTATGTTTTAACAAGGGTATTTCCTATGGCAAACGATAACACCCGCAAATTCAAACAGAATCAAAAGATTATTTGCATACAGCCCTAAATTGTAGAGTTCTCAAGACCTATTGTTTTTGATGAAGATCGGTTGAGGGAAAGGGGTAGTTTACCTACAACGTTTTTTTAACAAGGGTATTTTCTATGGCAAACGATAACAGCCGCAAGTGCAAACAGAATCAAATAATGTTTTGCATACAGCCCTGATTTGTAGAGTACTCAAGACCTTTTGTTTTTGGTGAAGATCGGTTAAAGGAAAGGGGTAGTTTACCAAAAACAATAAGTCTTGAGACCTCTACAATTCAGGGCTGTATGCGAAACATTATTTGATTCTGTTTGAATTTGCGGCTGTTATCGTTTGCCAAACAAACAAAATTACCCTTGCTAAAAAAAAACCGTTGCAGGTAAACTACCCCTTTCCCTCAACCGATCTTCACCAAAAACAATAGGTCGCGAGTACTCTGCAAATCAGGGCAGCATGCAAACAATTATTTGATTCTGTTTGAATTTGCGGCAGTTATCGTTTGCCAAAAAAAAAAAATCTACAGATAGACACACAGACAGACAGACAGACAGACACACACACAGACACTTTTCGGAAAACGACTTTTTTTCATGTTTTGAGTGTAGTAGAATCAGAATCTGCAATAATCTCGAACACGATTTTTTTTGCCGTCACCATACTTCCATTCCTTAAGGAATATGGAAGTAAAAAATCGTGTCGAGATTATTGCAGATTGTGATTCTACTACACTCAAAACATGAAAAAAAGTCGTTTTCCGAAAAGTGTGTGTGTGTGTGTGTGTGTGTGTGTGTGTGTGTGTGTGTGTGTGTCTGTCTGTCTGTGTGTGTGTCTGTCTGTCTGTCTGTCTGTCTGTGTGTGTGTGTGTGTCTGTCTGTAGATTTTTTTTTTGGCAAACGATAACTGCCTCAAATTCAAACAGAATCAAATAATTTTTTGCATACAGCCCTGACTTGTAGAGTACTCGCGACCTATTGTTTTTGGTGCAGATCGGTTGAGGGAAAGGGGTAGATTACCTGCAACGGTTTTTGTTTATCAAGGGAAATTTTTTTTTTTTGGCAAACGATAACAGCCGCAAATTCAAACAGAATCAAATAATGTTTCGCATACAGCCCTGAATTGTAGAGGTCTCAAGACTTATTGTTTTTGGTGAAGATCGGTTAAGGGAAAGGGGTAGTTTACTTGTAACGTTTTATGTTTTAACAAGGGTATTTCCTATGGCAAACGATAACAGCCGCAAATTCAAACAGAATCAAAAGATTATTTGCATACCGCTCTAAATTGAAGAGTTCTCAAGACCTATTGTTTTTGGTGAAGATCGGTTAAGGGAAAGGGGTAGTTTACCTACAACGTTTTTTTTGACAAGGGTATTGTCTATGGCAAACGATAACAGCCGCAAATTCAAACAGAAACAAACAATTTTTTGCATACAGCCCTGATTTGTAGAGGACTCGCGACCTGTTATTTTTGGTGAAGATCGGTTGAGGTAAAGGGGTAGTTTACCTGCAACGGTTTTTTTTATCAAGGGAAATTTTTTTTTTGGCAAACGATAACAGCCGAAAATTCAAACAGAATCAAATAATGTTTCGCATACAGCCCTGAATTGTAGAGTTCTCAAGACATATTGTTTTTGGTGAAGATCGGTTAAGGCAAAGGGGTAGTTTACCAGCAACGTTTTATGTTTTAACAAGGGTATTTCCTATGGCAAACGATAACAGCCGCAAATTCAAACAGAATCAAAAGGTTATTTGCATACAGCCCTATATTATAGAGTTCTCAAGACCTATTGTTCTTGGTGAAGATCGGTTGAGGGGAAGGGGTAGTTTACCTGCAATTTTTTTTATCAAGCGTATTTTTTATGGCAAACGATAACTGCCGCAAATTCGAACAGAATCAAATAATTATTTGCATACAGGCCTGATTTGTAGAGTGCTCGCGAACTGTTGTTTTTGGTGAAGATCGGTTGAGGGGAAGGGGTAGTTTACCAGCAACGGTTTATGTTTTAACAAGGGTATTTCCTATGGCAAACGATAACAGCCGCAAATTCAAACAGAATCAAATAATGTTTCGCACGCAGCCCTGAATTGTAGAGTTCTCAAGACCTATTGTTTTTGGTGAAGATCGGTTAAGGGAAAGGGGTAGTTTACCTACAACGTTTTTTTAACAAGGGTATTTTCTATGGCAAACGGTAACAGCCGCAAATTCAAACAGAATCAAATGATTTCCTGCATACAACCCTGATTTGTAGAGAACTCAAGACCTATTGTTTTTGGTGAAGATCGGTTGAGGGGAAGGGGTAGTTTACCGGCAACGTTTTTTATCAAGCGTATTTTCTATGGCAAACGATAACTGCCGCAAATTCAAACAGAATCTAAAGATTATTTGCATACAGCCCTAAGTTGTAGAGTTCTCAAGACCTGTTGTTTTTGGTGAAGATCGGTTAAGGGGAAGGGGTAGTTTACCTACAACGTTTTTTTTAACGAGGGTATTTTCTATGGCAAACGATAACAGCCGCAAATTCAAACAGAATCAAATAATTTTCTGCATACAGCCCTGATTTGTAGAGTACTCATGACCTATTGTTCTTGGTGAAGATCGGTTGAGGGGAAGGGGTAGTTTACCTGCAATTTTTTTTATCAAGCGTATTTTCTATGGCAAACGATAACTGCCGCAAATTCGAACAGAATCAAATAATTATTTGCATACAGGCCTGATTTGTAGGTTGCTCGCGACCTGTTGTTTTTGGTGAAGATCGGTTGAGGGGAAGGGGTAGTTTACCTGCAACGGTTTATGTTTTAACAAGGGTATTTCCTATGGCAAACGATAACAGCCGCAAATTCAAACAGAATCAAATAATGTTTCGCACGCAGCCCTGAATTGTAGAGTTCTCAAGACCTATTGTTTTTGGTGAAGATCGGTTAAGGGAAAGGGGTAGTTTACCTACAACGTTTTTTTAACAAGGGTATTTTCTATGGCAAACGATAACAGCCGCAAATTCAAACAGAATCAAATAATTTTCTGCATACGACCCTGATTTGTAGAGAACTCAAGACCTATTGTTTTTGGTGAAGATCGGTTGAGGGGAAGGGGTAGTTTACCGGCAACGTTTTTTATCAAGCGTATTTTCTATGGAAAACGATAACTGCCGCAAATTCAAACAGAATCAAATAATTTTTTGCATACGTCAGTGAATTGTAGAGGACTCAATGCGTTTAGATTTTGGTGAAGATCAGTTAAGGGGAAGGGGTAGTTTACCTGCAACCTTTTACGTTTAACAAGAGTAAAGTACTTGAAAATTCATTTAAACTTTTTCAAACAATGGTAATTGTTGAAAATAAAGTAATTTTGTTGCCAGGCAATCTGAAAAGATTATACGATAGTTTATGAAATGGTTAATAATACGTCAGTGGAAGGTGTAATGAGAAATGAGCAGAAATGGAAACCTGGGGAATGTTAACTGTTCTGTAGATACAATTTTGTCAGAATGTTTGGAAATGATCATCAACATTGAAGAAAAAGTAAGCATATTAAGAAACATATGTAAGTACTTATTATAAAAAAATAATGTTTGTTTTTTGATAAAGTCATTTTGATTATAAAATATAAATATTTACAACAAGAAAAGAATTTTCAGTTTTCAAAATTTAAATATATTACTTCCATATTCCTTAAGGAATGGAAGTATGGTGATGGCAAAAAAAATCGTGTTCGAGATTATTGCAGATTCTGATTCTACTACACTCAAAACATGAAAAAAAGTCGTTTTCCGAAAAGTGTCTGTGTGTGTGTGTGTCTGTCTGTCTATCTGTGTGTCTGTCTGTAGATTTTTTTTTTATGGCAAACGATAACTGCCGCAAATTCAAACAGAATCAAATAATTTTTTGCATGCACCCCTGATTTGCAGAGTACTCGCGACCTATTGTTTTTGGTGAAGATCGGTTGAGGGAAAGGGGTAGTTTACCTGCAACGGTTTTTTTTTAGCAAGGGTAATTTTGTTTGTTTGGCAAACGATAACAGCCGCAAATTCAAACAGAATCAAATAATGTTTCGCATACAGCACTGAATTGTAGAGTTCTCAAGATCTGTTGATTTTGGTGAAGATCGGTTAAGGGAAAGGGGTAGTTTACCCGTAACGTTTTATGTTTTAACAAGGGTATTTCCTATGGCAAACGATAACACCCGCAAATTCAAACAGAATCAAAAGATTATTTGCATACAGCCCTAAATTGTAGAGTTCTCAAGACCTATTGTTTTTGGTGAAGTTCGGTTGAGGGAAAGGGGTAGTTTACCTGCAACGTTTTTTTAACAAGGGTATTTTCTATGGCAAACGATAACAGCCGCAAATTCAGACAGAATCAAATAATGTTTTGCATACAGCCCTGATTTGTAGAGTACTCAAGACCTATTGTTTTTGGTGAAGATCGGTTAAGGGGAAGGGGTAGTTTACCTGTAACGTTTTTTTATCAAGCGTATTTTCTATGGCAAACGATAACAGCCGCAAATTCAAACAGAATCAAATAATTTTTGCATACGTCCCTGAATTGTAGAGGTCTGAATGACTTTCGATTTTGGTGAAGATCGGTTAAGGGGAAGGGGTAGTTTACCTGCAACCTTTTACGTTTTAACAAGAGTAAAGTACTTGAAAATTTATTTAAACTTTTTGAAACAATGGTAATTGTTAAAAATAAAATAATTTTGTTGCCAATCAATAAAATTATAATTCTTTCATTTTAATGTAATATAATATTTTTCATTTAATACAGCAATAAAAAGGCAGGTAAGACACAGCCTGGCTGTTTGGCTGAAAATGATTTTAAATATAAATCTTAGAATATGGAAGTCATGTATGGTTCTCCATACCGATATTTTTTATAAAACAATGGGTTCTTCATTGAGGTGGGGACCATGTCACTCACTCCATCTCAAACCTCCTCTCCCATTTTGCAGAAAAAGAGGACCCTGTCAAGGCTGATACTTTGACGACAGTGACAGGGCTTTCCACCAAATTCAGCAGAGTGACAGGTAGGCCCAACTCTGATTGGCTCCTCAGATTTCCCCAGCGTTAGTAGGTTCTATGAAAATATTTTATTTCAAAAATGATTTTAAATATAAATCTTAGATATGTTTTATAAATCTCATGTTTTATGTTTTAACATGGGTAATTTTTTATATGACGAACCATAACTGCCGTAAATTCAAACAGAATCAAATAATTTTTTACATATGTGCCTGAGCTATAGAGAACTCAATGTCTGTTGATTTTGGTGAAGATCGGTTACGGGGAAAGGGCAGTTTACCTGAAACATTTTTTGTTGTAACATGAGTAAAGTACTTAATTTTGATAAAGTATCCTGATAAGATCTTAATAATCCACTGTAGAAACGTAGATGAAATATCTATAAATGAAGAGGCTAGTTGAACTGGCTGGGGGTAATTTTCTATAAATCAAAATTATAGTTGAAGGGGGAGGGGATAATTTTTTTTTATATGTGTACTACGTTATTGGCAAGAAAGAAGTATTTTTTTGTTAAAATTCCTTCCCTGGCTGTTTGGCTGAAAATGATTTTAAATATAAATCTTAGAATATGGAAGTCATGTATGGTTCTCCATACCGATATTTACTTCCATATTCCTTAAGGAATGGAAGTATGGTGATGGCAAAAAAAATCGTGTTCGAGATTATTGCAGATTCTGATTCTACTACACTCAAAACTTGAAAAAAAGTCGTTTTCCGAAAAGTGTCTGTGTGTGTGTCTGTCTGTCTGTCTGTCTTTGTGTCTGTCTGTAGATTTTTTTTCTATGGCAAACGATAACTGCCGCAAATTCAAACAGAATCAAATAATTTTTTGCATGCCGCCCTGATTTGCAGAGTACTCGCGACCTATTGTTTTTGGTGAAGATCGGTTGAGGGAAAGGGGTAGTTTACCTGCAACAGTTTTTTTTTAGCAAGGGTAATTTTGTTTGTTTGGCAAACGATAACAGCCGCAAATTCAAACAGAATCAAATACTGTTTCGCATACAGTCCTGAATTGTAGAGTTCTCAAGATCTGTTGATTTTGGTGAAGATCGGTTAAGGGAAAGGGGTAGTTTACCTGTAACGTTTTATGTTTTAACAAGGGTATTTCCTATGGCAAACGATAACAGCCGCAAATTCAAACAGAATCAAAAGATTATTTGCATACAGCCCTAAATTGAAGAGTTCTCAAGACGTATTGTCTTTGGTGAAGATCGGTTAAGGGGAAGGGGTAGTTTACCTACAACGTTTTTTTTTAACGAGGGTATTTTCTATGGCAAACGATAACAGCCGCAAATTCAAACAGAATCAAATAATTTTCTGCATACAGCCCTGATTTGTAGAGTACTCATGACCTATTGTTCTTGGTGAAGATCGGTTGAGGGGAAGGGGTAGTTTACCTGCAATTTTTTTTATTAAGCGTATTTTCTATGGCAAACGATAACTGCCGCAAATTCGAACAGAATCAAATAATTATTTGCATACCGGCCTGATTTGTAGAGTGCTCGCGACCTATTGTTTTCGGTGAAGATCGGTTGAGGGGAAGGGGTAGTTTACCTGCAACGGTTTATGTTTTAACAAGGGTATTTCCTATGGCAAACGATAACAGCCGCAAATTCAAACAGAATCAAATAATGTTTCGCACGCAGCCCTGAATTGTAGAGTTCTCAAGACCTGTTGTTTTTGGTGAAGATCGGTTACGGGGAAAGGGCAGTTTACCAGAAACATTTTTTGTTGTAACATGAGTAAAGTACTTAATTTTGATAAAGTATCCTGATAAGATCTTAATAATCCACTGTAGAAACGTAGATGAAATATCTATAAATGAAGAGGCTAGTTGAACTGGCTGGGGGTAATTTTCTATAAATCAAAATTATAGTTGAAGGGGGAGGGGATAATTTTTTTTTATATGTGTACTACGTTATTGGCAACAAAGAAGTATTTTTTTGTTAAAATTCCTTCCCTGGCTGTTTGGCTGAAAATGATTTTAAATAATATAAATCTTAGAATATGGAAGTCATGTATGGTTCTCCATACCGATATTTACTTCCATATTCCTTAAGGAATGGAAGTATGGTGATGGCAAAAAAAATCGTGTTCGAGATTATTGCAGATTCTGATTCTACTACACTCAAAACATGAAAAAAAGTCGTTTCCCGAAAAGTGTCTGTGTGTGTGTCTGTCTGTCTGTCTATCTTTGTGTCTGTCTGTGTGTCTTTCTGTAGATTTTTTTTCTATGGCAAACGATAACTGCCGCAAATTCAAACAGAATCAAATAATTTTTTGCATGCCGCCCTGATTTGCAGAGTACTCGCGACCTATTGTTTTTGGTGAAGATCGGTTGAGGGAAAGGGGTAGTTTACCTGCAAAGCTTTTTTTTAGCAAGGGTAATTTTGTTTGTTTGGCAAACGATAACAGCCGCAAATTCAAACAGAATCAAATAATGTTTCGCATACAGCCCTGAATTGTAGAGTTCTCAAGATCTGCTGATTTTGGTGAAGATCAGTTAAGGGGAAGGGGTAGTTTACCTGTAACGTTTTATGTTTTAACAAGGGTATTTCCTATGGCAAACGATAACAGCCGCAAATTCAAACAGAATCTAAAGATTATTTGCATACAGCCCTAAATTGTAGAGTTCTCAAGACCTATTCTTTTTGGTGAAGTTCGGTTGAGGGGAAGGGGTAGTTTACCGGCAACGTTTTTTTAACAAGGGTATTTTCTATGGCAAACGATAACAGCCGCAAATTCAAACAGAATCAAATAATGTTTTGCATACAGCCCTGATTTGTAGAGTACTCAAGACCTATTGTTTTTGGTGAAGATCGGTTAAGGGAAAGGGGTAGTTTACCTGTAACGTTTTATGTTTTAACAAGGGTATTTCCTATGGCAAACGATAACAGCCGCAAATTCAAACAGAATCAACTACTCTTTTGCATACAGCCCTGAATTGTATAGATCCCAAGTCCTATTGGTGTTGGTGAAGATCGGTTAAGGGAAAGGGGTAGTTTACCGGCAACATTTTATGTTTTAACAAGGGTAATTTTTTATATGACGAACGATAACTGCCGCAAATTCAAACAGAATCAAATGATTATTTGCATACAGCCCTCAATTTTAGAGATCTCAATAGGTACGGTTTTTGGTGAAGATCGGGAAAGGGAAAGGGGTAGATTACCTGCAACGTTTTTTGTTTTATCAAAAGTATTTTCTATGGCAAACGACAACAGCCGCAAATTCAAACAGAATGATATAATATTTTGCATGCAGCCCTGAATTGTAGAGTTCTCAAGACCTGTTGGTTTTGGTGAAGATCGGTTAAGGGAATAGGGTAGTTTACCTGCAACATTTTATGTTTTAACAAGGGTAATTTTTACTTCCATATTCCTTAAGGAATGGAAGTATGGTGATGGCAAAATAATCTCGAACACGATTTTTTTGCCATCACCATACTTCCATTCCTTAAGGAATATGGAAGTAAAATATCGGTATGGAAAACCATACATGACTTCCATATTCTAAGATTTATATTTAAAATCATTTTCAGCCAAACAGCCAGGCTGTGTCTTACCTGCCTTTTTATTGCTGTATTAAATGAAAAATATTATATTACATTAAAATTAAAAAATTATAATTTTATTGCCTGGCAACAAAATTATTTTATTTTTAACAATTACCATTGTTTCAAAAAGTTTAAATAAATTTTCAAGTACTTTACTCTTGTTAAAACGTAAAAGGTTGCGGGTAAACTACCCCTTCCCCTTAACCGATCTTCACCAAAATCGAAAGTCATTGAGACCTCTACAATTCAGGGACGAATGCAAAAAATTATTTGATTCTGTTTGAATTTGCGGCTGTTATCGGTCGCCATATAAAATACCCTTGTTAAAAAAACGTTGCAGGTAAACTACCCCTTTCCCTCAACCGATCTTCACCAAAAACAATAGGTCTTGAGAACTCTACAATTTAGGGACGTATGCAAATAATCTTTTGATTCTGTTTGAATTTGCGGCTGTTATCGTTTGCCATAGGAAATACCCTTGTTAAAACATAAAACGTTACAGGTAAACTACCCCTTTCCCTTAACCGATCTTCACCAAAAACAAAAGGTCTTGAGTACTCTACAAATCAGGGCTGTATGCAAAACATTATTTGATTCTGTTTGAATTTGCAGCTGTTATCGTTTGCCATAGAAAATACCCTTGTTAAAAAAACGTTGCTGGTAAACTACCCCTTTCCCTCAACCGAACTTCACCAAAAACAAGAGGTCTTGAGAACTCTACAAGTTAGGGCTGTATGCAAATAATCTTTTGATTCTGTTTGAATTTCCGGCTGTTATCGTTTGCCATAGGAAATACCCTTGTTAAAACATAAAACGTTACAGGTAAACTACCCCTTTCCCTTAACCGATCTTCACCAAAATCAACAGATCTTGAGAAATCTACAATTCAGTGCTGTATGCGAAACATTATTTGATTCTGTTTGAATTTGCGGCTGTTATGGTTTGCCAAACAAACAAAATTACCCTTGCTAAAAAAAAACCGTTCCTGGTAAACTACCCCTTTCCCTCAACCGATCTTCACCAAAAACAATAGGTCGCGAGTACTGTGCAAACCAGGGCTGCATGCAAAACATTATTTGATTCAGTTTGAATTTGCGGCAGTTATCGTTTGCCATAGAAAAAAAATCTACAGACAGACAGACACACAGACGGACAAACACACAGACGGACAGACACACAGACACTTTTCGGAAAACGACTTTTTTTCATGTTTTGAGTGTAGTAGAATCAGAATCTGCAATAATCTCGAACACGATTTTTTTTGCCGTCACCATACTTCCATTCCTTAAGGAATATGGAAGTAAAAAATCGTGTCGAGATTATTGCAGATTGTGATTCTACTACACTCAAAACATGAAAAAAAGTCGTTTTCCGAAAAGTGTGTGTGTGTGTGTGTGTGTGTGTGTGTGTGTGTGTGTGTGTGTGTGTGTGTGTGTGTGTGTGTGTGTCTGTCTGTCTGTGTGTGTGTCTGTCTGTCTGTCTGTCTGTCTGTGTGTGTGTGTGTGTCTGTCTGTAGATTTTTTTTTTGGCAAACGATAACTGCCTCAAATTCAAACAGAATCAAATAATTTTTTGCATACAGCCCTGACTTGTAGAGTACTCGCGACCTATTGTTTTTGGTGCAGATCAGTTGAGGGAAAGGGGTAGATTACCTGCAACGGTTTTTGTTTATCAAGGGAAATTTTTTTTTTTTGGCAAACGATAACAGCCGCAAATTCAAACAGAATCAAATAATGTTTCGCATACAGCCCTGAATTGTAGAGGTCTCAAGACTTATTGTTTTTGGTGAAGATCGGTTAAGGGAAAGGGGTAGTTTACTTGTAACGTTTTATGTTTTAACAAGGGTATTTCCTATGGCAAACGATAACAGCCGCAAATTCAAACAGAATCAAAAGATTATTTGCATACCGCTCTAAATTGAAGAGTTCTCAAGACCTATTGTTTTTGGTGAAGATCGGTTAAGGGAAAGGGGTAGTTTACCTACAACGTTTTTTTTGACAAGGGTATTGTCTATGGCAAACGATAACAGCCGCAAATTCAAACAGAAACAAACAATTTTTTGCATACAGCCCTGATTTGTAGAGGACTCGCGACCTGTTATTTTTGGTGAAGATCGGTTGAGGTAAAGGGGTAGTTTACCTGCAACGGTTTTTTTTATCAAGGGAAATTTTTTTTTGGCAAACGATAACAGCCGAAAATTCAAACAGAATCAAATAATGTTTCGCATACAGCCCTGAATTGTAGAGTTCTCAAGACATATTGTTTTTGGTGAAGATCGGTTAAGGCAAAAGGGTAGTTTACGAGCAACGTTTTATGTTTTAACAAGGGTATTTCCTATGGCAAACGATAACAGCCGCAAATTCAAACAGAATCAAAAGGTTATTTGCATACAGCCCTATATTATAGAGTTCTCAAGACCTATTGTTCTTGGTGAAGATCGGTTGAGGGGAAGGGGTAGTTTACCTGCAATTTTTTTTATCAAGCGTATTTTCTATGGCAAACGATAACTGCCGCAAATTCGAACAGAATCAAATAATTATTTGCATACAGGCCTGATTTGTAGAGTACTCATGACCTATTGTTCTTGGTGAAGACCGGTTGAGGGGAAGGGGTAGTTTACCTGCAATTTTTTTTATCAAGCGTATTTTCTATGGCAAACGATAACTGCCGCAAATTCGAACAGAATCAAATAATTATTTGCATACAGGCCTGATTTGTAGAGTGCTCGCGAGCTATTGTTTGTGGTGAAGATCGGTTGAGGGGAAGGGGTAGTTTACCTGCAACGGTTTATGTTTTAACAAGGGTATTTCCTATGGCAAACGATAACAGCCGCAAATTCAAACAGAATCAAATAATGTTTCGCACGCAGCCCTGAATTGTAGAGTTCTCAAGACCTGTTGTTTTTGGTGAAGATCGGTTGAGGGGAAGGGGTAGTTTACCGGCAACGTTTTTTATCAAGCGTATTTTCTATGGCAAACGATAACTGCCGCAAATTCAAACAGAATCTAAAGATTATTTGCATACAGCCCTAAATTGTAGAGTTCTCAAGACCTGTTGTTTTTGGTGAAGATCGGTTAAGGGGAAGGGGTAGTTTACCTACAACGTTTTTTTTAACGAGGGTATTTTCTATGGCAAACGATAACAGCCGCAAATTCAAACAGAATCAAATAATTTTCTGCATACAGCCCTGATTTGTAGAGTACTCATGACCTATTGTTCTTGGTGAAGATCGGTTGAGGGGAAGGGGTAGTTTACCTGCAATTTTTTTTATCAATCGTATTTTCTATGGCAAACGATAACTGCCGCAAATTCGAACAGAATCAAATAATTATTTGCATACAGGCCTGATTTGTAGAGTGCTCGCGACATGTTTTTTTGGTGAAGATCGGTTGAGGGGAAGGGGTAGTTTACCTGCAACGGTTTATGTTTTAACAAGGGTATTTCCTATGGCAAACGATAACAGCCGCAAATTCAAACAGAATCAAATAATGTTTCGCACGCAGCCCTGAATTGTAGAGTTCTCAAGACCTGTTGTTTTTGGTGAAGATCGGTTAAGGGAAAGGGGTAGTTTACCTACAACGTTTTTTTAACAAGGGTATTTTCTATGGCAAACGATAACAGCCGCAAATTCAAACAGAATCAAATAATTTTCTGCATACGACCCTGATTTGTAGAGAACTCAAGACCTATTGTTTTTGGTGAAGATCGGTTGAGGGGAAGGGGTAGTTTACCGGCAACGTTTTTTATCAAGCGTATTTTCTATGGAAAACGATAACTGCCGCAAATTCAAACAGAATCAAATAATTTTTTGCATACGTCAGTGAATTGTAGAGGACTCAATGCGTTTAGATTTTGGTGAAGATCAGTTAAGGGGAAGGGGTAGTTTACCTGCAACCTTTTACGTTTAACAAGAGTAAAGTACTTGAAAATTCATTTAAACTTTTTCAAACAATGGTAATTGTTGAAAATAAAGTAATTTTGTTGCCAGGCAATCTGAAAAGATTATACGATAGTTTATGAAATGGTTAATAATACGTCAGTGGAAAGTGTAATGAGAAATGAGCAAAAATGGAAACCTGGGGAATGTTAACTGTTCTGTAGATACAATTTTGTCAGAATGTTTGGAAATGATCATCAACATTGAAGAAAAAGTAAGCATATTAAGAAACATATGTAAGTACTTATTATAAAAAAATAATGTTTGTTTTTTGATAAAGTCTTTTGATTATAAAATATAAATATTTACAACAAGAAAAGAATTTTCAGTTTTCAAAATTTAAATATATTACTTCCATATTCCTTAAGGAATGGAAGTATGGTGATGGCAAAAAAAATCGTGTTCGAGATTATTGCAGATTCTGATTCTACTACACTCAAAACATGAAAAAAAGTCGTTTTCCGAAAAGTGTCTGTGTGTGTGTCTGTCTGTCTGTCTATCTGTGTGTCTGTCTGTAGATTTTTTTTTTTTGGCAAACGATAACTGCCGCAAATTCAAACAGAATCAAATAATTTTTTGCATGCACCCCTGATTTGCAGAGTGCTCGCGACCTATTGTTTTTGGTGAAGATCGGTTGAGGGAAAGGGGTAGTTTACCTGCAACGGTTTTTTTTTAGCAAGGGTAATTTTGTTTGTTTGGCAAACGTTAACAGCCGCAAATTCAAACAGAATCAAATAATGTTTCGCATACAGCACTGAATTGTAGAGTTCTCAACAACTGTTGATTTTGGTGAAGATCGGTTAAGGGAAATGGGTAGTTTACCTGTAACGTTTTATGTTTTAACAAGGGTATTTCCTATGGCAAACGATAACAGCCGCAAATTCAAACAGAATCTAAAGATTATTTGCATACAGCCCTAAATTGGAGAGTTCTCAAGACCTGTTGTTTTTGGTGAAGATCGGTTGAGGGAAAGGGGTAGTTTACCTGCAACGTTTTTATAACAAGGGTATTTTTTATGGCAAACGATAACAGCCGCAAGTGCAAACAGAATCAAATAATGTTTTGCATACAGTCCTGATTTGTAGAGTACTCAAAACCTATTGTTTTTGGTGAAGATCGGTTAAAGGAAAGGGGTAGTTTACCTGTAACGTTTTATGTTTTAACAAGGGTATTTCCTATGGCAAACGATAACAGCCGCAAATTCAAACAGAATCAAAAGATTATTTGCATACAGCCCTAAATTGTAGAGTTCTCAAGACCTATTGTTTTTGGTGAAGTTCGGTTGAGGGAAAGGGGCAGTTTACCTGCAACGTTTTTTTAACAAGGGTATTTTCTATGGCAAACGATAACAGTCGCAAATTCAGACAGAATCAAATAATGTTTTGCATACTGCCCTGATTTGTAGAGTACTCAAGACCTGTTGTTTTTGGTGAAGATCGGTTAAGGGGAAGGGGTAGTTTACCTGTAACGTTTTTTTATCAAGCGTATTTTCTATGGCAAACGATAACAGCCGCAAATTCAAACAGAATCAAATAATTTTTGCATACGTCCCTGAATTGTAGAGGTCTGAATGACTTTCGATTTTGGTGAAGATCGGTTAAGGGGAAGGGGTAGTTTACCTGCAACCTTTTACGTTTTAACAAGAGTAAAGTACTTGAAAATTTATTTAAACTTTTTGAAACAATGGTAATTGTTAAAAATAAAATAATTTTGTTGCCAATCAATAAAATTATAATTCTTTCATTTTAATGTAATATAATATTTTTCATTTAATACAGCAATGAAAAGGCAGGTAAGACACAGCCTGGCTGTTTGGCTGAAAATGATTTTAAATATAAATCTTAGAATATGGAAGTCATGTATGGTTCTCCATACCGATATTTTTTATAAAACAATGGGTTCTTCATTGAGGTGGGGACCATGTCACTCACTCCATCTCAAACCTCCTCTCCCATTTTGCAGAAAAAGAGGACCCTGTCAAGGCTGATACTTTGACGACAGTGACAGGGCTTTCCACCAAATTCAGCAGAGTGACAGGTAGGCCCAACTCTGATTGGCTCCTCAGATTTCCCCAGCGTTAGTAGGTTCTATGAAAATATTTTATTTCAAAAATGATTTTAAATATAAATCTTAGATATGTTTTATAAATCTCATGTTTTATGTTTTAACATGGGTAATTTTACTTCCATATTCCTTAAGGAATGGAAGTATGGTGATGGCAAAAAAAATCGTGTTCGAGATTATTGCAGATTCTGATTCTACTACACTCAAAACATGAAAAAAAGTCGTTTTCCGAAAAGTGTCTGTGTGTCTGTCTGTCTGTGTGTCTGTGTGTCTGTCTGTCTGTAGATTTTTTTTTTCTATGGCAAACGATAACTGCCGAAAATTCAAACAGAATCAAATAATTTTTTGCATACAGCTCGGTTTTGCAGAGTTCTCGCGACCTATTGTTTTTGGTGAAGATCGGTTGAGGGAAAGGGGTAGTTTACCGGCAACGGTTTTTTTTAGCAAGGGAAATTTTGTTTGTTTGGCAAACGATAACAGCCGCAAATTCAAACAGAATCAAATAATGTTTCGCATACAGCCCTGAATGGTAGAGTTCTCAAGACCTATTGTTTTTGGTGAAGATCGGTTAAGGGAAAGGGGTAGTTTACCTGTAACGTTTTATGTTTTAACAAGGGTATTTCCTATGGCAAACAATAACAGCCGCAAATTCAAACAGAATGAAAAGATTATTTGCATACAGCCCTATATTGTAGTGTTCTCAATACCTTTTGTTTTTGGTGAAGATCGGTTAAGGGAAAGGGGTAGTTTACCTACAACGTTTTTTTAACAAGGGTATTTTTTATGGCAAACGATAACAGCCGCAAATTCAAACAGAATCAAAAAATGTTTCGCATACAGCCCTGATTTGTAGAGTACTCAAGACCAATTGTTTTTGGTGAAGATCGGTTGAGGGGAAGGGGTAGTTTACCAGCAACGTTTTTTATCATGCGTATTTTCTATGGCAAACGACAACTGCCGCAAATTCAAACAGAATCAAATAATTTTTTGCATACAGCCCTGATTTGTAGAGTACTCGCGACCTATTGTTTTTGGTGAAGATCGGTTGAGGGGAAGGGGTAGTTTACCTGCAACGGTTTTTTTTATCAAGGGAAATTTTTTTTTTTTTTGGCAAACGATAACAGCCGCAAATTCAAACAGAATCAAATAATGTTTTGCATACAGCCCTGATTTGTAGAGTACTCAAGACCTATTGTTTTTGGTGAAGATCGGTTAAGGGGAAGGGGTAGTTTACCTGCAACGTTTTTTTATCAAGCGTATTTTCTATGGCAAACGATAACAGCCGCAAATTCAAACAGAATCAAATAATTTTTTGCATACGTCCCTGAATTGTAGAGGTCTCAATGACTTTCGATTTTGGTGAAGATCGGTTAAGGGGAAGGGGTAGTTTACCTGCAACCTTTTACGTTTTAACAAGAGTAAAGTACTTGAAAATTTATTTAAACTTTTTGAAACAATGGTAATTGTTAAAAATAAAATAATTTTGTTGCCAGGCAATAAAATTATAATTTTTTCATTTTAATGTAATATAATATTTTTCATTTAATACAGCAATAAAAAGGCAGGTAAGACACAGCCTGGCTGTTTGGCTGAAAATGATTTTAAATATAAATCTTAGAATATGGAAGTCATGTATGGTTCTCCATACCGATATTTTATATGACGAACCATAACTGCCGTAAATTCAAACAGAATCAAATAATTTTTTACATATGTGCCTGAGCTATAGAGAACTCAATGTCTGTTGATTTTGGTGAAGATCGGTTACGGGGAAAGGGCAGTTTACCTGAAACATTTTTTGTTGTAACATGAGTAAAGTACTTAATTTTGATAAAGTATCCTGATAAGATCTTAATAATCCACTGTAGAAACGTAGATGAAATATCTATAAATGAAGAGGCTAGTTGAACTGGCTGGGGGTAATTTTCTATAAATCAAAATTATAGTTGAAGGGGGAGGGGATAATTTTTTTTTATATGTGTACTACGTTATTGGCAACAAAGAAGTATTTTTTTGTTAAAATTCCTTCCCTGGCTGTTTGGCTGAAAATGATTTTAAATATAAATCTTAGAATATGGAAGTCATGTATGGTTCTCCATACCGATATTTACTTCCATATTCCTTAAGGAATGGAAGTATGGTGATGGCAAAAAAAATCGTGTTCGAGATTATTGCAGATTCTGATTCTACTACACTCAAAACATGAAAAAAAGTCGTTTTCCGAAAAGTGTCTGTGTGTGTGTCTGTCTGTAGATTTTTTTTCTATGGCAAACGATAACTGCCGCAAATTCAAACAGAATCAAATAATTGTTTGCATGCCGCCCTGATTTGCAGAGTACTCGCGACCTATTGTTTTTGGTGAAGATCGGTTGAGGGAAAGGGGTAGTTTACCTGCAACGGTTTTTTTTTAGCAAGGGTAATTTTGTTTGTTTGGCAAACGATAACAGCCGCAAATTCAAACAGAATCAAATAATGTTTCGCATACAGCCCTGAATTGTAGAGTTCCCAAGATCTTTTGATTTTGGTGAAGATCGGTTAAGGGAAAGGGGTAGTTTACCAGTAACGTTTTATTTTTAACAAGGGTGTTTCCTATGGCAAACGATAACAGCCGCAAATTCAAACAGAATCAAAAGATTATTTGCATACAGCCCTAAATTGTAGCGTTCTCAAGACCCATTGTTTTTGGTGAAGTTCGGTTGAGGGAAAGGGGTAGTTTACCTGCAACGTTTTTTTAACAAGGGTATTTTCTATGGCAAACGATAACAGCCGCAAATTCAAACAGAATCAAATAATGTTTTGCATACAGCCCTGATTTGTAGAGTACTCAAGACCTATTGTTTTTGGTGACGATCAGTTAAGGGAAAGGGGTAGTTTACCTGTAACGTTTTATGTTTTAACAAGGGTATTTCCTATGGCAAACGATAACAGCCGCAAATTCAAACAGAATCAACTACTCTTTTGCATACAGCCCTGAATTGTAGAGATCCCAAGTCCTATTGGTGTTGGTGAAGATCGGTTAAGGGAAAGGGGTAGTTTACCGGCAACATTTTATGTTTTAACAAGGGTAATTTTTTATGTGACGAACGATAACTGCCGCAAATTCAAACAGAATCAAATGATTATTTGCATACAGCCCTCAATTTTAGAGATCTCAAAAGGTACGGTTTTTGGTGAAGATCGGGAAAGGGAAAGGGGTAGTTTACCTGCAACGTTTTTTGTTTTATCAATGGTATTTTCTATGGCAAACGATAACAGCCGCAAATTCAAACAGAATCATATAATATTTTGCATGCAGCCCTGAATTGTAGAGTTCTCAAGACCTGTTGGTTTTGGTGAAGATCGGTTAAGGGAATAGGGTAGTTTACCTGCAACATTTTATGTTTTAACAAGGGTAATTTTTACTTCCATATTCCTTAAGGAATGGAAGTATGGTGATGGCAAAAAAAATCGTGTTCGAGATTATTGCAGATTGTGATTCTACTACACTCAAAACATGAAAAAAAGTCGTTTTCCGAAAAGTGTCTGTGTGTGTGTGTGTGTGTGTGTGTGTGTGTCTGTCTGTCTGTGTGTGTCTGTCTGTCTGTCCGTCTGTGTGTGTGTCTGTCTGTAGATTTTTTTTTTTGGCAAACGATAACTGCCTCAAATTCAAACAGAATCAAATAATTTTTTGCATACCGCCCTGATTTGTAGAGTGCTCGCGACCTATTGTTTTTGGTGAAGATCGGTTGAGGGAAAGGGGTAGTTTACCAGCAACGGTTTTTGTTTATCAAAGGAAATTTTTTTTTTGGCAAACGATAACAGCCGCAAATTCAAACAGAATCAAATAATGTTTCGCAGGCAGCCCTGAATTGTAGAGGTCTCAAGACTTATTGTTTTTGGTGAAGATCGGTTAAGGGTAAGGGGTAGTTTACCTGTAACGTTTTATGATTTAACAAGGGTATTTCCTATGGCAAACGATAACAGCCGCAAATTCAAACAGAATCAAAAGATTATTTGCATACAGCCCTAAATTGAACAGTTCTCAAGACTTATTGTTTTTGGTGAAGATCGGTTAAGGGAAAGGGGTAGTTTACCGACAACGTTTTTTTTGACAAGGGTATTTTCTATGGCAAACGATAACAGCCGCAAATTCAAACAGAATCAAATAATTTTTTGCATACGGCCCTGATTTGTAGAGGACTTGCGACCTATTGTTTTTGGTGAAGATCGGTTGAGGGAAAGGGGTAGTTTACCTGCAACGGTTTTTTTTATCAAGGGAAATTTTTTTTTTTTGGCAAACGATAACAGCCGCAAATTCAAACAGAATCAAATAATGTTTCGCATACAGCCCTGAATTGTAGAGTTCTCAAGACATATTGTTTTTGGTGAATATCGGTTGAGGGGAAGGGGTAGTTTACCTGCAACGGTTTATGTTTTAACAAGGGTATTTCCTATGGCAAACGATAACAGCCGCAAATTCAAACAGAATCAAATAATGTTTCGCACGCAGCCCTGAATTGTAGAGTTCTCAAGACCTGTTGTTTTTGGTGAAGATCGGTTACGGGGAAAGGGCAGTTTACCTGAAACATTTTTTGTTGTAACATGAGTAAAGTACTTAATTTTGATAAAGTATCCTGATAAGATCTTAATAATCCACTGTAGAAACGTAGATGAAATATCTATAAATGAAGAGGCTAGTTGAACTGGCTGGGGGTAATTTTCTATAAATCAAAATTATAGTTGAAGGGGGAGGGGATAATTTTTACTTCCATATTCCTTAAGGAATGGAAGTATGGTGATGGCAAAAAAAATCGTGTTCGAGATTATTGCAGATTCTGATTCTACTACACTCAAAACATGAAAAAAAGTCGTTTTCCGAAAAGTGTCTGTGTGTCTGTCTGTGTGTCTGTGTGTCTGTGTGTCTGTCTGTCTGTCTGTCTGTAGATTTTTTTTTCTATGGCAAACGATAACCGCCGCAAATTCAAACAGAATCAAATAATTTTTTGCATACAGTCCGGTTTTGCAGAGTTCTCGCGACCTATTGTTTTTGGTGAAGATCGGTTGAGGGAAAGGGGTAGTTTACCTGCAACGGTTTTTTTTTAGCAAGGGAAATTTTGTTTGTTTGGCAAACGATAACAGCCGCAAATTCAAACAGAATCAAATAATGTTTCGCATACAGCCCTGAATTGTAGAGTTCTCAAGACCTATTGTTTTTGGTGAAGATCGGTTAAGGGAAAGGGGTAGTTTACCAGTAACGTTTTATGTTTTAACAAGGGTATTTCCTATGGCAAACGATAACAGCCGCAAATTCAAACAGAATCAAAAGATTATTTGCATACAGCCCTAAATTGTAGAGTTCTCAATACCTTTTGTTTTTGGTGAAGATCGGTTAAGGGAAAGGGGTAGTTTACCTACAACGTTTTTTTAACAAGGGTATTTTCTATGGCAAACGATAACAGCCGCAAATTCAAACAGAATCAAATAATTTTCTGCATACAGCCCTGATTTGTAGAGTACTCAAGACCTATTGTTTTTGGTGAAGATCGGTTGAGGGGAAGGGGTAGTTTACCAGCAACGTTTTTTATCATGCGTATTTTATATGGCAAACGACAACTGCCGCAAATTCAAACAGAATCAAATAATTTTTTGCATACAGCTCTGATTTGTAGAGTACTCGCGACCTATTGTTTTTGGTGAAGATCGGTTGAGGGGAAGGGGTAGTTTACCTGCAACGGTTTTTTTTATCAAGGGAAATTTTTTTTTTTGGCAAACGATAACAGCCGCAAATTCAAACAGAATCAAATAATGTTTCGCATACAGCCCTGAATTGTAGATTTCTCAAGACCTATTGTTTTTGGTGAAGATCGGTTGAGGGAAAGGGGTAGTTTACCTGCAACGTTTTTTTAACAAGGGTATTTTATATGGCAAACGATAACAGCCGCAAATTCAAACAGAATCAAATAATGTTTTGCATACAGTCCTGATTTGTAGAGTACTCAGGACCTATTGTTTTTGGTGAAGATCGGTTAAGGGGAAGGGGTAGTTTACCTGCAACCTTTTACGTTTTATTTTCTATGGCAAACGATAACAGCCGCAAATTCAAACAGAATCAAATAATGTTTTGCATACAGCCCTGATTTGTAGAGTACTCAAGACCTATTGTTTTTGGTGAAGATCGGTTAAGGGGAAGGGGTAGTTTACCAGCAACGTTTTTTTATCAAGCGTATTTTCTATGGCAAACGATAACAGCCGCAAATTCAAACAGAATCAAATAATATTTTGCATACGTCCCTGAATTGTAGAGGTCTCAATGACTTTCGATTTTGGTGAAGATCGGTTAAGGGGAAGGGGTAGTTTACCTGCAACCTTTTACGTTTTAACAAGAGTAAAGTACTTGAAAATTTATTTAAACTTTTTGAAACAATGGTAATTGTTAAAAATAAAATAATTTTGTTGCCAGGCAATAAAATTATAATTTTTTCATTTTAATGTAATATAACATTTTTCATTTAATACAGCAATAAAAAGGCAGGTAAGACACAGCCTGGCTGTTTGGCTGAAAATGATTTTAAATATAAATCTTAGAATATGGAAGTCATGTATGGTTCTCCATACCGATATTTACTTCCATATTCCTTAAGGAATGGAAGTATGGTGATGGCAAAAAAAATCGTGTTCGAGATTATTGCAGATTCTGATTCTACTACACTCAAAACATGAAAAAAAGTCGTTTTCCGAAAAGTGTCTGTGTGTCTGTCTGTCTGTCTGTGTGTCTGTGTGTCTGTCTGTAGATTTTTTTTTATGGCAAACGATAACTGCCGCAAATTCAAACAGAATCAAATAATTTTTTGCATACAGCCCGGTTTTGCAGTGTTCTCGCGACCTATTGTTTTTGGTGAAGATCGGTTGAGGGAAAGGGGTAGTTTACCTGCAACGTTTTTATAACAAGGGTATTTTTTATGGCAAACGATAACAGCCGCAAGTGCAAACAGAATCAAATAATGTTTTGCATACAGTCCTGATTTGTAGAGTACTCAAAACCTATTGTTTTTGGTGAAGATCGGTTAAAGGAAAGGGGTAGTTTACCTGTAACGTTTTATGTTTTAACAAGGGTATTTCCTATGGCAAACGATAACAGCCGCAAATTCAAACAGAATCAAAAGATTATTTGCATACAGCCCTAAATTGTAGAGTTCTCAAGACCTATTGTTTTTGGTGAAGTTCGGTTGAGGGAAAGGGGCAGTTTACCTGCAACGTTTTTTTAACAAGGGTATTTTCTATGGCAAACGATAACAGTCGCAAATTCAGACAGAATCAAATAATGTTTTGCATACTGCCCTGATTTGTAGAGTACTCAAGACCTGTTGTTTTTGGTGAAGATCGGTTAAGGGGAAGGGGTAGTTTACCTGTAACGTTTTTTTATCAAGCGTATTTTCTATGGCAAACGATAACAGCCGCAAATTCAAACAGAATCAAATAATTTTTGCATACGTCCCTGAATTGTAGAGGTCTGAATGACTTTCGATTTTGGTGAAGATCGGTTAAGGGGAAGGGGTAGTTTACCTGCAACCTTTTACGTTTTAACAAGAGTAAAGTACTTGAAAATTTATTTAAACTTTTTGAAACAATGGTAATTGTTAAAAATAAAATAATTTTGTTGCCAATCAATAAAATTATAATTCTTTCATTTTAATGTAATATAATATTTTTCATTTAATACAGCAATAAAAAGGCAGGTAAGACACAGCCTGGCTGTTTGGCTGAAAATGATTTTAAATATAAATCTTAGAATATGGAAGTCATGTATGGTTCTCCATACCGATATTTTTTATAAAACAATGGGTTCTTCATTGAGGTGGGGACCATGTCACTCACTCCATCTCAAACCTCCTCTCCCATTTTGCAGAAAAAGAGGACCCTGTCAAGGCTGATACTTTGACGACAGTGACAGGGCTTTCCACCAAATTCAGCAGAGTGACAGGTAGGCCCAACTCTGATTGGCTCCTCAGATTTCCCCAGCGTTAGTAGGTTCTATGAAAATATTTTATTTCAAAAATGATTTTAAATATAAATCTTAGATATGTTTTATAAATCTCATGTTTTATGTTTTAACATGGGTAATTTTACTTCCATATTCCTTAAGGAATGGAAGTATGGTGATGGCAAAAAAAATCGTGTTCGAGATTATTGCAGATTCTGATTCTACTACACTCAAAACATGAAAAAAAGTCGTTTTCCGAAAAGTGTCTGTGTGTCTGTCTGTCTGTGTGTCTGTGTGTCTGTGTGTCTGTCTGTCTGTAGATTTTTTTCTATGGCAAACGATAACTGCCGAAAATTCAAACAGAATCAAATAATTTTTTGCATACAGCTCGGTTTTGCAGAGTTCTCGCGACCTATTGTTTTTGGTGAAGATCGGTTGAGGGAAAGGGGTAGTTTACCTGCAACGGTTTTTTTTAGCAAGGGAAATTTTGTTTGTTTGGCAAACGATAACAGCCGCAAATTCAAACAGAATCAAATAATGTTTCGCATACAGCCCTGAATGGTAGAGTTCTCAAGACCTATTGTTTTTGGTGAAGATCGGTTAAGGGAAAGGGGTAGTTTACCTGTAACGTTTTATGTTTTAACAAGGGTATTTCCTATGGCAAACAATAACAGCCGCAAATTCAAACAGAATAAAAAGATTATTTGCATACAGCCCTATATTGTAGAGTTCTCAATACCTTTTGTTTTTGGTGAAGATCGGTTAAGGGAAAGGGGTAGTTTACCTACAACGTTTTTTTAACAAGGGTATTTTTTATGGCAAACGATAACAGCCGCAAATTCAAACAGAATCAAATAATGTTTCGCATACAGCCCTGATTTGTAGAGTACTCAAGACCAATTGTTTTTGGTGAAGATCGGTTGAGGGGAAGGGGTAGTTTACCAGCAACGTTTTTTATCATGCGTATTTTCTATGGCAAACGACAACTGCCGCAAATTCAAACAGAATCAAATAATTTTTTGCATACAGCCCTGATTTGTAGAGTACTCGCGACCTATTGTTTTTGGTGAAGATCGGTTGAGGGGAAGGGGTAGTTTACCTGCAACGGTTTTTTTTATCAAGGGAAATTTTTTTTTTTTGGCAAACGATAACAGCCGCAAATTCAAACAGAATCAAATAATGTTTCGCATACAGCCCTGAATTGTAGATTTCTCAAGACCTATTGTTTTTGGTGAAGATCGGTTGAGGGAAAGGGGTAGTTTACCTGCAACGTTTTTTTAACAAGGGTATTTTATATGGCAAACGATAACAGCCGCAAATTCAAACAGAATCAAATAATGTTTTGCATACAGCCCTGATTTGTAGAGTACTCAAGACCTATTGTTTTTGGTGAAGATCGGTTAAGGGGAAGGGGTAGTTTACCTGCAACGTTTTTTTATCAAGCGTATTTTCTATGGCAAACGATAACAGCCGCAAATTCAAACAGAATCAAATAATTTTTTGCATACGTCCCTGAATTGTAGAGGTCTCAATGACTTTCGATTTTGGTGAAGATCGGTTAAGGGGAAGGGGTAGTTTACCTGCAACCTTTTACGTTTTAACAAGAGTAAAGTACTTGAAAATTTATTTAAACTTTTTGAAACAATGGTAATTGTTAAAAATAAAATAATTTTGTTGCCAGGCAATAAAATTATAATTTTTTCATTTTAATGTAATATAATATTTTTCATTTAATACAGCAATAAAAAGGCAGGTAAGACACAGCCTGGCTGTTTGGCTGAAAATGATTTTAAATATAAATCTTAGAATATGGAAGTCATGTATGGTTCTCCATACCGATATTTTATATGACGAACCATAACTGCCGTAAATTCAAACAGAATCAAATAATTTTTTACATATGTGCCTGAGCTATAGAGAACTCAATGTCTGTTGATTTTGGTGAAGATCGGTTACGGGGAAAGGGCAGTTTACCTGAAACATTTTTTGTTGTAACATGAGTAAAGTACTTAATTTTGATAAAGTATCCTGATAAGATCTTAATAATCCACTGTAGAAACGTAGATGAAATATCTATAAATGAAGAGGCTAGTTGAACTGGCTGGGGGTAATTTTCTATAAATCAAAATTATAGTTGAAGGGGGAGGGGATAATTTTTTTTTATATGTGTACTACGTTATTGGCAACAAAGAAGTATTTTTTTGTTAAAATTCCTTCCCTGGCTGTTTGGCTGAAAATGATTTTAAATATAAATCTTAGAATATGGAAGTCATGTATGGTTCTCCATACCGATATTTACTTCCATATTCCTTAAGGAATGGAAGTATGGTGATGGCAAAAAAAATCGTGTTCGAGATTATTGCAGATTCTGATTCTACTACACTCAAAACATGAAAAAAAGTCGTTTTCCGAAAAGTGTCTGTGTGTGTGTCTGTCTGTAGATTTTTTTTCTATGGCAAACGATAACTGCCGCAAATTCAAACATAATCAAATAATTGTTTGCATGCCGCCCTGATTTGCAGAATACTCGCGACCTATTGTTTTTGGTGAAGATCGGTTGAGGGAAAGGGGTAGTTTACCTGCAACGGTTTTTTTTTAGCAAGGGTAATTTTGTTTGTTTGGCAAACGATAACAGCCGCAAATTCAAACAGAATCAAATAATGTTTCGCATACAGCCCTGAATTGTAGAGTTCCCAAGATCTTTTGATTTTGGTGAAGATCGGTTAAGGGAAAGGGGTAGTTTACCAGTAACGTTTTATTTTTAACAAGGGTGTTTCCTATGGCAAACGATAACAGCCGCAAATTCAAACAGAATCAAAAGATTATTTGCATACAGCCCTGAATTGTAGAGTTCTCAAGACCCATTGTTTTTGGTGAAGTTCGGTTGAGGGAAAGGGGTAGTTTACCTGCAACGTTTTTTTAACAAGGGTATTTTCTATGGCAAACGATAACAGCCGCAAATTCAAACAGAATCAAATAATGTTTTGCATACAGCCCTGATTTGTAGAGTACTCAAGACCTATTGTTTTTGGTGACGATCAGTTAAGGGAAAGGGGTAGTTTACCAGTAACGTTTTATGTTTTAACAAGGGTATTTCCTATGGCAAACGATAACAGCCGCAAATTCAAACAGAATCAACTACTCTTTTGCATACAGCCCTGAATTGTAGAGATCCCAAGTCCTATTGGTGTTGGTGAAGATCGGTTAAGGGAAAGGGGTAGTTTACCGGCAACATTTTATGTTTTAACAAGGGTAATTTTTTATGTGACGAACGATAACTGCCGCAAATTCAAACAGAATCAAATGATTATTTGCATACAGCCCTCAATTTTAGAGATCTCAAAAGGTACGGTTATTGGTGAAGATCGGGAAAGGGAAAGGGGTAGTTTACCTGCAACGTTTTTTGTTTTATCAATGGTATTTTCTATGGCAAACGATAACAGCCACAAATTCAAACAGAATCATATAATATTTTGCATGCAGCCCTGAATTGTAGAGTTCTCAAGACCTGTTGGTTTTGGTGAAGATCGGTTAAGGGAATAGGGTAGTTTACATGCAACATTTTATGTTTTAACAAGGGTAATTTTTACTTCCATATTCCTTAAGGAATGGAAGTATGGTGATGGCAAAAAAAATCGTGTTCGAGATTATTGCAGATTGTGATTCTACTACACTCAAAACATGAAAAAAAGTCGTTTTCCGAAAAGTGTCTGTGTGTGTGTGTGTGTGTGTGTGTGTGTGTGTGTGTGTGTGTGTGTGTGTGTGTGTGTGTGTGTCTGTCTGTCTGTGTGTGTCTGTCTGTCTGTCTGTCTGTGTGTGTGTCTGTCTGTAGATTTTTTTTTTGGCAAACGATAACTGCCTCAAATTCAAACAGAATCAAATAATTTTTTGCATACCGCCCTGATTTGTAGAGTACTCGCGACCTGTTGTTTTTGGTGAAGATCGGTTGAGGGAAAGGGGTAGTTTACCTGCAACGGTTTTTTTTTAGCAAGGGTAATTTTGTTTGTTTGGCAAACGATAACAGCCGCAAATTCAAACAGAATCAAATAATGTTTCGCATACAGCCCTGAATTGTAGAGTTCCCAAGATCTTTTGATTTTGGTGAAGATCGGTTAAGGGAAAGGGGTAGTTTACCAGTAACGTTTTATTTTTAACAAGGGTGTTTCCTATGGCAAACGATAACAGCCGCAAATTCAAACAGAATCAAAAGATTATTTGCATACAGCCCTAAATTGTAGCGTTCTCAAGACCCATTGTTTTTGGTGAAGTTCGGTTGAGGGAAAGGGGTAGTTTACCTGCAACGTTTTTTTAACAAGGGTATTTTCTATGGCAAACGATAACAGCCGCAAATTCAAACAGAATCAAATAATGTTTTGCATACAGCCCTGATTTGTAGAGTACTCAAGACCTATTGTTTTTGGTGACGATCAGTTAAGGGAAAGGGGTAGTTTACCTGTAACGTTTTATGTTTTAACAAGGGTATTTCCTATGGCAAACGATAACAGCCGCAAATTCAAACAGAATCAACTACTCTTTTGCATACAGCCCTGAATTGTAGAGATCCCAAGTCCTATTGGTGTTGGTGAAGATCGGTTAAGGGAAAGGGGTAGTTTACCGGCAACATTTTATGTTTTAACAAGGGTAATTTTTTATGTGACGAACGATAACTGCCGCAAATTCAAACAGAATCAAATGATTATTTGCATACAGCCCTCAATTTTAGAGATCTCAAAAGGTACGGTTTTTGGTGAAGATCGGGAAAGGGAAAGGGGTAGTTTACCTGCAACGTTTTTTGTTTTATCAATGGTATTTTCTATGGCAAACGATAACAGCCGCAAATTCAAACAGAATCATATAATATTTTGCATGCAGCCCTGAATTGTAGAGTTCTCAAGACCTGTTGGTTTTGGTGAAGATCGGTTAAGGGAATAGGGTAGTTTACCTGCAACATTTTATGTTTTAACAAGGGTAATTTTTACTTCCATATTCCTTAAGGAATGGAAGTATGGTGATGGCAAAAAAAATCGTGTTCGAGATTATTGCAGATTGTGATTCTACTACACTCAAAACATGAAAAAAAGTCGTTTTCCGAAAAGTGTCTGTGTGTGTGTGTGTGTGTGTGTGTGTGTCTGTCTGTCTGTGTGTGTCTGTCTGTCTGTCCGTCTGTGTGTGTGTCTGTCTGTAGATTTTTTTTTTTGGCAAACGATAACTGCCTCAAATTCAAACAGAATCAAATAATTTTTTGCATACCGCCCTGATTTGTAGAGTGCTCGCGACCTATTGTTTTTGGTGAAGATCGGTTGAGGGAAAGGGGTAGTTTACCAGCAACGGTTTTTGTTTATCAAAGGAAATTTTTTTTTTGGCAAACGATAACAGCCGCAAATTCAAACAGAATCAAATAATGTTTCGCAGGCAGCCCTGAATTGTAGAGTTCTCAAGACTTATTGTTTTTGGTGAAGATCGGTTAAGGGTAAGGGGTAGTTTACCTGTAACGTTTTATGATTTAACAAGGGTATTTCCTATGGCAAACGATAACAGCCGCAAATTCAAACAGAATCAAAAGATTATTTGCATACAGCCCTAAATTGAACAGTTCTCAAGACTTATTGTTTTTGGTGAAGATCGGTTAAGGGAAAGGGGTAGTTTACCGACAACGTTTTTTTTGACAAGGGTATTTTCTATGGCAAACGATAACAGCCGCAAATTCAAACAGAATCAAATAATTTTTTGCATACGGCCCTGATTTGTAGAGGACTTGCGACCTATTGTTTTTGGTGAAGATCGGTTGAGGGAAAGGGGTAGTTTACCTGCAACGGTTTTTTTTATCAAGGGAAATTTTTTTTTTTTGGCAAACGATAACAGCCGCAAATTCAAACAGAATCAAATAATGTTTCGCATACAGCCCTGAATTGTAGAGTTCTCAAGACATATTGTTTTTGGTGAATATCGGTTGAGGGGAAGGGGTAGTTTACCTGCAACGGTTTATGTTTTAACAAGGGTATTTCCTATGGCAAACGATAACAGCCGCAAATTCAAACAGAATCAAATAATGTTTCGCACGCAGCCCTGAATTGTAGAGTTCTCAAGACCTGTTGTTTTTGGTGAAGATCGGTTACGGGGAAAGGGCAGTTTACCTGAAACATTTTTTGTTGTAACATGAGTAAAGTACTTAATTTTGATAAAGTATCCTGATAAGATCTTAATAATCCACTGTAGAAACGTAGATGAAATATCTATAAATGAAGAGGCTAGTTGAACTGGCTGGGGGTAATTTTCTATAAATCAAAATTATAGTTGAAGGGGGAGGGGATAATTTTTACTTCCATATTCCTTAAGGAATGGAAGTATGGTGATGGCAAAAAAAATCGTGTTCGAGATTATTGCAGATTCTGATTCTACTACACTCAAAACATGAAAAAAAGTCGTTTTCCGAAAAGTATCTGTGTGTCTGTCTGTGTGTCTGTGTGTCTGTGTGTCTGTCTGTCTGTCTGTCTGTAGATTTTTTTTTCTATGGCAAACGATAACCGCCGCAAATTCAAACAGAATCAAATAATTTTTTGCATACAGCCCGGTTTTGCAGAGTTCTCGCGACCTATTGTTTTTGGTGAAGATCGGTTGAGGGAAAGGGGTAGTTTACCTGCAACGGTTTTTTTTTAGCAAGGGAAATTTTGTTTGTTTGGCAAACGATAACAGCCGCAAATTCAAACAGAATCAAATAATGTTTCGCATACAGCCCTGAATTGTAGAGTTCTCAAGACCTATTGTTTTTGGTGAAGATCGGTTAAGGGAAAGGGGTAGTTTACCAGTAACGTTTTATGTTTTAACAAGGGTATTTCCTATGGCAAACGATAACAGCCGCAAATTCAAACAGAATCAAAAGATTATTTGCATACAGCCCTAAATTGTAGAGTTCTCAATACCTTTTGTTTTTGGTGAAGATCGGTTAAGGGAAAGGGGTAGTTTACCTACAACGTTTTTTTAACAAGGGTATTTTCTATGGCAAACGATAACAGCCGCAAATTCAAACAGAATCAAATAATTTTCTGCATACAGCCCTGATTTGTAGAGTACTCAAGACCTATTGTTTTTGGTGAAGATCGGTTGAGGGGAAGGGGTAGTTTACCAGCAACGTTTTTTATCATGCGTATTTTATATGGCAAACGACAACTGCCGCAAATTCAAACAGAATCAAATAATTTTTTGCATACAGCTCTGATTTGTAGAGTACTCGCGACCTATTGTTTTTGGTGAAGATCGGTTGAGGGGAAGGGGTAGTTTACCTGCAACGGTTTTTTTTATCAAGGGAAATTTTTTTTTTTGGCAAACGATAACAGCCGCAAATTCAAACAGAATCAAATAATGTTTCGCATACAGCCCTGAATTGTAGATTTCTCAAGACCTATTGTTTTTGGTGAAGATCGGTTGAGGGAAAGGGGTAGTTTACCTGCAACGTTTTTTTAACAAGGGTATTTTATATGGCAAACGATAACAGCCGCAAATTCAAACAGAATCAAATAATGTTTTGCATACAGTCCTGATTTGTAGAGTACTCAGGACCTATTGTTTTTGGTGAAGATCGGTTAAGGGGAAGGGGTAGTTTACCTGCAACCTTTTACGTTTTATTTTCTATGGCAAACGATAACAGCCGCAAATTCAAACAGAATCAAATAATGTTTTGCATACAGCCCTGATTTGTAGAGTACTCAAGACCTATTGTTTTTGGTGAAGATCGGTTAAGGGGAAGGGGTAGTTTACCAGCAACGTTTTTTTATCAAGCGTATTTTCTATGGCAAACGATAACAGCCGCAAATTCAAACAGAATCAAATAATATTTTGCATACGTCCCTGAATTGTAGAGGTCTCAATGACTTTCGATTTTGGTGAAGATCGGTTAAGGGGAAGGGGTAGTTTACCTGCAACCTTTTACGTTTTAACAAGAGTAAAGTACTTGAAAATTTATTTAAACTTTTTGAAACAATGGTAATTGTTAAAAATAAAATAATTTTGTTGCCAGGCAATAAAATTATAATTTTTTCATTTTAATGTAATATAATATTTTTCATTTAATACAGCAATAAAAAGGCAGGTAAGACACAGCCTGGCTGTTTGGCTGAAAATGATTTTAAATATAAATCTTAGAATATGGAAGTCATGTATGGTTCTCCATACCGATATTTACTTCCATATTCCTTAAGGAATGGAAGTATGGTGATGGCAAAAAAAATCGTGTTCGAGATTATTGCAGATTCTGATTCTACTACACTCAAAACATGAAAAAAAGTCGTTTTCCGAAAAGTGTCTGTGTGTCTGTCTGTCTGTCTGTGTGTCTGTGTGTCTGTCTGTAGATTTTTTTTTTATGGCAAACGATAACTGCCGCAAATTCAAACAGAATCAAATAATTTTTTGCATACAGCCCGGTTTTGCAGTGTTCTCGCGACCTATTGTTTTTGGTGAAGATCGGTTGAGGGAAAGGGGTAGTTTACCTGCAACGTTTTTATAACAAGGGTATTTTTTATGGCAAACGATAACAGCCGCAAGTGCAAACAGAATCAAATAATGTTTTGCATACAGTCCTGATTTGTAGAGTACTCAAAACCTATTGTTTTTGGTGAAGATCGGTTAAAGGAAAGGGGTAGTTTACCTGTAACGTTTTATGTTTTAACAAGGGTATTTCCTATGGCAAACGATAACAGCCGCAAATTCAAACAGAATCAAAAGATTATTTGCATACAGCCCTAAATTGTAGAGTTCTCAAGACCTATTGTTTTTGGTGAAGTTCGGTTGAGGGAAAGGGGCAGTTTACCTGCAACGTTTTTTTAACAAGGGTATTTTCTATGGCAAACGATAACAGTCGCAAATTCAGACAGAATCAAATAATGTTTTGCATACTGCCCTGATTTGTAGAGTACTCAAGACCTGTTGTTTTTGGTGAAGATCGGTTAAGGGGAAGGGGTAGTTTACCTGTAACGTTTTTTTATCAAGCGTATTTTCTATGGCAAACGATAACAGCCGCAAATTCAAACAGAATCAAATAATTTTTGCATACGTCCCTGAATTGTAGAGGTCTGAATGACTTTCGATTTTGGTGAAGATCGGTTAAGGGGAAGGGGTAGTTTACCTGCAACCTTTTACGTTTTAACAAGAGTAAAGTACTTGAAAATTTATTTAAACTTTTTGAAACAATGGTAATTGTTAAAAATAAAATAATTTTGTTGCCAATCAATAAAATTATAATTCTTTCATTTTAATGTAATATAATATTTTTCATTTAATACAGCAATAAAAAGGCAGGTAAGACACAGCCTGGCTGTTTGGCTGAAAATGATTTTAAATATAAATCTTAGAATATGGAAGTCATGTATGGTTCTCCATACCGATATTTTTTATAAAACAATGGGTTCTTCATTGAGGTGGGGACCATGTCACTCACTCCATCTCAAACCTCCTCTCCCATTTTGCAGAAAAAGAGGACCCTGTCAAGGCTGATACTTTGACGACAGTGACAGGGCTTTCCACCAAATTCAGCAGAGTGACAGGTAGGCCCAACTCTGATTGGCTCCTCAGATTTCCCCAGCGTTAGTAGGTTCTATGAAAATATTTTATTTCAAAAATGATTTTAAATATAAATCTTAGATATGTTTTATAAATCTCATGTTTTATGTTTTAACATGGGTAATTTTACTTCCATATTCCTTAAGGAATGGAAGTATGGTGATGGCAAAAAAAATCGTGTTCGAGATTATTGCAGATTCTGATTCTACTACACTCAAAACATGAAAAAAAGTCGTTTTCCGAAAAGTGTCTGTGTGTCTGTCTGTCTCTGTGTCTGTGTGTCTGTGTGTCTGTCTGTCTGTAGATTTTTTTTCTATGGCAAACGATAACTGCCGAAAATTCAAACAGAATCAAATAATTTTTTGCATACAGCTCGGTTTTGCAGAGTTCTCGCGACCTATTGTTTTTGGTGAAGATCGGTTGAGGGAAAGGGGTAGTTTACCTGCAACGGTTTTTTTTAGCAAGGGAAATTTTGTTTGTTTGGCAAACGATAACAGCCGCAAATTCAAACAGAATCAAATAATGTTTCGCATACAGCCCTGAATGGTAGAGTTCTCAAGACCTATTGTTTTTGGTGAAGATCGGTTAAGGGAAAGGGGTAGTTTACCTGTAACGTTTTATGTTTTAACAAGGGTATTTCCTATGGCAAACAATAACAGCCGCAAATTCAAACAGAATGAAAAGATTATTTGCATACAGCCCTATATTGTAGAGTTCTCAATACCTTTTGTTTTTGGTGAAGATCGGTTAAGGGAAAGGGGTAGTTTACCTACAACGTTTTTTTAACAAGGGTATTTTTTATGGCAAACGATAACAGCCGCAAATTCAAACAGAATCAAATAATGTTTCGCATACAGCCCTGATTTGTAGAGTACTCAAGACCAATTGTTTTTGGTGAAGATCGGTTGAGGGGAAGGGGTAGTTTACCAGCAACGTTTTTTATCATGCGTATTTTCTATGGCAAACGACAACTGCCGCAAATTCAAACAGAATCAAATAATTTTTTGCATACAGCCCTGATTTGTAGAGTACTCGCGACCTATTGTTTTTGGTGAAGATCGGTTGAGGGGAAGGGGTAGTTTACCTGCAACGGTTTTTTTTATCAAGGGAAATTTTTTTTTTTGGCAAACGATAACAGCCGCAAATTCAAACAGAATCAAATAATGTTTCGCATACAGCCCTGAATTGTAGATTTCTCAAGACCTATTGTTTTTGGTGAAGATCGGTTGAGGGAAAGGGGTAGTTTACCTGCAACGTTTTTTTAACAAGGGTATTTTATATGGCAAACGATAACAGCCGCAAATTCAAACAGAATCAAATAATGTTTTGCATACAGCCCTGATTTGTAGAGTACTCAAGACCTATTGTTTTTGGTGAAGATCGGTTAAGGGGAAGGGGTAGTTTACCTGCAACGTTTTTTTATCAAGCGTATTTTCTATGGCAAACGATAACAGCCGCAAATTCAAACAGAATCAAATAATTTTTTGCATACGTCCCTGAATTGTAGAGGTCTCAATGAGTTTCGATTTTGGTGAAGATCGGTTAAGGGGAAGGGGTAGTTTACCTGCAACCTTTTACGTTTTAACAAGAGTAAAGTACTTGAAAATTTATTTAAACTTTTTGAAACAATGGTAATTGTTAAAAATAAAATAATTTTGTTGCCAGGCAATAAAATTATAATTTTTTCATTTTAATGTAATATAATATTTTTCATTTAATACAGCAATAAAAAGGCAGGTAAGACACAGCCTGGCTGTTTGGCTGAAAATGATTTTAAATATAAATCTTAGAATATGGAAGTCATGTATGGTTCTCCATACCGATATTTTATATGACGAACCATAACTGCCGTAAATTCAAACAGAATCAAATAATTTTTTACATATGTGCCTGAGCTATAGAGAACTCAATGTCTGTTGATTTTGGTGAAGATCGGTTACGGGGAAAGGGCAGTTTACCTGAAACATTTTTTGTTGTAACATGAGTAAAGTACTTAATTTTGATAAAGTATCCTGATAAGATCTTAATAATCCACTGTAGAAACGTAGATGAAATATCTATAAATGAAGAGGCTAGTTGAACTGGCTGGGGGTAATTTTCTATAAATCAAAATTATAGTTGAAGGGGGAGGGGATAATTTTTTTTTATATGTGTACTACGTTATTGGCAACAAAGAAGTATTTTTTTGTTAAAATTCCTTCCCTGGCTGTTTGGCTGAAAATGATTTTAAATATAAATCTTAGAATATGGAAGTCATGTATGGTTCTCCATACCGATATTTACTTCCATATTCCTTAAGGAATGGAAGTATGGTGATGGCAAAAAAAATCGTGTTCGAGATTATTGCAGATTCTGATTCTACTACACTCAAAACATGAAAAAAAGTCGTTTTCCGAAAAGTGTCTGTGTGTGTGTCTGTCTGTAGATTTTTTTTCTATGGCAAACGATAACTGCCGCAAATTCAAACATAATCAAATAATTGTTTGCATGCCGCCCTGATTTGCAGAATACTCGCGACCTATTGTTTTTGGTGAAGATCGGTTGAGGGAAAGGGGTAGTTTACCTGCAACGGTTTTTTTTTAGCAAGGGTAATTTTGTTTGTTTGGCAAACGATAACAGCCGCAAATTCAAACAGAATCAAATAATGTTTCGCATACAGCCCTGAATTGTAGAGTTCCCAAGATCTTTTGATTTTGGTGAAGATCGGTTAAGGGAAAGGGGTAGTTTACCAGTAACGTTTTATTTTTAACAAGGGTGTTTCCTATGGCAAACGATAACAGCCGCAAATTCAAACAGAATCAAAAGATTATTTGCATACAGCCCTGAATTGTAGAGTTCTCAAGACCCATTGTTTTTGGTGAAGTTCGGTTGAGGGAAAGGGGTAGTTTACCTGCAACGTTTTTTTAACAAGGGTATTTTCTATGGCAAACGATAACAGCCGCAAATTCAAACAGAATCAAATAATGTTTTGCATACAGCCCTGATTTGTAGAGTACTCAAGACCTATTGTTTTTGGTGACGATCAGTTAAGGGAAAGGGGTAGTTTACCAGTAACGTTTTATGTTTTAACAAGGGTATTTCCTATGGCAAACGATAACAGCCGCAAATTCAAACAGAATCAACTACTCTTTTGCATACAGCCCTGAATTGTAGAGATCCCAAGTCCTATTGGTGTTGGTGAAGATCGGTTAAGGGAAAGGGGTAGTTTACCGGCAACATTTTATGTTTTAACAAGGGTAATTTTTTATGTGACGAACGATAACTGCCGCAAATTCAAACAGAATCAAATGATTATTTGCATACAGCCCTCAATTTTAGAGATCTCAAAAGGTACGGTTTTTGGTGAAGATCGGGAAAGGGAAAGGGGTAGTTTACCTGCAACGTTTTTTGTTTTATCAATGGTATTTTCTATGGCAAACGATAACAGCCACAAATTCAAACAGAATCATATAATATTTTGCATGCAGCCCTGAATTGTAGAGTTCTCAAGACCTGTTGGTTTTGGTGAAGATCGGTTAAGGGAATAGGGTAGTTTACCTGCAACATTTTATGTTTTAACAAGGGTAATTTTTACTTCCATATTCCTTAAGGAATGGAAGTATGGTGATGGCAAAAAAAATCGTGTTCGAGATTATTGCAGATTGTGATTCTACTACACTCAAAACATGAAAAAAAGTCGTTTTCCGAAAAGTGTCTGTGTGTGTGTGTGTGTGTGTGTGTGTGTGTGTGTGTGTGTGTGTGTCTGTCTGTCTGTCTGTGTGTGTGTCTGTCTGTAGATTTTTTTTTTGGCAAACGATAACTGCCTCAAATTCAAACAGAATCAAATAATTTTTTGCATACCGCCCTGATTTGTAGAGTACTCGCGACCTGTTGTTTTTGGTGAAGATCGGTTGAGGGAAAGGGGTAGTTTACCTGCAACGGTTTTTTTTTAGCAAGGGTAATTTTGTTTGTTTGGCAAACGATAACAGCCGCAAATTCAAACAGAATCAAATAATGTTTCGCATACAGCCCTGAATTGTAGAGTTCCCAAGATCTTTTGATTTTGGTGAAGATCGGTTAAGGGAAAGGGGTAGTTTACCAGGAACGTTTTATGTTTTAACAAGGGTATTTCCTATGGCAAACGATAACAGCCGCAAATTCAAACAGAATCAAAAGATTATTTGCATACAGCCCTAAGTTGTAGAGTTCTCAAGACCTATTGTTTTTGGTGAAGTTCGGTTGAGGGAAAGGGGTAGTTTACCTGCAACGTTTTTTTAACAAGGGTATTTCTTATGGCAAACGATAACAGCCGCAAATTCAAACAGAATCAAATAATGTTTTGCATACAGCCCTGATTTGTAGAGTACTCAAGACCTATTGTTTTTGGTGACGATCGGTTAAGGGAAAGGGGTAGTTTACCTGTAACGTTTTATGTTTTAACAAGGGTATTTCCTATGGCAAACGATAACAGCCGCAAATTCAAACAGAATCAACTACTCTTTTGCATACAGCCCTGAATTGTAGAGATCCCAAGTCCTATTGGTGTTGGTGAAGATCGGTTAAGGGAAAGGGGTAGTTTACCGGCAACATTTTATGTTTTAACAAGGGTAATTTTTTATATGACGAACGATAACTGCCGCAAATTCAAACAGAATCAAATGATTATTTGCATACAGCCCTCAATTTTAAAGATCTCAAAAGGTTCGGTTTTTGGTGAAGATCGGGAAAGGGAAAGGGGTAGTTTACCTGCAACGTTTTTTGTTTTATCAAGAGTATTTTCTATGGCAAACGATAACAGCCGCAAATTCAAACAGAATCATATAATATTTTGCATGCAGCCCTGAATTGTAGAGTTCTCAAGACCTGTTGGTTTTGGTGAAGATCGGTTAAGGGAATAGGGTAGTTTACCTGCAACATTTTATGTTTTAACAAGGGTAATTTTTACTTCCATATTCCTTAAGGAATGGAAGTATGGTGATGGCAAAAAAAATCGTGTTCGAGATTATTGCAGATTGTGAATCTACTACACTCAAAACATGAAAAAAAGTCGTTTTCCGAAAAGTGTCTGTGTGTGTGTGTGTGTGTGTGTGTGTGTGTGTGTCTGTCTGTCTGTGTGTGTCTGTCTGTCTGTCTGTCTGTGTGTGTGTCTGTCTGTAGATTTTTTTTTTTGGCAAACGATAACTGCCTCAAATTCAAACAGAATCAAATAATTTTTTGCATACCGCCCTGATTTGTAGAGTGCTCGCGACCTATTGTTTTTGGTGAAGATCGGTTGAGGGAAAGGGGTAGTTTACCAGCAACGGTTTTTGTTTATCAAGGGAAATTTTTTTTTTGGCAAACGATAACAGCCGCAAATTCAAACAGAATCAAATAATGTTTCGCATGCAGCCCTGAATTGCAGAGGTCTCAAGACCTATTGTTTTTGGTGAAGATCGGTTAAGGGTAAGGGGTAGTTTACCTGTAACGTTTTATGATTTAACAAGGGTATTTCCTATGGCAAACGATAACAGCCGCAAATTCAAACAGAATCAAAAGATTATTTGCATACAGCCCTAAATTGAACAGTTCTCAAGACTTATTGTTTTTGGTGAAGATCGGTTAAGGGAAAGGGGTAGTTTACCGACAACGTTTTTTTTGACAAGGGTATTTTCTATGGCAAACGATAACAGCCGCAAATTCAAACAGAATCAAATAATTTTTTGCATACGGCCCTGATTTGTAGAGGACTTGCGACCTATTGTTTTTGGTGAAGATCGGTTGAGGGAAAGGGGTAGTTTACCTGCAACGGTTTTTTTTATCAAGGGAAATTTTTTTTTTTTGGCAAACGATAACAGCCGCAAATTCAAACAGAATCAAATAATGTTTCGCATACAGCCCTGAATTGTAGAGTTCTCAAGACATATTGTTTTTGGTGAATATCGGTTGAGGGGAAGGGGTAGTTTACCTGCAACGGTTTATGTTTTAACAAGGGTATTTCCTATGGCAAACGATAACAGCCGCAAATTCAAACAGAATCAAATAATGTTTCGCACGCAGCCCTGAATTGTAGAGTTCTCAAGACCTGTTGTTTTTGGTGAAGATCGGTTACGGGGAAAGGGCAGTTTACCTGAAACATTTTTTGTTGTAACATGAGTAAAGTACTTAATTTTGATAAAGTATCCTGATAAGATCTTAATAATCCACTGTAGAAACGTAGATGAAATATCTATAAATGAAGAGGCTAGTTGAACTGGCTGGGGGTAATTTTCTATAAATCAAAATTATAGTTGAAGGGGGAGGGGATAATTTTTACTTCCATATTCCTTAAGGAATGGAAGTATGGTGATGGCAAAAAAAATCGTGTTCGAGATTATTGCAGATTCTGATTCTACTACACTCAAAACATGAAAAAAAGTCGTTTTCCGAAAAGTGTCTGTGTGTCTGTCTGTGTGTCTGTGTGTCTGTGTGTCTGTGTGTCTGTCTGTCTGTCTGTCTGTAGATTTTTTTTTCTATGGCAAACGATAACCGCCGCAAATTCAAACAGAATCAAATAATTTTTTGCATACAGCCCGGTTTTGCAGAGTTCTCGCGACCTGTTGTTTTTGGTGAAGATCGGTTTAGGGAAAGGGGTAGTTTACCTGCAACGGTTTTTTTTTAGCAAGGGAAATTTTGTTTGTTTGGCAAACGATAACAGCCGCAAATTCAAATAGAATCAAATAATGTTTCGCATACAGCCCTGAATTGTAGAGTTCTCAAGACCTGTTGTTTTTTGTGAAGATCGGTTAAGGGAAAGGGGTAGTTTACCTGTAACGTTTTATGTTTTAACAAGGGTATTTCCTATGGCAAACGATAACAGCCGCAAATTCAAACAGAATCAAAAGATTATTTGCATACAGCCCTAAATTGTAGAGTTCTCAATACCTTTTGTTTTTGGTGAAGATCGGTGAAGGGAAAGGGGTAGTTTACCTACAACGTTTTTTTAACAAGGGTATTTTCTATGGCAAACGATAACAGCCGCAAATTCAAACAGAATCAAATAATTTTCTGCACACAGCCCTGATTTGTAGAGTACTCAAGACCTATTGTTTTTGGTGAAGATCGGTTGAGGGGAAGGGGTAGTTTACCAGCAACGTTTTTTATCATGCGTATTTTCTATGGCAAACGACAACTGCCGCAAATGCAAACAGAATCAAATAATTTTTTGCATACAGCCCTGATTTGTAGAGTACTCGCGACCTATTGTTTTTGGTGAAGATCGGTTGAGGGGAAGGGGTAGTTTACCTGCAACGGTTTTTTTTATCAAGGGAAATTTTTTTTTTTGGCAAACGATAACAGCCGCAAATTCAAACAGAATCAAATAATGTTTCGCATACAGCCCTGAATTGTAGATTTCTCAAGACCTATTGTTTTTGGTGAAGATCGGTTGAGGGAAAGGGGTAGTTTACCTGCAACGTTTTTTTAACAAGGGTATTTTATATGGCAAACGATAACAGCCGCAAATTCAAACAGAATCAAATAATGTTTTGCATACAGTCCTGATTTGTAGAGTACTCAGGACCTATTGTTTTTGGTGAAGATCGGTTAAGGGGAAGGGGTAGTTTACCTGCAACCTTTTACGTTTTATTTTCTATGGCAAACGATAACAGCCGCAAATTCAAACAGAATCAAATAATGTTTTGCATACAGCCCTGATTTGTAGAGTACTCAAGACCTATTGTTTTTGGTGAAGATCGGTTAAGGGGAAGGGGTAGTTTACCAGCAACGTTTTTTTATCAAGCGTATTTTCTATGGCAAACGATAACAGCCGCAAATTCAAACAGAATCAAATAATTTTTTGCATACGTCCCTGAATTGTAGAGGTCTCAATGACTTTCGATTTTGGTGAAGATCGGTTAAGGGGAAGGGGTAGTTTACCTGCAACCTTTTACGTTTTAACAAGAGTAAAGTACTTGAAAATTTATTTAAACTTTTTGAAACAATGGTAATTGTTAAAAATAAAATAATTTTGTTGCCAGGCAATAAAATTATAATTTTTTCATTTTAATGTAATATAATATTTTTCATTTAATACAGCAATAAAAAGGCAGGTAAGACACAGCCTGGCTGTTTGGCTGAAAATGATTTTAAATATAAATCTTAGAATATGGAAGTCATGTATGGTTCTCCATACCGATATTTACTTTTACTTCCATATTCCTTAAGGAATGGAAGTATGGTGATGGCAAAAAAAATCGTGTTCGAGATTATTGCAGATTCTGATTCTACTACACTCAAAACATGAAAAAAAGTCGTTTTCCGAAAAGTGTCTGTGTGTCTGTCTGTCTGTCTGTGTGTCTGTGTGTCTGTCTGTAGATTTTTTTTTTATGGCAAACGATAACTGCCGCAAATTCAAACAGAATCAAATAATTTTTTGCATACAGCCCGGTTTTGCAGTGTTCTCGCGACCTATTGTTTTTGGTGAAGATCGGTTGAGGGAAAGGGGTAGTTTACCTGCAACGGTTTTTTTTTAGCAAGGGTAATTTTGTTTGTTTGGCAAACGATAACAGCCGCAAATTCAAACAGAATCAAATAATGTTTCGCATACAGCCCTGAATTGTAGAGTTCTCAAGACCTATTGTTTTTGGTGAAGATCGTTTAAGGGAAAGGGGTAGTTTACCTGTAACGTTTTATGTTTTAACAAGGGTATTTCCTATGGCAAACGATAACAGCCGCAAATTCAAACAGAATGAAAAGATTATTTGCATACAGTCCTAAATTGTAGAGTTCTCAAGACCTTTTGTTTTTGGTGAAGATCGGTTACGGGAAAGGGGTAGTTTACCTACAACGTTTTTTTAACAAGGGTATTTTCTATGGCAAACGATAACAGCCGCAAATTCAAACAGAATCAAATAATTTTCTGCATACAGACCTGATTTGTAGAGTACTCAAGACCTATTGTTTTTGGTGAAGATCGGTTGAGGGGAAGGGGTAGTTTACCAGCAACGTTTTTTATCATGCGTATTTTCTATGGCAAACGACAACTGCCGCAAATTCAAACAGAATCAAATAATTTCTTGCATACAGACCTGATTTGTAGAGTACTCGCGACCTGTTGTTTTTGGTGAAGATCGGTTGAGGGGAAGGGGTAGTTTACCTGCAACGGTTTTTTTTATTAAGGGAAATTTTTTTTTTTGGCAAACGATAACAGCCGCAAATTCAAACAGAATCAAATAATGTTTCGCATACAGCCCTGAATTGTAGATTTCTCAAGACCTATTGTTTTTGGTGAAGATCGGTTGAGGGAAAGGGGTAGTTTACCTGCAACGTTTTTTTAACAAGGGTATTTTCTATGGCAAACGATAACAGCCGCAAATTCAAACAGAATCAAATAATGTTTTGCATACAGCCCTGATTTGTAGAGTACCCAAGACCTATTGTTTTTGGTGAATATCGGTTAAGGGGAAGGGGTAGTTTACCTGCAACGTTTTTTTATCAAGCGTATTTTCTATGGCAAACGATAACAGCCGCAAATTCAAACAGAATGATATAATTTTTTGCATACGTCCCTGAATTGTAGAGGTCTCAATGACTTTCGATTTTGGTGAAGATCGGTTAAGGGGAAGGGGTAGTTTACCTGCAACCTTTTACGTTTTAACAAGAGTAAAGTACTTGAAAATTTATTTAAACTTTTTGAAACAATAGTAATTGTTAAAAATAAAATAATTTTGTTGCCGGGCAATAAAATTATAATTTTTTCATTTTAATGTAATATAATATTTTTCATTTAATACAGCAATAAAAAGGCAGGTAAGACACAGCCTGGTTGTTTGGCTGAAAATGATTTTAAATATAAATCTTAGAATATGGAAGTCATGTATGGTTCTCCATATTGTTTTTGGTGAAGTTCGGTTGAGGGAAAGGGGTAGTTTACCTGCCACGTTTTTTATTTTATCAAGGGTATTTTCTATGGCAAACGATAACAGCCGAAAATTCAAACAGAATCAAATACTGTATTGTATACAGCCCTGATTTGTAGAGTACCCAAGACCTATTGTTTTTGGTGAAGATCGGTTAAGGGAAAGGGGTAGTTTACCTGTAACGTTTTATGTTTTAACAAGGGTATTTCATATGGCAAACGATAACAACCGCAAATTCAAACAGAATCAAAAGATTATTTGCATACAGCCCTAAATTGTAGAGTTCTCAAGACCTACTGTTTTTGGTGAAGATCGGTTGAGGGAAAGGGGTAGTTTACCTGCAACGTTTTTTTAACAAGGGTATTTTCTATGGCAAACGATAACAGCCGCAAATTCAAACGGAATCAAATAATGTTTTGCATACAGCCCTGATTTGTAGAGTACTCAAGACCTATTGTTTTTGTTGAAGATCGGTTCAGGGGAAAGGGTAGTTTACCTGCAACGTTTTTTTATCAAGCGTATTTTCTATGGCAAACGATAACAGCCGCAAATTCAAACAGAATCAAATATTTTTTGCATACGTCCCTGGATTGTAGAGGTCTCAATGGCTTTCGATTTTGGTGAAGATCGGTTAAGGGGAAGGGGTAGTTTACCTGCCACCTTTTACGTTTTAACAAGAGTAAAGTACTTGTTTCTATGACGAACGATAACTGCCGTAAATTCAAAGAGAATCAACTAATGTTTTGTATACAGCCCTGAATTTTAGAGTTCTCAAGACCTGTTGTTTTTGGTGAAGATTGGTTAATGGCATAGGGTAGTTTACCAGCCACGTTTTTTGTTTTATCAAGGGTATTTTGTATGGCAAACGATAACAGCCGCAAATTCAAACAGAATCATATAATATTTTGCATACAGCCCTGAATTGTAGAGTTCTCAAGACCTCTCGTTTTTGGTGAAGATCGGTTAAGCGAAAGGGGTAGTTTACCTGCAACGGTTTTTTATCAAGGGTAATTTTACTTCCATATTCCTTAAGGAATGGAAGTACGGTGATGGCAAAAAAAATCGTGTTCGAGATTATTGCAGATTCTGATTCTACTACACTCAAAACATGAAAAAAAGTCGTTTTCCGAAAAGTGTCTGTGTGTCTGTCTGTCTGTCTGTCTGTCTGTGTGTCTGTCTGTGTGTCTGTCTGTAGATTTTTTTTCTATGGCAAACGATAACTGCCGCAAATTCAAACAGAATCAAATAATTTTTTGCATGCAGCTCTGATTTGCAGTGTACTCGCGTCCTATTGTTTTTGGTGAAGATCGGTTGAGGGAAAGGGGTAGTTTACCTGCAACGGTTTTTTTTTAGCAAGGGTAATTTTGTTTGTTTGGCAAACGATAACAGCCGCAAATTCAAACAGAATCAAATAATGTTTCGCATACAGCCCTGAATTGTAGAGTTCTCAAGATCTGTTGATTTTGGTGAAGATCGGTTAAGGGAAAGGGGTAGTTTACCTGTAACGTTTTATGTTTTAACAAGGGTATTTCCTATGGCAAACGATAACAGCTGCAAATTCAAACAGAATCAAAAGATTATTTGCATACAGCCCTAAATTGTAGATTTATCAAGACCTATTGTTTTTGGTGAAGATCGGTTGAAGTAAAGGGGTAGTTTACCTGCAACGTTTTTTTAACAAGGGTATTTTCTATGGCAAACGATAACAGCCGCAAATTCAAACAGAATCAAATAATGTTTTGCATACAGCCCTGATTTGTAGAGTACTCAAGACCTATTGTTTTTGGTGAAGATCGGTTAAGGGGAAGGGGTAGTTTACCAGCAACGTTTTTTTATCAAGCGTATTTTCTATGGCAAACGATAACAGCCGCAAATTCAAACAGAATCAAATAATATTTTGCATACGTCCCTGAATTGTAGAGGTCTCAATGACTTTCGATTTTGGTGAAGATCGGTTAAGGGGAAGGGGTAGTTTACCTGCAACCTTTTACGTTTTAACAAGAGTATGGTACTTGAAAATTTATTTAAACTTTTTGAAACAATGGTAATTGTTAAAAAGAAAATAATTTTGTTGCCAGGCAATAAAATTATAATTTTTTCATTTTAATGTAATATAATATTTTTCATTTAATACAGCAATAAAAAGGCAGGTAAGACACAGCCTGGCTGTTTGGCTGAAAATGATTTTAAATATAAATCTTAGAATATGGAAGTCATGTATGGTTCTCCATACCGATATTTTTTTATATGTGTACTACGTTTTTGGCAACAAAGAAGTATTTTTTTGTTAAAATTCCTTCCCTGGCTGTTTGGCTGAAAATGATTTTAAATATAAATCTTAGAATATGGAAGTCATGTATGGTTCTCCATACCGATATTTACTTCCATATTCCTTAAGGAATGGAAGTATGGTGATGGCAAAAAAAATCGTGTTCGAGATTATTGCAGATTCTGATTCTACTACACTCAAAACATGAAAAATAGTCGTTTTCCGAAAAGTGTCTGTGTGTGTGTCTGTCTGTCTGTCTTTGTGTCTGTCTGTGTGTCTGTCTGTAGATTTTTTTTCTATGGCAAACGATAACTGCCGCAAATTCAAACAGAATCAAATAATTTTTTGCATGCCGCCCTGATTGGCAGAGTACTCGCGACCTATTGTTTTTGGTGAAGTTCGGTTGAGGGAAAGGGGTAGTTTACCTGCAACGTTTTTTTAACAAGGGTATTTTTTATGGCAAACGATAACAGCCGCAAATTCAAACAGAATCAAATAATGTTTTGCAAACAGCGCTGATTTGTAGAGTACTCAAGACCTATTGTTTTTGGTGAAGATCGGTTAAGGGAAAGGGGTAGTTTACCTGTAACGTTTTATGTTTTAACAAGGGTATTTCCTATGGCAAACGATAACAGCCGCAAATTCAAACAGAATCAACTACTCTTTTGCATACAGCCCTGAATTGTAGAGATCCCAAGTCCTATTGGTGTTGGTGAAGATCGGTTAAGGGAAAGGGGTAGTTTACCGGCAACATTTTATGTTTTAACAAGGGTAATTTTTTATATGACGAACGATAACTGCCGCAAATTCAAACAGAATCAAATGATTATTTGCATACAGCCCTCAATTTTAGAGATCTCAAAAGTTACGGTTTTTGGTGAAGATCGGGAAAGGGAAAGGGGTAGTTTACCTGCAACGTTTTTTGTTTTATCAAGAGTATTTTCTATGGCAAACGATAACAGCCGCAAATTCAAACAGAATCATATAATATTTTGCATGCAGCCCTGAATTGTAGAGTTCTCAAGACCTGTTGGTTTTGGTGAAGATCGGTTAAGGGAAAGGGGTAGTTTACCTGTAACGTTTTATGATTTAACAAGGGTATTTCCTATGGCAAACGATAACAGCCGCAAATTCAAACAGAATCAAAAGATTATTTGCATTCAGCCCTAAATTGAAGAGTTCTCAAGACTTATTGTTTTTGGTGAAGATCGGTTAAGGGAAAGGGGTAGTTTACCTACAACGTTTTTTTTGACAAGGGTATTTTCTATGGCAAACGATAACAGCCGCAAATTCAAACAGAATCAAATAATTTTTTGCATACGGCCCTGATTTGTAGAGGACTTGCGACCTTTTGTTTTTGGTGAAGATCGGTTGAGGGAAAGGGGTAGTTTACCTGCAACGGTTTTTTTTATCAAGGGAAATTTTTTTTTTTGGCAAACGATAACAGCCGCAAATTCAAACAGAATCAAATAATGTTTCGCATACAGCCCTGAATTGTAGAGTTCTCAAGACATATTGTTTTTGGTGAAGATCGGTTAAGGGGAAGGGGTAGTTTACCAGCAACGTTTTATGTTTTAACAAGGGTATTTCCTATGGCAAACGATAACAGCCGCAAATTCAAACAGAATCAAAAGGTTATTTGCATACTGCCCTATATTATAGAGTTCTCAAGAGCTGTTCTTTTTGGTGAAGATCGGTTAAGGGGAAGGGGTAGTTTACCTACAACGTTTTTTTTAACGAGGGTATTTTCTATGGCAAACGATAACAGCCGCAAATTCAAACAGAATCAAATAATTTTCTGCATACAGCCCTGATTTGTAGAGTACTCATGACCTATTGTTCTTGGTGAAGACCGGTTGAGGGGAAGGGGTAGTTTACCTGCAATTTTTTTTATCAAGCGTATTTTCTATGGCAAACGATAACTGCCGCAAATTCGAACAGAATCAAATAATTATTTGCATACAGGCCTGATTTGTAGAGTGCTCGCGAGCTATTGTTTGTGGTGAAGATCGGTTGAGGGGAAGGGGTAGTTTACCTGCAACGGTTTATGTTTTAACAAGGGTATTTCCTATGGCAAACGATAACAGCCGCAAATTCAAACAGAATCAAATAATGTTTCGCACGCAGCCCTGAATTGTAGAGTTCTCAAGACCTGTTGTTTTTGGTGAAGATCGGTTACGGGGAAAGGGCAGTTTACCTGAAACATTTTTTGTTGTAACATGAGTAAAGTACTTAATTTTGATAAAGTATCCTGATAAGATCTTAATAATCCACTGTAGAAACGTAGATGAAATATCTATAAATGAAGAGGCTAGTTGAACTGGCTGGGGGTAATTTTCTATAAATCAAAATTATAGTTGAAGGGGGAGGGGATAATTTTTTTTTATATGTGTACTACGTTTTTGGCAACAAAGAAGTATTTTTTTGTTAAAATTCCTTCCCTGGCTGTTTGGCTGAAAATGATTTTAAATATAAATCTTAGAATATGGAAGTCATGTATGGTTCTCCATACCGATATTTACTTCCATATTCCTTAAGGAATGGAAGTATGGTGATGGCAAAAAAAATCGTGTTCGAGATTATTGCAGATTCTGATTCTACTACACTCAAAACATGAAAAATAGTCGTTTTCCGAAAAGTGTCTGTGTGTGTGTCTGTCTGTCTGTCTGTCTTTGTGTCTGTCTGTGTGTCTGTCTGTAGATTTTTTTTCTATGGCAAACGATAACTGCCGCAAATTCAAACAGAATCAAATAATTTTTTGCATGCCGCCCTGACTGGCAGAGTACTCGCGACCTATTGTTTTTGGTGAAGTTCGGTTGAGGGAAAGGGGTAGTTTACCTGCAACGTTTTTTTAACAAGGGTATTTTCTATGGCAAACGATAACAGCCGCAAATTCAAACAGAATCAAATAATGTTTTGCATACAGCGCTGATTTGTAGAGTACTCAAGACCTATTGTTTTTGGTGAAGATCGGTTAAGGGGAAGGGGTAGTTTACCTGTAACGTTTTATGTTTTAACAAGGGTATTTCCTATGGCAAACGATAACAGCCGCAAATTCAAACAGAATCAACTACTCTTTTGCATACAGCCCTGAATTGTAGAGATCCCAAGTCCTATTGGTGTTGGTGAAGATCGGTTAAGGGAAAGGGGTAGTTTACCGGCAACATTTTATGTTTTAACAAGGATAATTTTTTATATGACGAACGATAACTGCCGCAAATTCAAACAGAATCAAATGATTATTTGCATACAGCCCTCAATTTTAGAGATCTCAAAAGGTACGGTTTTTGGTGAAGATCGGGAAAGGGAAAGAGCAACATTTTATGTTTTAACAAGGGTAATTTTTACTTCCCTATTTCCTTAAGGAATGGAAGTATGGTGATGGCAAAAAAAATCGTGTTCGAGATTATTGCAGATTCTGATTCTACTACACTCAAAACATGAAAAAAAGTCGTTTTCCGAAAAGTGTCTGTGTGTGTGTCTGTGTGTCTGTGTGTCTGTGTGTCTGTGTGTCTGTCTGTGTGTCTGTAGATTTTTTTTTTTTGGCAAACGATAACTGCCGCAAATTCAAACAGAATCAAATAATTTCTTGCATACAGCCCTGATTTGTAGAGGACTCGCGACCTATTGTTTTTGGTGAAGATCGGTTGAAGGAAAGGGGTAGTTTACCTGCTACGGTTTTTTTTTATCAAGGGAAATTTTTTATTTTTGGCAAACGATAACAGCCGCAAATTCAAACATAATCAAATAATGTTTCGTATACAGCCCTGAATTGCATAGTTCTCAAGACCTTTTGTTTTTGGTGAAGATCGGTTAAGGGAAAGGGGTAGTTTACCTGTAACGTTTTATGTTTTAACAAGGGTATTTCCTATGGCAAACGATAACAGCCGCAAATTCAAACAGAATCAAAAGATTATTTGCATACAGCCCTAAATTGTAGAGTGCTCGAGACCTGTTGTTTTTGGTGAAGATCGGTTAAGGGAAAGGGGTAGTTTACTGGTAACGTTTTATGTTTTAACAAGGGTATTTCCTATGGCAAACGATAACAGCCGCAAATTCAAACAGAATCAAAAAATTATTTGCATACAGCCCTAGATTGCAGAGTTCTCAAGACCTATTGTTTTTGGTGAAGATCGGTTAAGGGAAAGGGGTAGTTTACCTACAACGTTTTTTTAACAAGGGTATTTTGTATGGCAAACGATAACAGCCGCAAATTCAAACAGAATCAAATAATTTTCTGCATACAGCCCTGATTTGTAGAGTACTCAGGACCTATTGTTTTTGGTGAAGATCGGTTGAGGGAAAGGGGTAGTTTACCTGCAACGTTTTTTATTAAGCGTATTTTCTATGGCAAACGTTAACAGCCGCAAATTCAAACAGAATCAAATAAATGTTTGCATACGTCCCTGAATTGTAGAGGTCTCAATGACTTTCGATTTTGGTGAAGATCGGTTAAGGGGAAGGGGTAGTTTACCTGCAACCTTTTACGTTTTAACAAGAGTAAAGTACTTGAAAATTTATTTAAACTTTTTGGAACAATGGTAATTGTTAAAAATAAAATAATTTTGTTTCCAGGCAATCAAATTATAATTTTTTCATTTTAATGTAATATAATATTTTTCATTTAATACAGCAATAAAAAGGCAGGTAAGACACAGCCTGGCTGTTTGGCTGAAAATGATTTTAAATATGAATCTTAGAATATGGAAGTCATGTATGGTTCTCCATACCGATATTTACTTCCATATTCCTTAAGGAATGGAAGTATGGTGATGGCAAAAAAAATCGTGTTCGAGATTATTGCAGATTGTGATTCTACTACACTCAAAACATGAAAAAAAGTCGTTTTCCGAAAAGTGTCTGTGTGTGTGTGTGTGTGTGTGTGTGTGTGTCTGTCTGTCTGTCTGTGTGTCTGTCTGTCTGTCTGTGTGTGTGTCTGTCTGTAGATTTTTTTTTTTGGCAAACGATAACTGCCTCAAATTCAAACAGAATCAAATAATTTTTTGCATATAGCCCTGGTTTGTAGAGTACTCGCGACCTTTTGGTTTTGGTGAAGATCGGTTAAGGGAAAGGGGTAGTTTACCTGTAACGTTTTATGTTTTAACAAGGGTATTTCCTATGGCAAACGATAAAAGCCGCAAATTCAAACAGAATCAACTACTCTTTTGCATACAGCCCTGAATTGTAGAGATCCCAAGTCCTATTGGTGTTGGTGAAGAATCGGTTAAGGGAAAGGGGTAGTTTACCGGCAACATTTTATGTTTTAACAAGGGTAATTTTTTATATGACGAACGATAACTGCCGCAAATTCAAACAGAATCAAATGATTATTTGCATACAGCCCTCAATTTTATAGATCTCAAAAGGTACGGTTTTTGGTGAAGATCGGGAAAGGGAAAGGGGTAGTTTACCTGCAACGTTTTTTGTTTTATCAAGAGTATTTTCTATGGCAAACGATAACAGCCGCAAATTCAAACAGAATCATATAATATTTTGCATGCAGCCCTGAATTGTAGAGTTCTCAAGACCTGTTGGTTTTGGTGAAGATCGGTTAAGGGAATAGGGTAGTTTACCTGCAACATTTTATGTTTTAACAAGGGTAATTTTTACTTCCATATTGCCTTAAGGAATGGAAGTATGGTGATGGCAAAAAAAATCGTGTTCGAGATTATTGCAGATTCTGATTCTACTACACTCAAAACATGAAAAAAAGTCGTTTTCCGAATAGTGTCTGTGTGTGTGTCTGTGTGTCTGTGTGTCTGTCTGTGTGTCTGTAGATTTTTTTTCTATGGCAAACGATAACTGCCGCAAATTCAAACAGAATCAAATAATTTCTTGCATACAGCCCTGATTTGTAGAGGACTCGCGACCTATTGTTTTTGGTGAAGATCGGTTGAAGGAAAGGGGTAGTTTACCTGCTACGGTTTTTTTTTATCAAGGGAAATTTTTTATATTTGGCAAACGATAACAGCCGCAAATTCAAACATAATCAAATAATGTTTCGTATACAGCCCTGAATTTCAGAGTTCTCAAGACCTTTTGTTTTTGGTGACGATCGGTTAAGGGAAAGGGGTAGTTTACCTGTAACGTTTTATGTTTTAACAAGGGTATTTCCTATGGCAAACGATAACAGCCGCAAATTCAAACAGAATCAAAAGATTATTTGCATACAGCCCTAAATTGTAGAGTGCTCGAGACCTATTGTTTTTGGTGAAGGTCGGTTAAGGGAAAGGGGTAGTTTACTTGTAACGTTTTATGTTTTAACAAGGGTATTTCCTATGGCAAACGATAACAGCCGCAAATTCAAACAGAATCAAAAAATTATTTGCATACAGCCCTAAATTGTAGAGTTCTCAAGACCTATTGTTTTTGTGAAGATCGGTTAAGGGAAAGGGGTAGTTTACCTACAACGTTTTTTTAACAAGGGTATTTTGTATGGCAAACGATAACAGCCGCAAATTCAAACAGAATCAAATAATTTTCTGCATACCGCCCTGATTTGTAGAGTACTCAAGACCTATTGTTTTTGGTGAAGATCGGTTAAGGGGAAGGGGTAGTTTACCTGCAACTTTTTACGTTTTAACAAGAGTAAAGTACTTGAAAATTTATTTAAACTTTTTGAAACAATGGTAATTGTTAAAAATAAAATAATTTTGTTGCCAGGCAATAAAATTATAATTTTTTCATTTTAATGTAATATAATATTTTTCATTTAATACAGCAATAAAAAGGCAGGTAAGACACAGCCTGGCTGTTTGGCTGAAAATGATTTTAAATATAAATCTTAGAATATGGAAGTCATGTATGGTTCTCCATACCGATATTTACTTCCATATTCCTTAAGGAATGGAAGTATGGTGATGGCAAAGAAAATCGTGTTCGAGATTATTGCAGATTGTGATTCTACTACACTCAAAACATGAAAAAAAGTCGTTTTCCGAAAAGTGTCTGTGTGTGTGTGTGTGTGTGTGTGTGTCTGTCTGTCTGTGTGTGTGTCTGTCTGTCTGTCTGTGTGTGTGTCTGTCTGTAGATTTTTTTTCTATGGCAAACGATAACTGCCGCAAATTCAAACAGAATCAAATAATTTTTTGCATGCCGCCCTGATATGCAGAGTACTCGCGACCTGTTGTTTTTGGTGAAGATCGGTTGAGGGAAAGGGGTAGTTTACCTGCAACGGTTTTTTTTTTAGCAAGGGTAATTTTGTTTGTTTGGCAAACGATAACAGCCGCAAATTCAAACAGAATCAAATAATGTTTCGCATACAGCCCTGAATTGTAGAGTTCTCAAGATCTGTTGATTTTGGTGAAGATCGGTTAAGGGAAAGGGGTAGTTTACCTGTAACGTTTTATGTTTTAACAAGGGTATTTCCTATGGCAAACGATAACAGCCGCAAATTCAAACAGAATCAAAAGATTATTTGCATACAGCCCTAAATTGTAGAGTTCTCAAGACCTGTTGTTTTTGGTGAAGTTCGGTTGACGGGAAGGGGTAGTTTACCTGCAACGTTTTTTTAACAAGGGTATTTTCTATGGCAAACGATAACAGCCGCAAATTCAAACAGAATCAAATAATGTTTTGCATACAGCCCTGATTTGTAGAGTACTCAAGACCTATTGTTTTGTGGTGACGATCGGTTAAGGGAAAGGGGTAGTTTACCTGTAACGTTTTATGTTTTAACAAGGGTATTTCCTATGGCAAACGATAACAGCCGCAAATTCAAACAGAATCAAAAGGTTATTTGCATACTGCCCTATATTATAGAGTTCTCAAGAGCTGTTCTTTTTGGTGAAGATCGGTTAAGGGGAAGGGGTAGTTTACCTACAACGTTTTTTTTAACGAGGGTATTTTCTATGGCAAACGATAACAGCCGCAAATTCAAACAGAATCAAATAATTTTCTGCATACAGCCCTGATTTGTAGAGTACTCATGACCTATTGTTCTTGGTGAAGACCGGTTGAGGGGAAGGGGTAGTTTACCTGCAATTTTTTTTATCAAGCGTATTTTCTATGGCAAACGATAACTGCCGCAAATTCGAACAGAATCAAATAATTATTTGCATACAGACCTGATTTGTAGAGTGCTCGCGAGCTATTGTTTGTGGTGAAGATCGGTTGAGGGGAAGGGGTAGTTTACCTGCAACGGTTTATGTTTTAACAAGGGTATTTCCTATGGCAAACGATAACAGCCGCAAATTCAAACAGAATCAAATAATGTTTCGCACGCAGCCCTGAATTGTAGAGTTCTCAAGACCTGTTGTTTTTGGTGAAGATCGGTTACGGGGAAAGGGCAGTTTACCTGAAACATTTTTTGTTGTAACATGAGTAAAGTACTTAATTTTGATAAAGTATCCTGATAAGATCTTAATAATCCACTGTAGAAACGTAGATGAAATATCTATAAATGAAGAGGCTAGTTGAACTGGCTGGGGGTAATTTTCTATAAATCAAAATTATAGTTGAAGGGGGAGGGGATAATTTTTTTTTATATGTGTACTACGTTTTTGGCAACAAAGAAGTATTTTTTTGTTAAAATTCCTTCCCTGGCTGTTTGGCTGAAAATGATTTTAAATATAAATCTTAGAATATGGAAGTCATGTATGGTTCTCCATACCGATATTTACTTCCATATTCCTTAAGGAATGGAAGTATGGTGATGGCAAAAAAAATCGTGTTCGAGATTATTGCAGATTCTGATTCTACTACACTCAAAACATGAAAAATAGTCGTTTTCCGAAAAGTGTCTGTGTGTGTGTCTGTCTGTCTGTCTGTCTTTGTGTCTGTCTGTGTGTCTGTCTGTAGATTTTTTTTCTATGGCAAACGATAACTGCCGCAAATTCAAACAGAATCAAATAATTTTTTGCATGCCGCCCTGACTGGCAGAGTACTCGCGACCTATTGTTTTTGGTGAAGTTCGGTTGAGGGAAAGGGGTAGTTTACCTGCAACGTTTTTTTAACAAGGGTATTTTCTATGGCAAACGATAACAGCCGCAAATTCAAACAGAATCAAATAATGTTTTGCATACAGCGCTGATTTGTAGAGTACTCAAGACCTATTGTTTTTGGTGAAGATCGGTTAAGGGGAAGGGGTAGTTTACCTGTAACGTTTTATGTTTTAACAAGGGTATTTCCTATGGCAAACGATAACAGCCGCAAATTCAAACAGAATCAACTACTCTTTTGCATACAGCCCTGAATTGTAGAGATCCCAAGTCCTATTGGTGTTGGTGAAGATCGGTTAAGGGAAAGGGGTAGTTTACCGGCAACATTTTATGTTTTAACAAGGATAATTTTTTATATGACGAACGATAACTGCCGCAAATTCAAACAGAATCAAATGATTATTTGCATACAGCCCTCAATTTTAGAGATCTCAAAAGGTACGGTTTTTGGTGAAGATCGGGAAAGGGAAAGAGCAACATTTTATGTTTTAACAAGGGTAATTTTTACTTCCCTATTTCCTTAAGGAATGGAAGTATGGTGATGGCAAAAAAAATCGTGTTCGAGATTATTGCAGATTCTGATTCTACTACACTCAAAACATGAAAAAAAGTCGTTTTCCGAAAAGTGTCTGTGTGTGTGTCTGTGTGTCTGTGTGTCTGTGTGTCTGTGTGTCTGTCTGTGTGTCTGTAGATTTTTTTTTTTGGCAAACGATAACTGCCGCAAATTCAAACAGAATCAAATAATTTCTTGCATACAGCCCTGATTTGTAGAGGACTCGCGACCTATTGTTTTTGGTGAAGATCGGTTGAAGGAAAGGGGTAGTTTACCTGCTACGGTTTTTTTTTATCAAGGGAAATTTTTTATTTTTGGCAAACGATAACAGCCGCAAATTCAAACATAATCAAATAATGTTTCGTATACAGCCCTGAATTGCAGAGTTCTCAAGACCTTTTGTTTTTGGTGAAGATCGGTTAAGGGAAAGGGGTAGTTTACCTGTAACGTTTTATGTTTTAACAAGGGTATTTCCTATGGCAAACGATAACAGCCGCAAATTCAAACAGAATCAAAAGATTATTTGCATACAGCCCTAAATTGTAGAGTGCTCGAGACCTGTTGTTTTTGGTGAAGATCGGTTAAGGGAAAGGGGTAGTTTACTGGTAACGTTTTATGTTTTAACAAGGGTATTTCCTATGGCAAACGATAACAGCCGCAAATTCAAACAGAATCAAAAAATTATTTGCATACAGCCCTAGATTGCAGAGTTCTCAAGACCTATTGTTTTTGGTGAAGATCGGTTAAGGGAAAGGGGTAGTTTACCTACAACGTTTTTTTAACAAGGGTATTTTGTATGGCAAACGATAACAGCCGCAAATTCAAACAGAATCAAATAATTTTCTGCATACAGCCCTGATTTGTAGAGTACTCAGGACCTATTGTTTTTGGTGAAGATCGGTTGAGGGAAAGGGGTAGTTTACCTGCAACGTTTTTTATTAAGCGTATTTTCTATGGCAAACGTTAACAGCCGCAAATTCAAACAGAGTCAAATAAATGTTTGCATACGTCCCTGAATTGTAGAGGTCTCAATGACTTTCGATTTTGGTGAAGATCGGTTAAGGGGAAGGGGTAGTTTACCTGCAACCTTTTACGTTTTAACAAGAGTAAAGTACTTGAAAATTTATTTAAACTTTTTGGAACAATGGTAATTGTTAAAAATAAAATAATTTTGTTTCCAGGCAATCAAATTATAATTTTTTCATTTTAATGTAATATAATATTTTTCATTTAATACAGCAATAAAAAGGCAGGTAAGACACAGCCTGGCTGTTTGGCTGAAAATGATTTTAAATATGAATCTTAGAATATGGAAGTCATGTATGGTTCTCCATACCGATATTTACTTCCATATTCCTTAAGGAATGGAAGTATGGTGATGGCAAAAAAAATCGTGTTCGAGATTATTGCAGATTGTGATTCTACTACACTCAAAACATGAAAAAAAGTCGTTTTCCGAAAAGTGTCTGTGTGTGTGTGTGTGTGTGTCTGTCTGTCTGTCTGTGTGTCTGTCTGTCTGTCTGTGTGTGTGTCTGTCTGTAGATTTTTTTTTTTGGCAAACGATAACTGCCTCAAATTCAAACAGAATCAAATAATTTTTTGCATATAGCCCTGGTTTGTAGAGTACTCGCGACCTTTTGGTTTTGGTGAAGATCGGTTAAGGGAAAGGGGTAGTTTACCTGTAACGTTTTATGTTTTAACAAGGGTATTTCCTATGGCAAACGATAAAAGCCGCAAATTCAAACAGAATCAACTACTCTTTTGCATACAGCCCTGAATTGTAGAGATCCCAAGTCCTATTGGTGTTGGTGAAGAATCGGTTAAGGGAAAGGGGTAGTTTACCGGCAACATTTTATGTTTTAACAAGGGTAATTTTTTATATGACGAACGATAACTGCCGCAAATTCAAACAGAATCAAATGATTATTTGCATACAGCCCTCAATTTTATAGATCTCAAAAGGTACGGTTTTTGGTGAAGATCGGGAAAGGGAAAGGGGTAGTTTACCTGCAACGTTTTTTGTTTTATCAAGAGTATTTTCTATGGCAAACGATAACAGCCGCAAATTCAAACAGAATCATATAATATTTTGCATGCAGCCCTGAATTGTAGAGTTCTCAAGACCTGTTGGTTTTGGTGAAGATCGGTTAAGGGAATAGGGTAGTTTACCTGCAACATTTTATGTTTTAACAAGGGTAATTTTTACTTCCATATTGCCTTAAGGAATGGAAGTATGGTGATGGCAAAAAAAATCGTGTTCGAGATTATTGCAGATTCTGATTCTACTACACTCAAAACATGAAAAAAAGTCGTTTTCCGAATAGTGTCTGTGTGTGTGTCTGTGTGTCTGTGTGTCTGTCTGTGTGTCTGTAGATTTTTTTTCTATGGCAAACGATAACTGCCGCAAATTCAAACAGAATCAAATAATTTCTTGCATACAGCCCTGATTTGTAGAGGACTCGCGACCTATTGTTTTTGGTGAAGATCGGTTGAAGGAAAGGGGTAGTTTACCTGCTACGGTTTTTTTTTATCAAGGGAAATTTTTTATATTTGGCAAACGATAACAGCCGCAAATTCAAACATAATCAAATAATGTTTCGTATACAGCCCTGAATTTCAGAGTTCTCAAGACCTTTTGTTTTTGGTGACGATCGGTTAAGGGAAAGGGGTAGTTTACCTGTAACGTTTTATGTTTTAACAAGGGTATTTCCTATGGCAAACGATAACAGCCGCAAATTCAAACAGAATCAAAAGATTATTTGCATACAGCCCTAAATTGTAGAGTGCTCGAGACCTATTGTTTTTGGTGAAGGTCGGTTAAGGGAAAGGGGTAGTTTACTTGTAACGTTTTATGTTTTAACAAGGGTATTTCCTATGGCAAACGATAACAGCCGCAAATTCAAACAGAATCAAAAAATTATTTGCATACAGCCCTAAATTGTAGAGTTCTCAAGACCTATTGTTTTTGTGAAGATCGGTTAAGGGAAAGGGGTAGTTTACCTACAACGTTTTTTTAACAAGGGTATTTTGTATGGCAAACGATAACAGCCGCAAATTCAAACAGAATCAAATAATTTTCTGCATACCGCCCTGATTTGTAGAGTACTCAAGACCTATTGTTTTTGGTGAAGATCGGTTAAGGGGAAGGGGTAGTTTACCTGCAACTTTTTACGTTTTAACAAGAGTAAAGTACTTGAAAATTTATTTAAACTTTTTGAAACAATGGTAATTGTTAAAAATAAAATAATTTTGTTGCCAGGCAATAAAATTATAATTTTTTCATTTTAATGTAATATAATATTTTTCATTTAATACAGCAATAAAAAGGCAGGTAAGACACAGCCTGGCTGTTTGGCTGAAAATGATTTTAAATATAAATCTTAGAATATGGAAGTCATGTATGGTTCTCCATACCGATATTTACTTCCATATTCCTTAAGGAATGGAAGTATGGTGATGGCAAAGAAAATCGTGTTCGAGATTATTGCAGATTGTGATTCTACTACACTCAAAACATGAAAAAAAGTCGTTTTCCGAAAAGTGTCTGTGTGTGTGTGTGTGTGTGTGTGTCTGTCTGTCTGTGTGTGTGTCTGTCTGTCTGTCTGTGTGTGTGTCTGTCTGTAGATTTTTTTTCTATGGCAAACGATAACTGCCGCAAATTCAAACAGAATCAAATAATTTTTTGCATGCCGCCCTGATATGCAGAGTACTCGCGACCTGTTGTTTTTGGTGAAGATCGGTTGAGGGAAAGGGGTAGTTTACCAGCAACGGTTTTTTTTTAGCAAGGGTAATTTTGTTTGTTTGGCAAACGATAACAGCCGCAAATTCAAACAGAATCAAATAATGTTTCGCATACAGCCCTGAATTGTAGAGTTCTCAAGATCTGTTGATTTTGGTGAAGATCGGTTAAGGGAAAGGGGTAGTTTACCTGTAACGTTTTATGTTTTAACAAGGGTATTTCCTATGGCAAACGATAACAGCCGCAAATTCAAACAGAATCAAAAGATTATTTGCATACAGCCCTAAATTGTAGAGTTCTCAAGACCTGTTGTTTTTGGTGAAGTTCGGTTGACGGGAAGGGGTAGTTTACCTGCAACGTTTTTTTAACAAGGGTATTTTCTATGGCAAACGATAACAGCCGCAAATTCAAACAGAATCAAATAATGTTTTGCATACAGCCCTGATTTGTAGAGTACTCAAGACCTATTGTTTTGTGGTGACGATCGGTTAAGGGAAAGGGGTAGTTTACCTGTAACGTTTTATGTTTTAACAAGGGTATTTCCTATGGCAAACGATAACAGCCGCAAATTCAAACAGAATCAACTACTCTTTTGCATACAGCCCTGAATTGTAGAGATCCCAAGTCCTATTGGTGTTGGTGAAGATCGGTTAAGGGAAAGGGGTAGTTTACCGGCAACATTTTATGTTTTAACAAGGGTAATTTTTTATATGACGAACGATAACTGCCGCAAATTCAGACAGAATCAAATGATTATTTGCATACAGCCCTCAATTTTAGAGATCTCAAAAGGTACGGTTTTTGGTGAAGATCGGGAAAGGGGAAGGGGTAGTTTACCTGCAAGGTTTATGTTTTATCAAGAGTATTTTCTATGGCAAACGATAACAGCCGCAAATTCAAACAGAATCATATAATATTTTGCATGCATCCCTGAATTGTAGAGTTCTCAAGACCTGTTGGTTTTGGTGAAGATCGGTTAAGGGAATAGGGTAGTTTACCTGCAACATTTTATGTTTTAACAAGGGTAATTTTTACTTCCATATTCCTTAAGGAATGGAAGTATGGTGATGGCAAAAAAAATCGTGTTCGAGATTATTGCAGATTGTGATTCTACTACACTCAAAACATGAAAAAAAGTCGTTTTCCGAAAAGTGTGTGTGTGTGTGTGTGTGTGTGTGTGTGTCTGTCTGTCTGTCTGTCTGTCTGTCTGTGTGTGTGTCTGTCTGTAGATTTTTTTTTTGGCAAACGATAACTGCCTCAAATTCAAACAGAATCAAATAATTTTTTGCATACAGCCCTGACTTGTAGAGTACTCGCGACCTATTGTTTTTGGTGAAGATCGGTTGAGGGAAAGGGGTAGTTTACCAGCAACGGTTTTTGTTTATCAAGGGAAATTTTTTTTTTTGGCAAACGATAACAGCCGCAAATTCAAACAGAATCAAATAATGTTTCGCATGCAGCCCTGAATTGTAGAGGTCTCAAGACCTATTGTTTTTGGTGAAGATCGGTTAAGGGAAAGGGGTAGTTTACCAGTAACGTTTTATGATTTAACAAGGGTATTTCTTATGGCAAACGATAACAGCCGCAAATTCAAACAGAATCAAAAGGTTATTTGCATACAGCCCTAAATTGAAGAGTTCTCAAGACTTATTGTTTTTGGTGAAGATCGGTTAAGGGAAAGGGGTAGTTTACCTACAACGTTTTTTTTGACAAGGGTATTTTCTATGGCAAACGATAACAGCCGCAAATTCAAACAGAATCAAATAATTTTCTGCATACAGCCCTGATTTGTAGAGTACTCATGACCTTTTGTTCTTGGTGAAGATCGGTTGAGGGGAAGGGGTAGTTTACCTGCAATTTTTTTTATCAAGCGTATTTTCTATGGCAAACGATAACTGCCGCAAATTCGAACAGAATCAAATAATTATTTGCATACAGGCCTGATTTGTAGAGTGCTCGCGACCTATTGTTTGTGGTGAAGATCGGTTGAGGGGAAGGGGTAGTTTACCTGCAACGGTTTATGTTTTAACAAGGGTATTTCCTATGGCAAACGATAACAGCCGCAAATTCAAACAGAATCAAATAATGTTTCGCACGCAGCCCTGAATTGTAGAGTTCTCAAGACCTGTTGTTTTTGGTGAAGATCGGTTACGGGGAAAGGGCAGTTTACCTGAAACATTTTTTGTTGTAACATGAGTAAAGTACTTAATTTTGATAAAGTATCCTGATAAGATCTTAATAATCCACTGTAGAAACGTAGATGAAATATCTATAAATGAAGAGGCTAGTTGAACTGGCTGGGGGTAATTTTCTATAAATCAAAATAATAGTTGAAGGGGGAGGGGATAATTTTTTTTTATATGTGTACTACGTTTTTGGCAACAAAGAAGTATTTTTTTTGTTAAAATTCCTTCCCTGGCTGTTTGGCTGAAAATGATTTTAAATATAAATCTTAGAATATGGAAGTCATGTATGGTTCTCCATACCGATATTTACTTCCATATTCCTTAAGGAATGGAAGTATGGTGATGGCAAAAAAAATCCTGTTCGAGATTATTGCAGATTCTGATTCTACTACACTCAAAACATGAAAAAAAGTCGTTTTCCGAAAAGTGTCTGTGTGTGTGTCTGTCTGTCTGTCTGTCTTTGTGTCTGTGTGTGTGTCTGTCTGTAGATTTTTTTTCTATGGCAAACGATAACTGCCGCAAATTCAAACAGAATCAAATAATTTTTTGCATGCCGCCCTGATTGGCAGAGTACTCGCGACCTATTGTTTTTGGTGAAGTTCGGTTGAGGGAAAGGGGTAGTTTACCTGCAACGTTTTTTTAACAAGGGTATTTTCTATGGCAAACGATAACAGCCGCAAATTCAAACAGAATCAAATAATGTTTTGCATACGTCCCTGAATTGTAGAGGTCTCAATGACTTTCGATTTTGGTGAAGATCGGTTAAGGGGAAGGGGTAGTTTACCTGCAACCTTTTACGTTTTAACAAGAGTAAAGTACTTGAAAATTTATTTAAACTTTTTGAAACAATGGTAATTGTTAAAAATAAAATAATTTTGTTGCCAGGCAATAAAATTATAATTTTTTCATTTTAATGTAATATAATATTTTTCATTTAATACAGCAATAAAAAGGCAGGTAAGACACAGCCTGGCTGTTTGGCTGAAAATGATTTTAAATATAAATCTTAGAATATGGAAGTCATGTATGGTTCTCCATACCGATATTTACTTCCATATTCCTTAAGGAATGGAAGTATGGTGATGGCAAAAAAAATCGTGTTCGAGATTATTGCAGATTGTGATTCTACTACACTCAAAACATGAAAAAAAGTCGTTTTCCGAAAAGTGTGTGTGTGTGTGTGTGTGTGTGTGTCTGTCTGTCTGTGTGTGTGTCTGTCTGTCTGTCTGTGTGTGTGTCTGTCTGTAGATTTTTTTTTTTGGCAAACGATAACTGCCTCAAATTCAAACAGAATCAAATAATTTTTTGCATACAGCCCTCATTTGTAGAGTACTCGCGACCTGTTGATTTTGGTGAAGATCGGTTAAGGGAAAGGGGTAGTTTACCTGTAACGTTTTATGTTTTAACAAGGGTATTTCCTATGGCAAACGATAACAGCCGCAAATTCAAACAGAATCAACTACTCTTTTGCATACAGCCCTGAATTGTAGAGATCCCAAGTCCTATTGGTGTTGGTGAAGATCGGTTAAGGGAAAGGGGTAGTTTACCGGCAACATTTTATGTTTTAACAAGGGTAATTTTTTATATGACGAACGATAACTGCCGCAAATTCAAACAGAATCAAATGATTATTTGCATACAGCCCTCAATTTTAAAGATCTCAAAAGGTACGGTTTTTGGTGAAGATCGGGAAAGGGAAAGGGGTAGTTTACCTGCAACGTTTTTTGTTTTATCAAGAGTATTTTCTATGGCAAACGATAACAGCCGCAAATTCAAACAGAATCATATAATATTTTGCATGCAGCCCTGAATTGTAGAGTTCTCAAGACCTGTTGGTTTTGGTGAAGATCGGTTAAGGGAATAGGGTAGTTTACCTGCAACATTTTATGTTTTAACAAGGGTAATTTTTACTTCCATATTTCCTTAAGGAATGGAAGTATGGTGATGGCAAAAAAAATCGTGTTCGAGATTATTGCAGATTCTGATTCTACTACACTCAAAACATGAAAAAAAGTCGTTTTCCGAAAAGTGTCTGTGTGTGTGTCTGTGTGTCTGTGTGTCTGTGTGTCTGTTTGTGTCTGTAGATTTTTTTCTATGGCAAACGATAACTGCCGCAAATTCAAACAGAATCAAATAATTTCTTGCATACAGCCCTGATTTGTAGAGGACTCGGGACGTGTTGTTTTTGGTGAAGATCGGTTGACGGAAAGGGGTAGTTTACCTGCTACGGTTTTTTTTTATCAAGGGAAATTTTTTATTTTTGGCAAACGATAACAGCCGCAAATTCAAACATAATCAAATAATGTTTCGTATACAGCCCTGAATTGCAGAGTTCTGAAGACCTTTTATTTTTGGTGAAGATCGGTTAAGGGAAAGGGGTAGTTTACCTGTAACGTTTTATGTTTTAACAAGGGTATTTCCTATGGCAAACGATAACAGCCGCAAATTCAAACAGAATCAAAAGATTATTTGCATACAGCCCTAAATTGTAGAGTGCTCGAGACCTATTGTTTTTGGTGAAGGTCGGTTAAGGGAAAGGGGTAGTTTACTTGTAACGTTTTATGTTTTAACAAGGGTATTTCCTATGGCAAACGATAACAGCCGCAAATTCAAACAGAATCAAAAAATTATTTGCATACAGCCCTAAATTGTAGAGTTCTCAAGACCTATTGTTTTTGGTGAAGATCGGTTAAGGGAAAGGGGTAGTTTACCTACAACGTTTTTTTAACAAGGGTATTTTGTATGGCAAACGATAACAGCCGCAAATTCGAACAGAATCAAATAATTTTCTGCATACAGCCCTGATTTGTAGAGTACTCAAGACCTATTGTTTTTGGTGAAGATCGGTTAAGGGGAAGGGGTAGTTTACCAGCAACCTTTTACGTTTTAACAAGAGTAAAGTACTTGAAAATTTATTTAAACTTTTTGAAACAATGGTAATAGTTAAAAATAAAATAATTTTGTTGCCAGGCAATAAAATTATAATTTTTTCATTTTAATGTAATATAATATTTTTCATTTAATACAGCAATAAAAAGGCAGGTAAGACACAGCCTGGCTGTTTGGCTGAAAATGATTTTAAATATAAATCTTAGAATATGGAAGTCATGTATGGTTCTCCATACCGATATTTACTTCCATATTCCTTAAGGAATGGAAGTATGGTGATGGCAAAAAAAATCGTGTTCGAGATTATTGCAGATTGTGATTCTACTACACTCAAAACATGAAAAAAAGTCGTTTTCCGAAAAGTGTGTGTGTGTGTGTGTCTGTCTGTCTGTGTGTGTGTCTGTCTGTCTGTGTGTGTGTCTGTCTGTAGATTTTTTTTCTATGGCAAACGATAACTGCCGCAAATTCAAACAGAATCAAATAATTTTTTGCAGGCCGCCCTGATATGCAGAGTACTCGCGACCTATTGTTTGTGGTGAAGATCGGTTGAGGGATAGGGGTAGTTTACCTGCAACGGTTTTTTTTAGCAAGGGTAGTTTTGTTTGTTTGGCAAACGATAACAGCCGCAAATTCAAACAGAATGAAATAATGTTTCGCATACAGCCCTGAATTGTAGAGTTCTCAAGATCTGTTGATTTTGGTGAAGATCGGTTAAGGGAAAGGGGTAGTTTACCTGTAACGTTTTATGTTTTAACAAGGGTATTTCCTATGGCAAACGATAACAGCCGCAAATTCAAACAGAATCAAAAGATTATTTGCATACAGCCCTAAATTGTAGAGTTCTCAAGACCTGTTGTTTTTGGTGAAGTTCGGTTGAGGGAAAGGGGTAGTTTACCTGCAACGTTTTTTTAACAAGGGTATTTTCTATGGCAAACGATAACAGCCGCAAATTCAAACAGAATCAAATAATGTTTTGCATACAGCCCTGATTTGTAGAGTACTCAAGACCTGTTGTTTTTGGTGACGATCGGTTAAGGGAAAGGGGTAGTTTACCTGTAACGTTTTATGTTTTAAGAAGGGTATTTCCTATGGCAAACGATAACAGCCGCAAATTCAAACAGAATCAACTACTCTTTTGCATACAGCCCTGAATTGTAGAGATCCCAAGTCCTATTGGTGTTGGTGAAGATGGGTTAAGGGAAAGGGGTAGTTTACCGGCAACATTTTATGTTTTAACAAGGGTAATTTTTTATATGACGAACGATAACTGCCGCAAATTCAAACAGAATCAAATGATTATTTGCATACAGCCCTCAATTTTAGAGATCTCAAAAGGTACGGTTTTTGGTGAAGATCGGGAAAGGGAAAGGGGTAGTTTACCTGCAACGTTTTTTGTTTTATCAAGAGTATTTTCTATGGCAAACGATAACAGCCGCAAATTCAAACAGAATCATATAATATTTTGCATGCAGCCCTGAATTGTAGAGTTCTCAAGACCTGTTGGTTTTGGTGAAGATCGGTTAAGGGAATAGGGTAGTTTACCTGCAACATTTTATGTTTTAACAAGGGTAATTTTTACTTCCATATTCCTTAAGGAATGGAAGTATGGTGATGGCAAAAAAAATCGTGTTCGAGATTATTGCAGATTGTGATTCTACTACACTCAAAACATGAAAAAAAGTCGTTTTCCGAAAAGTGTCTGTGTGTGTGTGTGTGTGTGTGTGTGTCTGTCTGTCTGTGTTTGTCTGTCTGTCTGTCTGTCTGTCTGTGTGTGTGTCTGTCTGTAGATTTTTTTTTTGGCAAACGATAACTGCCTCAAATTCAAACAGAATCAAATAATTTTTTGCATACAGCCCTGACTTGTAGAGTACTCGCGACCTATTGTTTTTGGTGAAGATCGGTTGAGGGAAAGGGGTAGTTTACCAGCAACGGTTTTTGTTTATCAAGGGAAATTTTTTTTTTGGCAAACGATAACAGCCGCAAATTCAAACAGAATCAAATAATGTTTCGCATGCAGCCCTGAATTGTAGAGGTCTCAAGACCTATTGTTTTTGGTGAAGATCGGTTAAGGGAAAGGGGTAGTTTACCAGTAACGTTTTATGATTTAACAAGGGTATTTCTTATGGCAAACGATAACAGCCGCAAATTCAAACAGAATCAAAAGATTATTTGCATGCAGCCCTAAATTGAAGAGTTCTCAAGACTCATTGTTTTTGGTGAAGATCGGTTAAGGGAAAGGGGTAGTTTACCTACAACGTTTTTTTTGACAAGGGTATTTTCTATGGCAAACGATAACAGCCGCAAATTCAAACAGAATCAAATAATTTTCTGCATACAGCCCTGATTTGTAGAGTACTCATGACCTATTGTTCTTGGTGAAGATCGGTTGAGGGGAAGGGGTAGTTTGCCTGCAATTTTTTTTATCAAGCGTATTTTCTATGGCAAACGATAACTGCCGCATATTCGAACAGAATCAAATAATTATTTGCATACAGGCCTGATTTGTAGAGTGCTCGCGACCTATTGTTTTTGGTGAAGATCGGTTACGGGGAAAGGGCAGTTTACCTGAAACATTTTTTGTTGTAACATGAGTAAAGTACTTAATTTTGATAAAGTATCCTGATAAGCTCTTAATAATCCACTGTAGAAACGTAGATGAAATATCTATAAATGAAGAGGCTAGTTGAACTGGCTGGGGGTAATTTTCTATAAATCAAAATTATAGTTGAAGGGGGAGGGGATAATTTTTTTTTATATGTGTTGTAATAATATAAATAAATAAGTTGTAAGTTGATGTGTTTTGATGATAAACTATTGTGGATTATGTGACTCCGATGTAATCAAGCCCCTCTGTTTGGACTAGCCAATTTGTAATAAAATAAATAAGATTGATGTGTGAATCTGTAAGTTGTAAGGTGTTTAATTGGTGTGTAATTGGTGTGGCTCTCGACGTCTTACTGGCCTGAAACACTTCCTTAAGTTTCCCAGCTGGTCGAGTCCCAATGGTAGCAAGACCGGTCGAGTAGCGTAAAGTTGATGAAGAAATATATATGCTTGGCTTCGCCGAACGTTTCAAAACAAAATTTATTGTTTTGAAGGAAATTTAAAAAAAAATTATGTTTATAAAAACAAATTATTTTAATTTTATTAATTAATTAATTAGGATCAATTAATTAATATAGGGCTGTGAAGTTTTAAACAGTGTAATGCTCTTCTGAAAATTTTTATTAAAGTTTTAGTATAATTTAAATAATCTATCACCACTCATAAGACTGTCTGTAAACCAATCGATATTTGTTTACCTTTCTATTTTTTAGGTTATCTTCACTTACGGGTGGTAAAATCCTTGTAGATTATCAATTAGAATTATATTATTGGTAATTAGTATTATTGAAGAAATAAAGAACTATTAAGTATTGAAAAGTATTAATATTTTATTAAGTAATAGCAATATTGACTCTTATCGATTAGTATCGATTCTCAGGATATCGAAAAAAGTTACAAGTATATGATATAAAAATTATATAGGGTTCTTTAAACAGCCAGTTATTACCAAAGTCAGAGAAATCGGGCTTATATTTAAAAAGTATAACGTTACAATCAAATTAATAGTTATTAATAAACACAGACATTGAATAATAATTTGTAAATATAATAATTGTTTTCACCAAACAGCTGTGATGAACCACGAAGAGGCACTGGAACTGTCAAAGAAAGATGGCTGCCGTCAAGTCGATCAAAATGTGACTCGTCCCTGCTGCGTTCCAAATAATGTATTTTGACGCAATATTTCTGTTCTCGTGTCCGCAAATCTCTTGTTATATGTTGTGTAGTGACTGGTGTAGTGATTCTGGGTTGTATTTAGTGTATCTGTATAATTATTAGTTCAAACACTTTCTCCGATTCCGTCACTAATTTGGTTTAATGTATTATACAGTTTTCTAGTGTTTTATGGTGTTTTTCGGAGTAGATTTATATTGTTCTGTGTTATGGAGTGTTACTTGATCGTTTCTGTTATAATATGATAGTTTCAGAAGTATTTTACAAGTCACTCGCGATTTCACAATAACTCACTATACACTCGCTTTGTATGACGATTATAGGTTAGGTTATTCACGTTTTCAAAGGTATGTCATGTTGACCGTTCAACTACCAATAATTAACTAACTGTTTCCTTCAGTTTCAATTAAACTCTTAGCCCATATAATATTATCCTTAACATTGTTCAAAAATATTTTCACATCCTGTGTACATTTTACTATTTCACTATATGAATGCCTAAACTTTGGTTATTTGTCAATTTTATTCACTAGATTTGATTTAAATTAATCTTTCAGTTCATTCTGGTTATTTTCAGATTAAATAATGCCATTTTATAGTGTTTTCTGTCCAAAAAATAGTAATTTTACTTTCAGTTTGGGTATACTCTGAAGAGTCCAAAACATCAAAATTTACTTCCTGTCATTATATAAATTCAGCCATTTTATCAGTTATATTTAATATTAATAATCCTATATTGTATTAAAAGGTTCCTATTCCCTTATTTTCTGGTAATTAATTGAATTAGTTGTATTCTGAAACATTATTCTGAAATATATGACTCCCATGTCTAAATTTCTGAGTTTAGTCATTTTATTTTTATTTATAATTCTGAATATAATTTATTAAAATCTCTCTAAATGGTATGTGCAATTATATGGCATGATCTCAAGTTTATTTTGTCTAAACCCCTTTTGTTTATTTGCATTTAATTGAGCAATTTCTCTGTTTTGATGAAGTTTGGTTTCCATTCTTTTGGCCTATGATTTTTTAACAATTTTTCTTACAAAATAATTTACAAACAATATATGATGTGTGATACCCTCTCTGACTTTTTACAAATAGTATTATAAATTAAACATGTTTTCAAATTACACAAAAACAATTAGTATTGGTTACAATACAAACAATAGTTAACACAAAATAAAGAACATTTTTTTTTTTTAAATAAATGGTTGTCTTCAAATCAGACATTTTGCAACAAAATTCCCATTTCCAACATGGAAATATGGTTTACAACAAAGGTTTTGTACTAACTAACATCTTAATTACTCTCTACTATTTACAAGTGGTAATTATTTTTATAGTTCTGATGTTAGTTGTTTCAGACCCAAACAAATGGCCTTATATCTAAAACATTTTTAAACATTCTTGTACTATATACATTAAAACCTTATATTTATATTCTTATTTCTAACTATTATTATAAGTAGGATTCTACAGTTTTTATACAGTCTTTTATACCTTGTCTTTGGGGAATTGTACCCTGTCATTAACAAATAAATAGTATGAACCGTTCACAAAGCACTATGAAATCTGTTTTTCTTTTTTCATGTAAAACAAAAATGTTATTTTAAACAGATTCATGTCTTATGAACAACATATTGTCACCGTACACATTTTAAGTCATTGAAAAATGCATATTTCATTGCATCCAATGTTTGTGATTGCCAAGAATGAAACACAAGGTTCATTTTTTATAATACCCAAAACTATCACTGGTTCACTTTCACTTATATATTATGTTAATGCTAAATGGTCGTATAGTCTTATTAACATAATAAATTGGTTAGCGTTTTTTCAATGGAGATTTGTTCCATGGGTACTATATTATTGTTTCATCTTAGTTCACAGGAAACTTTTACTTTGTTCACTTCTCTTTCTTAAATTTATATACATGTGGTTTTTATTTCGTTATACTTTTGTTTTTAGATATTTATTTTGGGGATATAGGGATTTGGGTGTCTTTTATAAGAGCATGACATCTTCTTCAGGATGCTGCCCTCTTCTTCTTTCTTCAGTCTTCTTTTCTCCTGCCTTCTGGGACTGGTATCTTCTCCATCTTCTTCTTGAATTCAGAAATACACAACCTGTATTGGTTGATCTTGGCTTATTTTAGGGTTTCTATTCTATTTATTCTCCCTCGTTGTGGGTTTGGTCATATTGTGTACTGCTTTGTTATTTACTATTTTACCTTCCTGGGTTATACCTTGAAAACCTTTGGTTATGAGACTGGTTTTGGATGACTCATCACTAGTAACTCCTTTTATTTGTACTTGTATTCTCTTTATAATAATGATTTCTTTCCACAGTTGCTATGAATTAATCTATTTATATTAAACTTAATGCTTTCTTCCAAATTTAAATATTATAACTTTATTATTCTAATGATCAATTGCCATTCAATATTATGCAAACATCTGTCACGCTACAGATTGCTCTCCTCCAGAAGTAATTATTTCAGACATGTTTATGGATGAAATAATTTCTTATGATAATTTCATCATTTCTTATAATTCATTTTCTTCTCCATTTTTATATCGACTTTTTTATATTAGAGTTTTATTAATTTTATATATATGGTTACTTGTCTTACTACTGATCCTTTTCGGATAGTTAGTGTCTTCTGAGATATATTATAATTGTAATACATTTTCTTTCTATATCAACTTCGTGTTGTATCCTTGGGATATTAATTCCCTAACATTCCCTATCACGTGGGCTGGGGCAGATCAGAGGGGCACTGTACGCTACTTCTCTGCTGGCCATACACCACTTCTATAAATTGAGTACAGGGGCATATCCATCCCTGCTCAAAAAACATAATGCTGCTGGAATTATCTTCAGTCAGTCATCGAATAAATAAATAAAAAGTAGTCTCATTTTCGACTAATAAAAATATCTTTGGATTCTCCACTTCGTAGTCTCTCAGATTATCTCACATTTTCTATCTTAATAAATCTTCATAATCATTATTATACTCATTACATATATATTTTTCCAAAACTCTTAACTTGTCTGATATATTTAATTTAATTATGGTTGAAAACCTTTCTTTTAATAATTCTGGTTACTGTTTACAGTGTAACTCTCTTTCTTCTTCATCTGAATTCTCTTTATACTTTCTTCTGGTTATTCATAGTATTAGCATGGTCTCTATATATAGTCTTTCTTATTCATTATTTGAATGGTCTTATTATATTATATTTAATTTTTTAACATTGTATCTTTACATTAGATATACAGGTTGTTATATTGATCATTTTATTTAAACATTTTGGTTGTTTCCTTTCTCTTAGAAAGTTATTAATCCACCTTCGCATTCATTAACATTAATTCATTTATATCATATTTCATGTGGTATTTCTTCTCTTTGCATTTCATATAGGTCTTATTATTATCATTGGTTCAAAATCATCTTCTCCATCTGTTTGGTATGAGTTGTTCTTCTTTGCTCTTAATTAACTGTTTTCATTATCGTTTCATAGGTAATTAGTCTCTTTGCTTCCAAATTTTCTCCTTCTCTGGCATATTACACTCTTTCTTGTTATTCTTCTCTACTCCTTCAAATTCTATTGTGAATGTTAGCATTTATTCTGGATTAACGTTAATTCTCTTTTCTGAATTAATTACTTTATTTTCTTCTCAATTCAATCATGATTGACACATAATTATTTCTTGGAACTTGGTTAGTTTTAATATAAAATTCAAACTATTCTTTTTATTTAATTGAAAAATATTTCTCATAAATCCTTGTAATATGTTGATCTTATCTTGTTTCAAAGTTCTGACGTTCTATCAACATTCAAATTCTGTTTAATTCATTTATTCCCAGAATTGTTTCATTCAGAATTGTTTATAGTAATGTGATCTTACTATTATTTCTGAATGTTTTGGTATTTCTCCAAATTCAAATTCTTCTTAATTATTTACCATAAAGTTTTCTCATAAACTTAGTTATAGTAAGTTAGTCTTACTTTATTCTTAAATTTTTTGTATATTAACTTCAAAATTCCTTTCTTCTTAATTCTTCCAAAATGTTTTTCTCATAATTCAGTGGTAGTAAGCTGTGCTTGCTTAATTTTAAATTTTTTAAAATATATTTCAATTCAAAAGTCTTTCTTTTTCTTTCTTCCATAAAGTTCGTTCCAAAATTATTAGGTTGTAATAAGACGTACTTACATATTTTAGAATTTTTTCATATTAAATTAAAAAAATTCTTCTTCTTATAATTCTCCAGAATGTTTTTCTCTAAATATTAGGTTGTAAGATGTACTTACATTATTTTAAAATTTTTTTTTTTTAATTATTAAAAATTCTTTTTCTTTTAATTCTCCAGAATGTTCTTTTCAAAATATTAGGTTGTAAGATGTACTTACATTATTTTTAAATTTTTATAATTCTAAAACTCACAACTCATTCTTCATAATATTTCTTCATAGAAGCTTGATTGTACACTCCTTTGATTTTTCCTGAAATGATTTCCCTCAACTCATATGTATTGTTATGCTTATCATTTACCACAACATATGGGGTTATATTGTACTCTACACTGGCCCATATTATTTATACTTTAATAAGTTGATCTCCACTTTTTCTTTTCTTTTATATACCCAGGAAGATGGACGATTTTCTTTATGTCGTTCCATTGCTCATATTTTTATTTGTCATGTTCATTTTCTTAAATAGTCTTCATTCATAAAACCCAGTTTTGTTTCTATGTTTATTCTTCGTATCATTTCCTTTCAATAATATTTATTTTGTCTCCTTCAACATTGTTTTTCGCCGTAGTCGGTTATCATGATCCGTCCCTTTTCTTGATGGTGTGTGGTATCTGTGTCAACCAGGGTCCATCATCTCGGTTGCTCTTATAAAATTTACCCTAGGGCGCGACACTCGGTTATTACTACTGTTATTATTTTTATTACTAAATTTATCATGATAGTCTTTTCGGTTAGGTTGGTAAGGTCTGTCATCATTATTGTTGGGATATGAATTTCTCTGACTGTATGGGACATTATTATGTTGGTATAAATTGTTTCTATTATATGGATAGGGGTTGTTATCCCTAACGCTGTTAAAACTACTGCTAAACTGGTCATTACGCGGCGGGTTGTTAGGGCCGTCGTAATTACTGGGCTGGCTCCCTCTATCATCATATGGTATACACCAATACTTCTCTGGTCCATGTTTTGTGTTCCCTGACAAATATATGTGAAGATCTTCATCTGGGTTATCACTTATTATTTGTTTATCTGAAACACCATAAGCTGGTTTACCATCACATATCCACTCTGAAGGAATATATTTTAGTCTAACCGTACCCTGGAATTGTCCTAGATGGTACGTTAATGGAATACATTCTGGTGATTCATCTGTGTCATCATTACAGTCTGGTACGATATCACATTTCCATCTTTCTGAAAAACATTGTCCAGTCTTGCGCTGAAATTGATCTAGTCCACCTGTTGTATTCTGTTTATTTCTGGTCCTTTCCCATTGGTAAACTACTGCTTTGTGGTAAATTATTTCTGAAATTACTTCGATTCTCCTTCTATAATTCATAAAATTCATGATGTCTTTGTCATAGGTAATTGGGATATTATTGCCATCAATTAACCCATGTTTCATCATCTCCAACTCTTCCTTAGTTTTTATCAAATTTCTTGGATACATTTTCCTTTTCCTTGGTTTAATATCTTCCTGGCTTCGGTTAGTTTCAATTTCAGGTACTACCATTACTAGTTCCTGCGTTTTATCATTTATTACTTCTTCTGGTTCTGGTTGACTATCTTCCTGCGTTTTATCATTTAGTACTTCTTCTGGTTCTGGTTGGCTATCATTTTTTATTTCTTCGGTCTTCTCCTTTCTTAATTCTTCCTTTTTTAATCTGTCCTCTCTTCTTTCTTTAATCCATTTTTGATGCTCCTCTCCCCTTTTTAATCTGTTCTCTCTTATCTCCTGATTTACCTCCCTTAACTCTTCTCTTAGAATTTGATTGTCCTCTCTCAATTCTTCCAATTTCTCCCCCATCTTTTCTTCCAACTTCCTGTTATCTTCTTTCAACTCTTCCTTCAACTGTCGGTTGTTCTTCTCTATCTTCTTCCTGGTTTCATCTATTTTCTGATTGGTGTTTTCAATTTTATTAATCAATTCTTCTTTAGTCGCTTTGAATTCTTCTTTGAACGACTGGTTGTCTCCCTTCAATTCTTCTAACTTCTTCCCCATCTCTTCTTCCAACTTCCTGTTGTTTTCTTCCATCTTCTCTTCCATCTTCTTGCTGTTTTCTTCCATCTTCTCTTCCATCTTCTTATTTGTTTCATCAATCTTCTTACCCAGGAATTGGTTGTCTTCCTTCAATACTTCCATGTTCTTGTTCATCCCAGTCAACTCTTCTTTTGTGGATTGGTTATCCTTCTTCAATTCTTCTTTTGTTTTTTCTATTTTATTTCCCAAATCTTCTTTTAAAGACTGGTTATCACTTCCCATTTTCTTACTCAAGTCTTCCTTCCATTCTTCCATCTTCTTATTGGTTCCTCCAATGTCCTCTCTCATTTGCAGGAACATTTCCATGATTCTGTCCATTTTACTATCCTCCGTTGTCCTGGACTTTTCCACCTGCCTCTCCTGGACATTGACTTCCCCTGTCTGTGTAGGCATTTCGGGTTGTTCGTCTGGTTGTTCAGTTTGTTTGGACAACACCGGCGGCAATGATTCTCCCACCTCTACTGGCGTCGCCTCTTTATTGTCCATTTCTATTTCTAATTCTTTTTCGGCCTCCGCCGCCCGTTTCTTAGATGTCGCACGTCGTTGCATTTTCCCTTGAAATTCTCTGGCTTTGTAGCTGTTGCCTAGCTCCAACTAGTGATTGGGCAGAATTTATTGGCCTTCCAATCGCTAATTAAAGCCCCTAAAGTTGTGCGCCAATTTGTAATAATATAAATAAATAAGTTGTAAGTTGATGTGTTTTGATGATAAACTATTGTGGATTATGTGACTCCGATGTAATCAAGCCCCTCTGTTTGGACTAGCCAATTTGTAATAAAATAAATAAGATTGATGTGTGAATCTGTAAGTTGTAAGGTGTTTAATTGGTGTGTAATTGGTGTGGCTCTCGACGTCTTACTGGCCTGAAACACTTCCTTAAGTTTCCCAGCTGGTCGAGTCCCAATGGTAGCAAGACCGGTCGAGTAGCGTAAAGTTGATGAAGAAATATATATGCTTGGCTTCGCCGAACGTTTCAAAACAAAATTTATTGTTTTGAAGGAAATTTAAAAAAAAATTATGTTTATAAAAACAAATTATTTTAATTTTATTAATTGATTAATTAGGATCAATTAATTAATATAGGGCTGTGAAGTTTTAAACAGTGTAATGCTCTTCTGAAAATTTTTATTAAAGTTTTAGTATAATTTAAATAATCTATCACCACTCATAAGACTGTCTGTAAACCAATCGATATTTGTTTACCTTTCTATTTTTTAGGTTATCTTCACTTACGGGTGGTAAAATCCTTGTAGATTATCAATTAGAATTATATTATTGGTAATTAGTATTATTGAAGAAATAAAGAACTATTAAGTATTGAAAAGTATTAATATTTTATTAAGTAATAGCAATATTGACTCTTATCGATTAGTATCGATTCTCAGGATATCGAAAAAAGTTACAAGTATATGATATAAAAATTATATAGGGTTCTTTAAACAGCCAGTTATTACCAAAGTCAGAGAAATCGGGCTTATATTTAAAAAGTATAACGTTACAATCAAATTAATAGTTATTAATAAACACAGACATTGAATAATAATTTGTAAATATAATAATTGTTTTCACCAAACAGCTGTGATGAACCACGAAGAGGCACTGGAACTGTCAAAGAAAGATGGCTGCCGTCAAGTCGATCAAAATGTGACTCGTCCCTGCTGCGTTCCAAATAATGTATTTTGACGCAATATTTCTGTTCTCGTGTCCGCAAATCTCTTGTTATATGTTGTGTAGTGACTGGTGTAGTGATTCTGGGTTGTATTTAGTGTATCTGTATAATTATTAGTTCAAACACTTTCTCCGATTCCGTCACTAATTTGGTTTAATGTATTATACAGTTTTCTAGTGTTTTATGGTGTTTTTCGGAGTAGATTTATATTGTTCTGTGTTATGGAGTGTTACTTGATCGTTTCTGTTATAATATGATAGTTTCAGAAGTATTTTACAAGTCACTCGCGATTTCACAATAACTCACTATACACTCGCTTTGTATGACGATTATAGGTTAGGTTATTCACGTTTTCAAAGGTATGTCATGTTGACCGTTCAACTACCAATAATTAACTAACTGTTTCCTTCAGTTTCAATTAAACTCTTAGCCCATATAATATTATCCTTAACATTGTTCAAAAATATTTTCACATCCTGTGTACATTTTACTATTTCACTATATGAATGCCTAAACTTTGGTTATTTGTCAATTTTATTCACTAGATTTGATTTAAATTAATCTTTCAGTTCATTCTGGTTATTTTCAGATTAAATAATGCCATTTTATAGTGTTTTCTGTCCAAAAAATAGTAATTTTACTTTCAGTTTGGGTATAGTCTGAAGAGTCCAAAACATCAAAATTTACTTCCTGTCATTATATAAATTCAGCCATTTTATCAGTTATATTTAATATTAATAATCCTATATTGTATTAAAAGGTTCCTATTCCCTTATTTTCTGGTAATTAATTGAATTAGTTGTATTCTGAAACATTATTCTGAAATATATGACTCCCATGTCTAAATTTCTGAGTTTAGTCATTTTATTTTTATTTATAATTCTGAATATAATTTATTAAAATCTCTCTAAATGGTATGTGCAATTATATGGCATGATCTCAAGTTTATTTTGTCTAAACCCCTTTTGTTTATTTGCATTTAATTGAGCAATTTCTCTGTTTTGATGAAGTTTGGTTTCCATTCTTTTGGCCTATGATTTTTTAACAATTTTTCTTACAAAATAATTTACAAACAATATATGATGTGTGATACCCTCTCTGACTTTTTACAAATAGTATTATAAATTAAACATGTTTTCAAATTACACAAAAACAATTAGTATTGGTTACAATACAAACAATAGTTAACACAAAATAAAGAACATTTTTTTTTTTTAAATAAATGGTTGTCTTCAAATCAGACATTTTGCAACAAAATTCCCATTTCCAACATGGAAATATGGTTTACAACAAAGGTTTTGTACTAACTAACATCTTAATTACTCTCTACTATTTACAAGTGGTAATTATTTTTATAGTTCTGATGTTAGTTGTTTCAGACCCAAACAAATGGCCTTATATCTAAAACATTTTTAAACATTCTTGTACTATATACATTAAAACCTTATATTTATATTCTTATTTCTAACTATTATTATAAGTAGGATTCTACAGTTTTTATACAGTCTTTTATACCTTGTCTTTGGGGAATTGTACCCTGTCATTAACAAATAAATAGTATGAACCGTTCACAAAGCACTATGAAATCTGTTTTTCTTTTTTCATGTAAAACAAAAATGTTATTTTAAACAGATTCATGTCTTATGAACAACATATTGTCACCGTACACATTTTAAGTCATTGAAAAATGCATATTTCATTGCATCCAATGTTTGTGATTGCCAAGAATGAAACACAAGGTTCATTTTTTATAATACCCAAAACTATCACTGGTTCACTTTCACTTATATATTATGTTAATGCTAAATGGTCGTATAGTCTTATTAACATAATAAATTGGTTAGCGTTTTTTCAATGGAGATTTGTTCCATGGGTACTATATTATTGTTTCATCTTAGTTCACAGGAAACTTTTACTTTGTTCACTTCTCTTTCTTAAATTTATATACATGTGGTTTTTATTTCGTTATACTTTTGTTTTTAGATATTTATTTTGGGGATATAGGGATTTGGGTGTCTTTTATAAGAGCATGACATCTTCTTCAGGATGCTGCCCTCTTCTTCTTTCTTCAGTCTTCTTTTCTCCTGCCTTCTGGGACTGGTATCTTCTCCATCTTCTTCTTGAATTCAGAAATACACAACCTGTATTGGTTGATCTTGGCTTATTTTAGGGTTTCTATTCTATTTATTCTCCCTCGTTGTGGGTTTGGTCATATTGTGTACTGCTTTGTTATTTACTATTTTACCTTCCTGGGTTATACCTTGAAAACCTTTGGTTATGAGACTGGTTTTGGATGACTCATCACTAGTAACTCCTTTTATTTGTACTTGTATTCTCTTTATAATAATGATTTCTTTCCACAGTTGCTATGAATTAATCTATTTATATTAAACTTAATGCTTTCTTCCAAATTTAAATATTATAACTTTATTATTCTAATGATCAATTGCCATTCAATATTATGCAAACATCTGTCACGCTACAGTGTACTACGTTTTTGGCAACAAAGAAGTATTTTTTTGTTAAAATTCCTTCCCTGGCTGTTTGGCTGAAAATGATTTTAAATATAAATCTTAGAATATGGAAGTCATGTATGGTTCTCCATACCGATATTTACTTCCATATTCCTTAAGGAATGGAAGTATGGTGATGGCAAAAAAAATCGTGTTCGAGATTATTGCAGATTCTGATTCTACTACACTCAAAACATGAAAAAAAGTCGTTTTCCGAAAAGTGTCTGTGTGTGTGTCTGTCTGTCTGTCTGTCTTTGTATCTGTCTGTGTGTCTGTCTGTAGATTTTTTTTCTATGGCAAACGATAACTGCCTCAAATTCAAACAGAATCAAATAATTTTTTGCATACAGCCCTGATTTGTAGAGTACTCGCGACATGTTGTTTTTGGTGAAGATCGGTTAAGGGAAAGGGGTAGTTTACCTGTAACGTTTTATGTTTTAACAAGGGTATTTCCTATGGCAAACGATAACAGCCGCAAATTCAAACAGAATCAACTACTCTTTTGCATACAGCCCTGAATTGTAGAGATCCCAAGTCCTATTGGTGTTGGTGAAGATGGGTTATGGGAAAGGGGTAGTTTACCTGCAACGTTTTTTGTTTTATCAAGAGTATTTTCTATGGCAAACGATAACAGCCGCAAATTCAAACAGAATCATATAATATTTTGCATGCAGCCCTGAATTGTAGAGTTCTCAAGACCTGTTGGTTTTGGTGAAGATCGGTTAAGGGAATAGGGTAGTTTACCTGCAACATTTTATGTTTTAACAAGGGTAATTTTTACTTCCATATTCCTTAAGGAATGGAAGTATGGTGATGGCAAAAAAAATCGTGTTCGAGATTATTGCAGATTGTGATTCTACTACACTCAAAACATGAAAAAAAGTCGTTTTCCGAAAAGTGTCTGTGTGTGTGTGTGTGTGTGTGTCTGTCTGTCTGTGTTTGTCTGTCTGTCTGTCTGTCTGTCTGTGTGTGTGTCTGTCTGTAGATTTTTTTTTTGGCAAACGATAACTGCCTCAAATTCAAACAGAATCAAATAATTTTTTGCATACAGCCCTGACTTGTAGAGTACTCGCGACCTATTGTTTTTGGTGAAGATCGGTTGATGGAAAGGGGTAGTTTACCAGCAACGGTTTTTGTTTATCAAGGGAAATTTTTTTTTTTGGCAAACGATAACAGCCGCAAATTCAAACAGAATCAAATAATGTTTCGCATGCAGCCCTGAATTGTAGAGGTCTCAAGACCTATTGTTTTTGGTGAAGATCGGTTAAGGGAAAGGGGTAGTTTACCAGTAACGTTTTATGATTTAACAAGGGTATTTCTTATGGCAAACGATAACAGCCGCAAATTCAAACAGAATCAAAAGATTATTTGCATGCAGCCCTAAATTGAAGAGTTCTCAAGACTCATTGTTTTTGGTGAAGATCGGTTAAGGGAAAGGGGTAGTTTACCTACAACGTTTTTTTTGACAAGGGTATTTTCTATGGCAAACGATAACAGCCGCAAATTCAAACAGAATCAAATAATTTTCTGCATACAGCCCTGATTTGTAGAGTACTCATGACCTATTGTTCTTGGTGAAGATCGGTTGAGGGGAAGGGGTAGTTTGCCTGCAATTTTTTTTATCAAGCGTATTTTCTATGGCAAACGATAACTGCCGCATATTCGAACAGAATCAAATAATTATTTGCATACAGGCCTGATTTGTAGAGTGCTCGCGACCTATTGTTTTTGGTGAAGATCGGTTACGGGGAAAGGGCAGTTTACCTGAAACATTTTTTGTTGTAACATGAGTAAAGTACTTAATTTTGATAAAGTATCCTGATAAGCTCTTAATAATCCACTGTAGAAACGTAGATGAAATATCTATAAATGAAGAGGCTAGTTGAACTGGCTGGGGGTAATTTTCTATAAATCAAAATTATAGTTGAAGGGGGAGGGGATAATTTTTTTTTATATGTGTACTACGTTTTTGGCAACAAAGAAGTATTTTTTTGTTAAAATTCCTTCCCTGGCTGTTTGGCTGAAAATGATTTTAAATATAAATCTTAGAATATGGAAGTCATGTATGGTTCTCCATACCGATATTTACTTCCATATTCCTTAAGGAATGGAAGTATGGTGATGGCAAAAAAAATCGTGTTCGAGATTATTGCAGATTCTGATTCTACTACACTCAAAACATGAAAAAAAGTCGTTTTCCGAAAAGTGTCTGTGTGTGTGTCTGTCTGTCTGTCTGTCTTTGTATCTGTCTGTGTGTCTGTCTGTAGATTTTTTTTCTATGGCAAACGATAACTGCCTCAAATTCAAACAGAATCAAATAATTTTTTGCATACAGCCCTGATTTGTAGAGTACTCGCGACATGTTGTTTTTGGTGAAGATCGGTTAAGGGAAAGGGGTAGTTTACCTGTAACGTTTTATGTTTTAACAAGGGTATTTCCTATGGCAAACGATAACAGCCGCAAATTCAAACAGAATCAACTACTCTTTTGCATACAGCCCTGAATTGTAGAGATCCCAAGTCCTATTGGTGTTGGTGAAGATCGGTTAAGGGAAAGGGGTAGTTTACCGGCAACATTTTATGTTTTAACAAGGGTAATTTTTTATATGACGAACGATAACTGCCGCAAATTCAAACAGAATCAAATGATTATTTGCATACAGCCCTCAATTTTAGAGATCTCAAAAGGTACGGTTTTTGGTGAAGATCGGGAAAGGGAAAGGGGTAGTTTACCTGCAACGTTTTTTGTTTTATCAAGAGTATTTTCTATGGCAAACGATAACAGCCGCAAATTCAAACAGAATCATATAATATTTTGCATGCAGCCCTGAATTGTAGAGTTCTCAAGACCTGTTGGTTTTGGTGAAGATCGGTTAAGGGAATAGGGTAGTTTACCTGCAACATTTTATGTTTTAACAAGGGTAATTTTTACTTCCATATTTCCTTAAGGAATGGAAGTATGGTGATGGCAAAAAAAATCGTGTTCGAGATTATTGCAGATTCTGATTCTACTACACTCAAAACATGAAAAAAAGTCGTTTTCCGAAAAGTGTCTGTGTGTGTGTATGTGTGTCTGTGTGTCTGTGTGTCTGTGTGTCTGTTTGTGTGTCTGTAGATTTTTTTTCTATGGCAAACGATAACTGCCGCAAATTCAAACAGAATCAAATAATTTCTTGCATACAGCCCTGATTTGTAGAGGACTCGCGACCTATTGTTTTTGGTGAAGATCGGTTGAAGGAAAGGGGTAGTTACCTGCTACGGTTTTTTTTTATCAAGGGAAATTTTTTATTTTTGGCAAACGATAACAGCCGCAAATTCAAACATAATCAAATAATGTTTCGTATACAGCCCTGAATTGCAGAGTTCTCAAGACCTTTTGTTTTTGGTGAAGATCGGTTAAGGGAAAGGGGTAGTTTACCTGTAACGTTTTACGTTTTAACAAGAGTAAAGTACTTGAAAATTTATTTAAACTTTTTGAAACAATGGTAATTGTTAAAAATAAAATAATTTTGTTGCCAGGCAATAAAATTATAATTTTTTCATTTTAATGTAATATAATATTTTCCATTTAATACAGCAATAAAAAGGCAGGTAAGACACAGCCTGGCTGTTTGGCTGAAAATGATTTTAAATATAAATCTTAGAATATGGAAGTCATGTATGGTTCTCCATACCGATATTTACTTCCATATTCCTTAAGGAATGGAAGTATGGTGATGGCAAAAAAAATCGTGTTCGAGATTATTGCAGATTGTGATTCTACTACACTCAAAACATGAAAAAAAGTCGTTTTCCGAAAAGTGTCTGTGTGTGTGTGTGTGTGTGTGTGTGTGTGTGTGTGTCTGTCTGTCTGTGTGTGTGTGTCTGTCTGTCTGTCTATGTGTGTGTCTGTCTGTAGATTTTTTTTTTTGGCAAACGATAACTGCCTCAAATTCAAACAGAATCAAATAATTTTTTGCATACAGCCCTGATTTGTAGAGTACTCGCGACCTATTGTTTTTGGTGAAGATCGGTTGAGGGAAAGGGGTAGTTTACCAGCAACGGTTTTTGTTTATCAAGGGAATTTTTTTTTTTTGGCAAACGATAACAGCCGCAAATTCAAACAGAATCAAATAATGTTTCGCATACAGCCCTGAATTGTAGAGGTCTCAAGACCTATTGTTTTTGGTGAAGATCGGTTAAGGGAAAGGGGTAGTTTACAAGCAACGTTTTATGTTTTAACAAGGGTATTTCCTATGGCAAACGATAACAGCCGCAAATTCAAACAGAATCAAAAGGTTATTTGCATACAGCCCTATATTATAGAGTTCTCAAGACCTGTTGTTTTTGGTGAAGATCGGTTAAGGGGAAGGGGTAGTTTACCTACAACGTTTTTTTTAACGAGGGTATTTTCTATGGCAAACGATAACAGCCGCAAATTCAAACAGAATCAAATAATTTTCTGCATACAGCCCTGATTTGTAGAGTACTCATGACCTATTGTTCTTGGTGAAGATGGGTTGAGGGGAAGGGGTAGTTTACCTGCAATTTTTTTTATCTAGCGTATTTTCTATGGCAAACGATAACTGCCGCAAATTCGAACAGAATCAAATAATTATTTGCATACAGGCCTGATTTGTAGAGTGCTCGCGACCTATTGTTTTTGGTGAAGATCGGTTGAGGGGAAGGGGTAGTTTACCTGCAACGGTTTATGTTTTAACAAGGGTATTTCCTATGGCAAACGATAACAGCCGCAAATTCAAACAGAATCAAATAATGTTTCGCACGCAGCCCTGAATTGTAAAGTTCTCAAGACCTGTTGTTTTTGGTGAAGATCGGTTACGGGGAAAGGGCAGTTTACCTGAAACATTTTTTGTTGTAACATGAGTAAAGTACTTAATTTTGATAAAGTATCCTGATAAGATCTTAATAATCCACTGTAGAAACGTAGATGAAATATCTATAAATGAAGAGGCTAGTTGAACTGGCTGGGGGTAATTTTCTATAAATCAAAATTATAGTTGAAGGGGGAGGGGATAATTTTTTTTTATATGTGTACTACGTTATTGGCAACAAAGAAGTATTTTTTTGTTAAAATTCCTTCCCTGGCTGTTTGGCTGAAAATGATTTTAAATATAAATCTTAGAATATGGAAGTCATCTATGGTTCTCCATACCGATATTTACTTCCATATTCCTTAAGGAATGGAAGTATGGTGATGGCAAAAAAAATCGTGTTCGAGATTATTGCAGATTCTGATTCTACTACACTCAAAACATGAAAAAAGTCGTTTTCCGAAAAGTGTCTGTGTGTGTGTCTGTCTGTGTGTCTGCTTGTATATTTTTTTTTCTATGGCAAACGATAACTGCCGCAAATTCAAACAGAATCAAATAATTTTTTGCATGCCGCCCTGATTTGCAGAGTGCTCGCGACCTATTGTTTTTGGTGAAGATCGGTTGAGGGAAAGGGGTAGTTTACCTGCAACGGTTTTTTTTTTAGCAAGGGTAATTTTGTTTGTTTGGCAAACGATAACAGCCGCAAATTCAAACAGAATCAAATAATGTTTCGCATACAGCCCTGAATTGTAGAGTTCTCAAGATCTGTTGATTTTGGTGACGATCGGTTAAGGGAAAGGGGTAGTTTACCGGTAACGTTTTATGTTTTAACAAGGGTATTTCCTATGGCAAACGATAACAGCCGCAAATTCAAACAGAATCAAAAGATTATTTGCATACAGCCCTATATTGTAGAGTTCTCAAGACCTATTGTTTTTGGTGAAGTTCGGTTGAGGGAAAGGGGTAGTTTACCTGCAACGTTTTTTTAACAAGGGCAAACGTTCTATGGCAAACGATAACAGCCGCAAATTCAAACAGAATCAAATAATGTTTTGCATACAGCCCTGATTTGTAGGGTACTCAAGACCTATTGTTTTTGGTGAAGATCGGTTAAGGGAAAGGGGTAGTTTACCTGTAACGTTTTATGTTTTAACAAGGGTATTTCCTATGGCAAACGATAACAGCCGCAAATTCAAACAGAATCAAAAAATTATTTGCATACGGCCCTAAATTCTAGAGTTCTCAAGACCTGTAGTTTTTGGTGAAGATCGGTTGAGGGAAAGGGGTAGTTTACCTGCAACGTTTTTTGTAACAAGTGTATTTTCTATGGCAAACGATAACAGCCGCAAATTCAAACAGAATCAAATAATGTTTTGCATACAGCCCTGATTTGTAGAGTACTCAAGACCTATTGTTTTTGGTGAAGATCGGTTAAGGGGAAGGGGTAGTTTACCAGAAACGTTTTTTTATCAAGCGTATTTTCTATGGAAAACGATAACAGCCGCAAATTCAAACAGAATCAAACAATGTTTTGCATACTTCCCTGAATTGTAGAGGTCTCAACGACTTTCGATTTTGGTGAAGATCGGTTAAGGGGAAGGGGTAGTTTACCTGCAACCTTTTACGTTTTAACAAGAGTAAAGTACTTGAAAATTTATTTAAACTTTTTGAAACAATGGTAATTGTTAAAAGAAAATAATTTTGTTGCCAAGCAATAAAATTATAATTTTTTCATTTTAATGTAATATAATATTTTTCATTTAATACAGCAATAAAAAGGCAAGTAAGACACAGCCTGGCTGTTTGGCTGAAAATGATTTTAAATATAAATCTTAGAATATGGAAGTCATGTATGGTTCTCCATACCGATATTTTACTTCCATATTCCTTAAGGAATGGAAGTATGGTGATGGCAAAAAAAATCGTGTTCGAGATTATTGCAGATTCTGATTCTACTACACTCAAAACATGAAAAAAAATCGTTTTCCGAAAAGTGTCTGTCTGTGTGTCTGTCTGTCTGTCTGTGTGTCTGTGTGTGTGTCTGTAGATTTTTTTCTATGGCAAACGATAACTGCCGCAAATTCAAACAGAATCAAATAATTTTTTGCATGCAGCCCTGATTTGCAGAGTACTCGCGACCTATTGTTTTTGGTGAAGATCGGTTGAGGGAAAGGGGTAGTTTACCTGCAACGGTTTTTTTTTTAGCAAGGGTAATTTTGTTTGTTTGGCAAACGATAACAGCCGCAAATTCAAACAGAATCAAATAATGTTTCGCATACAGCACTGAAGTGTAGAGTTCTCAAGATCTGTTGATTTTGGTGAATATCGGTTAAGGGATAGGGGTAGTTTACCTGTAACGTTTTATGTTTTAACAAGGGTATTTCCTATGGCAAACGATAACAGCCGCAAATTCAAACAGAATCAAAAGATTATTTGCATACAGCCCTAAATTGTAGAGTTCTCAAGACCTTTTGTTTTTGGTGAAGTTCGGTTGAGGGAAAGGGGTAGTTTACCGGCAACGTTTTTTTTTAACAAGGGTATTTTCTATGGCAAACGATAACAGCCGCAAATTCAAACAGAATCAAATAATGTTTTGCATACAGCTCTGATTTGTAGAGTACTCAAGACCTATTGTTTTTGGTGAAGATCGGTTAAGGGAAAGGGGTAGTTTACCTGTAACGTTTTATGTTTTAACAAGGGTATTTCTTATGGCAAACGATAACAGCCGCAAATTCAAACAGAATCAAAAGATTATTTGCATACAGCCCTGATTTGTAGAGTTCTCAAGACCTGTTGTTTTTGGTGAAGTTCGGTTGAGGGAAATGGGTAGTTTATCTGCAACGTTTTTTTAACAAGGGTATTTTCTATGGCAAACGATAACAGCCGTAAATTCAAACAGAATCAAATAATGTTTTTCATACAGCCCTGGTTTGTAGAGTACTCAATACCTATTGTTTTTGGTGAAGATCGGTTAAGGGGAAGGGGTAGTTTACCTGCAACGTTTTTTTAAAGCGTATTTTCTATGGAAAACGATAACAGCCGCAAATTCAAACAGAATCAAACAATGTTTTGCATACTTCCCTGAACTGTAGAGGTCTCAACGACTGTCGATTTTGGTGAAAATCGGTTAAGGGGAAGGGGTAGTTTACCTGCAACCTTTTACGTTTTAACAAGAGTAAAGTGCTTGAAAATTTATTTAAACTTTTTGAAACAATGGTAATTGTTAAAAGAAAATAATTTTGTTGCCAGGCAATAAAATTATAATTTTTTCATTTTAATGTAATATAATATTTTTCATTTAATACAGCAATAAAAAGGCAAGTAAGACACAGCCTGGCTGTTTGGCTGAAAATGATTTTAAATATAAATCTTAGAATATGGATGTCATGTATGGTTCTCCATACCGATATTTTACTTCCATATTCCTTAAGGAATGGAAGTATGGTGATGGCAAAAAAAATCGTGTTCGAGATTATTGCAGATTCTGATTATACTACATTCAAAACATGAAAAAAAGTCGTTTTCCGAAAAGTGTCTGTGTGTGTGTCTGTCTGTCTATCTATGTGTCTGTGTGTGTGTCTGTAGATTTTTTTTCTATGGCAAACGATAACTGCCGCAAATTCAAACAGAATCAAATAATTTTTTGCATGCAGCCCTGATTTGCAGAGTTCTCGCGACCTATTGTTTTTGGTGAAGATCGGTTGAGGGAAAGGGGTAGTTTACCAGTAGGGTAAGAATGAGAGTTCTAACGCGGAAGTGACGTCACAGCCCCCCTTTTGGCGCGAAATTCAAAAATCCATGTGGTGGGGGTAGACTTCCGGCGCAGCGTGTCGTCATGTGCAGAGGTTATGATGGACCGGGGGGGTAGTGGTGTGTCCCACGTGACCTCGATGGGCGTACCGAAGTTGTCGGCCATGTTGTCGGCGTTCGGCCATGTTGTCGTCGTCGTCCATTTTGCGTGGTTACGTGTGCGTTGATTGGCGGAGGCGTGGCCGCCGTTCGGCGACAAAATGGACGACGACCCCACCACGACGGGCGACGATCAAGCCAGGCCGCCGCCCATCGACGATGACGAAGTCAACGACGACGGCGAAGGGCGAACGGCGGCCACGCCTCCGGTGGTGGCCATGTTGGGAAAGCTGTGATGTTGTCGGATTGTGCGTGTGTGCTGGTTAAGGTTGGGCCACGTTGCCGGATCGTGGTGTGTTATAGTGTATGGTTTGGGTATATGTTTTGTTTTTCCGGAAGGACGGCCATGTTGGAAAAGCGTCGACGTTGTCAACTTGTGCCGGCCACGTTGTCGGCTCGTGCATGTGTTATAGTGTACGGGTTTTGTATATGTTTACACTGCCACCATTGTCCGTCGACGTTGTCAACTTGTGCCGTTGTCGGCTCGGTGTTATAGTGTACAGGTTTTGTATATGTTTACACTGCCACCATTGTTGCCAACTCATGAACTGTAAATTTGAATGTGTGCTTTTGTGGTAAGTATATATTGTAAAAATACAAAAAATGTGCACAGCATCGATGTGAAACTCTTGTTGACTGGCTATTGTGGTGTAATTGTTTTGATTGACACTTCACTTATAAAACATGCATGATAGAAGGAAAAAGGATAGTTGAAAAGAAAAGAAATATCTAAGCAAATTCAAAAAATTTACATATTTATATACAATATATATATACAGAAAAAAAACATAAATATACATATAAATAATATAATTTAATGAAAAAAAAATAAAATTTCAGTTTATATTACATTTTATATACAATATATATACAGACAAAAAAAAACGGTTATAATATATATACAAAAAATAAAACATTATATCAAAAAAACATCACTTTGTATATTACAATAGTAAAAAAAAAAAAAAAAAAAAAAAAAAAAAAAATACGGATACAATATACAGAAAATAAAACATTATATGAAAAGAAACATCATGTTGTTCATATTTAATGTGCACGACCATCTGTAACAGAAACAAAAACAATATTAGTGATGTATAATTGATAGGCGTAGGATGGATTAGAATAATGTGTACTGTTACATACCTCAAAAATGCATGCGTGCATAAAATGGGTGTATTGGCCTGCTGAATGCATACACCCGACATTGCGGACATCCTGGCGGCGACCCCTCCAGTGCCACGGTTTGAAACCAATTAATGATGCAAAGATAGTGGTAAGTATGCCCACACATTAAGCCGAGGAGTCTCTGCCCCTCAGTATAATTTTCTTGGCACACACTACAAGATGTGTGCCCTAACATACCCTGAATGGGGCAGAGATCTCCACGGCTCCATCGCCACGTTGGAAATCTACTTCTGAGAAGTAGTCTCATCGTGGCGACTTCGCTATGCATCCTTGGTTCCACCGTGTCGATAATATCATAAAACACGCATGGCGCGTCTTCTGGAGGGGACTGTAATCGTGGATCGTGCCGCATATGCTGTTGCTGAGGTTGTGGTTGAGGCTGCTGAGGTTGTGGCTGCTGTTGAGGCTGTGGGGATTGTGATTCTGGTTGTCGTGCTGTACTTATCCATTGCGGACGTGGTTGCGGCTGTTCCTGTGGTTGTGGCGGTGGTGGTGGCGATTGTGGTGGTGGTGATTGTGGCGGTGTGATCGTTATTTGTCGTGCTTGTGGACGAATATCACTGGTGAAAAGAAAAAATATAAAAATCATGTAAAAAAAAACATGAAAGTATGTAGACATAAGAAGAAGACTTACATATTAAATGTGATGGTAGGTAATTGTTGTTGTTGTTGATGCTCATCAACATTATTTTCATCATCATCATTATTAGTTCTTTCGTCAAGCAGTAACGTATCACTGTCACTATCATCGTCATCATAAACCATCATCTCATCATTGCTGAAAAAAAGTACACTTTTAATACCAGATGTAAACGCAATAGTACAAGTGAACGTTAATGAAAAAAAACGTACCGACTCGTGCCGGCTTCCTGAGATGCAGCAGCAGCAGCAGCAGCAGCAGCAGCAGCAGCAGCAGCAACAACAGCAGTAGCAGCAGCTGAACCGGTAGCATCACTGAAAAAAAAAATACATTTGAATACCGAACGTAAACGCAATAGTACAAGTGATTGTTAATAAAAATGGTCTTACCGACTCGAGTTTTGTTGTGATACTGATGAAGGTCCCAATAAGGCCTGACGTAACCTTTGGGAACTATAAAAAATAAACAGTAAGTCAGTCGAATGTTGTATTCTGTTTGTACTCGTTAAATAAAAAAAATGTTGTAATTTACCTTCGAACTCGTCGCTGCTCCTCACAGACTCTTTTATATAATCTATTATCGCTTCCACTCATTCTGTAAAACGTAACAAGAAAAATGTTGTATAGTAATTTGGTAACATATAAATGAAAGTAAATAAATAAATTTTATATTTACAATACAAGTTTATTATTACCATGAGTTACTGCTCTGTGTATCTTAGTCTCTTCATGTTAGGACTGGTATCGTCATTGGTTAACGCACGTTTACACACTCTGTAGTGTCCGTACGCGAGTGTAGTTACACCATCGTCCAGTACGTACCTCTTATCGTCATAAGGAGACAGGGAAAGTTTTGTTACACGTTGCGTGTACAGCTTATGACGATCGCTTCGTATACACTCGGCAGAGGTGAAACTGTACGACTATCGAAAAGACACTCGCTGTATAACTGATGACGTAACCTTTTTTTTATTGCCGTTCTTGGAACACCTTTCGCCACCTTTTTGTCGGTACAGTCGGACAACAGGAGCGAGTAACATTTAGCTCTGAGTCCGACGAATTCCCTGATGGGTTTTCCATTAGTTTCATCCTTGAACTTCCCCACGACTTTTTTGTTGTCGTCGCAATGACAAGGATGATCTGAGGGATAGTCCGACGTGTCGAAAAGGTGGAGATCCTCTTTCATATCCAAGTACACATCGTCAGTCTGTATGCTGTAAAGTAAACTGTCGGTATCGGTCATTAATAATGTTAATCGTTGTCCGTACTTGCTGACAGCGTACCGATAATGAAAATCGTACATTATCAATTTACTGACATCAAGTACTGTGAAACCAACATACACTGGACGGGAAAGGTATATAGTTCTGTTTCGTAAAGCCAATCCGACCAAGTCGTCGGTGTAGCGGATCATACGCTTTAGTCGTGGATTGGAAACAAGTTTCTGCAGCCGCCCTTTGGTAGAGACTAGTTGGAAGTCTATTCGTTTCCTTACGTTCTCCAGCGATTTACCATAGACAGCGTTGACCATCAGTTTGAAAAAATCTTTTTCAAAACTGTTGGTGGCTGCTGCTCTCTTTTGTGTGTTGAAATCGATAAACGGTTTCATCCACGCTTTCTGTTTAAAACTCAACACCCTATGGATCGCTTTCAATTTTAGACCAAGGTTCAGATACAACTTTAAATTTCGAAAATGAAGAACGTATTTTTGCTTATCGTCCAAAGTCGTTAGCAACTTGAGGACGGACGATGAGGGCGTTTCTGATCCGTTATACCCTTTTGTATAGTGTAGTCGTGTGTGAAGTCGTCGAGAGTACGGTGAAAGTATGTCAGGATTGACGCAGGAACGCACAGGTGCTAGTGGATAATCTGAGTGAAGATCATGAAGTTCGGATGGATAGTGTAGGTCGACCTCAAGTATGTAGCCCATGTCACTGTCATCACTCAGAGTACGTACGTCCAGTGAGTCGATCTCGTTACGATCGAGCCATCTAAAGTCACCGTAAGGGAGTGGCTGTGACATGGCTGCACCGTAAAGGTTGTTGCAGTCGGTGTACAATATGAAAGAGGTCGGCTTTGAAGCATCATACTGATCAGCGATTAGCGGGTTGTTGGCCTTGGCATAGCGGTTGGGTACCATGCTAACACCACCGCGAACGGCTGATTCAATAAAAAGATGCTGATCTATATCCGTCAACAGTTCCAGTCGCACACCGGTCATCTTTAACATCGCGTGCCAAGCAACGCCGGGAAGCGAGTAAAGATGAGCCGGATCAATCTGGTAGTACCGTATGGCCATCTCACGAAACGCCTCGAAGACGTCAGCCAGCAGCAGTACATCTGTTTTAAGATAAAGATCGTGATAATCACCCAGCGTGCGGATTCCGAAAGTCTGCCACACATTCTGTGCATGTGCGTAATCTTCGTCCAACACGGGTGATTCACTGAGCCTATTGAAAAAGTGTTCGCGTGCGGGCAGACATGTTTCGTCGAACTTCTCGCTACCTGTCATGTAATCGTAAGGGTACACCCCCTTACGTAAGAGTAGCTCGAAGTGTTCTTCGAAACATTGCTTTGTTAAAGCGAAATCCGCACCGCTCGCGCGCAAGTTTCCAACAAGTGTATCCAAGGACGTGTTCAAAAATTGTAACGTGTCTACGAAACGTAGGGCACCCAACGTGACTGATACGAAGCGTTCACTAGTGGTAGCGATACAAGTGAGAGTTTCATCATTGTATTTACCCAACCCTTGTATCAAGTGATGTGCGTCGTAACCTCGTAAGTTATGGAAAAAGACAGGAATATGTTGGGCGGACTTGGAGTTGAGGTTACATACGTTGTGAGCTGCGCCAAGGTATCGTCCAGTCAGATGACAATGGTTGCGCACCTTGTCGTCATCAGTCAGCGGTTTTTCGCAGAGATGGCATACGACAGCATTCGTGAAAGATAATACGTCACGATCACTCATAGTCATAGGGATATTGGTACGCATGATCCTGTACAGTTCATGCTCTTCATCGATTAGTCTATCTAAAAAGGTTTCTATCACGTTCACACCACGATAAACGACCTGTGGTTTGAAAATGTTACCCTCGTGGTCGACTATGAGGTAGGAAAAACCTGAAGGAAGATGTAACGACTCTGTTGTGGTGGACGATGTGTGTGGAGGAGCATCGCAACGATGGCAAGGTACAATGAACGATTCAAAGTCTGCATATATAGCGAAAGGGACTTTATGACAGTACGTGTAATTTTTGAAGTACATAACCTTCTCCTTCTCTTTCGTTGGTAAACGAATTCTTTGTTCACCATACGGTGAACAACGAGGGACATGTTCACTAAGGAGTCGTTCTTCACAGAATCTATGCAGACAGTAGTTGCAATAGAAAGAACGTCCGTTGTGTTTGGTTAGTGAAGATAGTAAGCGGCTAATATTTTTTATTAAACAGTAATGTTTTCGGTCAGTGGTGGTGAGAAGTAATAGATTAAAATGGTGTTGTCTGTCACTGAAAGGAGTTATTCTTAGCGGGTAAATTTCATTTTCTTCGTAACCAAAAACATTTATAGAAATGTCAGAATTGTCTCGTTCGAACTTCACAATATCGCATAGGCGGGTGGGATAAGTTATACCAGAAGTGGTGATACTGTGAATATGTGATTTGTATTTGGATACACGCTCGCTGTCTCTGTGTTGTGGAAACAGTGCGGCCAACACTGACCATATAAAACACATTTGATCGCCTGTATTGTTTACATTGATGATGGATTTAGTACAAGACAATTCAGGAGGTGTACGGATGAAACTGGAGGCGGCCAGCGGTTGGTATCGTGAGAGAACGAGTTCTAACGAGATTATATGATCCAACGCCCAACCGCTACCCTCACGAGTGAATTTATAAATCGATTCGATGATTTTTTCGTACGAAGCTTCTAAACGTTCAGGCAATACGTTCTGATCAGCGATCAATGTCGTATGACATCGTCCATGAAAATAGCCTTCACTCGTCACTTCTTCGTCCTCGTTCGTGTCGGCATTTACAATGTACTTGACAAATCTCGCTTTTAGCGCTATATGCCACTTTATAGTAAGCAAACGTGTCAGTTCGTTTAGAATGTCCGTACGTAACATATCGTGAATTTCATCGAAAAAGGTAATGACATCGTTGACACATTCTTCTTCTTCCTCTACAAGAGGTGTGTAAACGTACGACACCAACGAGCCACGCAACGAATGTTTACGATCAACAGAAAACGTCTGCATTGTTAGAATAACGATAAAAGCAAAATCAATTACTTGCTCACTTGAAGAACATTAGAATACTGATACAAAGTTAGAAAATAAGTAACATTTTATAAGCAGTGCGTGAAAGTTAGCCTGCACGAGACTCGAAGGTGAACGCAGGCAGCGATCACCGCTCCACTTATGCTATCTATGATGAGTGCGTGCGCAGCTATTTGTTCCCACTACTGTGCTTTATTTCATACCGACCAATTGACGACAGCAATCCCCACTACGATTGCGCGCGCAGCTACCACTGAGGAAGTGAAATGCAGCGCAACAAACCAACATTCTTGCTTCAGATATGGACGTGCACACATATTCTTTTGCAAGCCGATTAAAAAGCTTTTATAACATCCATCGTCGAGGTAACATTAAATTTTACGTACGTAAATTTCCGAATACGAACGTGAGATTTTTTGACCTAGCCAAAGCCGGGTTTATTTATGAAGGCGATGATGATGTTGTAAGATGCTGCAATTGTAAAATACGAATTATGGATTGGATGGCGGGTGATGATCCTGTCCAAGTCCATAAGGCGTCAATGCCTACATGTAGTTTCGTTCGTGAACACTTGTAGAAGTCGACGCACGCAAAAACGGCTCTTTTCAGAGCCAACATAAACTCATGTACAAACATACCCGTTTGGGTAGTACTAGTAGTACTCTGTTTTAGTACTATACTAGTACTAATAGTACTATATATATTACTATTACTAGTACTACTACTAAATGTGTGTACACAATTCAATGTCTGACTGATGGCGCCAATGATAAAAAAATAAAACAAAAGATTTCATAAAAATTATACCTATTAAATATCATGACAATTTCGAAGCTGTATCACTTGCATCACAGATCGATGACACAATGGATGTTTATCGATACGATGATGGGAAACATTTCACACTAACAAAACCGTTACGAAGCACGATACGTTCCAACTTGTGTTCTATGTATTTTGTGAAGAAAAAACGGTTTTGTGGTAACTACTGTACACGTTATAAGTTTGGTGTTGACAAATATCACGGACGTTGTTGGCGTCACATAAAGAAACGTAGCGGTTATCTGCCGCCGATCGTGCTGTTGATGATAATCTCTGATCGTATACACAACAAATCACGATGGCTTCATTTTATCGAAGAGTGTGATCGAAACAATGTACCGATTGAACTCGTGGTTTATGAAAAGAATATGTTCAAATGTACAGTACGTCACGCGTGGAATTTTATTTCACGTTTCCGACCGATTCCTGAACTGTATCATGCCGTTCAACGTGTTCACGGCTTACATGATTCACACGGACAAATGAACTATGCGACTGTGTACACAGACATGCTCGCCTACGGAAGTTCAATCCCACACGCTTTGTGTTGCATTGTCATTACAGAGCGCACTATTCCGATACGTACAGCGATTGAAATATACAGAAGCGCGATTATGATAGCACCAAAGTGCGCAGTGGATCCTAGCTACAACGTAAGTTTTGACGTGCGCTGCCCGCCATCTTCGTTACCGACACTTGCGAGAGGAAAACAGTTCACATTGGTGAACAACAAGGCGCAGGGATTGTTTTCAGTAGCCTTTCTGAAGGAATCATTGCCTACACTCCGCAAGTATTGTGAATACTTTGGTCTGCAGTATTCACATGAAAAAGGGTACACAGTGAAAGATCGACGTTTATACGAACAGTGGCAACGATGTACAGGTGCTATGACAGACGAGTTTTGGTTGTTGAACTCGTATCTTATACACCTGCATATGGAGTCGAGAAGTCATCGTCCGATCATAGAACTCAAAGCTAAACACATGTGCGAGCATCTACCCGTAAACGATAACGTCATAGTCGCGGAAATGCACGAGTATCGTGCCAACGTTATACGCAGCGTCATGTTCAAAGACATGAATTCCGTCAAGACCGTAAGAGCGTTGGACATGAAACAACACACGCTCATGAGATATTACATCGGTATGAGTCTCGTGCGTAATGGACGTATGAAAATCAGTTTAGCGCATGTTTTAACGTACTTACGCAATCACAAGAAGAACGCGTTGTTTTTCCGTTCGGTCGAGATGATATAACTGGACGTGGAGTGGAAATCTTACTACAGTCACGCGATGGAAAGCAGACGTACCAGAACGGTACCGAGGAGAGTTACATTCAGCACTGAGTTAACGCTTTACCACGTTCCGACGTATTGTGAATCACGGTTCGTACGATATGAGAATGAAACGACAGGTGAAGAACATACAGCAGAGCGTTCGCAAGACTATCGCGAAGGAGTTGCACAGACCGGTAAGAAGGAATTTTCCGAGACGTGCGGTGGAGTTAAAGGGACTTCACGACTTGTACCAAGCGGACCTGGTAGAGATGATACCGCACGCGAAGGTGAACAAGGGATTCAAGTACCTTATGACAATCATTAACGCGTTTAGCAAGTACGCGTACGCTGTTCCGTTGAAAACAAAAACGGACGTAGAGGTCGCACGAGCTCTGGAACCGATTCTTCGTGCTAATAAAATGAAATATCTGCAGACAGACAACGGGAAAGAGTACTATAACAGTAGCGTACAAAAATTGCTGAGCAGATACGGTATCACGCTCTATTCCACGTATAGTGAAAAAAAGGCCTCCATTGTGGAACGTTTTAACCGTACGTTGAAAACGCACATGTATCGTGCGTTCAGTGAACAAGGTCATTATCGTTGGTTGGATATGTTGCCGGAACTAGTCAACACGTACAACAACAGCGTGCACAGAACGATTGGAATGAAACCGTGTCAGGTGAAAGAATCCAACGAACGTACAGTGCTACAAAGGATTCGTGTGAACACAGCGAGGAGCATCGTTTATAAACGACCGAAATTCAAAGTAGGCGATCGTGTGCGTATAAGCAAACACAAAATGACATTCGCCAAAGGATAAACACCAAATTGGACAAACGAGATATTTCTCGTTCATTCGGTGCGTACCGGCAGCGTACCCATTACCTATTCGCTAAAGGATCATACAGGAGAAGTGTTGAAAGGTGGTTTTTATGAACATGAAATCAGTAAATCGAACGTTGGTGACGTGTACTTGGTAGAAAAGATTGTACAACGTAAAGGCGATCGTGTAAAAGTCAGATGGTTAGGATTCGATGGTAAACACGATTCGTGGATACACAAGAAGAACTTGCTATAACAACTATTCGACTCATGGAAATAGAACCAGTATGCATCGATGCGTTATGATGACAACATGCACGCTGTGTACAGTGTAAAAGACATTGTGTCACATCCTGGTTACGATGAGTACATCGTGAACACGACTGCAAACGACGTTGAACGCATGCGTAGGATCTTGACAGTGCACGAGTACTGGCAACGGGTTATCAATCGTGTGAAGAGATTCCGTCTTAACGAAATAGTACCAAGTGGTACCGGATTCGATCACTACAAAGAATGTGTTTGGTCGGATCCGAACTGTGAAACGGGTCCGGACACTTGTGTATGCAGTTACATATCTACCGACTGCTGCAATATAGTGCGACTATTAAATAGACTGTGCACGGAACGTCAACATGAAAATATTGCAACAAGCGCACAGATTAAAAATAAAGGACGTGGACTATTCGAAATTGTGCGGCGATGGTGGTGGGGGTGGTTGTGGCAGAAAAAAACGTAAACACGGACGTCTTCTGCCTGATACCGTTCGTTCGATCATCTGCGGACCTTCTGCGTGCGGGAAGACAAACGTCATGTTCAACCTGTTGTTCGATGTAAACGGATTAAGATTCGCGAACTTATACGTGTTTTCTAAATCACTATTTCAACCCAAATATCAGATGCTGGAGACCTTGATGACACAACTTTCCAACGAAGGAATGGGTTATCACGCCTACAACGATAACGAAGAGGTACCGCCTCCCGACGAGGTCGATCCTGATTCTATTATGGTGTTCGATGACGTGTCTTGTGAAAGACAACACAATATACGCAAGTATTTCTCTATGGGACGTCACAGCGGTGTGGACGCGTTTTACCTTTGTCAGACGTACAGTCAAGTGCCAAAACAGTTGGTTCGTGATAATGCCAATCTAATAGTATTGTTCAAACAGGACGATCGCAACTTGAAGCATGTGTATAACGATCATGTCAACACGGACATGAAATATGACACGTTTAAGAACATGTGCGCTGAAGCGTGGAAAGATCGTTATGGCTTTCTCGTTGTGGACAAGGATTCTTCTATCGACACCGGTAGGTACAGAGTCGGTTTCGATCGTTTCATAGTAGTCGCACCTAACGATTAAACAAAAAAAATTGTCAAAAGTTTAGCTAAATACACGTGTCCTGCTGTCAACGACTTTAGTTGTCGTACTACCATTTATCGAGATGGATGACAAGAAAAAACGATTAGCACGTGATATCGACACGATCAGTGATGACATACGGAAGAAATACCGTGCGTTAAAACATGGTATTCGTGAAGAAGAAGCAACGTTATCCAAAAGTTACAAACCGATTCTGGAACCGTTACAAAATATTTCGCAAGCATTGCTTGAAAAGAAACGTAAAACAACAAATGAAAAGCCGATAAGAGTGAAAAAAATGAAACAAGAAGAAGAAGAGGAAGAAGAAGAAGAAGAGGATCCATTATATGCAATTAGTAAGAGCGATGTAGGAACACCACTTCGTTCCCGAACGAAACCGTCTTTCCTGAAAACACCCGTGATAGCCGAAACATCAGGTGATGACGATGAGGACGATCCTAGTCAAAACATTGAAAAAATGTTAGACACGCCGGAAGGAAGACGTGAAGCGCGTAGATATTTTCAGGACAAATACGACAGTGAATCGTTAGCGAACAAGTACATGCGTATGATCGTTTCGTCCGAACGCGATCGTCTGATGAACTATACGTACGGTGTAAGACATGAAAACGGAAAATGGATGATTGGTGATTCACAGTTCGAAATCGATAAGGACGATACGATTCTTATCAAAGGTAAACGATACAAAGGTACACCTGGACTCTACGAACTTGTATTCATGAAGCATCCTAATGAAAATATTTACAAGGAATCAGATCTGAAAGCGTACAAAGATATACTGCGTAACACCAACGCGCATAAGCAGTATTACTTAGCGAACGCACAGGTGAACGCGAACAGAGGTGTAAAGTATAAACGAATAATATCGCAACTGTTTCCACCGAAACGTACAGGACAGGGGCATAATAATATTGATACATCGTATATGACGCTAACGAGAAAAAAAGACAAAATCGATTACGTGCACTGGGACGATCCGAACGAACTGGTGGACAGATTGCGACTGTTAATGGCATCACAACGTGTTGGAAACAGTGGGCACACGAACGAAATCGTCTCCATAGTGGAAGAACTACGTGAAGCAGACATAATCGTATAACAAGAGCGGTATATATCATCATCTGACATTAGCAGCAGCAGCAGCATGGAATCGATCTTAAAGGACTCGTTAATGCCATGTGCTCCCTATTCGATTCTGAAAGCCGATAAAGTATAAATAATACTGTCGTACACGCACCGGGGGACATTTCACGTTTGGTTGTGACAACATGGATATCGTGCTACTGTTTATTATTGCGTGCACAAGTGCCGTCGTCGTCGCATCGTCCGTTAACGCTAACGATGTAGATTTCGCTATAGATTATTTGGTGCGATACGGATACGTGCCCGACGATAGTTTACGACTCACGGACAACCTTCGCACGTTTCAAGTGAATTACAATTTAACCGTAAATGGAGAATTGGACAATGAAACGATGAATCTGATGCGTGCGCGGAGATGTGGTAACGAAGATTTCGTGTCGTACACCTTACGAACGCCGTGGGCCAAGAAACGTCTGTCGTGGCGATTCTTTCACGGTAGCGTCAGCGCTATAGAAGCGTCACGACAAGCGTTCGCTGTGTGGCAGAAACATTCGAATCTGGAATTCGAATATCGACCCAACGACATAAACGCAGACATGGTTATCGCTATGAAATATTTTAAACACAGGTGTCTGACTTCCAGGTGCACGATCTGCGGGTACGATTTGGACGGACGAGGAGGTATACTCGCTCACGCTTACTACCCGCCCGATTTACCGTATAACACTACTGAAATACATATGGACTACTACGAGTCGTGGAATTATACAAACGCAACCGAAATACCGGACGATCAGACCAGTTTTCTTCAGGTGCTAACGCACGAAATCGGACACGCGTTAGGACTGTCACATTCCCTCGAGAGGGATTCGATCATGTACCCGTTCTACGTACCACGCTCGGACGGACCGTTCGACCTGAGAGACGACGATATAAAAGGCATTCAACGCTTGTACGGGAAGCCGCCGCCGCCCGCTACGACGACGACGACAACGTCAACGTCGACGACGACGTCAACGACGACGACGACACCGACAACGAACGAGACCGTGCGGACGACAACGGATTTATGTCGACTAAAGGACGTTAACCAATTTTTAATAATCAACAGACATCTGTATATCGTGCACGATAACTTTTTGTGGACATTGGATATCGAGTCGAAGCGAACGGACGAGAGTCCGCTTCTGTTGACGGATTGGTTGACTTTCTTACCGCCGACGTTCACCAACGTTTCGGCGATGTACCAGAGACCGCGGACCGAAGAAGTGGTGCTTTTCATAGACAACTATGTATACATGTTTGATATACACAGTCTGCAGCCGGTGAACGGGTATCCGCGTTCAATCACAACGCTCGGTGTTCGCACGATGACGAAAATAAACGCTGCAATACACACGTACACGGGTCGAACTCTTCTGTTGTACAACGATATGTATTACAGTGAGATAGACGAGTGCACGTTCACGATCAAGGAACATGGTTATGTTAAAGATCGTTTTGTCGGCTTACCAGAAGCCGTTGATAGTGCGTTCCGATATATCGACGGAAAAATTTATTTCTTCAAAGACACGCACGTATACGTGTACGATGAATTTCTAGATACGATTGTAAAAGGAAAACATAACGACGCACTCTCCGTTGTCGGAATAAAATGCATAGACAGTACGATCGTATCAAAACTAATCGATTTATTACGTGAATATGTATAAATGCCGTGCACAACGAACGAGGCGCATCATTCACGAGATGAGTGTCGACAAGTTTGGCAGACACCAGAGCGCTGTCAGAGCGCGAAGAGAGACGCGACGCAGTCTGCGAGAGGATATTGGTATCACAATGACCGAGGACGGACACTTTGATGTAGCGGGAAAAAAAATACATAATTTGGGCGAACCGCGCGATGATAGCGATGCCGTTTCACTGCGCTTTGTGCGTGACAATTGTCTGTTAGCTGGCGATCCGTCGACGGCGGCGCAAGGAATAGATGCGAAAGGTCGTAAGCTCGTCAACGTCGGCGCTCCTGTCGATCTCGCGGACGCTGTCAACAAGCAGTACGTAGACTACTCGTGCTTACGTTTCACACAATTGGTACCGAACAAGAAGAACGGTGCTGTCGTCGACGCACGAGACCATCGCATACAGTCTCTGAGGGAACCGATTCGTGCGAGAGACGCCGCGACCAAAATATACGTGGACTCGAAAATCATACCGAAGGATACGAACTCTAACCTAATGGTCGGCAATGTGCGGATAACACAGTTAGCTCCACCCATGAACAACAAGGACGCAGTGAATTTGGAATTTTTGAACCGACACACGATCACCGCGGTAAACGATGCTTATTTCAACGCGCAAGGAAAAACCATTCTAAACGTTGGCGATGGTGGCGCACGGGCCACAGATGCAGTGAACGCGCGTCAATTGGAGGACGTGAAGCGGTACGCGAAGAGCGAAACGTACAAACTCGCAAAAGTGTTTCAACATCGTTGGGAGAAAGTGGTATCGTATATCTATAAATTGCATACACGCGCAGCGCGTACTTCACTTGGTGCCGAAGAGGCAGACTTACTACTTATGAACAAGACGGAGACGAGCGTGTTGATTAGTGATCTGGACAAATCCAACAACGAGCAAGATTGGAGATCTCTTTATCGAGAGCAAACGAAACAGTAGTCATGTATGAACTACGTAGCCGTGTTGATAAAAAAAAAGGGGGGCGTGGTCTTATCGGAAAAATAGTTAAAAGCGCGGTACCATTCGTCGCGAAGTCAGTACCTACACTGATCAATCGAGCGGTGGACGTATTACCGGTAGAACTACATCTGCCTGGCTACAGGTTCTGCGGACCAGGAACGAAACTAGAGGAGAGATTGAGTCGTGGTGATCGAGGAATCAACGAGTTGGACGAAGCCTGTCGCGAACACGATATCGCTTACAGCAAGTACAAGGACAACGAACGACGAGGTATAGCGGATCGTGTGCTAGCCGGTAAAGCGTGGGAACGAGTTAAAGCTTTGAATTCAGGCATCAGTGAAAGAGCGTACGCAGCAGCCGTAGCAGCAGCAATGAAGGCGAAATCTGCGTTAGGCAGCGGGCTATGCTGTAGTGGTGGTGGTGGTGTGCGTAAACGTCAACGTCGCACCAGACGACGCAAGCCGGTTCGACGCACGATAATCAGGAAGAGGAGGAGGACGACGACAACAGGGACAGGAAAACGACGAAGAAGGAGTGGCGGTAAAAAGGCTTCAGTACTCTATCTTCGACCGTACCGAAAAAACTAATCAAAATACCCGTGCGTCCATTGTCCGATCATGATCTTTATGAGTACACGAAACGATTGCGTATACCCTATTTCAGAGGTGTGTACATGCGCGACGCACTTCCTAGTACATCACCGTGGGTGAACGAAAGTGCGATCGTGAATCTGGACGATGCTAGCGGACCGGGCACGCACTGGGTATGCTACAAGAAGCGAGGCGACAGAGTCTGGTACTTTGATGGATTCGGCAATCTACGTCCACCTGTCGAGCTAATGCGGTACTTTGGATCGAACGTGACCGACGTTCATTACAATTACATGCGAAAACAGCCGTCAGATACGGTCATCTGCGGACATTTATGTTTAGAGTTTTTGACATCGAACGATCAGTAAACTACAAGATGTCTTCGCTTACGGTCACCGTCACAGGAACGGATCCGAGCGCACTGGTTTGTGACTTTTTTCCACCGCTTGAATTGACGGACGGTGAATGGTACGCAGGACTGCTGGACTTTACCACGTACAACTCTATACCGAACGTGGAGAGTGGAAAAAACAATGTCTTTCCTGTACTAAAGGGAGCACGTAAAACGTTAGACCCTGTCAATATACCGACCGGTGTGTATGAAATCAGTGATATTGAAGCGTACCTGAAAAAAGAACTAGTAGACCCGAAATTTTCTCTACGACCCAACAACAACACATTGAAATGTGAAATTTATTGTTCATACGATATCGATTTCGGATGTACGGAACACACGATCGGTACCATGTTGGGTTTTTCCAAGAGCCGCAAGTTAGAAGCGTATATATTACACACGTCGGATGCGCCTGTAAACATTAACAAAGTGAACGTTTTGGAGATAAGGTGTAACGCTGTTCAAGGTTCATACAAGGCGGGTCGAAACGAGCATATATTGCACTCGTTCTATCCAACAGTTGAGCCAGGATTCAAGATAGTCGAAACGCCTAGAAACGTCATTTATTTTCCGCTTAACGTACTACACTTGCGTAACGTTACAGTGTCCGTACACGATCAGGACGGTGATATTGTGAATTTTCAAGGGGAAGTCATCACTGCACGTATACATTTGAAACGTGTGTAGTAATCATGGGAATTTATTTCACCGAAACCTCCATGATGATGAAGAGCGGAGGTAGCGACGGCTTGCACTGCAAGATAAAAGAGGACAACACTTTTGGAAAAGGTATCAGTAGACGTTCGTCGTTGACACGATTAACAGCAACTAACCGACGCTACCTGATTTCACTAGGATTCAAACTCAAGAGAAACAAGTAACATGACGGACAGCGGTATAGTCTTATCGGTTGAACGTCGACCGTTCTTTGAAGACAACATCACACATTATGAATATCATCCTCATGCACCGTACGCGTCGGCGTCACGATATGGAAATAATGATGAGATACGCATACCTATCCTGCAACAGGAAGTCTTCACTTTACCGATGGAAAGTTTCCTGTACGTTGAAGGCAAGTTGAGCAAAAAAACCACTGCCACTGGTAATGTGAACGTGGAAATGATAAACAATGCGATTGCGTTTCTCTTCGAAGAAATCCGTTACGAATTGGCCGGCGTGGAAGTAGATCGTACCAAGAGTGTTGGCATCACGTCCACTATTAAAACCATACTATCTGCCAGCAAGCAGGACATTGTTTCGATGCAAAATGCCGGTTGGGTTGCTCCTACAGCTGACGAGCTAACACCATCTGGTAAAAATAATGAATTCAACTTTTGCATACCGTTGAGGATGCTGATGGGATTTGCTGAAGATTTCACACATGTTATTTTAAACATGAAACAAGAACTGATACTATTACGCACTTCCACTGACGTTAACGCTCTGTTCTCGTCTACGGATGCGCCCGCTAACGCTGATATAGAACTAACAAAAATCTCTTGGATGATTCCGTTCGTGTACGTGAACAATGAAGTACGGATACGATTATTGGATATCATACGCAAAGACCTACCACTATTCTTACCGTTTCGTAGTTGGGAACTGCACGAGTACCCGGTTTTACCAACGACTGACAGACAGACTTGGACAGTGAAAACAACTACACAACTGGAGAAACCGCGGTACGTGATACTCACCTTCCAGACCAGCAGAAAGAATAATCTGAAAAAACATGCCGGCGAATTCGATCACTGCAATGTGACAAATGCGAGACTCTTTCTGAACGACAAATACTACCCGTACGATAACCTGAACCTAGATATCGATAACGGACGTTATGCATTGCTGTACGACATGTATACACGATTTCAAAAGTCATACTACCACAGAAGTCAACCCAACGTACTTCTAACGCCTACTGAGTTCATAGCAAAAGCACCGTTATTCGTCTTCGATTGTAGCAGACAGGATGAGTCGCTCAAGTCTTCACCAGTCGACGTCAGATTGGAATTCGAGTCATCGAGCAATTTCCCCGCTCAGACCGCGGCCTACTGCTTGATACTGCATGATTCGCTCAACGTGTACACTCCGTTATCCAACACAGTGCGCAGACATAATTAAACATTTACTATAAATTATTGTTTTTTTTGCTGTAAATATAATGTTGCTTCTTAGAATGTAATGTATGTGTTACATGTATGCGATTTTTATTTAAAAAAAAAATGTAATCAATTTTTATGTATTTGCTGTAAATAGAATGTAATGTATGACTTACATGTATGTAATTTTTTTATTAAAAAAAAATGTAATCATTTTTCATGTATTTTATTTTGTGGAGGGGGAAACGATTATCCACTTCTTCCTATTTTTTTTTTGCTCAGTGTTTCATCAACACGACTCGCGAGAGGACGCACAAGATGCTTTCACACGATTTCGATGATGATGATACCAAACCCAAGAACGACCGCTATTTCAAACAATGCGGTGAAGCGACAGCAACAACAATCAAGTCCTTATCACCAGACGATAAAGAAGTGCAAGTCATCTTAATTCAAAAAATCACATCTCCGTACCCGCGTTACAGAAGCTTGGAAAATCGTTTAGAGAGTTTTAAAGAATGGCCTGTATCGTTAACGATAACACCTAAAGAATTATCAGAAGCGGGTTTCTTTTACACTGGATGCAACGATAGAGTGATTTGTTTTTGCTGTGGAGGCGGATTAAACAAATGGGAACGCGGAGAATATGCTTGGATGGAACACGCACGTCATTTCCCTGCGTGCTCTTACGTAATGTTAATGAAAGATAAAAATTTTATCATCAAGGCACTGGGTATCGTTACCGAAGCGCAAGCACCAACAGCAATAGCGACAGCAGAGAACGAACAACGGGTCGACACGATCAAGGAGAATATAAAAAACATAGAAGGAAGCTCTAATCGTGATACAATGTGCAAAGTCTGTTACGCACAAAACGTGGAAGTTGTACTTATTCCCTGTCGACATTTTATCACATGTGTGAATTGCGCCATAACCCTACATACTTGTCCTTTATGTAGAACCACATGCACCGCTTACATGAGAGCGTATTTCTAGTTCATTTTCACGCCTTAATTTAATCGATTAGTGAACACAAGGTTTGAAAATATATGCTGCAGTGGCAAAAGTGTTTAATCCGAGTCCACTAATATCGCATACCTCAGTGTTTGAACAGCACGCGTTGAAGACGGACGCATGGAGCTGTTATCTCCGTACCAGTACATACGCTGTAGTGAATTAAAGCACACAATACTATACCCTATAGAAATTTTTGTATACAACATTTTGACCTGTAAATTTGTTGCACTGATCCGTGACGAAAATATAAGGTACAAAATAAACGTTCCGAAAAAATTCTTTACGAGCGTTTCACAACATACAACGTGTCTGTTCCGTAAGACGGACGGATCTGCAGCGTTCTTAGTAACACCAAACACATTATTTATAACGAAAAAAGGATGTGCGAGGATAATCTAGCAGTCATCCTTGACTTTCACTGTTTCATCGACAACGATGGAAACGAACTCGTTAAGGAACTAGCCATTATGGATGTCACTGCATTTGCCAGCAGACATTGGATATTTTCACCTCCAGCAAACATGATTGTTTCGAATCATAAACATGCGAGGACAAACAGATGGTTAACAGAGCATTATCATGGACTAGCGTGGACGGACGGGGACACATCGTATGAACATCTTGTACCGATATTAGAAAAATATACATTTCCTTTTAAATTTGTGTTCGTAAAAGGATTGCAAAAAAAAAATTTCTACAGAAGCGTATCGTACATTTTAATATTATAAATTTAGAAGATTTCGGTTGTCCTAAACTCGATCAATTACAATCAATACATGGAACAGCCTGTCTCGCGCACCACTTACTTACAGAAATATGTACAAATACTAGAGTACACGCTTTACGCGAGTGGGTTGTATCAGATTTTAGAGTAATCAATATATTTCTGATAAATTACTAATTGAAAACATTATTGTTTAGCGCTTACGTAAAACAAATTAACCTTTCTGACGATTACATCACTCTGTATAGTCATATAAAAAAAATTAGATTCACCGACATGTTCTAACACGCATGAGTGCTGTTAATTAAATCATTCTGTCTATTCATAAAAAAAATAACCGAGTCGTCTCCTCTTCCCCGCCTACCCATCGAGTCGTGAGAAGTCAAGTCGTATCCTGTTCACACGGATAAAAATAAACGCTTACTGTACGATAAAAAAATTAGCTTCAGCAACATGTTCTAACACGCATGAGTGCTGTTAATTACATCATTCTGTCTATTCATAAAAAAAATAACCGACTCGTCTCCTCTTCCCCGCGTGAGAGTCGTGAGAAGACAAGTCGTATCCTGTTCACACGGTTAAAAATAAACGCTTACTGTACGTTATGTAGTTCCCCCTCTCTGGTTCCACCTCCACAACTACCTCCCTATTTATTCCGCTGTGCGCGAGCGTTATTCGTTCAGTCCTTGAGAGACGCGCGAGACAAATATAAAATTCTTTATTTTAAAATGGCATCATTCACTGAAAAATTTGCAACTATTAGCGCAATTGAATATAAAAAAATAAAAGAATTAATAATCGGTGTAAAATATCCGATAGAAGAAATGCAGAATATAGACGCGAAGTACGGGAAAGCCGTACTCGTCACTCTTCAAGATTATAAAGACCCTAAACTAAAATATCGCGTATATCTACCTAAAAGATACGCGAGCGTTTTCGAAGATGATGAATTAAAAGATTTAGTACCGTGTTCGCTGCATCTAATTTTTCGTGGAGAAAAGGATAGAGCGTACATAGTAGAAATTGTACAGTAAGACCGAATGGACATACTCACTTACCATGTATAATTTTCATTGTAAATACACATAATTGTCATTAGCTGCACGTACAATTATATATTAACATGTACTTAGTTGTATTTTAATTTATAATATATTGTGCTTACACATATATTTCATTTAATTTAATTATATTTAATTATCAATGTATTTACTGTATATCTAGATAATAAAACAAGGCTTACATGGTGTACATTTTAGAGTAAGCCTGGATAGACATCTTCAAAATTAACAAATATATTTGTTCAAAATTGTCATTGCACACGTACACAAATAGTAAATATAATGTGCTTACACTTATTTATTTTAATGTAATTCAAAACAATTATTAAAACAATTACAAATAATAAATTATTATGCGTAATGAATTTATAAATTAAAATCTAATTTGCTTACACATAATATAAATGTATACAAATGTATTTATTAGTTTTACTTATTTGTAATTCATACACAATTGTCACACATGTTTACATATTAATTTTTGTCATTACTGTGTACGTCATCATATTTTAATTTGTAATTACTTTATTTAGATGAATATTGTACACAAATGTCATATTGTATATGTTTACATATTATGTATTTTGTACTTGTCACCACTGTTTACTATTACATAATATTTATTTTAAATTGTAATATATTTTGATTACTTGTATTTTAATTAAATAATATTGCTTTAACATTTTTATTCTATATTTATTTCACAAATCCTTGAAAGATTAACACTAATCATCACTCAATATACAAGCTAAAAGAAATGTTGCGCAATGTGCATTCATGTGTTATTACATATAACTAATTTAAAAAATCAATATTATTAAACAATAATTGCTTGATTAGAAATTACAAAAAATTATTTTAAAATAAAACTTACCTTGTACGAGCTCTAGTTGAGAATTGCTTGATTATATTATATTTTAGAAATTAAAAAATTATTTAAAAATGAAACTTACCTTGTACGAGTTCTAGTTGAGTTACTGAATGTGAATCTCGTCGAACGAAAATTAAAAAAATTATTTAAAAAATGAAAATTATTTAAAAAAAAAATGAAACTCACTCTGTACGACTGAATGTGAATCTTAACGAACGAAAATTAAAAAAATTATTTAAAAAATGAAAACTTATTTAAAAATGAAAAACTCACACTGTACGAGTTCTAGTCTCGTTGAACAATGTGATGATGTGAGCAATTCGTACAGCGTATATATACGCTATCTCAAGGATGAACGCGAAAGCAGCTGGTATCAACCAGAGCTGCTACACGTGCAGTCAAGGACAACCATTTAGCTTGGCTTTTCTGTTTCAACGACAAAAAAAACCTAGAGCTACTACACGTGCAGTCAAGGACAATCACTTAGCTTGGCTTGGCTTTCTGTTTCACACAATAATTTATGTACGCTCATCACTTCGTTCACACACACACACACACACACACACACACACACACACACACACACACACACACACACACACACATTAACAAATGCACAGACAGCTGGAGCCCAATTAAAATATTACATCACCAACGACTTGTGTTCTTCAAATTATGTACGGCTATTAAAGCCTCAGCTCTCACGCTTTGGTAATAGATGGCTAGACAATTACATCATCACCAGCATGTGTACATATGCTCAGATAGCCAATTATTATTCATTAGTTAGTCAACGGCTAGGGTTCTGTTATTAAACAAATGGATGTACGCACACACAAGCGCGCACAGACAGCTGGAGCCCAATTAATAATATTACATCACCAACGACTCGCGTTCTTCAAATTATGTACGACTAATAAAGCTTTCGTTCACACGCTTTGGTAACAGATGGGCACACAGATGGATTGATTACATCATCACCAGCATGTGTACATATTATGCTCAGATAGCCGAAGCCAATTCATTACAACTAGACATTCAATTATGCAATGCATATCATGTGTATTTTCTTACATGTACACAACACTACTCATTTTTTTTTACGTTCGTGCAATATAGATTACTATGCATAAATATATATTTCATGAGTTGGCAACAATGGTGGCAGTGTAAACATATACAAAACCTGTACACTATAACACCGAGCCGACAACGGCACAAGTTGACAACGTCGACGGACAATGGTGGCAGTGTAAACATATACAAAACCCGTACACTATAACACATGCACGAGCCGACAACGTGGCCGGCACAAGTTGACAACGTCGACGCTTTTCCAACATGGCCGTCCTTCCGGAAAAACAAAACATATACCCAAACCATACACTATAACACACCACGATCCGGCAACGTGGCCCAACCTTAACCAGCACACACGCACAATCCGACAACATCACAGCTTTCCCAACATGGCCACCACCGGAGGCGTGGCCGCCGTTCGCCCTTCGCCGTCGTCGTTGACGTCGTCATCGTCGATGGGCGGCGGCCTGGCTTGATCGTCGCCCGTCGTGGTGGGGTCGTCGTCCATTTTGTCGCCGAACGGCGGCCACGCCTCCGCCAATCAACGCACACGTAACCACGCAAAATGGACGACGACGACAACATGGCCGACAACTTCGGTACGCCCATCGAGGTCACGTGGGACACACCACTACCCCCCCGGTCCATCATAACCTCTGCACATGACGACACGCTGCCCCGGAAGTCTACCCCCACCACATGGATTTTTGAATTTCGCGCCAAAAGGGGGGGCTGTGACGTCACTTCCGCGTTAGAACTCTCATTCTTACCCTACTTTTACCTGCAACGGTTTTTTTTTAGCAAGGGTAATTTTGTTTGTTTGGCAAACGATAACAGCCGCAAATTCAAACAGAATCAAATAATGTTTCGCATACAGCCCTGAATTGTAGAGTTCTCAAGATCTGTTGATTTTGGTGAAGATCGGTTAAGGGAAAGGGGTAGTTTACCTGTAACGTTTTATGTTTTAACAAGGGTATTTCCTATGGCAAACGATAACAGCCGCAAATTCAAACAGAATCAAAAGATTATTTGCACACATCCCTAAATTGTAGAGTTCTCAAGACCTATTGTTTTTGGTGAAGTTCGGTTGAGGGAAAGGGGTAGTTTAGCTGCAACGTTTTTTAACAAGGGTATTTTCTATGGCAAACGATAACAGCCGCAAATTCAAACAGAATCAAATAATGTTTTGCATACAGCCCTGATTTGTAGAGTACTCAAGATCTATTGTTTTTGGTGAAGATCGGTTAAGGGGAAGGGGTAGTTTACCTGTAACGTTTTATGTTTTAACAAGGGTATTTCCTATGGCAAACGATAACAGCCGCAAATTCAAACAGAATCAAAAGATTATTTGCATACAGCCCTAAATTGTAGAGTTCTCAAGACCTTTTGTTTTTGGTGAAGATCGGTTGAGGGAAAGGGGTAGTTTACCTGCAACGTTTTTTTAACAAGGGTATTTTCTATGGCAAACGGTAACAGCCGCAAATTCAAACAGAATCAAATAATGTTTTGCATACAGTCCTGATTTGTAGAGTACTCAAGACCTACTGTTTTTGGTGAAGATCGGTTAAGGGGAAGGGGTAGTTTACCTGCAACGTTTTTTTATCAAGCGTATTTTCTATGGCAAACGATAACAGCCGCAAATTCAAACAGAATCAAATAATTGTTTGCATACGTCCCTGAATTGTAGAGGTCTCAATGACTTTCGATTTTGGTGAAGATCGGTTAAGGGGAAGGGGTAGTTTACCTGCAACCTTTTACGTTTTAACAAGAGTAAAGTACTTGAAAATTTATTTAAACTTTTTGAAACAATGGTAATTGTTAAAAATAAAATAATTTTGTTGCCAGGCAATAAAATTATAATTTTTTCATTTTAATGTAATATAATATTTTTCATTTAATACAGCAATAAAAAGGTAGGTAAGATACAGCCTGGCTGTTTGGCTGAAAATGATTTTAAATATAAATCTTAGAATATGGAAGTCATGTATGGTTCTCCATACCGATATTTTTTATGGTAAACGATAACAGCCGCAAATTCAAACAGAATCAAATGATGTTTTGCATACAGCCCTGTATTGTAGAGTTCTCAATACCTATTGGTGTTGGTGAAGATCGGTTAAGGGAAAGGGGTAGTTTACCAGCAAAGTTTTATGTTTTAAAAGGGTATTTTTTATGGCAAACGATAAGAGCCGCAAATTCAAACAGAATCAAATACGTTTTTGCATACAGCCCTGTTTTGTTGAGTATTAAAGACCTATTGTTTTTGGTGAAGATCAGTTAAGGGAGAGGGGTAGTTTACCTGACAAGTTTTTTGTTTTATCAAGGGTATTTTATATGGAAAACGATAACAGCCGCAAATTCAAACAGAATCATATAATATTTTGCATACAACCCTGAAATGTAGAGTTCTCAAGACCTGTTGGTTTTGGTGAAGATCGGTTAAGGGAATAGGGTTGTTTATCAGCAACATTTTATGTTTTATCAAGGGTAATTTTTTTTGACGAACGATAACTGCCGTACAATAAAACAGAATCAACTACTCTTCTGCATACCTTTTTGAATTATACGGAACTCAAGGTCTGTTGATTTTGTTGAAGATCGGTTAAGGGAAAGGGGTAGTTTACCTGTAACGTTTTATGTTTTAACTAGGGTATTTTGTCTATGACGAACGATAACTGCCGTAAATTCAAAGAGAATCAACTAATGTTTTGCATACAGCCCTGAATTGTAGAGTTCTCAAGACCTATTGTTATTGGTGAAGATCGGTTAATGGAATAGGGTAGTTTACCAGCAACGTTTTATGTTTTATCAAGCGTGTTTTCTATGGTAAACGATAACAGCCGCAATTTCAAACAGAATCAAATGATGTTTTGCATACAGCCCTGTATTATAGAGTTCTCAATACCTATTGGTGCTGGTGAAGATCGGTTACGGGAAAGGGGTAGTTTACCAGCAACATTTTATGTTTTAACAAGGGTAATTTTTTATATGACGAACGATAACTGCCGTAAATTCAAACAGAATCAACAAGGTTTTTGCATACCTTTTTGAACTAAAGAGAACTCGAGGTCTGTTGATTTTGTTGAAGATCAGTTAAGGGAAGGGGTAGTTTATCAGCAACGTTTTATGTTTTAAAAAGGGTAATTTTTATTATAACGAACGATAACTGCCGAAAATTCAATGAGAATCAAATAATTTTTTGCACCCTTTCCTCAGTTGCAGAGAGCTCAAGGTCTATTGATTTTGGTGAAGATCGGTTAAGGGAAAGGGGTAGTTTACCAGCAACATTTTATGTTGTAACAAGAGAAATGTTTCCATGACGAACGATAACTGCCGCACATTCAAACAGAATCAAATATATTTTTGCATGCTTCCCTGAATTGTAGAGGACGGAAGGTCTGTTGATTTTGGAGAAGATCGGTTAAGAGAAAGGGGTAGTTTACCTGAAACATTTTATGATTTAACAAGAGTGAAGTACTTAATTTTTATAAATAAATTATCCTGATAAGAAGCTCATAGTAATCCACTGTAGAAACGTAGATGAAATATCTATAAATGAAGAATTTAGGTGAACGGGGTGGGGGTAATTTTCTATTATTAAAAATTATAGTTGAAGGTGTAGTGGAGAATTGTTTATATGTGTACTACGTTATCGGCAACAAAGAAGTAGTTTTTTGTTAAAATTGCTTCCCGGGCTCTTTAGCCGTAGTCCAATGTTTTCTGCAGAACCAGACTTTTCGGCAGTGCCATCGACTGCCATCATCGGTGAAAATCGAGTGCGAAAACGTGAGGTGGTATACGTTAGTGACCACAGTACTGTGGTTAATGCTGAAGCAATAAGTAGAAAGACGTAGTTTCTATGGAAATATTTCATTTCGAATATGATTTTAAATATAAATCTTAGAACATGGAAGTCATGTATGGTTCTCCATACCGATATTTATTTAACACTTTATGTATATTTCTATTTGTTTGGCATTGTGTATTGAGACTGAAGGTAACGCGGTACTGAAATCTTGAATCAGCAATAAAATAGGGGTTGATTTACGGAGGGATCCAACAGGTAAGAGAAATTCCCCTTTCGCCACTAAAATTTGATAAAACCTTATTCCATAGCCCTATTGAGAGAAAAATCATACAACTGTTTGGTTTTTCTCTCAAGTTTAATTTGTTTTCTATATAATCAAAAACGGTGTTTTGTAGCATCCTGAACTGTATTTTACATTTTTATATAAGACTTTTTTTAATCAACGAACTTTTTATTATTAGATTGTAGACTTTTAGATCTACACAACTCCACTTGTTGCCTCTGACGAGTCAGTCTGATGTCTCCCGGTAAGCCCTTTCTGACAATTCAGCTCGTCACCATTTTGGTTTTCAGTACGATCTGATGATTTTGATGATGATTATTAATTAAATCATTCAACAGCGCTTAACAGGAGTCACTGGACTAGTGGAGAGCATTAAGTTGTACAGAGTAAAAAACAATTTAAAAGAGTAAATGTTTTCTTACCCTTACATTAATTATATACACAACATCCGCCAGGCGTTCGTGCGCCTGCTTGCAATGTTTAATTTGCCACCCCATGTTTGTCTCCTACCTCAATTTTTCCAAGCCACAGTTGGTCTTAAATAGCATTTTAAGTGTAAAAGTGTGATCTTTCACCAACTGCAGTTGATGGCGTTAATAAAAATGATATTCTTAACGCTATTGCGGTATTTGGGAATGTTGAAAACAAATTTTTTTTAAAAAGGGACTGTGCGGCTCATCTACAAATATTGTAATTCAAGATTTAAAACATTGTAATGTTTGCTTTCATTTTAATTCTGTTCCTTAATAAAAAGGATTTTGCAGCAAAAAATGCTATTTGTTTTTTTAATTGCAAAGCGTTTTTTTAAGGGCGTAAGTCTTCATGTTTCAACAATTTTTGTTAACAAGCATGATAATTAAAAACTATAAAATCTTGCGTAGTGTAATGCAAAAGAGGAAAACCAAAAAATAAATACATTTCAGTTCAAAATTTTCTTTATATTCAAGAAATAAAGTTTTTTTTAATTTTCCAAAAGTTTGCTTTTGTGGACTTGCGCCCTTTTAAAAAGGAACGATTCAAATGAAAATTGCTTTTCACTCAAATATGATGTGGAGAATGGCATGAGCAACTTTAATTCCTCATCCAAAAAGTTCAGGATTCTCACCTCTTAAAAGTATCCAAAACTTAAGTCTGAATCTAAAAATTTAGTCAGTCCCAGAATCGCAGCTGATATCACACAGCTGTTCTCTTAGTTCAGTGACAACGTGTTTGAACTTTTAAAATACAAGAATGGATTTCGAATCCAGTTGAATTCACTGTAACTTTCTGGAATGTAACATTCAGTCTGGTTACCGAGAGTTAAACATCAGAGAGATGCCGGTAAAAAGCAATGGTAGAGTGCGAAAAACAGAAATGTAGAGTTCAGGCTGCAAAAAGGGCTGAATTTAAAACAATATATCTTGGCTATTTAAATGTAATAGGTTTTTAAGACACAGTAAATAAATTTTCGAGTCCGACTTCGCGACCCACCAAACACCCGCTCGGCGGCCAGTAGTGGGTCGCGCCCCCCGTAGGTGGAGAAACGCTGCATTATAAGATTAAAGACAATAAGAAGAGATGGTACCAACACTTCGAGAACGAGGGGAAGATGGGTTCCGGAACAGGTCAACTAGGGCTTAATCTGTGGAATGCAGAAGAAGAAGAAAAATCTCAACGAATTAATTCAGAAAAATTATGAAAAACTTCGAATTATAAATTTTGTTGATTTAAACGAAATAAACTAAATTTCTGCTGCTTGAACTAAGTCTTGTGCTATCTAAACAGGCTCGTTGTAGAACTACCAACGCCACGTTAGATCACGCAGCCCAAGTTGTGCTAGTGTAACTTTAAACGTAGATCTGCTGTATATGTTGTTTGTGGAATAAAGGATGGGAATAGTGTCAGGTTTGTTAAAAGGTGTGCAAATTTTGTGATTAGTGTGGTGAGTGAACGCGACCTATGTCTCAACTACAAAGTTAAAGTGACTGTTATCGGTATGGATATACGTTTCTCTTTCGTCTCAACTTACTCCTACGCGGACGTCATACATTTTCCGTTCCCGCGCCGCTGAAGAAATTTATAAGAAACACGACTTTTTAAGCCACGTTTAAATGAAATACTGTTAAATAATAGTTTCCTTTGAAAATAGTAATGCAAGTGTAAACCACGCAACTGACATCCAAACTAGAGTGTATACATGTATATGAAAATTGGAACGTTCATAAGCTGTCATGGTTGTTCATATCCACAATACTTATTTGATATAAATATTGTTATCCACAATACTTATTTGATATAAATATTGTGGAAGGTCGAAACGTTTGACAGGTATTACCTTCATTACCTTGGACATGATGGGCCACGGGCTAGCTTTCCCTTAGCCCGTTAATTCTAAGATTTCACAACTCCCCCCGTGAAATTCATTCATTCATCATCATCATCATCAATGATTAAACAACAAAAAATAAAAAATGGTTTATTCCGGTCCCTAGGAGATAGGGTAGAGCTAGTCAGTTCAGGACTTCTTCGGACGTCCCACATCTCTTCGACCCTTCAGCTTATAATTCAACGGTAGTTTGGGGTTGCTGTATTCAATCAACTGTTGCGTTTTGCTGGAATTTTACGTCCGATTAATGTAAACGGATTCGGGATTCCGTAAACATACTTCACCATATACCTAACAGATTCTAAAACATCAGAGAAAGATGAATGTATGGTCTTGCCTAATTTCATTCCGAAACGCATTCCGAAAACACATTTACCTTAAACGCAGTCACTTGAATTTTGTGCTCACGTAAGTGACTGTTACGTTTTTAATCATTTATTTTCGATTTACAAAACTATTTACTATTAAGCAACAATATGTTCAATTCTGTCATACGTAACTAAGAATACAAACTAAAATTTTTTTCCATTTTACTTCCATGTTCCATAAGGAAATGGAAGTATGGTCATGGCGAAAAAAATCGTGTTCGAGATAATGGCAGATTCTGGTTCTACTACCCTCAAAACATGAAAAAAAGCCATTTTTCGAAAAGTGTCTGTGTCAGTTTGTGTGTAGAATTTTTCTATGTCAAACCATAACTGCCGCAACTTCAAACAGAATCAATTAATTTTTTGCATACAGTTCTAAATTGTAGAGGACTCGAGGCCTATTGATTTTGGTGAAGATTGGTTAAGGGGAAGGGGTAGTTTACCAGCAACATTTTGTGTTTTAACAAGAGTAAAGTGCTTAATTTTGATAAATAAAGTATCCTTAAAAGAAGGTCATAATAATCCACTATAGAAAGGTAGATGAAATATCTATAAATGAAAAGGGTAGTTGAAGGGGAGGTGGTAATTTTCTATAAATTAAAATGGCAGTTGATGATGGAGGTAAATTTTTATAAGTTTATGTGTACTACGTTATTGACAACAAAGAAGTAGTTTCTATGGAAACATTTCATTTAACTTTAACAAAATTCTATATTTTTTCATTTTAATTTATATCATGTATGAGAGAAAATATATCGTTCGTGGCAGGCAAGCATATCTCAATTATGTAATGTTTACGTTTCCATTTTATTATTATGATTACCGCATTAAAAATGCAGGCAAGACACACACACACACACACACACACACACACACACACACACACACAATTCGCGTTATTTCTGGCCTCATTCATGTTTGCACGCTTTTGTTATCGAGTTGCTTCCTGTGGATCGCTGGGCAGTGTAACTGCACGTGTTTACAGAGAAACGGTTCATAGACAGAGCTTTCGTCTTTAGGGAATGAACCCTCTGCAAGATCCTCAGGGTCCATGAGTGACTTCGGAGCGCTTCGGAGGAGGGATATTATATGCTTAGTTCTGTTTCTTTATAAGAATAAAGTAAGCTACCTAATTTTTATAGATAAAGTGACTGAAAATAACATTATATTAAACGACTACCCCATAATTACAAAAATATCTATAAATAGTGAAATTAGTTTGAGGGTGGACGATATTTTTTTAGAAATTACCGAACCGAAATCAAGTAAATTATTTTAAACATAAATCTTACAACATGGAAGTCATGTATAGTTCTCCATACCGATTTTTATTTTCGAAATTGGCTAGGGACGGTAACAAATAATTTCTGTCCAGCGTTTATCATTATTATTCCCCTATACGCTTAGATATTTCCCTGCCCCGTCTTCAAGTTAAGTATCCGACTTCCTTTTCTTTTGTCGTTGTACGTTTCTTCCTCAGGGTTGTCTTTCAGCGTTTGTTTAGGTGATCATCGTTACTCATCCTTTTTATCGCTTCTTTCAATTTTTGCATACTATATTTTTTCCACTAAGGTTATGTTTTGATTTGTAATTATTTAACGTTTATGCATTCATAACTTCACGTCTCGTAAGAATTTCATCTCGTACAGTTTTGTGATCACACTCTTGTCTCACTATCAAGAGGGGCATCAGGTTTAATTGTTCCATCAAGGACTGTACTCATGGTTCCACATATCATTTGTTTGTTTTAATGCGTGTCCCTCTTTTTATCAATTTTTCGATATTAATAATTAGCCTACTTTGAATCTGACTGGCTCCTCTACTTTAAAAGCTATAACTTTAGTTTTATTTATGGATATTATTGAAGTTATACTTCTTTAGGCGCTTTGAGGGTGAAATTTTTAGTATGTAACGAAATGCGCGCGCACCATGCAACGGAAACGGAAAGTTAACAGGATGAAGTTAGCCGTGGACAACGAGCCTGAAGCCAAAAAAGTGTACTGCAGGAATGGATAAATGTACAGTTCCGATACCGCTAAATAGCTTTTGTTTATTTACTTGTTACTATGGTAATTAATTCTGGTCTTGTTGACATCTTTAGTAGTAGTATTTAATATTTCATTACTTATTCATTGCATCATCAGAAATACGTATAAACATACATTTTATAATCGCTTAAGACAATTACAAAATATATAGACGTATCTGTATAAAAAATAAAAAAATGTATCAATACAATCGCATAGTAAAAACATTAAAAACTGCAGGAACGGATAAAGGTAGAGCTCTATAGGAATACAGATCTTTTTACAGATCCTTAATAAAGGTATAGTTCCGATGCCGCTAAATATCATTTGTTTATTTACTTGTTACTATGGCAATTAATTCTGGTCTCCATGGTGTTGCAACGGCATCACTTTAACAGCCACTATCTTTACGTCCATCTGGAACCACAGTCTGTCACAAACGTCACACGCGTGTCCAAATTCATTATTATGATGTGTGAAAATAATCATGGAACAGTTGGGTCGTGAGTGTCTATTTTCATTCAAACCTGAGAAGTTGCTATATAAAACAAATCATTACACCATGTAAACAAGTTTCTGTACACTTTGTAAAAGGCTATAAATGTCAAATATTTAATTTTTGTATTCAGAATATACAAATCTTTGTTTATACATTTGTTATTTCAATCGTTTTAATAACAATAGACATTATGAAATAATATCTATCAGTTTGTGAATTTTAATGGTACAAACTAAGTATGGAGTCTATTTGTTTCTATTCATAAACAAAGGTCCTTACTGTAATCAGTTTTATGCAAAATACACTCTTTGACATCTTTTAATGCAATATAGGCTTGTCATTTTATATCGGTTTCAAGTGGTTCTTCCAATTTTTTTTCATTAACTTAGACCAACATAAAATTCCACAATAACCAATTACTAAAAATTAATCACTTGCATATTGATAGAAACTTGCACAGTGGTTTTTATTGCATTAGGTTGAAGTGAGGATTTTAATGTACCGTACTTCTTTCGTTATAAATTAGATTTACTTAAATTCGTCTTTGTAAGGTAATAATGTGCTGTAAATGGGAATTAGGTTATAATTTCGGTCCAATAAATTCAGAACAAGAAAGGAAACTGAATAACAATTATGCTTTTAAAAGGTGAACAGGAAAATCGCCATTGAACATATAAACTTTCTTTCTTACAAAATAATGGAAACTGCATAAGAATTACACTGGAAGAGAATGATAATAGGGAATCATAATTCAGCACAGTCTCAGGTTCAAAAGTACAGCCGTTTTTTGTACACTAATTACGGAAATTTTTGTTAAAACGTAGGTTTCTTCTAGTACCAACTAATCATTTATTTTTCGTAAGTATTAATTCAAAAGTCTTTTTTATATTAAATGAATAAAAGTTTCGATAAGTATTCTATCATTATGTTTGCTTTAATCCAATACTCTAATATATTTTATTTTAATATACTATTTCTATATTTTAAATTATAGATCACACTTAATTATTCAGAAGTCTATCGAAAAGTAAATCCATTGCTGTAATACACTATTCGTAAGTATTTTGAGATATTTGATAAAAAATTATCACTATTAAAAATAGTGAACTTAATTATTCAGAAGTCTATCGAAAAGTAAATCCATTGCTGTAATACACTATTCGTAAGTATTTTGAGATATTTGATAAAAAATTAATTTTTCTCTACTAAAATATTATATAAAATTTGTGATGTTTTAAATTTGTTTCTTCTGCAAGTAGTATAATTTCGTATATTCTTTTTAACACCTGACGCACGTTTCACTGAAAAATATCAGTATCATCAGAGGTTTCTAAGTAAAATTAATAACAATCGAAGTAATTCTATTAATATAAAATTAACGAATAATCGAATTTGTATCGATTTTAATGTAAAATAACTGATAATCGATTTAGGTCGATAGAATAGAATTATTAATAATAATAATAGAATTATTTCGATTGTTATTAATTTACTTAGAAACCTCTGATGATACTGATATTTTTCAGTGAAACGTGCGTCAGGTGTTAAAAAGAATATACGAAATTATACTACTTGCAGAAGAAACAAATTGAAAACATCACAAATTTTATATAATTACTGCAAGAAACATCGAGTTACTTTATATAAAATATTATAATATTGAATTTACATTAATTCAATTGAATTAAATTTTTATCTTTTAGTGTATAATAGTCATATTAATTTTATTTTATGCATATATATTATAACTGTGGTCGTTGTTTATTCGTTGTTATTTATTTATTGAACCACTTAAACACTATACAATAAGATATATGATATTATATATTATATTATATTATATTATACTATATATTATATACAAATAGAAGTATAACTTCTAACGCGCGTACATAAGTACACGCACCCAAAATTTTTTTCATCTTATTTTTCACATATTGGTATTTTATAATCTGTTTAATTATAAATTACGCTAACCTATGGAGCAATCAATTGGACGGTCGAAAGACGGTCCCCCTCTATTATGCCATGGAAGGCTCCGTGGTAGATGGACTCGGACCTACATCTTCTTCTTCTCATGTTTTACACCCCTTCTAGAACTGATCTTCTGACCTTTCATCAAGACCGGTCCCTAGCCATCATTTGCCAGTTTGTCACCATCAATTTTTGAGAGTCCTTCGTATCTCGCCAGCGATTTCTACTACTTATCACCCGTCCCCTTTTTACCTTTCTCTCACTCACTGGTTTTCCTTTCTTTCCACGCGTCCCCGGCTTAAGTCATATTTGTCTATAGTCTACTTCCACTAAGATTCTGTCCTTATGTAGTTTTTGGAGTCTGGACTACCGTTGTTATTGCTGAACGTGGTGCTGCCACTTGAAGAATCGTCGAGTCGTCGCTGCACGGAGGGAAATCCGACTGACTCCACGGAAAGGGAACAGACCGATGCTGCTAGGAAGGGGGGCTGACTGACGCTACACGGAAGGAAAGCTGACTGACTCCACGGAAGGAAACCGCCCGACGCTACTAGGAAGGAGAGCCGACTGGCTTCACGGAAAGGGAACCTACCGACGCTACTAGGAAGGGGAGCCGACTGACTCCATGGAAGGAAACCGACCGATGTTACTAGGAAGGGGGCCGACCGACGCTACACGGAAAGGGAACCGACCTACGTTGCTAGGAATGGGAGCCGACCGACGCTGCACGGAAGAAAAGCCGACTGACTGCACGGAAAAGAAAATCGACCGACTCTGTGCTGTAGATTAGTATTTAGGTCTAGGTATTGTATTTATGTATTTGTATTTACAATTTTTACGTATGCCGTACACATATATGCACTATATATAAACACAGAAAAAATAATGCAAACAAATATATATATAATCAGAATGATCACAGTTGCACACCACTATATAAAAATTACCCCTTTTTATATAGTGGTGTGCAACTGTGATCATTCTGATTGTGATTTCAACCACTAACACAAATTTCTTCATTAAATATATATATATGCTTAAAATTTTAAAAATGAGATTTATACTTATGTATGCAGGTACACGTACGTCTGTTTTACAACTGTATATTCTGGTAGAATTATGCAAATTTAGTTGCATAAATTAATTGTTCAATTAATTATTACTCTTGGATACAGTGATTGACTAACTTTATCACTGTTATCTACCAGGATATACTTTCCATTGCCCCTCGTTGGGCATGCCATATAAAACTGTATATGCTGCTTATTTTATTCAGCATAAATTAATTAACATATTTTAATTAATGTGTAAACAATTGAGCGGTGTGTTTAAGTTTTAGCAATTAATTCTATCTTCTCTGTGCTTCCCTTAACTAACAAAATTCGTTATAAGCCTCGCGTTGGCGTCATATACAACTTTATCTGATTTGGATATTAATTAATTGCTTTATCAATTAATTTAATAAAGTATTGAGTGTTAATTATAGCTTTCTTAAGCCATGCGATTGGAGCGCTATTTACAACTGTGTTTATGCACTAATGCGAATACTTACTGCCCCACGTTGTGAAGCCATATACAACTGTGTATATTTAATAATTAATTAATTAGATTAATTAGTTTAATTAAGTATTGAATTGAATTTTAATTGAGCTATAACTTTGATTCTAGGATTAATTTTGATGTAGTAATCAGTAAAATTGTATCTCTTTTTCTTGGATATTATGTATATTTGAAGTCTAAATTAATTATGCATATCATATTCTATTGAATTACCAAACTTTATCGTGTTCCACCTGTTGAGCGTGATTGACAACAACACACATTATGCATACTATAAATGACAACAAGTGTAATAAAGTAATAAACACTAATTACCTTTTATCGTGCTTCAGCTCTCCGCTGATAATCCATATGTAATAGAGTTGATCTTGTACTTTGAATACATTGTTTCTAAGATGTCATGTGTAAGTCTACTTAGTTGTGTCAGACAATTCGTATCAATTAGGGTAACCATGAATAACATGACTCTTACGCCCAAGGTTTACATTACGCACTAGATTTTATTCAAACATTATATATAGATTCATCATTAGTCAATGACATTAAATCAAAACATCATTATGTGATAATCAATAATACATTACATTTGTACGTTAGTTGTTTCTCTAATAATTCATTTCGTTATATTACTTTGTTATAGACAATTAATTTATGATTTCTGTATATACTACAAATTTACTCTTACTTATGGATTCATCTTTCTCTTATACTTTCGCAAGAATTATCGTTTAACTTTACTCTAACTTTTATTTAATTCTGGCTCTTAATTATCTCAGAGGTGTTTATCTTTTTGAGCGGCAGAACAGTGGTGACTTACACTAGTAATACATAAATAATTTACTTTTGGTATGTATCCATACTAGGCGGCGCGTCTATGGAGGACTCCCGTCTCTCTTGCTCCTTGGAATGGTTGACAATCTGGCTGTCACCTCCATTGCTGGTTTGCTGTTCACTTTTCACTATCACAAGGTTCTCACTCCGATGTCGATCCTCCTTTAAATCACACCCGTAAAAGTTATTGGTCTGGCGTACGTTTAATTGTACGGTCCCTTAGTTCCGCATTGTTCAACTCGCGATTTATTAGTTTATGATTTTGGCTTTACCACATTATTAATATTTATCGAATGTTTGTAGTTTTTAGTTTATCGTTATATCTTATACACTCACGAACTTTTTCATTACTTTATCTAATCGTAAGTATCTGATGTAAAGAGTATTTTAGTTCGGTACCCAATCGAGATGGTTAAAAGCTCATAGTTTTAATTGTCTTTCGCGAATTCGCATTGTCAGTATTTGAGCGTATTATACAACTCGTTATCGCATCAACTATTTATTCAAACTAAGTCTCGTTCTTGAGTTCTATTTTGATATTTATGTACCTCAACATTCTCTCCGCACTTCCCGACTCGTCAGTATATTAATCAATCACAAAGTCTGATTAAGATTAACTTAACCCACAGTTGAGATTAACTCCATGACCGAAATTTCGAATTGTTCTAAGTCTGATAATAAGTCTTCTGATTACGTACTGGTAACTCGCATTGACTCCGACACTTATAATACTTTGATGAAACAAGATATTACTAAGACTCCAAAGAATTTGTCGCGACGACGCAACGACGCCGAGCGGAGTTTTTAACTCACTAAAAGAAACTGAGTTAAAACTAAGTAAAAACTGAGATAAAACTGAGACTCGCTCACGTTTGTCATCTGGTTTTGTGACTCTTACTCCTACTCTATGTTCTTCCCTAGATTCTGTCTTTTCCCACCAATTTCGTTCCTATTGGGTCTCATTCTTGAGTTCTTCCGTAGTCTCCACCCTGAGTTGCTTTTCGGGCGACCCAACTTCGTCCTTATTCGTTCTCGACTCCAGTTCCTATGGTAACGTTTTATTCGAGAACCGCCTTTACCAAACTCTTGTTTCTGATAGGTTGGCGTATATCCCTTCTCTCATCTCTTTCGGTTCTAATCCACCCTAGCTTTAAGATGATAGACCGGATTTCATGCTTGTCAATCATCCACTTGTTCTAGTGTCCCCCCTTTTTGCTCGTTTCCTGATAATCGTTAACTAGCTACGCATGTGTTCCATAGTCTAAGTGTAACGAATGGTAGTATTGTTTCCTAGTTTCTCCGACTCTTCGATGTTTCTCACACTTTCGGTGGTCCTGTTCCTAGTACGGCACATCTGTTGCACAGCCTGTTGGCCTGGTCCGCAAACATGCCTCCTGCTGCTCGATCCTGTTTTGTTCTATTCATGTAATGTCCGTACGAGTCCTTGCCTTTGTCAGTGATGTACACCCTAGTCTTGTTGCAAAGCTCCCATGTGTGTCCAGACAATACTAGTGTCGCGTTCATCTCCGCTTTCTTGGTAATTCGTCTTTGTAAGGGTTCTTCTTTTGTTTTTCTGATACAGCAGTGCGTTCCCACGTACGCCCTTACGCATGGACATCTGTTATAACTGAGGTATTGTCTTTCCAAGTTGAGCGCCTTCCTGTCGCCAAATGGACGCCCCAGTTGTTGTTTGAATGGCAACTGATACAATGCCAGCATATGTCACTTTTGACAGCAGCACACTTGTCGCCGCTCCCTTCATTGCAACGCCCAAAAAAAATTCTTAAAAACTATTACGCTATAGAGTCTCCAATTTGGATTCATCGTGAAAAGTCCACGATTCCGGGGAATCCAAATTCATGCCCGTATCGTAGTATCAATCAAGAATCATCCTTCCCAAAAATGAGTGTAGTGATCATCCTTCCCAAAAAGGAGTGTAGTGATCATTTTTCCCAAAAAGGAGTGTAGTGATCATCCTTCCCAAAACGGAGTGTAGTGATCATGTTACTTTCTTGCTTGTCCCACTGTCCCATGCTATCTCACCTCTCGTGGTTTCAATGTTATTATTGAATTTATTCCTCGCTAATTTCGAAAGTATGATTTCATTTTACACGCCTCTTATTAATTATACAATTAAATATCAATCTTCTTACGTTCTACATCTACATTTAAACATAACAACTTTATTTCCTAACGATCATCTTCATCCTTTTAATTTAATTCCTAACATTCATGATCAAAACAAAAAAATTCATTACTAGCTAAATTCAGGTATTAATAACAATGGTGTTAAGCTTCGTATTACTAAAGAAAATAATCCTATGCTATAAGATTATAAACACAATTAAATTTATTCCTCTTTAATTATCTATCTAAAATCATATTGTGAGAATTAGATTATGCTAATTTTGAAATAGCAAAAAAAAACAAAGTACATTTTCATATCTATCCATCTCTTAATTAATAGTCAAACGTTAAACTTGTTTCAATACATCGTACGACTGTTTTAATCAACCTTATTTACATTATCCCTTCACTTCAAATTTAATTTGTACAAATATTTACAACTCTTAAGTGTCATTAAGTTTCAATAGAATTATTATGACTATCTAAGTCGTATTAACTATTGTCCATGATACAAGATAACCCTTTACTATTCATTACAAACGTTAGCAATTTATTGCTAGTTAAGTTACAATGTTAAATGAATGTCCTTGTTTACAACTAGCTATAGTATTCCACTTAATTTTCAGAATATTAAGATCCAGCTACATAAAACCATTTTACATATCAGATTTAATAAAACTTGTCTGAAGAATAATATTACACCTAATTACGCTCGTATAAAATTAATTTAAATGCTCATCCTTTGCTGATATAAAAACTAAAAGGCACGCAGAATTGTACAGAATTAAAGAAGAATTAAAATCGTTATACAAGAAAAAATCCCATCTCAATTCAAGATTATATAGAGCACATTTACAATTATTTAATGACGTACACCCGGCCTTGCTTGATAACTATCTGAATTTCATAAACAATGACATACAGCGAATTATTTATCAAATGCGCAGCAAGCAAACAAGCAAATTCCAAAGGTTATTAGACAGACAACAGCAGGAACCCAACAACATTACCTGTAAACATAAATTTTATACTCGATTGCAGAACTTAACATCAATAGATCTAACTAAAGAAGAATCTAATTTGTTGAAAAAGGGCTTAAATTATAATTTACCTCGATCAAAATCTAACTTCAGCCATAAACATATTGCTGCTGAAATTATAAATGCTGAAGCGGTGGTCAAAGCAATAGAAGACCAGAAGGTCCAAGATGAGGCGCGGATTTTAATCAATAATAAGCTCAGTAATATCATAAGAAACCAGAATACTAATACCTATTCTTCGATTCCGTGTACTTTTAATAATTATAATAAAGAACGCAATATCTTAACGGGTTTAAAACGCAAACTGTCAGACAACTGTGCTCTCGTAACTAAGGCTGACAAAGGCAACACTGTTGTCATTATGGACAATAGTGATTATACTGATAAGATACGGAACTTTATCGCTAACAACAACATTGAAAAATTAAACTCGGACCCTACTGAACAATACGTCAAGTGTCTAAATCGGGGCATAAATAAGAGTGTACATTTGTTTGATGAGCGAACTAGACGATCGTTAAGTCCATCAATTCAAGGGCACCCACATTGACAGGGTTACCAAAACTACATAAGACTGGTGTTCCGATAAGACCGTTAATTAACTTCACTACCGCACCAGGTTATAAAACAGCTAAGAAATTGGTAAACGTCATTAAACGCAACATAAACATAGTTAATAGTCACAGTATAACCAATAATATCGATTTTGTCAATAAAGTGAAGGATCTAAAGATCGAACCTCATCATAAGCTGGTTTCGTTTGACATTGTTAATTTATATACGAATATACCGGTTGCTGATACCTTACAAATTTTGAGAAATAACCTCGTCAATACTAATAAATTGAATGTTGAAAGTATTAATGAATTGATGGATCTTTTGGAGTTGACTATTAACCAGAATTATTTCACGCATGACAAGCAATTCTTTAGCCAACATGATGGTATGGCAATGGGTTCTCCACTCTCTGGCCTCCTAGCTGAAGTGTATTTAAACCATTTCGAAAACTCCTTTATTTTTTCCAATAGTGTGTACAATGATAACATAATATTTTATGGCCGGTATGTTGACGACACCTTTTTGATCTATAAAGGCACACATACACAAATAGATAGGCTACACACATATTTAAACAGTATTAATAACAATATACAGTTTACACTGGAACACGAGGACAGTGGAAAATTAAATTTTCTAGATTTGACGGTCACCAGAAACACTAATAAATTGGAGTTTAATATTTATAGGAAACCCACTACAACTGACACTGTAATACACGCCACATCTTATCATCCGGTCAGTGGCGTACCGTGGAGTTTGAGCGCCCGGGGCAATTTAAAATATTGCGCCCCCTCATAAGCTGTTACAAATCCAAGTTTTAAAACTATTTATTTTCTAAACCTACAATTATAATTATAAAATCAAATTACTTCTCTAAAGTCATTAATGTTTACTTCGAAACGGTAACAGTTTATAGGTACCAATACAAGTATAACAAAATAGGGAAACAAAAAACATTAAATATTAGACATTTCAGTATATAAATTGCATTTATTTAAAATCTTCTGGATTTTATTCTTGCAAAATTTTCAATTACATGGTTAAAATTTACATTTATTTTTCTTTCAATTCAAGGTTGCAAGGTTACTTAACCTTTCCTGGCTCATAGTCGATCTCTGATAGGTCTTTATTAGCTTTAATTTGGAAAAACTTCTTTCACAAGTAGCATTTGACACAGTGATTGTTAAAAAAATTCTTAGTGCCACAACAATGTTAATTAAACTCTCTTGCATCTTCCACTTAATTATCCAGCTTAATAATTCTAAAGTTGTCCATGCAAAAATGTTCTCTTCTGGATGAACTTCTTTAAATAAAGAAATGTGGCGACTAATACGATGTACTTCAGCAATCATAGCTGAAGCATTCAATTCGGAATATTTTTCACATAAATGCTGAATGTTTCGAACAATGAATTCATCTTTTTCTGCATCCAATAGTATTTGAATTTGAAGGAAGGCAAATAGCTCATGAAGTATATTCATTTGTAACGTACATTTTTTAATTCTGATGTTAGCTTATCTACTGCCTCAAGCTGTTCCCGACGAGTTTCCTGAATTAAATTTAAGCCAGAGTCGATACTTTTCTCAACAGACATTTTCTTTCGTCTTCCGATTCTTCTTTCTGTTGAAATATCAAATATATTGCACATCTCCATGGCTCTCTCAGCTGCTTTTGTGACTAGAGAATCACGCTTTTCCTCACAAAATAGAGTCAGTGCTTTCAGCTTTTGAACACATTGATCAAGTCCAAGTCCTCTTTGTTGTACGTATATCTGAGCATCATTCACTTCAGTAAGCACTGGGCTCCAAAAATAAAGGAATGCAAAGAAAGAATAGGTCATAATGCAAACCAACAAACTACCTGCATCTCCTTTGGTTTCTGGGGTTTCTTCTGATCCATCCCTCAAGACTTCCAAAGCTTCTATTATGCTTTCAATGTGCTCAGCAAGCACATGTACAGATTCATACTTTGAACTCCATCTTGTGTCACAGGATCGCTTCACATTAATTGGAACATGTTGTTTAAGAACATCCCACCTATGTGTAGAGCTTGAGAAAAATGTGTACACATTTTGCACAGTGCCAAAAAAAGTCACCGATTTTGTTCCAACAGTAGCTGCATGTACTCCAGCAAGATTAAGTGAGTGATTGTTACATGGCACAAACACTGCTTTGGGGTTTATATCCAAAATACGTCTCTGAACACCACTAATGTGTCCAGCCATGGTCGCAGCATTATCATATCCTTGTCCATAGCAGTACTCCAGTTTTAGACCATTTCCTTGCAACTTGTCACAAATTTGTTCTGTAATTTCATTAGGTGATTTCCCATGTAACAGAATGAAGTCAATAAAGGATTCCTCTACTGTGACTTCTGAACCTTCAATATGTACATAACGAATTACTTGAGACATTTGGTCGGTATGCGATATATCTGGTGTACTATCAAACATGATGGAGAAATACTTAGCCTTAGAAATTTTCTTAAATATCTCTATTCTGACATGATCACCAAGTAGTTTGATGAATTCATTTTGGCTTCGTGGAGAAAGATAAGACACAACATAGCCGTCTGTTTGCTGAACTTTGTGAAGATGATGATTCGCAACTGGATCATATTTGGCAAGTAGCTTTTTTTTTTAAAAAAGGGTCTTATATGACCGTGCGGGGGACTTCGAGAGGGACCAAAGACCCAATGTTTATGACTCTGGATCAAAATTACAATTTTTTAATTTATAAAAATTTTTTGATTTTCGATTTGCAAATGCATATATATTTTAAAGTTTATTTTACCGATAAAAACAAACTTTGAATTTTGAAAATCGGTTAATATTTGGCGAAATTAGACCTGTGCAATTCAATAAATAATGTATTCTAATTTCGCCAAATATTAACCGATTTTCAAAATTCAAACTTTATAATAATTTTTTTATTTTATAAAAATAATTTATTATATTATTATAAATAATAAGGAATATTTAAAAAAATCATTATGCATGAAAAATTATGTTAAGAGGATTAAAATCCCTCCGTTCCCGCTGAGAAATCTATTGTTCTTTGGGACCGTCATAAAACTTTTCGTCGGAAAATCTATTATTCCCTATGCTCCTGTGTATAAGTTTTTCAAGGGAGCTATCTAGTGATTTGACTGTACAAGCAGCCTTCGAATTAACGGGGGGGATGGGGGGATTTCCCCCTCTCATTAAATAATTTCCCCGGCTCGTCAAAGAAGAATGCCTTCCCTGCCAGGGAAGTATTTTTTCTTTTTACTGTAAGTACTATTACTGCTCTTTGAAAATACAAGAAGACATGGAACACTTTGAAATTTCCCCGTCTAATATAAATGATATGTGTTGGCGTTGGTTTGTGCTCACACTCACTACTTACGTGACTCTGAGTCAGACGTCGTACGAGTGAATGCAATGCTCGTCCAACATCAAACTGAGGATCTATAATAGATTATAGAGCTCTAATCAAACGAATAAGTTAACAGCAGTATCTGCTTGCCAACTCCACACAAAAAAGTTCTATGAGCGAGTGCAATGCTCATTAGACATTAATTACACAAATCAATTAAAATGCCTGCACTGTGTAAATTAAAATTCGAACACTGTGTACAAGTCAGGACAGGAACGCCAAACAGGACAGGACGTGCGCCTGTAGCTAGCCATAAATCACTGTTACGAGGAACACTGAGTGGGGTATTCACGCTACCACAGTTTATTTCTTTAGATTATTTATTTTTTCGGTCTGCATTAAATTACAAACATTTTTTTGTCTCTTAACAGACATTTCAATGGACAAATACAAAAAAATGTAGTCCATTATTTGCAAAAACTAATAAATTATGAACAAAAAACTTGCTTGGGGTAACTCAGATACCCCTCTCAGGTACGCAAGGGTTAAGACCAACCTCAATAGCTACTGTTTCTTATGGGAATATGGGAAACTCGCTAAAACTATTGTGGGAACAGCAACATTTTATTGCCAAGCGTTGGCAACAAAAAAGCTGCTATTGCCACAATTCAAAAACAAATTTATCAATAAATAAACTTTCTTATGCACCATTCTATAAGATAGAAATATTATTTACCTGTGCGTTGTATCTAAAGGCTAATTTTTTCTGATGTCTTTTCAGTCCTGATGTAGGCTACTAGGGAGAACCTTTATATCCGAACAGAAACACAACAATGCAGTCGTGAAGCAAGCGAGAGCACTTGCTTTGCGCATGCGCCACGAGCGAAAGCGGGCCACTCCCAAGGTTACTAGATTTTACAAGGTTGTCTCATAACGTGTAAACATTGCGATTTCACGATTTGACTGTGACGTCACTCGTCGGAAAAGTACACGGCGGTCATTTGAATCTCGTGAATGGCTTAACGGATTTAAATGAAATAAACGCGAAATAAAAGGAAATATCTTTATTTTTACTATACAGAATAACAATGCTACTTAAATCAATATTGTTTTTAAAGAAAATTCTAAAAATAGACGAGTTTTTCGCATTTGCGAGCGACGGAATATTATATCATACCTGTAGAATGATAAATCAGTTCTTCAATTTTCTTTGCTTTTCCTGAGTAATTAGTACATGTAGCAACTGCACAACAAGAACCACCTCTCACAATGTAAGATTGTCAGCAGAAATACCCTCAAACAAAATGCTCAAATAGCATGGGTTTCAATTGTAGTACGACCAAGGTGTCCGACGAGTGACGTCACGTTGACTACTGCCCCCACTCCTAAAATTTCGTAAACATCGAAATGAGACAACCTTGTAAAATCTAGTAACCTTGGGCCACTCCAACCAATCGGAGATCTCACAAACCGTCTTTTCGAGGGCGGGGACGATCCCCACTCCCACGACCGAACATGTAAAATAATAATTGTTGAAAAAACATTAACATAGGATATCAATTATGATGCGGACTATATGCAAGCCCTGAAATATCGTATTTTATTGTATGATAAAAATTGTATCTTACAATTTTTTAGCGCCCCTAAAAATTTCGCGCCCGGGGCATCCGCCCCACTGCCCCCCCCACGGTACGCCACTGCATCCGGTATCGCAGAAAATGGCTGCTTTTCACAGCATGGTTAACCGCCTCTTATCATTGCCCCTCAGCGACAAGGATTATCAAGACGAACTAAATACAATTAAACACATTGCGGTCACCAATGACTACAAAAAAGCAGAAGTAAATAATATCCTTAAAAAACATATGAGACGAAACAACGCAAACACGCTAAGGGCACCTGGGGACAGTGTGTATAAATACATTTCTATACCATACATGAGCTTTCTACCTAGAATTCTGTCTTCTATTTTAAAAAAGTCAAACGTTGTTGTCACATATAAGACTACAAATAACATTTTAAATAGCCTTCGTACTCGGGAACCAACCATCCTTGAAAAGAAAACAGGGATCTATAAATTAATATGTAATACTATTACTTTTATAAAATTGCTAACTGCTACAATTTTCACTGTTTAGACAAAGCTTTTCGTCATTACTGACATCATCAGGTCTAAAACAACCTGAAAAAAAAGGTTGTTTTAGACCTGATGATGTCAGTAATGACGAAAAGCTTTGTCTAAACAGTGAAAATTGTAGCAGTTAGCAATTTTATAAAAGTAATAGTAAGGATGGCTGCTAATTTAAACAATACGAAGAATATAATATGTAATAGTTGTGATGCTTTTTATGTGGGCCAAACGGCCCGTGGTTTTCTCAAGAGATTTGTTGAACATACGCCCACCCACTTATTTTCACAACACAGAAAATGTAAAAACTAAACATCTTATTGATGAAAATCACAACTATACTAATTTTCATACCAACTTGATACCCCCTTCACTTTTGTAATAAAGGACGTTACATGAACGCCCTTGAAGAGTTTGAAATATATAGAGCGTATAATAATCCTGTTACCAGGCCACATGTTTTAAATGATCAGCTGAACTTTAAATCTAATGTCCTGTATGATACTGCGTTGCGATATTGTCGCGACACGAGTCAAATATGAATCAGTGCGCTGTCGGTTACCGTGCGGTGTACACCGTAAAACTGTTGTGCGCGAACTTTGTGTAATGTGATTGTGTTTTGTGTTATGTGGATTTTAATATTTTAATATATTGACGACTGTGCCATCGTATGATGGTATGAAGAGACATTTTAAAAAATTCTGAGGATGGGACAAGTGTCCCGAAACATGTCAATTGTATAAAAAAGACATTTACTAAAGCCACAGACGGTGAATTGCATAGCGTTTAGTTGAGTATATATATAGACCTATCTCCTTGAGCCGCCGACTGATTTTTTTCTCGTTCCTTCATTAATATATGCACGTACGTATGTCCTTCTTCAATTTTATTCCATTTATCTTACGTATATCTTCTACTTCAAACTCTCATCCTTCTTAGCATGATACAACTTTAATTATCTACTGTTGAACTTTCCACGGATCTTTCGTTCGTCATGACATTCCACTAAGGTATAGGTAGATTCACGTAATATTTGCCACTCTTTATATGGTCCACTATATAATTCGCAAAATTTTTCAGTTTTTCGTTGTATGGCGTCTGATTGATAATATGTTCTTATCAATACTAAATCTCCTAATTGAAACTTCATCGTTTTACTTGCTTCGTTGATCTTCTTCGCATGTTTCTCTCGCTTTTGTTTCATCTTTACGAAGATTTGATGACTGTCTGGCGTGTCGTCTCCTGATATCTCCTTGTGAATGTATTTTTCCCAGATGAGACTCGGTTTTTTCCCAAATTGCGCCTCGTAGGGAGTTGCCTCTATCGTCTCATGGTATGTCTAATTCATACAGCACTCGATAGTATTGACGAAGCGGGACCACTTTGTATGCTGATCTCCGACAAATATCCGGAATAGGTTTTCCAACTGTCTATTTACGCGTTCCGCGAGGTTTGTGCATGGGTTTCGTATATGTATTTTGGCGTTATTCTGAGTTCATTTAGTTCTTTTACCCATTGTTTAGAGGTGAATTGTGTTCCGTTGTCCGTCAAGATGGCTTTAGGTTTTCCAAATTCATTAATATATTGACGGATTCTTCTAATAGTTGCTACCGTTGTCGCTCTTCTTAGCGTATACAGTTTTACGAACTTAGTGAAGTTGTCTACCACGACAAAGATGTATTTTACTCCTCCAGTTGACGTTGGTAACGGGCCATAATAGTCCCCACTAACTAGTTCACCTTTCGTCGTAGGTAAAATGGGTTTTGTTCCACCAAATAAGTTTCGGTTGTTGGTGTCCTTGCACCGTTGGCATTTGTCGCACGTTTTGATGTATTCTTTTATTTGTTTCGACATTTGGTCGAACGTAAAATACTCTTGAATTAATTTGGTGCATTTTTGCTACCCGCGTGGCCGTAAATTTGATGTATTTCGGCGATGATACCATTCGTAATACTCGCTGGCACATATAACTTCCATTTCCCCTTACTTTTCCGGTACAACTTATCATCAACATATTTATAGAATCTACGCATATTATTATCATCACTATTCCTTAAGTTACTTATTATACGTTCTAACTTCTTATCTTTCTCCTGGTGTTTTCCCATATCCTTAATTGTCGCACATACGTCTTTATTCATCTTTATAGTGACATAGTTGATTTGATATTCAAAATTATTGTCGGGTGGCTCTTCTTCTGCCATGTCCTCAGGGTATCTACTCAATATATCTGCCACAATGTTTTCCTTTCCTTTACAGTGGAGAATGTCGAAATTGTACTCCTGTATACTAAGTATCCATGTAGTAGTATGTTCATAGGGGTATGAGACAGGTCCAAAGTCCAACTCGTGACGTCACGCTCCTAATCAGCAGCAACGTCACTCCTTATCAGCAGTGACGTCACTCCTTATCAGTATCGACGTCACGTGACCTTGTGACCTCACTGATAAAATCAGTGACGTCACTGTCTCGTGGCATCGCGAGCTAACGACATCACAAGTTGGACTTTGAGCAAGTGCCCGACCCCTATGAACATACTAACTTTGTCCCCGTACCCCTCCCCATTCCGCTTACCTTGGCCGTTACGGCCATCCGCGCTGTCTCGAGCCCCGGGTGAAGGAAGCGCGTGTGTCGGACCTCACGCGGCGTCTACACCAACAACTTTGTACCTGTCCTCGTACCCCTCCCCATTCCGCTTACCTTGGACGTTGCGCTGTCGTCGTCCGCTCGAGCGCTGGCGACGGAGTGAAGGCAGCGTATGTCGGACCTCACGCGGCGGCGGCGGTGTGGCGCATGTGCACAGCGTTTGTTCCCCTTCCAATCCTGAGATCGGTCATTTCGGAACGGAAACGGAAACGGGAACTCGAACGTGAATGGGAACGGGAACTCGAACGGGAACGGGAACGGGAACGAGACGGCTGTCGTCGTCGAGCGCTGGCGACGGAGTGAAGGAATCGTGTGTCGGTCGTGTGTGTGTACTGCGCGCGGTGGTGGGTGAAGGCGCATGCGCACAGCGCGTTTGTTCCCCTTCCAGTTACATTGAACGTTACGGCTGTCGTCGTCGAGCGAGGAATATGATGCAATATACATTGACCATTACAATAACGATAATGAGTAAAAATATACGTGTAAAGGTGAAATAAACAACGTACATGTAAACAAGGTTAAATAGCATTGACGTAAGCAATCATGATAATAATTAAAAATATATTCGTGTAGATTACCAGATGAAAGGTGAAATAAACAAGTTACATGTAAACAGAGTCAAAGAGCATTAACGTAAGTAGTCTCGTTGTGCAAACGGATGATTGTCATTTGGTTTATGATAACGTGAGGTGAAAGGTGAAATAAACAAATTACAGACACAAGCAGTCACGTTGTGCAAATGGATCATTATACTACGGCAGAGCATGAGTGATGGTGATGAGCGTCAACAAGAACGCATTGATCTGTTGTTACGGAAGGGTGTCTATCCGTACGAATACATGACTGATGGAAGAAAGTTCGAGGACGTCCGCCTACCATCATCGGAACATTTTTACAACAGACTGACGGAGACTCCTGTGTCCGATGAAGAATAATACGTGCATGCGCAAAACGGCTGGTCTGCTTTCGAGATGCGAACGCTGGGCGACTATTATGACCTCTACCTGAAGACCGACGTTCTGCTGTTAGCCGACGTGTTTGAAAATTTTCGTGCTATGAGCTTGCAGTACTATGAAATAGATCCTTGTAACGTTTACTCGACACCTGGACTGGCATGGAACGCTATGTTGAAGATGAGTGGGATGCGATTAGAACTGTTGACGGACATTGATACTGCTACAACACAAATAAGCCAACCCAATACCAGGGATGAAAAAGATGATTCTAAATATAAAATAATACTTCATATAAAATAAAATGTTTAATATAAATAAAATATAAAGACAATGACTCGACAAACGACGACATGACCTAACCCAAGTGATTGAACCAACAAAAGGAAACAAAAGAAGAAGGGAACCACAAAAAACAAACAAGAATAAAACCAAAGAAGAAAAGAAAGTGATTAACCAAACCAAAAGAAGAAGGGAAAAACCAAAACCAAAAAAAATGAAACAAATTCATGGAATTGAATGACTGAATGTAACATGTTAAAATGAACCCAAAGGAGAAGGTGGAAAAACAAAGTATTAATCAAATACAATGAAAATGAAGAAGGAAGGGAATGAAAAAGAAACAAACCCACAATGAAAGGAAATAAATAAAAATGAAAACTAATGATGATACAAAAACAAGTAATAAAGAACATGAGCAAGAGAAATAATGATTATTAATTAATAGAAATAATAACCTATGAGAAAAAAGTAAATTTTATTATCCATTAATGGACAATACTAATGGAATTGAAGGAAACCCAATTAAACAATGTTAAATATAAACATAAAAAAGAAAAAACTAACCCACAATTTAGAGTTAGATGTAATGATAGAAATATAAAGACATAAAATTGTTAATATTATTAATGAGATATTATAATGAAAGAGATAGTACGGTAGTGAGATAGTAATTAGAGGGATTATCCATTCAGAAACACTTAAAAAACAAAAACATTTGTGAAGTGCAAAATGAAAGTGTAAAAACCCCAAAGTGTAGTGATAAATAAAGTACACTAATAAAATTATAATAAACTATAAATAATTGAAAAGTGAAGGTGAAGATTGAATGAGAATAGTGTAAAATAAAGAATGTTAATATAGTAAAAAATAGTGAATGATAAAAGCACAAACAATTAATAAATCCTAAGAAAACACTAAATGATAAAAAGTGAAGAATATTAGTAATTAAGAATAGCAGTATAAACAGATAAGACAGTAATTAGTTAAGTAAGAATGTTGTTAGTTAATTTCAGTAAATGCAATTACAATTAATAGGGAGAATACAATGATAGGAAAAACAGATAGTGTTAACATGGAGGGAAAGTAAAGATTGTGTAAAAAATTAAGTAGTTAAAACAACTCCATAAACACCCATGTTATAAGGGATCGTTATTAAGTTCATAAAAAGTGATGTTGTTTATCACACAAAAAATGATATAAAATAAGATGAATTGTAAACAAAGATTAGCAAATAATAGTTAAAAAATTATTCAAGCAAGTTTATAAATTGGATATGGCTGGTAGAGTTATACAGACCATAGGCCTAAATATAGTATTTAATAAGATCAAAAAATAGTAAATAATAGCCACATTGTTATTATTGGCAAAGTAAATAAGTAAAAAAGTTAAAAAAAAGTATGACTAGAAAACAAGGAAACCAAATAGTAAACAATTATGTACAAATTAATACTGATATAATAATAACACATAAACAGACCCAAAACACAACAATAAATGATACAACCAATTGTAATAACAAAATAAAACCTACTAGGCTAAAAGGAAATGTAATTTGAATGAAATAAGTCAAATACCATAATGGCTACTTAGGCCTAGGAAAATGCCTAACTGTCAAAAACAAACAACTACAAATTGTAATAAGTTAACTAAGAAATTAGCAAATCCGAGGCGAATGACTCGCCAAGGATAAATTATAAATCATTTTTAAGACAAAATATTATAATAAGCATTTGAATTCAAAAAGAAATGTAATTAACAAGTATTAAAATAAGTGAAAAAACATAAAACCTAAAATAACCCAAACTTGTGGGGTATCAAAATAATCTATGAAAGGAAATACATACTACAGTGACAATATTTAATAATTAGGAAAGAAGATAGAGGAATAACAGCAATCAGAAGATATACTAGGATTTTGAAAAGAATTCAGATTTTGATAACAATGGATTTATATCAATCTCAACCAATCAGAATTCTTTAGTTGCTATGGAAACCGACGTTGGTGGCGAAAATTACCGTTGAATACCGTTACTCGTAAAGCGTCACTCGAACAGAATAGAAGCCAATTTTTGGAAGACCGAATTTTAATTAAATAATGTAAAACAGTGAACGAAATTCAAAACCATGACTGAGTAAGAAGCAGACGGACCATTGGAGCAGTCAACTGAAGACCAAGGACCATAAAATAGAAAAATAAAAGAAAAGTATGACCACATCCTCTATGAAAAAGACGCCAGACCAACTTAAGTCCAAAGATTAATGAAAATAGAACTTATTGCAGCCCAATCCTCTTCGGAACCAATGAATGAAAACACCATGTGTTAAGTACCATTTAATTACCTTATTTCCAAAAACAAAATCACTCTGAATGTTACTAAAAGTAATTTGATCTCACTATAAGCCGAATATTTCTCTTTCAAAGATTATTTAAGTAAAATAAACACACTGAAAATTTGTAAACATAAAATCTAACCTATTGTTTAAACACGAACTTTTGAAACAAATTCAACGACACTACAGAACAGATTGTAACAACACACCTTATTATTTATGTACACTTAGAGTAAGGTAATGTAATTTTATTGTAATTATAGGAATTCTTTGCCTTATAATCAAAAGAATCCCACGATTTTGGAACGAAAATATTATAATAACCGAACACTTCAGCGGCCATGCTGCAGTACGTACCTGGTTCCTTGATCGATTCGTCATCCTGAGTAAAATTGTTTCATGTAAAAAGCTGGTGCAAAGTTATTATTTTAATTGTCAAAAAAAATAGAAAATATTAATCATCAAACATTAAAATCATTATTACAGGGAGTAACCGTTGTTATTATTTCATAGGGAGTGCATTATATTACTTGTGTTCGTTTACGAAAGCTAGATTTGACAATCAGCGCTCAAGTCGCGATTAGTACAACTACCTACACGATACAGAAGGCGGAACGAGCGGGAAATATTTGAACGCCCCAACCGTCACAGCTGAGAACATCCTAGTATGATACAGATTGACAAATTTAATTGTTTTAACAAACAATTTGGCGCCACCCGGGATTAACACACCCCTATAAGAGAACAGGTAAGGTTACTGCCGTGTTATACTGGTAATCCTAACATCGCTACGGACATCGTTAGCGCAAAATTGATGTAACGACCCCAGTGCGAGACGAACGCACTAACACTAACACATTACACCTATATAAAACTGGTACACATTTACACGGACGTACCAAACGATTAGTTACAATATGCATCTGTTCGTAGAGGCGGGCGTACGCGGTGGCATAGCGATGATTTCCAACAGGTATGCCAAGCCCAACAACCCGTACGTGCCCGACTACGATCCAGAACGAGAAAAAAATTACCTTCTTTACTTGGATTGTACCAACATCTACGGCACAGCGATGAGTCAACGGTTACCTTACTCCGGATGTCGCTGGCTAGCACGTGATGAAATCAATGCTTTGGATATAAACAATCTTGGCGAGGAGGAAGAAATCGGCTACATCTTTGAGGTTGATCTCGGTTATCCCCGTCGCCTTCATGACTTACACTCGGACTGCCCGCTGGCGCCAGAACGTAGAAAAGTTAGCACGCACGAGTTATCACTGTACAGTCGTCGTTTCGCCTACCTGAAGAACTTCCATTTACCAGGAGGATCAGTGGAAAAACTAATCACAAGTCTTGATGATAAAAAAAACTATGTTGTCCACTATAAAACACTGCAACTGTACTTGAAACTTGGAATGGAGCTGAAAGAAGTGCATCGAGCTTTGCAGATTCGTCAGGCGGCGTGGATTAAACCATTCATAGACTTTAACACTGAGAAAAGAAAAATGTCAGTTAACGATTTCGAGAAAGATTTTTTCAAATTAATGGTTAATGCGGTGTACGACAAGTCGTTACAGAACGTAAGGAAACGCATTGATTATCGATTGGTCACCAATGAACGTGAAATGTTAAAACTGAGTGCTAGCCCGCGATTCGAACGTGTAAACATATACAGTGAAAATCTGGTCTGAGTGATGATGAAGAAAAAGTCCGTCTACCTTAACCGCCCACTTTACGTAGGTTTCACTGTGTTGGATATTAGCAAACAAATAATGTATAGTTTCCATTATAAGTTCATAATCGAAAAGTACAGTTCACGAGTTCACCTCTGCATGACGGCCACGGACTCGTTACTGTACGATATACATACCAATGATGTATACGAGGATATTAAAGAAAACCTCTCCCTTTTCGATACGTCCGAGTATCCTATCACCCATCCGTGTTACAGTTTAGTGAACAAAAAACGATTAGGTACTTTCAAGGATGAGACGAATGCGAAGCCTACCTTGGAATTTGTTGGATTACGCGCAAAATGTTATTCGCTGCTGGTGTTGCAGGACGTTTATAAAAAGGAGAAGTGAGTGGCGAAAGGTGTACTCGTGTAGCTATCAACAAACATTTAAAGCATTATGATTTCAAAGAATGTTTGTTTACAACTAACAACCAACAAAAGTATACGTCCGCGCAGATTATACGTAGTGAAAACCATTTTCTGTACACACGGGAGATCGTCAAGCTATCTTTATCACCATACGATGATAAAAGATATGTACTGGACGACGGGCAGAGAAACTTGGCGTATGGACATTACAGAATATGTGAGATGGAGACGGCAGCAGCGCTTAACCGACGAGTTAGTGTGATTAAGTTTGCATTTAGAGATCATACTTAAAACAGAAAAAAAAGAAGGCGCGTATAAATATAAGTGTTATAACATGAATGTGGACAGTCATGAGGTGGACGACGGAGTCCAGCGCAAAACGTGACTGAAGGCGATAACCTTACAATTTTTATCTTCATTGCTAATCGTGAACAGTGAGGTTATGGGAAAGAAGGTTACGGCCACAGAAGTTAACGTTCGAAAGACTATAGCGATGGAGCTGCACAGACCGGTGAGAAGAAATTTTACAAGACGGGCGGTAGAACTGAAAGGACTTCACGACTTGTACCAAGCGGACCTGGTAGAGATGATACCGCACGCTAAGGCGAACAAAGGCTACAAGTACCTGATGACAGTGATCGACGCGTTCAGCAAATTCGCCTACGCTGTACCGCTGAAAACGAAGACGGGCATCGAAGTGGCTCGCGCTCTCGAACCCATATTGCGCGTCAACAAAATGAAATATCTACAGACAGACAACGGAAAAGAGTACTACAACAGTACTGTACAGAGTTTGTTACAGAAGTACGGAATAAAACACTATTCGACGTACAGCGATAAGAAGGCCTCCATAGTGGAACGTTTTAACAGAATGTTGAAGACGTTCATGTATCGAGCGTTCAGTGAACAAGGGCACTACCGTTGGTTAGACATGCTGACAGGACTGGTGAAAGCGTACAATGATAGCGTGCACAGAACGATCTGTATGAAGCCGAGTCAGGTGAACAAAGCCAACGAGCGCTTAGTGTTGGACAGAATAAAGATGAACATGACACCGCGTGTGACAACTAAACAAAAGTTCAAAACTGGTGATCGTGTTCGCATAAGCAAGCACAAGATGACTTTCGCTAAAGGATACACGCCCAACTGGACGAATGAGATATTCACAGTGCATTCGGTAAGATCCAACGTCCCTGTTACCTATCTGCTGAAGGACCATACTGGTGAAGTGTTAAAAGGTAGTTTCTGCGAGTATGAAATCAGCAAATCGAAAGTTGATGACGTATATTTGGTAGAGAAACTGTTACAACGTAAAGGAGACAGGTTGCGCGTTCGTTGGCTCGGATTCGACGGTAAACACGACACATGGATTCACAAGAAGGATCTTATATAATTCAACAGTAACTTGTAAGAACATACTAGTACGTTACAGCGAGTTACGTGACAACATCGTCTTACACAAAGAAGATGAAGATAGTACAACAAACACAGAGATTGAAAATAAAAGACCTGAACTTTACGGAATGTTACGCAGATGTACGTGTTTTCTAAATCATTGTTTCAACATAAATATAGAATGCTGGAAACGATAATGTCACTCTATCCGACGAAGGGATTGGATATCAAGCGTACAGCGAGAACGAAGAAATACCGCCTCCAGAACAGCTCACCAGTAGTGAATGATGTATCGTGCGAAAGACAACAAAACATTCGCAAATACTTCGCTATGGGAAGACATAGCGGTTTCGACTCTTTCTATCTATGTCAGACGTACAGTCAAGTGCCGAAACAGCTTGTTCGCGATAACGCCAATATAGTAGTGCTTTTAGACCAGACGATCTCAACTTGAAGCATGTGTACAACGATCACGTCAACACAGACATGAAGTACGAGACTTTTAAAAACGTATGTGCCGAAGCGTAGAACGACGATCACTACGGATTTCTAGTGGTGGACAAAGACTCCTCCCTGAACGCTGGTAAGTACAGAATCGGTTTCGATCGTTTTGTAATATTTCCGTCTGACAACCCTTCGTAAGATTGAGAACAAACGGTACCACATAAACGGTATCACAACGTTTACATAAACGGTACCGTTCAATAAACGGAACCGTTCAATAAACGGAACCGTTCAATAAACAGCACCGTTCAATAAACAGCACCGTTCAACAAACGGAACCGTTCGATAAACAGTACCGTTCAATAAACGGAACCGTTCAGTAAACGGAACCGTTCAATAAACGGAACCGTTCAATAAACGGAACCGTTCAATAAACATAAATTGAAGCACACCGTTCACAGAAAGAGATACGAAGAAACCGTAAAGATAAGCTGTTATCGTACATATATAAATTGCACAAGCACGATTTCCGCAGTTCACTCGACGCTTGTTGCGCCCTGGAAGCTCTTGAAGTTCTTGAGTTGTTCCAAAGACGCTATGTAGAAAGGGCTGGGTTTGAAACGTAATGAAGTGGACTGTAATTCTGTTGTATAATATGCATTTATTGAAACGTTAAAGTTTAGAAGCCATTGTCGACACGTGCGGATGTTTAAGGGCCATAACGCCCGTTAATTTAGTTTTGGTAAAGGTCAAGATCCATTTAAGTTAGACGAAAGTCGTCTGAGCAAATTAGCGAAAACTGTACATGAAGATAATTGGAAATGATCCAGAAGCCGCGGCTGGAAGAGAGATTTTTAACGAGAGTAACGCTCGGAGTCTAATTAGAAACTAAACATGACTTGTCCACCGACAGTCCGTTTGACTGCCGGCAGCGCTTGATAAGCAAGTGACGTCATCCGCGCGTGTCGCATTGCAGTGGTTACGACACACAGATAATAAATACAGTATAAAGTTTGAACAACGCTGATGAATCGGAGTTACAGTCAACGACGATACGGCGACAGGGGCGTTGATAGAGAACCTTGACAAGGACAAGACCGAGAAAAATTGGAGAACCGTTTACGATTACGAGTAACTATGTACAAATTACGAGGTCGAGAAAAGAAAAAAGGTGGGCGTGGACTAGTTGGTAAAGCACTTAAAAGCATGGTACCGTTCGTGATCAACAGAGCGGTGGACGTGCTGCCCGTAGAACTGCATCTCCCCGGCTATAGGTTCTGTGGACCGGGGACGAAGCTCGAAGAGAGGTTAGCACGCGGCGAGCGCGGAATCAACCAGTTGGACGAAGCCTGTCGTGAGCACGACATCGCGTACGCAAAGTACAAGGACAACGAACACAGGCATGCGGCGGATCGTGTGCTGGCAGGTAAAGCGTGGGAACGTGTGACAGCTTTGAACTCTGGTGTCAGCGAAAGAGCTTACGCGGCAGCAGTAGCAGCAGCGATGAAGGCGAAATCGACGATAGGCGGCGGACTGTGCTGCGGGCGTAAACGTTGCTCGGGTAAGACAACAAAGTTGAAGAAGACGAAGAAGAATACAAATAGAAACAAGACTACTGTGACTGGATCGGGTGTTGGTACAGCTCGTAAACGTACTACTAAACCCAAAACATCATCCGGACTTTACCTGCGACCGTACCGAAAAAACTAGTGCGCATACCAGTGCGTCCGTTGTCCGATCGAGATCTGAACAAGTACGCTAAACTGTTGGGTGTACCTCATTTCAGAGGTGTGTTTATGCGCGACGCTTTACCGTCGTCGCTGTGGAACGATGAGAGCGCTATAGTGAATCTGGACAACACGAGCGGACCGGGCACGCACTGGGTATGTTACAAGAAACGTGGGGACAGAGTGCAATACTTTGACGGATACGGTAATCTGCGTCCTCCTGCCGAACTGATAAGGTATTTTAATGGATTTTAATTGTATCGATATTCGATACAATTACGAGCGTAAGCAACCTTTTAACTCGGTCATTTGCGGACATTTATGTTTAGAATTTTTGTCATCTAACGATTAGTAGTCGATGAGACACAGTGCGCAGACTCACATAATTACAACTACCCCCACCATTGCAAGGTCACTGAGCTAAATATAATCAACCGTTACGATATTATTCACTCAGTCTGTAGACACGAGAGAGTGGGTTAGTATGGACAGCGTTACAGTACAACAACAGGCGTGCGTTAGTATGGACGGCGGTGTTACAGTGCAAAAACAGAGCAATGAAAAAAAACATGATGTCTACCTTGGACTCACGTATCTGTTGTCGCACAAACTGAACGTAACAGCTGGACTGTTTGAGGAACGTGATTACGGAGTGTGCGTATCTTTTGTCATCAGTGGTGGAAGTTGTCGTCAACACAAGAGGATATTGTTCGATTTTACCGAATGGAACTTGCTTCTGCTTTTGCACAAACGCATAACTAACGGACTGCAACAACATTTATCGAACGTAAAGTTATCGTTTCAAGATCATCATCAGCAGAACGACGGAAAAGAAGAAAATAAAGTAAAAAGCGTACTCCTGAGACAAGGTAGTGTATATGTTAAAGACACTGCAAACACTTCGATCGCAATCGGGGAAAGCGAATGGACACGATTTGTTAACCTATTACCAATATTGTGCAAGTATGTTGTTCGCTTGTTTTACGAACAGCACCACTTCGATGGTGCTACATCGATCGTGTGGTGAGCACGGGGCAGTACGTGTTTCCACAGGATGTGTTTTGCGATAACATGACCTACGATCGCATGTACGACGAACTTGTAATGTATGGGAAAGCGCAATCAGTATCGCTAGAAGATATTGTAGAAGCAATGAATCCAGAAGAAGAAGAATGTACATAACGTGTGACGATTTTGAAAAATATCGTAAATCGCACAAATAAAAAATTTTTAATTTCTAACAAGTAAGAGTATTATCCACCCTTACCTATACCCAGATTCCTGCATCAACTTGAAATTGTCCCGTACCAACACGCAAAGAAAGGTGTTAATTAAATAATAATAATAATAATTACGTTAATTATTTAACATACGACTATATAAATAAAGAAATCTCTAATTCGTAACAAAGTTAACATAAAGTATTTACATTCTAATTGATGAATAATTAATAATATATAAAATAACGAACTATTTTCTCAGTGCGTAAATAAGCGCCAGCTTACTGACCCCTCGCCCCTAAACTATGCACACAGTCGCCAGTAGAACTTCGACATGTAAAGATGTGAGTTTTGTGTTGTCCACATACACGTAGGTGTATGCCGTTAAAAACATATCCAGTTTGAGGTGATTTTATTTTGAAGAATGTAGTGTGGAAAATAATAACATAAATAAATAATGTAGTGTGTGTAGAGTTATAAAGAATATAAAGAAAGGAAAACTTAGCCGACACATCTCTTTTAAAAATATAAAACTGTAAGTTGTAAGATATGTAACTTACCAGACTTTAGTACTGCAAAGTAAGAACTATAATTAAGGTGTAAACTGTGAACTACAAACTACAACAGTATGAACTTCAAGTAAAAATCCGATCGTCGAGACCAGATACAATCAACCCGATGTAGCTTCAAGAGGAACCACGTACTCCACCCTAGAAGACGACAGAAGATGACCACCAAGGACCCAACAACAACCTCATATTAAATTCAGGTGATATCCAAACACAACATTTGTACATATTCGTTTCAATAAGAGAAGTAACAAAAGAACACTAAAGAACTTTTAGTAATGTAAAGAATAACTTATCAGATTTGTAATTTTTGTAATGAAGTAGTAGTAACAGCACTATATCTAAATGTAAGGTAATTCTGTAGTTTACAACCAATCTTATTCTTCCAATAATTTGGTTAAAATTGTGATAAACTAATTTTTAACAAAGTTCAGACCCGGATCCGAGGTATTTAAAACAAACATCTAGATGAGTACTTTTGAGATAAAAGGAATAAGACACTTAATATTTTTAAAGCATTAAAAGCAGAATTTACTAAAGTAATTCTTTTTAAAAAAAGAAACAAAGTAAAACATGAGATTTGAATAGTAATAAAGAGATGTTTTTGCTAACACCAAGTGAGTGAATAAATTTTTGCAATCCTTGTCTATTTCCTATGTAAAAAATTGTGTTGTAATTTGTTGGTAAGGAAGTTTTACTAACAACGGTAGCTAGTTTAATTAACTGGTAACGAATTGAACTAGTTCCCGACTTTTGTGTTGTCTTAACAAGGGAGACGTCACAAACGTTCTGCTAACATTGTATTTGACTCATTTGATAACAGCAGCATGGCTCGTCTATATGCCATTCGCTTTCGCGTGGCACCTAAGGGATTAGGAGACCCTTACACACACACGCACACAAATGCAGCTGCTCGCGTCCGCTCCGGCCGGCAGGTAGATGACTCATAACTGGGGCCCTAATTGAGTAATTGCTACTTCTTTAAAATATAAAATTTTACTACTGACATCAGTTTATTTGTAAACTTCGTGCAATTCCAAGAAAAATGACACCAAACACGGTATGATTATGATAATATATGATGTTCAACATGCATAGTAGTATTTTATATTTAATATACCGGGTACCATTAATTTTTTTTTTGTTACATTTCGACATCAAAGTGTGTTATATATTGTTGATTTATTTTTACATTTATTTTTAGTGTGTTTATACACAGCATGTATCAATTAAAATGTAAACTTGTAAGTGCAGAATTAAAATAAGCTTACTTTTTAACCTCACAGTTTCTTCATGTAAGTGCGGGTAACTGGTTGAATTATTTTTTATCTTAATTATTATTAATTCTACCAACTACCTCGAAGCTACAATGAACCGCTGTTCAGCGACATTTTGAAGTCTGTCCGGAGTTTAGTTTTGACTAAGCGTCGTTATGAAAGGTATTAGCCGAAACAACCCTATGACTCACTTCCTGTGTATAGGGCATCCGCTTTCGACGACAATGAATATGACTCACTTCCTGTGTAGTAAGTAAGCGCCACTGTCGGGGGTATCGAAAGCATCATTATTGTCGGTGGCTTTCCTTAGTAATGTGGTCGGTGTTTTGCTGTGCGTGGAGGTTTAAGTGTTACAGTTATGTCCTCTAAGTCTAAGCAAGTGTTACATTCGCAAGCAAGAACGATAGTTGCTTCGGTGATACAGTATTTTTATATGGAAAAAAATAATATGGGGCCTCTATTGGATGTAGGAAAAGTTTCGGAAAGAGATTCATCAGCGTGTAATGTTCCCAAACGAACCGTCGCCCGGATAAATGCTCAATTGAAATCAGCGCTACGGGAGGAAACTGAGACCGTGGAAGATGATGCGAGCGACAGAGAAGACAACGTAGTTAATGAAGTTTCAGCCTGTAAGAAGATAAAAATAACAACGCCTAGGAAAACACCAGGAGGGCCACAACGAAATAGAAAAGTGACGGGCCTCGACGAGTTTGCGAAATCGGCCATAAGGCGGCACATCCTGCAGTACTACGAGCGGCGAGAGATACCATCCCTCGAGAAACTTGTGAGTTCGTTGAAGAATGCGAGTCTGTTCGACGGCGGGAAGACGGCATTGCATCGTATTGTACGAGATTTGGGGTTCGTTGACAAGAAGTATAATAACCGAAGGGTTTTGATGGAAAAGCCTACAATCGCTTTATTAAGATGCCAGTTTTTACGTAAAGTCCGAAATGTAAATATTGAAAATGTTGTGTTCCTAGATGAAACATGGTTAAATGAAAATGTACATAATGACAAAGGATGGACCGACGATACAGTTAAGGGGACATTGAATGCTCCCTTAGGCAAGGGGAAAAGATTGATAATTTGCCATGCTGGAAGCCAGAAAGGATGGATGGAAGCTCCCCCACTCGTGTTTGAGTCAAAGAAGACGGGAGATTATCACGAAGAAATGGACCATAAAGTTTTTGAAAACTGGTTTTTTAATACACTAATCCCCGCAATACCCCCTGCGAGTACGATAATCATGGACAACGCTCCGTACCATTCCAGAAAAATAGACAAAGCACCAACTTCAAGCTCAACAAAAGCCGCAATGATCCACTGGCTGAAAGAGAAGAAAATTCCATTTCCCCCTGACTTCCGGAAACCAGAAATCTACGAATTGGTAAAATTACACAAGCCTCCAATTCCAAAATATGCCATTGACACTAAAGCCACCGAATTAGGGTTCAAAGTTATCAGGCTTCCACCTTACCATTGCCATTATAATGCTATAGAAATGGTCTGGTCTTACTTGAAGGCGTACGTGAAGGAAAGAAATAAAACTTTCAAGCTGAAGGATGTGAAGGAACTTTTTATGGAGGCGGTCGCCCAAGTCACACCGGAATTGTGGTCAAGGCAGTGGCGGCTCGTGACTTAAGAGGCTGGAGGGCGCGGCCTTCAGGCTTCTTATTTATAAAAATTTGAACTCACCTCAAATTTTGTGAGCTGTTGTAGGTAGTCAGCAGTTTTATTAATAAACATAACCAGACACATTCTTAATCTCTTTGCTGTCGAAAGTGTCCACAAAAATGTGTATACTGTTCCACAAAAAAAGTAATACACTATATTATTTTTATGATACATACTCTGTAAACAGGTCATTTATTTATTGACAAAGATCATTCGCCTTTCCTTTAAATTAACTAACTTTTCTAGCACTCTAACATTAAAGTCCTTCAAGTCTTTAACAAGTTCCTTGTTGACAGATAGCATCGCAAGGGCATTCAGTCTGTCATTTTTCATTGTATTTCTCAAGAAAGTCTTTTAGTCTTTTCAGAGTCAAAAAGCAGCGCTCATGGCAGTTGTCATTGGGATCGTTGTGATCATTTTTATAGGTTTCAACACATCTTTGAAAAGTGATGTAAGATTGTTTTCTTTCATAAAGTTAAGAAATTTCATTGTGCCTATAATACTAAAATCATGCCATTTGTATAATTTTTTCAATTCATTCCAAACTTTGTTTTCTTGTAAAAAAGGGTAATGCTGAATCACTCGCCTGAATTTTTTTTCCTGAAAGTTTTTAGAAAAAAGTGGAAATAAGTCGTCATTGGACATCAATGAAGCTGCTTCTAGGTGACCCGTGTAAGTAAACCTATCTTTTACGTGAGTTATAATGATGTCACATACTTCTTTTGCATTCCCTATTCTAGTGCTGCATCCAACATTATTGTTCCTTCTTCTTAGTTGCTCAGGGAATCGTCATTTATTTGTGTTTCTATTTCATTTATTTTCTCCCTCTTTCTGCATCTCATTTTCAACAATTCCTATGTCACTTGGCCACATTACACTGTCTTTGTTCCAACTATTTAGTTGTTGGTACAGTATGTGGGATAGAATTCTATGGAAAAAAGTTAGCCAGAAAATAAAATTTTGGTTCTAAAGAACCCTTCTATGACCACTTGCTTCATTAACTGCGAGTTTGTTTGTACACTTGTCTTCAGGAACTTCCGAAACATTCTTCCGACTTATATCGGTTTTCGTACACAACGTTAACTGTACGAATGTTGTAATTCCATTTTGTTATAGAAAATCTGGGTAACCTGGCTTACATTATTTCCTCCAAAACGTCCGTTCGTAGAGATGAGTGTGAAAAAAGTCCTGGAACAGATCTGAGAAAAAACTTTAACTTTGTTATTTACACTTGTTGCTTTTTCTAAAAGCAAATTAAGCTGGCGAGTGTAACAGTGTACAATAAATGTGAGCAGACACACTTCTTTAATTTTTGGCTGCACATCTCCAACAGAACCACACATAACATTAGCACCATCATAAGTCTGAGATATTAACATTTTTTGTGATGTATGCAGAAGAGGATTGATGTTGTCCATTATGCACTTTGCTAATGTTTCTGCACACTTACCTTCAGGACTGAGAAGTGTTTGTCAGATCGGTTGTCTAATCACATTCAATTGCCACAAATTCAGAAGCTTGTATCTCCTTTTCTATTTCTTCCTTGCAGACACTTGGGTAAAAAATGATAAAACAAACCTAATAATTCGACACTACAATATTTGCCTAAATTATTCGTGAAGCTATTAAAAAAATACACACATTCAAAACCTAAACCCTAAACAAGTGGCTACTCTGAATTATTCTCACAAGAGAGTCTAAACACATAAAAGAGCAATTCTCACATTATCAATAGTCTGCGATTAGTTGTACGGAGTGAATCACGTCACTTTCTGCTCAACGAGGCGCGCTAGGAGACGCGCCAATTGCCAGTGGAAATACCACCTATAAGCTTACAGGTTCATTCCACGTTGGACAGAGTGTGGGTTGGAGAAATGGGCACGACTGCCGGAGCGCCGTGATGCGTGCTGTTCCGAAAACATTTCTGCTATTACCTAACACGAAAACATTTTCTCTTCCGAAGTATTAAAGAAGATATAATGACTTTCCACGAGTAGTGATAATGGATTGTTTAGTGATATGATTTAAACTGGGGGGCGCGCGCCTTAGCGCCCTAAGAACGAGCCACCTCTGGGTCAAGGTATGTTCAACATGTCAAGAAAGCCATGGACGCAGACTGGGAGAGTGAAGGATTGCACGACCAAAGTGTTCAGGAGTTAATAATCAATTTGTGCCCAGGCGATGATGATAGCAGTGAATGTGATTCCGACGATGACTCAGACGACGACATCGGGTGCTACCCACTGATGTAAGATTTTCCAGGTACGATTTGAGGACTTATTAATATATTTAAAGTTATGTGTTCACAGGATAGGACTGTTATATAACATATAATTAAGAAAATAATCTACCCTGAAATTAATTTTATTTTTAACTCATGACTGACCGATTTCGGCACTAAGGCCATCGTCGGCGTCTTCTTGATTATCGTACTTGCAGGGGGGTATTGCGGGGATTAGTGTATTAAACAACCAGTTTTCAAAACAACCTGGTGTTGACTCAAACACGAGTGGTGGAGCTTCGATCCATCCTTTCTGGCCTCCAGCATGGCAAATTATATATAAATCTTTTCTCCTTGCCTAAGGGAGCATTTCAGAGTACATTGTGTTCTTAATTATATGTAATATAATTATATATTAGAGTTTTTTAATACGGTGGACCAAAACTTTGTTATTAGAATTTTATGGTTTTAACTAATTATTCAATATGGAGAAGTTTACTCTTATGATTTACATGTAGTCCACGTTTCTTATTTTTGTAGGATAGAATTTTGTTTAGTTTTGTAAAAATTTTATTTTTAAGTTTGTAAATAAAAAAATCATTATATTGCATACAGTATTCGTGTGAAGTTATTAAAAAAAGTTTTTATTCAGTATGTATTTTTGTTATAATTGTTTTTTATCTATTACTAAAGGTTTTTTTTGTTTATCCATAAATATGGGCTATCTGTAAATAAAACCAAGAAAAATATTTCGTTTATGACCCACTTTTGTTAAGATGGGGTTTTTAATTTTGTAAAAATTTTACTTATAAGTTTGTACATAAGAAAAACAACAGTGTATTGTATATAGTATTTGTTTAAAGTTATTTAAAAGACGCATTTCTTAAGTATGTATTTTTGTTATACATTTCTTAAGTATGTATTTTTTGTTTGTTTTTATCTATTAATAAAGGTGTTTTTCGTTTATATATTAATATATTTTCGAAACAATCAAAGTTAAAGAAAATATTGCGTTTATAGTCATGTCGTTTTTCGTGTGTTAATGTAAAATTTTAAGAGAAAAATGCCCATCACATCCAGGAGTAAAATATTTTTAGTACTGTATTACAAATAGTCTTTTCCATTTTATAAAAATTAAAAACATAATAATGTGGAATTTAAACTAAAAGGCTAATATATTTCATCTTGTACTTATTTAACATTAATTGTAATGTTATCATTAGTAAGTTTTTATCATTGGTAACCGATTTTATATAATATTAAAATGCCATTCTCAATTTTAAATAAAACTCGTCTTTTTAGTACTGCAATATGTGTTTTTTTTTCTAAAATCCAAATATACTCCCTTGACGCTACATGGTTAACAGTAACTATATGTTGAGAGGACTCATTTTTCTCGCAATTTAACGAAGATTACGAAAATCATATTTTAATTTGGATTATCATTCAATTTAAATGTGTCATAATTTATAACTGTTCCATGAAGCTGTATACCTGCGCGTTCGGGCAAGGGTGTGTGGCCCGGGCGCTCGTGAATGCGCGTGCGAGAGCAAGGGTCTGCTATTCCTTTAGGTGCCATGCGAAAGCGAATGGCGTATAGAAGTTATCGCAAGCGACTCCGCAGCTGTGGTTGAGTTTCAAGCGTTACGAGGTGAATCATAGCGGATATAACGATTCAAAGTTAAAATGTATAATTGTAACTTATGTTTGTAATTTTTTTTTTTTACATAATAATATATGTATTAAACTCTTAAGCGGATATAACGAATCACAGTTAAAATGTAAAATTGTAACTTATGTTTGTAATTGTTTTTTTTTACATAACAATATATGTATTAACCTCATAAGGCGTTTTATTTCACAATTTCCTTTTCCACTTGTTAAAAGTGGTACTGAAAGGTATGTATTACATAATGAATACACGAAAAGACAGACATCCACAGAAACACGAAACTAAGGATATACAAATCAATAATAAGACCCATCCTAACCTATGGTTGCGAAACGTGTATCCTGAACTCCAAAGCAGCAAACACTCTCGATACCTTTGAAAGAAAAATATTACGAAGAATCCTGGGACCAGTTAATGACGTACATGGCTGGAGAATAAGATATAACTATGAATTATATCAAATGTATAAAGAACCACCGTTAACACGGTACATAAAACTACAGCGTCTAAGGTGGGCTGGGAGAAGAAAGGATACCACAAAACTATTGTATACCAGAATCCATAGAAAAAGACCAGTGGGAAGACCAAGGAGAAGATGGGAGGATGCGGTGGATGAGGATGCAAGAGAGATATTGAAAGTGCGTTCCTGGAGGATGGCTGCTGACAGAGGAGAATGGGGGGAAAAATTGAAAGAGGCCAGGGCCCAACAAGGGCTGTAGTGCCATAGGAAGAAGATATCCGAGGTAAGCAATCTCCTTACGGAAGAACTGTGACTGTTCGAGGTTGATCGTGAGATTCGCCTTCAATAGATTATTCAACAATGATTCTAAATGTATGAGATGTGTTTTTATGTCATTTGAATAGCAAAGGCAATCATCAACATACATAATGGTATTTTCCTTTACTTCGTCCAACAGAGCCATATCTAATCCCCTCGTCAGAGCGGCAGAACTGGTGTTTAGGCCGAATGGCGTCACGGTGTATCTGTAGCACTTACCCTCATACATGAACGCAGTGAAGTCCCGGCAGTCTCGTTTTAGTGGAACCTGCCAAAAGCTGCTTGTTAAGTCAATCATTGACAAATATTTCATATTTCCACACTTAGCCAAAATTTCTTGAATGGGAGTCGGTTCTTCGTAGTCCGGAACTGTAACACTATTTATCCTTCTCGCATCCAGGCACAACCTTACATTTCCATCTTTCTTTATCACGGTCACCATCGGATTGACATACGGGCTATTGCACCTCTCAATGACTCCATACTTCAACATTTTGTTGATCTCAGCGTCTACCTTATGTTTGTATGTAATCGGCACTGGCCACCCGCGTTGGAAATACGGTGTGTCGTCCGTTACTTTTAACCCGTGTTCGTAACACTCCATCCGTCCTGGACTCTCCCGGAACAGACTTTTACTCTTCATCAAGATATCTCTAAGATACTTCCGTATTTCTTCCTCTTCGCATATCATGTTGTCAACCTTTTCATTGATCTTCCTTTCGATCTCTTCCTCTTCTTCCTCTTCCATTACCTCCATGTGTATGCTGACTGCTTGTTCACCAGTCCTCCCTTTAAACTCTACGAATACCTTCGCTACATCAATTAAACATCCTTCATCTTTAAGAACACTAATGCCTAGGATACAATTTCTAATTAAGTTTGGGATTATTAAAAACACGCAGTCTATCTTGATTTCGTTAATGTAAATTTCACATAAAATTTGCTTACGTACTAATTTAGATTTACTTCCTACTGCGCTGACAATTAACGTATTCGTCATGCTCAACTCTTCGTAGGGTTCTAAATGCCGTTTATTTCGATCGAACCATTCTTCGGACAATCCATTTATTGCACTGCCCGTCTCCACTAAGGCGGTCACAGAAACATTGTTATTAAATTTTATCATTATCTCAGGACACTTTGAGATTTGTTGTTCAATTTGTAATTCATCTTCGCAAATTAACTCGTGCCGTATGTCGGGTAACAATATGTTCGTCTCGTATTGTTTGTGGGTAGGTGTTTTTGCGGCTATTTCCTTAAGTGACCCATTTAATTTTTTTTCACGATATTAATTGATGACTCGTTGGGCACTTGGTGAAACATATTAATACAAAGGTTTTGTAAAAAAGTTTTTATATATTTTACAAAACCTTTGTAATTTTTTTTTCTTTGTCTTTGTCATTTCCTTTTACGGCGGACGTTGACGCACCATTGTTGACAATTTCAATGGAATGCACTTGCTGTCGGTCATTCGGTCTTGTGAACCCCTTGTAACCGTTACTTTCACTTTTTTGTTGTTGTGCCAGGAATGTTGTTTATACCCTGTAGCTTTGCTTTGAAACGACTGCGGGGGGTGAGTTGACTCTCTCGTTCGCGGTCATTCAACCTTTCGCGAGTGTTCGTGAGGCTGTTCTCCTTTTCTGTTCGTTGATGAATTGTAGCATATTCAGAAATTAAAGACTCGAGGTTTTGAATCGAGTTTATTCCTCTTGTTACCACCGCAACTTCGATTTCCCGACCGTAGTGTCGAGCAATTTTTCTTATTAACTGTCGATCAGTGAGCGTTGGCGTTAATTGACGACTTTCCAATAATTTGCGTTCCAGATATTGGATTGCGCTAAGACCGTTCTTCCAATTGTATCGGCCATACTCGAGATTGTCCCTTACTGTATCTTGCTTTTCCTGCCCCCAGTACTTCTGGGTGAAAGCGTCTTTGAATTCATTGAAGCTGTTAATCTGGTCCCGGATTACCCTCCACCAGTTTGCAGCGTCTGCTTCCAAATGGCGTCCAATCCACTTGACGTTGTCGGCTGGATAGTATGTATTTTGCAGTTCAGATAATTATTTAAGGAACTCCATCGGGAAACGGTCTGTACCGTTATATTTCAACTCCTTGTGGTTTATTCCACTCGCTCTAGTAGTAGGTCCTACCTCAACCTCTGCTAGGTGACGTTGTAACCTCTCTTGTCCATCCTTGATTCAGGTGATATGACCTCTTAATTCTTCAATTTTCGTATCTTTCTCTTTATCTGCCGTATCTATCTTTTTTTCCGTCGAACGCTGTCTATTATCTACTTCGACGATCTTTTGTTTTAAGACGTTAACGACCTCTCCTTGTTCTTGCTGCTGTTGTCTTACGTTGTCATGGATTTCTCTTTTTAATTCTTCATTTCTGTTGTTCGTTTCTTGTATATGGTTATCTAATTTATTGTTTATTTGATCGATCGTCTTCTGCGTACTGCTAATCGCTTCTTGCCACTCTAGTCGGTCTTTTTCTCGTAGTTCCCTACTTTCTTTGGTCTGTCTTTCTAATTCATTTTTTAATTCTTTCATCGCATTTTCATTCTTCTGCTGCAACTCGCTAATTTTCTCTTCCCATTTTTTGCGTATTCTTGTAATTCTACCTTTATTTTTCCTATCTGTTCCTCACTGAGTTTGTTCTGTTTCTCGCTTTGTTGTTCTAATTTTTCATTTATCTTTCCACTTAATTCCTCGTTTTGTTCTTGCTGTTTTCTGCTCATTTCTTCATTCTGTTGTCTTATGAACTCGATCAACATTTGAAAATTCATCTCGCGGGGTTGCGACCTTTGTCCCCCCGCCCTTGTCTCCACGTCCTCTGCACTGGTGTTATCACTAGGTGTCGTATCCTCTTCGAGTCCCTCGACGCCTAACTGGTTGTTTACGTCGAACTCTTGGCTTTCGGGAGTGTTGGCTGCCATTTTCGAACGACTTCGCGTGATCATTCAAATTTGCTTAGCCTAATTTAGCTTTCTTACTATACTACTTATTTCTATCAACTTAAGTATTTCCACTGCCTGTCCTCAACCTTACTCACTAACAAGGAATATTCTTATTAATCGAGCAATCGCGTTGGGCGCCATATACAACTGTATATTCTGGTAGAATTATGCAAATTTAGTTGCATAAATTAATTATTCAATTAATTATTAATCTTGGATACAGTGATTGACTAACTTTATCACTGTTATCTACCAGGATATACTTTCCATTGCCCCTCGTTGGGCATACCATATAAAACTGTATATGCTGCTTATTTTATTCAGCATAAATTAATTAACATATTTTAATTAATGTGTAAACAATTGAGCGGTGTGTTTAAGTTTTAGCAATTAATTCTATCTTAACTGTGCTTCCCTTAACTAACAAAATTCGTTATAAGCCTCGCGTTGGCGTCATATACAACTTTATCTGATTTGCATATTAATTAATTGCTTTATCAATTAATTTAATAAAGTATTGAGTGTTAACTATAACCTTCTTAAGCCATGGTATTGGAGCGCTATTTACAACTATGTTTATGCACTAATGCGATTACTTACGTTGTGAAGTAAGTTGTAGTTCAATTTGTAATTCATCTTCGCAAATTAATTCGTGCCGTATGTCGGGTAACAATATGTTCGTCTCGTATTGTTTGTGGGTAGGTGTTTTTGCGGCTATTTCCTTAAGTGACCCATTTAATTTTTTTTTTCTTTGTCTTTGTCATTTCCTTTTACGGCGGACGTTGACGCACCATTGTTGACAATTTCAATGGAACGCACTTGCTGTCGGTCATTCGGTCTCGTGAACCCCTTGTAACCGTTACTTTCACTTTTTTTTTGTTGTGCCAGGAATGTTGTTTATACCCCGTAGCTTTGCTTTGAAACGATTGCGGGGGGGGGGTGAGTTGACTCTTTCGTTCCGCGGTCATTCAACCTTTCGCGAGTGTTCGAGAGGCTGTTCTCCTTTTCTGTTCGTTGATGAATTGTAGCATATTCAGAAACGAATATACAACTGTGTATATTTACTAATTAATTAATTTGATTAATTAGTTTAATCAAGTATTGAATTGAATTTTAATTGAGCTATAACTTTGATTCTAGGATTAATTTTGATGTAGTAATCAATAAACTTTTATCTCTTTTTCTTGGATATTATGTATATTTGAAGTCTAAATTAATTATGCATATCATATTCTATTGAATTACCAAACTTTATCGTGTTCCACCTGTTGAGCGTGATTGACAACAACACACATTATGCATACTATAAATGACAACAAGTGTAATAAAGTAATAAACACTAATTACCTTTTATCGTGCTTCAGCTCTCCGCTGATAATCCATATGTAATAGAGTTGATCTTGTACTTTGAATACATTGTTTCTAAGATGTCATGTGTAAGTCTACTTAGTTGTGTCAGACAATTCGTATCAATTAGGGTAACCATGAATAACATGACTCTTACGCCCAAGGTTTACATTACGCACTAGATTTTATTCAAACATTATATATAGATTCATCATTAGTCAATGACATTAAATCAAAACATCATTATGTGATAATCAATAATACATTACATTTGTACGTTAGTTGTTTCTCTAATAATTCATTTCGTTATAGTACTTTGTTATAGACAATTAATTTATGATTTCTGTATATACTACAAATTTACTCTTACTTATGGATTCATCTTTCTCTTATACTTTCGCAAGAATTATCGTTTAACTTTACTCTAACTTTAATTTAATTCTGACTCTTAATTATCTTTTTGAGCGGCAGGACAGTGGTAACTTACACTAGTAATACATAAATAATTTACTTTTGGTATGTATCCATACTAGGCGGCGCGTCTATGGAGGACTCCTGTCTCTCTTGTTCCTTGGAATGGTTGACAATCTGGCTGTCACCTCCATTGCTGGTTTGCTGTTCACTTTTCACTATCACAAGGTTCTCACTCCGATGTCGATCCTCCTTTAAATCACACCCGTAAAAGTTGTTGGTCTGGCGTACGTTTAATTGTACGGTCCCTTAGTTCCGCATTGTCCAACTCGCGATTTATTAGTTTATGATTTTGGCTTTACCACATTATTAATATTTATCGAATGTTTGTAGTTTTTAGTTTATCGTTATATCTTATACACTCACGAACTTTTTCATTACTTTATCTAAACGTAAGTATCTGATGTAAAGAGTATTTTAGTTCGGTACCCAATCGAGATGGTTAAAAGCTCATAGTTTTAATTGTCTTTCGCGAATTCGCATTGTCAGTATTTGAGCGTATTATACAACTCGTTATCGCATCAACTATTTATTCAAACTAAGTCTCGTTCTTGAGTTCTATTTTGATATTTATGTACCTCAACATTCTCTCCGCACTACCCGACTTGTCAGTATATTAATCAATCACAGAGTCTGATTAAGATTAACTTAACCCACAGTTGAGATTAACTCCATGACCGAAATTTCGAATTGTTCTAAGTCTGATAATAAGTCTTCTGATTACGTACTGGTAACTCGCATTGACTCCGACACTTATAATACTTTGACGAAACAAGATATTACTAAGACTCCAAAGAAATTGTCGCAACGACGCAACGACGCCGAGCGGAGTTTTTAACTCACTAAAAGAAACTGAGTTAAAACTAAGTAAAAACTGAGATGAAACTGAGACTCGCTCACGTTTGTCATCTGGTTTTGTGACTCTTACTCCTACTCTATGTTTTTCCCTAGATTCTGCCTTTTCCCACCAATTTCGTTCCTATTGGGTCTCATTCTTGAGTTCTTCCGAAGTCTCCACCCTGAGTTGCTTTTCGGGCGACCCAGCTTCGTCCTTATTCGTTCTCGACTCCAGTTCCTATGGTAACGTCTTATTCGAGAACCGCCTTTACCAAACTCTTGTTTCTGATAGGTTGGCCTATATCCCTTCTCTCATCTCTTTCGGTTCTAGTCCACCCTAGCTTTAAGATGATAGACCGGATTTCATGCTTGTCAATCATCCATTTGTTCTAGTGTCCCCCCTTTTTGCTCGTTTCCTGATAATCGTTAACTAGCTACGCATGTGTTCCATAGTCTAAGTGTAACGAATGGTAGTATTGTTTCCTAGTTTCTCCGACTCTTCGATGTTTCTCACACTTTCGGTGGTCCTGTTCCTAGTACGGCACATCTGTTGCACAGCCTGTTGGCCTGGTCTGCAAACATGCCTCCTGCTGCTCAATCCTGTTTTGTTCTATTCATGTAATGTCCGTACGAGTCCTTGCCTTTGTCAGTGATGTACACCCTAGTCTTGTTGCAAAGCTCCCATGTGTGTCCAGACAATACTAGTGTCGCGTTCATCTCCGCTTTCTTGGTAATTCGTCTTTGTAAGGGTTCTTCTTTTGTTTTTCTGGTACAGCAGTGCGTTCCCACGTACGCCCTTACGCATGGAGATCTGTTATAACTGAGGTATTGTCTTTCCACGTTGAGCGCCTTCCTGTCGCCAAATGGACGCCCCAGTTGTTGTTTGAATGGTAACTGATACAATGCCAGCATATGTTACTTTTGACAGCAGCACACTTGTCCCCGCTCCCTTCATTGCAACACCCAATAAAAATTCTTAAAAACTATTACGCTATAGTTTTTTGGAGTCAAAGGCTGGTAACGGGTACCGAACATTGAGAGTTCGGTTAATGCCCACTGGTACTGACGAATGAGTCAGAGCTCAAGCTGGCCAGCTCGAGTCAGCTCTGCCAGCAAATCCTACTTCCAACGTCCAAGTTCGTGACTCCCGGACAATGCTCTCTGGACGCACAGAGAGTAGCTACAACACTTACAACTCTACATTGAAGAGGGTGCAACACATTTCTCCGGTCTCCAATATTTAGTTACGAGATTGTCGATGTAACAGATCATCATCATCATCATCATCATCATCATCATCATCATCATCATCATCTTCAAGGATTAAACCAAGGATGGTTTGTTCCGGTACCAAATAGGCAAAGATTACAGCTGGTCACTCCAGCGCTTCGTCGGACGCTTCCACACCCCTCGTAGTTCCATAATTGTTTGGGGATGCGGCAGTCAAAGATGTTCCCACCAATTCAGCCGATACTGGGCTATCCTGTCGAGTATACTCATAACATTCAGTTCCTGCCATATACGTATCTATGTTTCTTCTATGATCATGGGGAGTATACCCTGCCACGTGGCTGAGAAATTTCATTTCAGCCGCTTGTTAATATAACAGATGAAAATAAAATTATAATTTGGAATTTTATATTGTAATCTATGATTATGTTTATGTAATAGAGTTTATTGATTGTAAAGTCTTTCGATGTTCATTTTTATTTTATCATCATTTGGTAAATGTACTAATGAGTTTTATTTTAAAGGTTGATTTTTCTCTTAGCAACACTACTTAACTTCCCGACGTGTTATAGGCCAAGCACGAATTCTTCTTTAGTAAAATTGTCTATAACGGGTTTCAACTGGATGCAGTCCATTTTTCTCGGTCCTGTGAATTTGTCTTCATCTGACTATAGCACCTTGCGTTTTTTGATGTCACCTTTCCCCCTATGATTCTTAGCTGCATACACTTTCTACGCAGTATATGCCCCAAGCAAGATAATTAAGAAATACTTTCATCAGTTTTCTTTACTTTCCCATTTTCGTCAATACTTCATCGTTCCTCGTTCTATTAGTCCATTAATCATTCTTTGCCACAGCCACGTCAACAATTCTCTTCTTCTTCCTCAGCGTCTCTTGTCATCTCAACGAAACTCCTCACGTCCATTCTTCTGAAATCTTACGGAACATCATCCAACCATCTTATCCTAGTTCGACCCCTCTTTCTGCTTTTATACACCTGTGCCCTCAGCATTTTCTTTGGCACAAGCTGATTATCCATCTTTTCTAGGTGACCTAGCCATTATAGTCTTTTACGAATCTTACGAAGTCCTCACGCTTCAATAGTTCGTCTGTCTCCTGGTTATTTGTTAGTCTCCACTCATCATCTTCCTTAACCGGGCCATAAACGCGTCACGTCAAGAATTACGGCTGGTTAATTTTAATCAGAGTTTATATAAGTTATCTTTGAAGCAGACTTTTATGGAATGTCTTAAAAGTGGCTCCAGTATGATATGTGATTTGACTCCGTCTATAGAACCCAGATGTGTCTATATATTGTACGATAACAAACGTTATCTTTAACCAACCTTTATACAATTCTATGCGTACTGTAAAAGACAAATAATTTAATGCAATAATTTAAATACCTTAATAAATTTATATAGCCTAATTTGTATATTTATTTCTATTATAATATAAGAATTACAAAATTTGTGTGTGTGTGGCTGTTTAATGAAAAGTATACAAATATTTGCATTCTCTGAAAAATGGTTTGCCCCTCCAGAAAACTATTTTGTCTCCCTCCCTCGGATAACTAGTTTGGCTACGGATCTGCAATTATGACGTGTCACAAGAAAATTCATAGGCCTGTTACCATCAAAAACTTAGGAAAGTTAAGAAATTTTACGGTAGACGTGTCGAGGAAAACTTGTAACTGAGAATAAAAACTTGACGTCTACAACTGATAATAAAATCATCTAGCAAGCACTATAGTAGAGGGAAAATGCCGATTCTGACTCACAAAGGAATGCCGCCTTTTTCACGGTCTAGATCAAAGAGATGCCGCCGTTCCCACGGTCCAAGATTTTTTCCCACGCTCTCCCCACCACCGCTGGACCACAGCATCCCAAAGGACCGCGAATTTCCGCGAATAAATTTTTTTATTTTTTTTTAATTTGATATTTTTATTTTTTTAATTAAATTGATTTGCATATCCGTGAATATATGCAGCCTTTCGCGAGCCTAAATCACTTTCACTTTCTAATTTCCGCGAATATAATTTTTTATATGCAGCCTTTCGCGAGCCTAGATCACTTTCACTTTCTACTGGACCACAGCATCCGCGACTTTTTCGCTGATCTGTGTCAAGATCCGCGACTTTTTCGCGTATCTGGACCACAGCATCCGCGAATATAATTTTTTATTTTTTTATATGCCGCCTTTCGCGAGCTTAGATCACTTTCACTTTCTATCACTTTATGCATTATAGTGTATATATTAAATATATGATCAGGGTTACCAACCTTGCATGAGTTCAAATTTGTTATAATGTATATTAAATCTATATGATCAGGTTTACCAACCTTGCATGAGTTCAAATTTGTTATAATGTATATTAAATCTATATGATCAGGTTTACCAACCTATGGTGGGGGGTTCCGACTTGATGCATTATAGTGTATATATTAAATATATGATCAGGGTTACCAACCTTGCATGAGTTCAAATTTGTTGTGTGTTATAATGTATATTAAATCTATATGATCAGGTTTACCAACCTATGCATGAGTTCAAACTTGATATGTGTATTATAGTGTATATAAAAATATATGATCAGGGTTACCAATTTTTAAATAAAGCTGATTTGCATATCAGGGGTGGTGTTGGGTGGGTGGTTTTTTTATTTCATATCAGCGGGTGGCGGTGGGTGGGGGGTGGTTCCAACTCGATGCATTATAGTGTATATTAAAATATATGATCAGGTGTACCAACCTTTGCATGAGTTCAAATTTGTCGTGTGTTATAATGTATATTAAATCTATATGATCAGGTGTACCAACCTCTGTAGTATTATTATAGTGTATAGATATTTTATATGAGCAGCGTTGTCAACATTTTCTGCGGTGGGGGGAGGGAAATTCAAATATGTGTGTTATATAGTGTATATATTAAAATATATGATTAGGGTTACCAATCTTACATTATTGTGTATGTGTATAGAGCAGATCTGCCAACATTTTTTTCTCTTCTGTGGTGGGAAATTCAAACTATATGATCATAATTGTTACTCTCTCTCTCTCTCTCTCTCTCGTTGTCAAAACGTTATGTTCAAACCGTTTCCCCTCTCTCTCACCCTCTCTCTCTCTCTCTCTCTCACTATGTACATGAGTAGAGCAGTCGGTGTGTGATGGTTAAATAATTTTCTCTCTCTCTCTCTCCCTCTCGTTGTCAAACGTTATGTTCAAACCGTTTCTCCTCTCTGTGGTCATTACCGCGCATGTATATGATTTTAGAAAGTTTATATATATTCGACAAATATTAACTGTGTACGTACTTACAACGCCCGCTCTCTATCTCTCTCTCTCTCTCACTCATCGTCAAAACGTTGACTTCATTTTTCATTGTATTAAATAATTAACAAATAATAACTATGTGTGCGTGTGTGTTGTCAACTACTTACATGCGCCTTCTCTCTCTCTCTTAACATAACGCTTCGTGTGAAGCGTTTTGTAGAGCAGGTTTCAACTGTGGAAGGTTTCATACCGTTTCTCCTCTCTCTCTCTCTCTCTCGCTCGTAGACGTCGGAAGCAATTCCTAGTTTATAATGTAATTACCTGTGCGTGTATGTCTCTCTTTCGCATAAAAAAAAAAAATCTCCTTGAAATAAGGTATTTTCAAAAGTTTTATGTACACATACAAATCGCTATCAGACGATGTACGTGCTGCTCACACACACACACACACACACACACACACATACATTGTGTATGTCTCTCTCTCGCTGCAAAGGTTGGCAAGAATTCCCTTATTCAAAGCGATTACGTTGTCACAGTACACAAACTTAAATATACCTTACAGACTATTGTAATTTTAAAAATTCATTTTGCATTAATTAAAATTACCTGTGCGTGTATGTCTCTCTTTCGCATAAAAAAAAAAAAATCTCCTTGAAATAAGGTATTTTCAAAAGTTTTGTGTACACATACAAATCGCTATCGGACGATGTACGTGCTGTCAAACACACACACACACACACACACACACACACACACACACACACACACACACACACACACACACACACACACACACACACACACACATTGATGAAATTAGAAAGTTTATATTTATTCGACATGTCTGTCTGTCTGTCTGTCTGTCTCTCTCTCTCTCTCTCTCTCTCTCTCTCTCTCTCTCTCTCTCACTCTCTCTCTCTCTCTCTCTCTCTCTCTCTCTCTCTCTCTCTCTCTCTCTCTCTCTCTCTCTCTCTCTCTCTCTCTCTCTCTCTCTCTCTCTCTCTCTCTCGTTGTCAAACGTTATGTTCAAACCGTTTCTCCTCTCTGTGGTCATTACCGCGCATGTATATGATTTTAGAAAGTTTATATATATTCGACAAATACTAAGTGTGTACGTACTTACAACGCCCGCTCTCTCTCTCTCTATTTATCTCTCTGTCCGTCCGTCCGTCCGTCCATCCGTCCGACTGTCTATATCTGTCTGTCTGTCTGTCTGTCTGTCTGTCTGTCTGTCTGTCTGTCTGTCTGTCTCTCTCTCTCTCTCTCTCTCTCTCTCTCTCTCTCTCTCTCTTTCTCTCTCTCTCTCTCTCTCTCTCTCTCTCTCTCTCTCTCTCTCTCGTTGTCAAACGTTATGTTCAAACCGTTTCTCCTCTCTGTGGTCATTACCGCGCATGTATATGATTTTAGAAAGTTTATATATATTCGACAAATATTGGTCGTTTCTCAACGCTTGGCACTCCTGGTCACCTTCTTGCGCCTCCTGCACTGCCTGATGGATGCCGACAGCCGTGATTTCTTGTAGTCACGGTGCAGCTGCCCCAACACTGCGAAGTGGCCTCTCTTCAGACTGCATCCGTGGTTCTTTTGGACGCCGACGGTATCTTCAAGCCCAGGTTCCCTCGAGAGGAAGTCCGGCAACTCGTTCTCCTTGCCCGGGCAGTGGACGACGGTGAATTTGAAGCTCTGTATCAGTAGCGCCCAGCAAGCGTACTTCTTCTTCTGCCCGGTCGCCTGCTTCAGCCAGGTTAACGCCTTGTTGTCGGTCCTCAGGGTGAAATGGTGATCCTCCAAGTATGGCCGGTATTTATTGATGGCTCAGACGACTGCCAAGCAGTCTAGTTCGTTGGAGTGGTAGTTCTTCTCCGCCTCGTGGAGTTTGGCACTGGCGTACGAGATGATACGCCTCTCTCCAGCTTCGGTGCATTGATAAAGCACCGCTCCAAGTCCCTTTTGGCTGTCGTCGGTCTGCAAAAACATCGGCAAGTCCCGATCCGGTCGTGAGAGTTTTAACGGCTGCCGGAAAGCGGCCTTAACCTCTTCGAAGGCTCGCTGCGTTGTCTCGTCCCAATGCCAGTTTCTTGTCCGCCAGCACTGTACACAACTTAAAATTTACATTGATTAAATATATATATCACAAACAAACATTGTTATATAAAATAAATACAATATTAATAATTTTGACATTGCAAGATTTTTAAATAATAATTTCACGGCTGTAGATACAGTTCACAAGGAAGTTTATCTGTAACATAACAATACAGTCGATATTAGAATCACAGATACGATAAATATTCAATTATCACATGCACACACACACACACACACACACACACACAAGATTAGGCACTAGAAAAAAAAAATATATTACCATCCTTGTTAAAGTACAGTGAAAACTTTGTTATTAAAATTTTACTTTTAATCGTGTTGAACGCATCTAGGGAAGAAACACGATTCCCAAGTTCTTTTTGTGTTTCACAGAGAAAAACAGAGGAAACATTTCCATCTAATGTATATTTATCTTTTTTAAAATATATTTATTTGAGACTGTAGTTGTTGTTCTGCTTTGTGAAGAATTATTTTTTCTTCCGAGCCGTTTATCTAAATAGACGTGGTTGCGGTAAAGTCAGCGTATATCTTTTACGTTTCTTATTTTTTTATGAAATTATCTGCCAGCGAATATTTATATTTTGTCCAGTGAGCATATGAAGACCTTCCCTACGTACACGCATAGCCCCAGATTTAAAATATATTTATTTGAGACTGTAGTTGTTGTTCTGCTTTGTGAAGAATTATTTTTTCTTCTGAGCTGTTTATCTAAATAGACGTGGTTGCGGTAAAGTCAGCGTATATCTTTTACGTTTCTTATTTTTTTATGAAATTATCTGATCACTAAATAATAATAATATAATCGTTCTAGTGTTAACGTTTGCTGCAACAGTTCCTCCATAGATAACGCAGTTTACAAAATAATTACACATAGGTTCAGAGGTGTATAGTGAAATAAATTAAAATTATACACGCATGTCGTTACAGATGAAAAATAGAAATTAATTTCTTCACCTGCGAAGTTCCTAGGTTATATATATATACGGTATTTTAAATTAATAAAACAGTAATATTTATATCATTAATACTGAAACATAATTTTATTGTATGTACAGATTTTATTTAAACGTAAAATTGTTCACATTAAAACATTAACAAGTGCATTTAATACAGGACTTGTTCAAATAAGTAGAAACATCGTTGTGTATGTATGTGCGTATGTGTGTGTGTGTGTGTGTGTGTGTCGCAAATTTCTGAAAGCATTCCACTGTGTGTGTACAATGACCTTGAGTTAAGCTGGTGTTGTAATCATGTATCGTTTGTTCTTCACCTTCCACTTGAAGAAGAAGAAAAGGGCAGGTGGTGGGGATCTTACACCACTTCTAGTTACATATAAATGTGTGTAAGGGAAGCCATGCAAATTACTCTTCATTTACGGCTGTACAATGAAGTACAATCATGAAGAATATTTACGTCGTCTACGCACGTATTTTAAAATACAGAGAGTGGGTGCACGTAAAGATTACCATTTAAAGTATCCAAATATCAACCAGAGTCCACAAACACTGGCACGCGCTGGGTTTGTGTACGAGGGGGATGGCGATACTGTACGGTGTAGTTCATGTCAAGTTAGATTTGAGGACTGGACGATGGACGATTGTCCTAACGCTTTACATGCTCGAGTAATGCCGCAGTGTCAGTTTGTGGTGACACAACTAAAATGATAAAAAAAAAAAAACACACACACAAACGTTAGGTCTAATTATTAATCAGTTCTTTTCAGAGCCACCGTAACTTAGCCTCATATTACTTGAATTTGTTATTTGTTTACACAACAAAAAACATTTTCACGTGATCTTGAGTCGGTCCTAAGCCCGAACAAATAAGGAAGGCGGTATATTATATATTTACAGAGTGTAAAAGAGGAAAACGGAGCCATATAGAGACAATGTAAGTATAATGTTTATACTACAAAGTAATTACGATAAAGTGTACTTTTTCTGTAGGTCTGATCACTGCAGTCAAGTCGCTCCTGGAACAAGAATAATGTATGAGTGCAGTCCATTTTGTTGTTAATGAATCGTTATCTGTTTTTATTAAAATCTTACAATGTCAAAAATTATTATTAATATTTTATTTATTTTATAACATTGTTTGTGATTTGTATTTATTTTATAATATTGTTTGCAATATATATATTTAATCAATGTAAAATTAGTTTTTAAAAATATTGCATTACATTGGTCTGTAAACTATATTTATGTTTGTTCTGTACACATATGCATACGATAATTGAATGATTGCAGTTGTAGTTAGAGAATGCACTTGATAATGTTTTAATGTGAATAATTTTTGTTCATTTCAATAGCAATGATTAATTGTGGTGATACAAATCGTTTCGTATGAGTATTACGACACTGTTGCTGTTGCTCTTTATTTACAAAGATAAGACTCAAACAGTGCTGCGCAAAATTTACGAGACAGACGGAAGAGTTGACATGTAATGACAATGTTTTGGCCTAGTTATTAACGAAACTAATTACAAGTATTTGTAAGCACATGGAAGTGAATGGAACTTAGTGTAATCTATAATTAATACCGGTATCGACATCAAATAAATGATAGAATGTTTCTTAAAAAGAGCCGTGTTAAGTTGACCGAAAATACTTTCAGTATCGCTAACTTCTTAAAGCAGTGAGGTAAAGCTTTTCCATCACGGTCGATGACCCCTCCTCTCTCTCTCTCTCACTCGTTGTTATATATTTGACAAATATTAACTGTGTGTGTGTGTGTGTGTGTGTGTGTGTGTGTGTGTGTGTGTGTGTTGTTGTCACTGAGTATCGAGCTACTTACATGTGTGTCCACTCGCTCTCTCTCTGCATTGTTTTCCTAATTTTGACAAATGCACGAAAATACTTTCAGTATCGCTAACTTCTGAAAGTTTCCAACGGCGGACAATGACTTACATCGACTTTCAAAACAAACACGCTAAGCTACCCCTACCGTTGTAAGATACATCAATATATATACGTGAAGAATGCAATTAGCCTTCATACCTCATTGTGAAATCGATAGTTGCGTGCATCAACATTTAAGAGGTGAGTAAACAGATTTGAATACATTACGTAGCGAACATTGTTATTGAACTTACAGCACTTCTAATCAACATAGTTGTTGGAAATATTTAAACATTATCAAGTGCATTATTTATTGAAGTTAATACATGGCTTGTTCAAATAAGTAAAAACGTTGCTAAGTGTGCGCGTCGTAAGCAATTATACGGTATTTTAAATTAATAAAACAGTAATATTTATATCATTAATACTGAAACATAATTTTATTGTATGTACAGATTTTATTTAAACGTAAAATTGTTCATGTGTGTGTGTGTACGGATTTATTCTCAGTTGTATGGAGCGGTACAGTTATTTTTTTACATAATTAGAGCACGGTACAAATTGGTTGAAATGACAAACACGTTGAAAGCCTTAAAAGTACATTAACTTATGAAAAATGACACATATTTGAAAAAAGTTTACTTACTTAACGCATTTGTTTCATTCTTTCCA